>OZ024776.1:14636582-15236582 GCA_964017025.1 Stenichneumon culpator
GGACCAGAGAAATAATCGTTCAGGTACTTCACATTTAATTTTCATAATCCATCGCCACAAATTCTGTTCAGACACATTAGCGTGTTTCGACAAACACTCGAAACAACGAAAACGGCACAATCGAAAACCTCAATGAAACGCATAAACCCCGTCTTTGGCCCTAGCGGGCAGTCGGAAATTAAACATAAAGCTTGAAAAAACTACAAAAAAAGCAATTTTAGAATGATTAAAAAAGCGTTCAGAAGTCGCGCAGGTCGCTAAAAATATTTTTCTGTTGCTTATTACTATTTTTTATTTAACGCTGGCTGGACATCGGCAGCCAACATTGGGACTGCGTCGTTTGATAACGTTGGACCAGATGTTATCATCGTCGTACATTGGCGACCAGAGTTGGGTGGACTTTCTAACTTAGGGGGTCACAGTTGTTCCAACACCAGCCGCCTCTAAAACCGCACCTGGGATGTGTTAAGTTTAATACAGATGTTTGCCAGGATCTCGCTGTAATTCCCATATCTTGCGTTTGCACTTCATGGGCGAGAGACCTTCGGGTTGAGCACACCCAGAAAAAAAATTTATTTGACGGCCACCGTATATTTCGTTGAAGTAAAATGTTCATTTGAATTAAATAAATGTTTATTCAAATTAAGTAAATAGTTACTTAAATTAAATAAATATTTATGTAAATCAAATAAATATTTCACTTAAATCAAATAAATATTTCACTTAAATCAAATAAATGTTTCACTTAAATCAAATAAATATTTCACTTAAACCAAATAAACGGTAGCCGTCAAATACATTTTTTTTCTAGGTGCACAAGACGAAGCTTTCGTGCTTGATTCTTTATACATTAAATGTACTTCCCATGTACCTGAAATTCCTGTCGGTTTTTACCAGATAAATGGTCATTTCTATCAAAACCTTCCCTCAATATAAGTATATGCGAACGAAGGAAACATTTTGTTTATCTAATTCTCTTCAAGTGCTGAAACTTGAGTACTCTTTTTTGAGCTGTTGAAGATTTATTTATTTATTTATTTTATTTATTAACGGGTCCAGCCCTTTTACATTTATAAATAGTATTTCAATCATAATAGGAACAAGGTTTTTAACAATCTTTGTATAAAATTAACTTTGTAATAAATTAAAATTATTTTATACAAACGAACGAAGATAAATAAAATTTTTCCTTCGTTCGCCAAATGAGATACTTTATACTTTTTGACCATTCCAGGAATTTCAGAAGGTAGAAAAAATAATATATGAGTTCTAGGGATAAATATTATCATAACGCCGAACAAAAAATACATAACATTTTATTTTTCCACATTGGGTCGGAAACATTGAATTTGTCATTGGCTTATTGTCGGAAAGGAGGGTTTCCGTCCAATTCGTCGGTGGTCTCCGTGCGTCGAACGACTAACTTTCGAGCTGCGAGCCCGCTCGATGGCACTTTTCGGTCATTGACGTCGATGCGGTCGACGATCGGAATGGCCGCGGATTTCCGGTCGATTCGCTTTGTCGGTCCCGCGTTCGCCGCGAATTATACACATGTATTATGGTTCACGGTATGTTGGAGCAGAATGACCGCGAAGTGCGCCGGCTACGTGGCGTAGTTGACTGCTCAATGAACAGCGAGAACCGTAGAGATTGAAGGAGTGGAGGCGAACCGGAACTGCTCGCCTCGCTCTCGAGGACCTCGCAGAACCGGCAGAGCTTGAAACACCGTCCAGCTGTGCCGCGGCTGTTACTGTGGGAGCTCGGAGCATTACGCGAATCTGTACGGTGTATCGTGTAAATCCCCGATCATACACGGCTCCGCGAGCAACGACGCTGTGAGGATGCTTCACGCGGACATTCCCAGCCAAAAGTGAGATTCGGTTAGAATTTGAGCAATTCCTGATGGTATCAAAATCTGAAATAAATCAACTGTATCAAAGGTGCGAATAACATTAATTTTGCGTAATAATAATGTCAAAAAGTTATTAACAAATTGCTAAAAAAATTGTTGAACGAATAGTCAGTAAATCGTTTTTTCTCTCTTTTCCAAGGAGTTCATTGATTTTCCAGAAGCCACATGAATTTTTTGAGAATTTTCCAACATTTTTGAATTTTCGGTTTTTGAAGTTTATTTAAGACCAGTACGGAATGTTCGGCGCAATCATCTCGCAACTTTTTGTGTGCACTGTACAATCGTGATACTGAAACGTATCCGAAATTCGTGTTCTCTCTAAAAAAAATTTGAAATGATGGAAAATGTTGAAAAAATTCATACGAAATCTAAAAAATCAAAGAATTTATTTAAATTAGAAAATCAAAAGTGGTCTGATTTTTATTTTTTAAACAATGTATTTCTCTAATCATTTGTTAATAACGTTTTGGCATTAATATTATTTTGCAAAATCAAAGGTCTTGATGTAATTAATACGGCTATTTTCTTCAGATTTTTGACATATCGCGAATTACTAAAATTTTGATCGAATTAATCTTTTGATTGCGAACGTATGTGTAATGCATTCTTAACATACCCGACGGTATTTCGGCTGGATATTCCGGAGAGATTGTCACGTAGTTTCCGAAACCCGCGCCATCGATCGAGCGATGCGCTGCAGCTTGCACGGCCCACTCGAACGAGATGCGCGGCCGCTGTGGATGTGCAGCAAAAAAAGCCAAAGGTGATGCTTTTTCGCCATTTCGAAAACTTCTCGCATCATTATTTTCTCATCATTCAAACCCTTTCCTCTCGCCCCAGCTTCCCTTCGATTTCCGAGAACAATTTTCATCTCCGGTTATCAAAAGATTGGATAATGGACAGTCTCGTCACAAACTTTCATCCAATAAATTTTTATTTTAATTTATTAAATTAAGTAAATTAAAATCAGCAATCAATCAATTTGATAATTATTACGACAATAATAATTATTATTCATTTTACTATATTATTATTTTACTAATGAATTGATGATAATTTATACATTATTTCTTTTAATTTATTATCCAAATTTATTATTTACATAAAAAAATTAATGAATGATTGGAAAGAGAGATTGGATATTTAAAAAAATAAATACTCAATTTCTCTTTC
Organism: Stenichneumon culpator; assembly: GCA_964017025.1. Lineage (NCBI taxonomy): Eukaryota > Metazoa > Arthropoda > Insecta > Hymenoptera > Ichneumonidae > Stenichneumon > Stenichneumon culpator. The sequence continues at coordinate 14,639,668 of OZ024776.1, forward strand.
CAACAAGCTATTGTTTTTTTTTTATATAAAAATATAAATTTCGAAACTAAATAGAAATAAATTATCATGAATCAATTATTGATATGATAACATAATAAAATTAATAATAGTTATTATCGTAATAATTATCAAATTTATTCATTACTTATTTTGATTTAATTAATTTAATAAATTAAAGCAAAAATTTATTGGATGAAAGAACAAGAGTTCTGCGAGGGAAAACACACCCGATAGATATAAAGATTAAAGTTTATTTAGTACCGGGATAAATTCCCTAAGTACCATTGCAATACAGGCGGTAACGATAGTGTTAGGTGAGGAAAGGTATTTTCCATGGAATGTTTGTACGACGAATTGAGACTGCGCATGCGCAGTCGCACGGTTAAGGAATGTGCGCACGCGATAAGCGTAATAAGGAGGTTCCGGGTTGTTCGAGTGGCTACGTGGTAGGTTACATGTGAATCCCGCGAAATTCGCGAGCGGAAGCTCGCGGTTTGCATTCGCGACATTATTAACACTAGAAAGGAGGGATTGAACGGCGCGAGCGGGAGCCGAAGCGAGCTGAAAGCACGCATACGTGCAGACTCACTCCGCTCAACAGGTAGCCAACACCGGGAACTTAAACGGTGCTTCGTTCAAGATGGAAACGCAAGGGTTGGAGGACGATATAAATTATCCGAAGGTTACTGCATAGTTGATTTTTTAAATTCTGCTATAAACTCGAAAATAAAATGATAGTATTAGAATGGTTAAAGAAATTAGTTGAGTAATAGTTGTGAATACGGACCACCTAAATTTGCATGCAAATCAATAATATTAAACAGCCCCGATCGTATTCATCACTTTTAGCCCAATAGAATAAATTATACCGGAGTGCTGTAATATAAAAATGGAAACTCAATTAGAAGCGTTAGTAAAAACAGTCGATAAATAGGGTAAAAGTGGTGAATATGGAAGATTCCTATTTGAAGGTACCTAAATTAATAATACGAAAAGGACGCGGCCCTATACATCACTTTAAGCCCAATAGAATGAATTGTACCGGGGTGCAGCAGTATAAAAAAAAATGAAACTCAATCATGAGCGTTATTTAAAAAAAATAGGATAAACGTGGTGAATGTGAACCACTCCAATTAGCACGCAAATTAATAATATTAAACCGATCCTGCCATATACATCACTTTTAGCCTGATAGAATAAATTGTACAGGTGTACAGTAATATAAAAAATAAATAAACTGAACCATCAGCGTTTAAAAGAAAATAAATACCTTAAAAGTGAGGTAGCTTAGCTGAGTGCGAGTAGGGATTGCTAGGGGGGAATCTGCTTGATGTAAAAACCCAGAAGAATGTAGGGTGGAAAATGGAATATATTTTTAAAAATACCTCAAAATGGTGAATATGGACCACCCCGATTTGCACGTAAATCAATAACACGAAACGGACTCGGTCCCATTCATCACTTTTAGTCTAATAGAATAAATTGTACCGGGCTGGCTGCAGTAGTGTAAAAAAAAGAGACTCAATCACGAGCGTTATTTAAAAAATATAAATAAATAGGATAAACGTGGTGAATGTGAACCGCCCCAATTAGCACGCAAATTAATAATATTAAACTGACCCGGCCATATACATCACTTTTAGCCTGATAGAATAAATTGTCCTGGGTTGCAGTAATAGTAAAAAAAAAATCTCAACCACAGGAGTTCTCGTCCGAAAAGCAGCCGGAACTTTACGTGAGGACAGACATGAAAACACTCCACCAATTTATCTGCTTCAACATTTCTCGACTTTTCTCCGTTCCGCATCCGGGGTGTTCCTCGCACGTACCGATGTCCTCCGGCAAGACGTCTCTTGTGTACGTGACGTTCAACGGCGAAAAACTTATCCGTCCCCGAGTTTCAGAAAGCAGGAGCCTGTAACGCGGCTTCCGTTCGGGTCTCGAGAGTCAACGGCAAACAAGAGAAAACACGTCTTCGCTGTTACTCGCCCATCGAACTCCGCCGCCGGTACGATTTATTATTTGCGAAAATCAAAATAAATAAATAAAAAATGCCCGATTTGGGGAAAATAGGGAAACGTCGAAAATGGTAGATAAAAATAGGGACCGTGCTGCGAGACGCTTCGGCGCGGCTGCAGAAAAGTTTGCTGCGACACTCATTAAAAATTCCGGTAAAATTTCATTATTTATATATGAATAATAAATTGGGAAACTATAGTTTCTCATTTTGCTGCCTCAGCGACAGAAAACTTCTCGAACCCATCCATGGATAAAAATTATTGGTCGGCCGAAACAAACGCGCTGGCGAGCATCCACAGGGCGATTTAATTCGTTGCGCCGATAAATTTATTGACCCAAGAAATTATTTCACAACTCGACCGATTAACATTCACCGGCGCGACCGAATTAATCGCCCGGTGACGATTTAAGGTAGTCCTTACGTGCTCACTTCGCATAAGTTTCAGAGAAATGAGAGAGAATTGCAAACACTTCTGTATGGTACAAAATAAAAAAAGAAACAAGCATAGTAAAGGTATTGAAAAGATTAATTTCGGATAATAATAATTCCAAAATATTATTAACAAATTGATGTAAAATTAAATTGTCCAACAAATCTCCCGGAAACCTATTTTTTAAATGAAAATGCCTCGTTCACGTTTCTGAATACGTATGAATTTTTTCAGATTTTTAAATTCACTTTGAATTTTTTTTATATGGGAAAACATAAAAAGTTACAAAATTCAAAGTGAATTAAATATCCGAAAAAGTTCATACGTATTCAGAAAATCCAATGAATCATTTTCATTAAAAGAAAAAAAGTTACGTTTCCGGTAGATTTGTTGACCAATTTTATTTTTCATCACTTTGTTAATAACATTTTGGAATTATTATTATCAAAAATCAATCTTTCCAGCAACTTTAATACGCTTGATTTTTTTCAGATTTTTATACCATCCAGAAGTGTTTGCAATTCCCTCTAATTTCTCTGAAACTTGTGCAAAATGAAAACGATTCGACTATCTCAATCGCGCATTGCGCTGGTCCAGCCAATGATTTTTCTCCGCGCAATGGCCAATCGAGATCCGATCGCAACGGGGTTGACATTAAGAGAATGGAACTTTGTTCCCCGGACTCGTCGATCTCGAATGCCGAACCTTCGGATTCCGTCCTGTGGAAAAAGCGACCCCGTAAGTTCGCGAAGTGGAGATTGATTCGCCCGTAGCCAGGTGTTCCGCCAGGACGGCGCGAAGCCCTGGGGTCTCGTCGTCGCGATGTTCATCGTAGAGAACGGACCGCGTCGGGCTCGCCGAGCAATTGTGTTTTTCACGAAGCTTCGCGATCGACCCTCGCACCAAGAGATTTTTCACGTTCATAGTTTTTTCCATCTTCCCACCGCAGATTGAATCTCCCGTTGCGTCGAGGATCGTCCTCTGGACGTTCCTCGCAACTTCCGAATCATCGTTCCTCCGTGAAAGACCCATCGGTGAGATATCGACAGGAGAACCGTATTTTTTCTCGTTTCCGGCAGTTTCCCGGTAATCGCCGCTGCGGCTCCGCCGCCCTGACGGGCTCATCTTTTCCCCTTCATCGACGAGATAAGTCTTTCCTGTCAACGCCGGTGAGACTGCGCTCAACGGGGAACCAACTTCTTCATCCTCCGCATCGGGGCGAACACGCGATCTCGAAATCTCGGGCTCTTCCGTTCTTTCCTCCCCAAAGTGTTCAGCCCTGCTCGGGCCATCGAGCATCCGGACCGTAGGACTCGTCCCAGAAACCTCGACTCCATCGTGAAAAAGCTCCACAGCTCTAACACCCCAGGTCGCCGGATTTTGGTCCATAATTATAGAAAATTTTCTCAATTCGTCGATGACGAAATTAACCCCTGTATCGGATTTTTCGCTGCTGAAGCTTGCGAGCTGGTCCTCGTCAAGGCGATTCCCCTCCCCATCAGAATCTTCCGACTTCCGTCCAGAATTCTTATTTCTTGGTGATGCTTTGCCGATAACCTGCGTCCTGGATGTCAATAAGTCATCCTGGTCAACGTCAAGCTGATTTCCCTCCCCATCAGGATCTTCCGACTTCCGCCCAGAATTCTTATTCCTGGCTGCTGCTTTGCCGATCACCCGAGTCCTGGATGTCAATAAGTTGTCCCGGTCAACGTCAAGCCGATTCTCCTCCCCATCAGGATCTTCCAACTTCCGCCCCGAATTCTGTTTTCTCGGTGCTTTGCCGATCACCTGAGTCTTGTATGTCAACAAGTCGCCACGGTCAACGTCAAGCTGATTCTCCTCCCCATCAGGATCTTCCAACTTCCGCCCGGAATTCTGATTTCTGGCTGCTGCTTTGCCGATCACCCGAGTTCTGGATGTCAGTAAGTCGTCCCGATCAACGTCAAGCTGATTCTCCTTCCCATCAGGACCTTCCAACTTCCGCCCGGAATTCTGATTTCTGGATGCTGCTTTGCCGATCACCCGAGTTCTGGATGTCAGTAAGTCGCCCCGGTCAACGTCCCCGCATCGACGGGCCGGGGCTTCAGTTTTCCGCCGACACCGCTCTGACCGCCCAATCCTCCTCGCGTTCTCCGCCAGATCAGCTTCCTCCCTCCTCCGGAGATCAACAGTGCCAGATCCGGATGAGCGAATCCTCAGACCAGAATTTCCAATCCTCCCGATATCCGTGCCTCCTCTTTGAGCTCTTCTGATCCGTAAGTTCCTCATCCTCCCGCGATTCGTTGGCTGGCTCCTCCCTGCTGAGGATTCCAGGACCATCCTCGACTTCGCCGCTCTCCCGGACGATCCGTACAAGTTCCATTCGGATGATCTCCCCTCCCGCAGATTCTCGTCCGACTTGGACCAGGCTCTCCAACCTCCGCCCTCCGGTTTGACTCCTTCGTCCTTCACCTCCTTCTCCTCCGGACAAACGTCTCTTCTCAGCAACCCCATCACCCTATCGATCAGGTCCTTTATGTACTCGACCGTGGAGCTGTCGTCCTCCTCCCGCGCAGCATCTCCAGCGACTCTCAGGACTTCAACCCCTTCGCCGAGTCTACCGAGCTCAATGAGTGCCTGGCCGCTCAGCAGCTTACCGTGAAGCAGCCATTTCCTCGAGTTTCCCTCCTCGGCGTATTCGAGACAGCGCCGCGCCGTCTCCAGGGCTCTATCCGGGCGCTTCATCTCGAAGTAGCATCTGCCGATCTCGTGCAGAAGCCAAGCCTTCGGCAACGCGTCCTCGACTTCCGGTACCAGTTTCTCCCAAGCTCTGGCCGCGGCCTCAAAGTGGCCGAAGCTGAGATGAACTCTGCCGAGGGTCGCCATTGATCTGGACCTCAGGACCGCGTCGCCGGACTTCCGGGCCAGTGCGACCATTATGAACGCTTGGTCCACGGCACGGTCGTGCCTTCCCAGCGATATCTGCGCCATCGACAGGTAGTGACGCGCCCAAACCTGGTACCGATCGCCGTCCGGCAGAGCGCCGGAAACCGCCATGAGCTCTTCACCGATTCTCATGGTGGAGCTCGCGTCTCCGGAGGCGGAAGCTGCTCGCAGGTCCTGCAGGGCTGCACTCGCCATGGTGGTCAGTTGCCGCAGCATGGTCCTCGACCTCGGGACCAGCGTCGCTCTACGACGATCCTGGGCCGTCTGCGGGTCGCGCCAGAAATCCTTTCGGGAATCGAAGTACCTGCAAGGGGGAGAGTCTTTGGTGGGTTTTTGGCGTTGGGGAGGTTGGGGTGCTTCGCACTAGTCTAATGAGTGATATGCACGGTAGAAGAAAGGTATTTGAAAATTGACGCACGGTATTGGAGTTTTTATATAACTTTTTTCTGAGATTCCAAGCACATGTGCGTTGCAATTTTACTGTAAAGATTTTATTTTTAATAAACATTTTCTGGAAATTTCAGGCAAAAGAATTGTATTTCTATTTTACTGGAAATAAGTACTTTAATGTTGAATTAATTAAAGTAATGCAATCGCATTTCAAGTTCCAGGACATTAAATTTACAATTTCTTTTTTGAGTGTCTTTATAAGGTCGTTTATGTAAACTTTTAGGCATTTATTGATTATAGTGGATGGTTATTTCTATTATAGCAGATTAACATAGAAACACATTAATTGCAATGGATTTAAAAAAATATTAACTGGTTTGTGGTAATTTTCAGTTTTTTCGAAGAATAATCCGTCGTTTTGGGTCGATTTTGAAGTGTTGCGGCTCATTCTCTTCCTCGAAAGACCCTCTACGAATTCACCGTCCAGATATTCAATAGTATTTTCCGTTTAAAAATGACAGCTGTTTGTTTATGAATGAATTTTGTCGATGGATAAACAAAAGGCTGTCATTTTTAAACGGAACAAACTATCGAATATCTAGACGGTGAATTCGTAGAGCATCTTTCAAGGAAGGGAATGAGCCGTGATACATAAAAAACGACACAAAATTACGGATTATTATTTATAAAGCTATTTATTCTTAGAGCTAATGGAGTGGTTTTTATAAATTTTTTTTCTTTTTACTTTACTTGAGAATTTGATCGATTGCCGATACCGGATCGGGAGACTCGTCGAGGAGTCTTCGGGCTTTCAGCGCAGCCGTTTCCGGACAGTAATTGGCTGCCAGCTGAGCGGCATTTTTCGTTCCGGATAAGAATTTTTTCAGAGCCCCGGAGGGATTCGTGGCCGAGCTTATGGCCGCCGAGGTCCTTCGAACTGCCACCCCGTGGCGAGGATCTCGAGGATACGCTGTCGTCGCCCGATGATAGAGGACCAAAGCCGCCTCGTAATCTCCTCTGTCGCCGGACGGACGTGCGGGCCAATTGGTGACGGAAATGTCCGGAGAATTGAAATACAAGAAAAAAAAATCAATCAATAAAATTTCCCTCGAGTCCTACGGATTTCTAAAAATTGATCACACGCAAGTTCACAGTTCACAGTTTTCACTGTTCGCTGCGGATCTGCCCGGTCTTTTCCGATTGGTTGCAAAGGATTACGAACTGATTAAATCGAGAGAAGGATTACAAGAAAAATTACCATATGCGTAAAAAAACATTATCATTCGCCTAACAAAAAATTACCATTCACCTAAGAAAAAAATTACCGTACGCCTAAGAAAAATTACCATTTGTCTAAGAAACAATTACTATTCGCTTAAGGAAAATTACCATTCGTCTAAGAAAAAATTACTATTCGCTTAAGAAAAATTACCATTCGCCTAAAAAAACTATCATTCTCCTAAGAAAAAATTACCACGCGCCTAAGACAAAATCACCAGAACTCCTTCTTTCAATGTACCACTAATTACCTCGAATATTGGTTAAAAATAAATATACGTCACGGAAACCTGTGATGAAGGATATCGGCTTGTCGATGAAGGGAATTCGCGTATTCGCGTTTGCTACCGATGCATTGCGTGCTTCTCCTCTCCGCCGCCTTCTTCTGGTCCTCCCTCGCGCGAGCTTCCGCCCTCGTAACGACTTCCTCGGGGTCCTCCGAATCCTCCGTCTCTTCCGCCCCCGGAATCCGAAGAACAACTTCCGGCAGATTTATCGGATTTCTTGTCTTCCGATCGGACTTCATCAAACTGGTATCTTACACTGTCTTTTTATTTTTTCCCTTTTTTTTTGCCAACGTCCCAAGACTTCCGGGACGGATAGTCAAGCTCTCGAACCCTCCATTTTTGGAAAGCCAAACGAAAGGAAAATAAGTTGGCTAAAAAAAGAAACGAATCGAAAATAAGAGGACAGAAGAACGTCTGGCTGGTCTGGGTAAGAGCTCGGAGGGTAAAAAAGGTAAACGGTAACGAAAGCTCGCCGGTAATAATATTTCATTAAACTGCTATCGAACTTTTACAAACTGTTACACTGTGAAAAAATTCGTATGAAATGTAATGTACTGGCACTGAATTGTTATGCATAAGCTGGTGAATTAAATTTCATGTAAAATTGTGATGAAAAATTAATGGACAGTGTATTAAAAACTTTAGAAATATCTTACTTTTAATCATTTACTTTGGTTTTACTATAGAAGTACTTTAAATCCAATAATTTACTTGCATTTCACTGCATAAGTCCATTAATTTTTCGTGACGATTTTCGAAAAAAAATCACACGTATTAATGATGCTGAAAAGATTAATTTTGCACAATAACAATTCCAAAATGCTACTGACAAATTCACAAAAAATAAAATTGTTCAACAAATCTCCCGGGACCATAACTTTTTTTTACGAAAATGATTTGTTCATTGTTATGAATACGTATGAATTTCTTTCGGTTTTCAAATTCACTTTCAATTTTTTTTTTTATATGAGAAAAACGTGTAGAAAGTCACAAAATTCAAAGTAAATTTAAAAATCTGAAAAAATTCCTACGTTTTCATAAAATAAAACGAATAATTTTCATTTTAAAAAAGTAATGTTTCCGAGAGCCTTAATGAACAATTTTATTAGTCATCAATTTGTTAATAAAATTTTCGAATTATTATTATGCAAAATTAATCTCTTCACCATATTTAATAAGCTAGATTTTTTTCTAATTTTTATACCATCGAGAAGTGTCTACAATTCCCTCTCATTTCTCTGAAACTTATGCGAAGTGAACACTATTCGCAACGACTACCTTAAACGAAAACGAGAGCCCTCCGGTAAAATTTCATCGAACTACTACAAAGTGTTATCTCACACTCTCTCATTCAATCCCGAGATTCCTTCTTTTTCTTTGCTTTTTTTTTGCAAACGCCTCGACACTTCCGGAACGTACAGTCGGCCTCTCCACTGCTTCATTTTTGAAGATTCTACCGGAAAGAAAATAAGTAGGCTCAAAAAAAAATATATAATAAAAATAAAAGAACGGAAAAGAGACAAAAAGCGTCTGGCTGGTCCGGGGAGGAGCTCGGAGGGTGAAAAAGAAAAACGGAAACGAGAGCACGCCGGTAACGAGATTTCCCGAATCGCGACGGCGCATCCGGCGGGACTTCTCGTCGCGAGAGCCGATGCTATTCCACTTTCCAGCATCGCGATTCAACTGCTGGCCGGTAACCTCGTTCTGTCGGACACGTTTCGTGTGTCTGCCTCCGCACACACACCATTCCTCCGTTCTCTCCGCGTGCCATTATACTGTGTGTGTGTTCGCCGCATGCCTCACTGTACTTTTATATTCCACGTTTATCGGAAATCGACTGTGCCTGGAATCGCAGCTATGTCGGCTATATGCATTATTCGTCCGAGGAAATCTCTGCTCCTTGGCTTTTCGACGATCTTCGTGCTAGAGTTGAAAAAAAACCAAAAAATATTATTAAAAAAAAAAATCGATACGTCAGCGACGGTACACAGTCTGTCCGATATCGATCGCCGGGTCGACCGGAGAAAAAACAAAGAGTATGGATATGGTTGATGAAAATTGCACGAGTCTGCCTCGAAACAGCACGATTTTTCAATGAAAAACAAAATAAGGGAACCACGTGCAAATTACTGGGAACCTTTTTTTGGTGTTGTATGTTTAGAAGTGTTCCTTTGGACGGAATAGCGACGAGAATTAGCAAGCTTTTTTTTGTCCGCCAAGTTCCACGATTCTCGTCCTGTTATTTTACTAAAAATATTTATTAAATGGACAAATATTATTTGTGAAATAAACAAACGTATTTGTGCAATTGACAAACATTTGTATTAAGTGCACAAACATATTCGTAAAATTCACCGACATATTTGTAAAATCAACAAACATATTTCGGCCAATAATAGAATACGGACATCCAATTTTTATAAACTGCAAAAAATCAGCGCTGGAAAAAATAAAAACGGCAGAAACGGCCACAGCAATCCAGGAAACCCGCCATATAATCCACGCGACGCTTTTTATACGTAAAAACTTGCACCACCCCGATTGTGAACAGATTGGACTATCTCACTCGTCAATACGCAAAACATACCCTCGAAACCATAGAGCAGCTCTGCATTCACCGAACACCACATACTATTCCCAGCGCGAATTCCCCACGCACACCACACACGAAACCATCAAAAGAATGTACAACAACGCTCCATAGGCAAAACCGTCTCTCATCTGCAACAACCAATGTTTCTTCACACGATTACCGCATTTTATACTAAACCAAAGAGAAACTCGAGCTGAGGGACAACGGTCGATGGCTCATTGACATTTTCGTTATTGTGTTGCTTCTATGATCTACAACATGTACGTTAAAGTGGTCACGTATCGTCAATATTTATGACTAAGTGTCAATACACATACTACAACACCTACAAACATATTTGTAAAATTTTGTGAACGTTTCCACAATAATCCAATTTAACACCGACAGTTGATACAATTTTCTTTCAACGGCCGCCTCATTCGTACTCTTCAAAGTCAATCCACCCGAGGACCTTCTTCGAGGGTGCATATTCCCCGAGGAGTGCGCGTCTGGCCTCTTTGGCCGGGTCCTTGGGTGGTTCCGGTAGGATGGTGTTCCTTGCGCAGGGCAGTTTGAATTTATAGTCGACGGGTTTGCATCCGGGCATGACGGAGAGTCTTCTCCTCGCCGGAACGGCCCTCATGCTCTGAAGAAGAAACGTGACGTCGTTCTTCAGCTCATCCGGCACAAGATCAGCGATGAGCTGTTCCCTGGCGGTGATGCTGTCGACGCCGACGACCTCGTCCAGGTCGACGTCATCGACGAGCTTGACGATCCGCTGATAGAAGTCCTGGAGCTGATCGATGCCGAGTCTCTTCGCGCCCAGATAAGCGAGCAGCGCCGCCTCTCTGGCCTCGTTTCTGTTGTGCTGATAAATCTCGATCCTGATCAGCAGATGATTGGCGTTCAGAATCCACGGTTCGTTCCCCGCCTCGTGGCCGGAGTCGCGCGCCTTCTTCGCGTAGAATCTCGCCAGGTCGTAGCGTCTTATCTCAGTGAGAAACTTGGCGAGCTCGTGAAAGAGCCAGGCGAGCTCGATGGCGTCGGAGGCGAGGGCGAGACGCTTCCGGAAGAGGCGCATCGCCTCCTTCCGGTTCAATGTCGGGACCCAACCGAGGGCGGCGTCGCGGGGCAGAGTCGAGACTCTGATGCCGAGGTGGTGCTTCAGATGGCGCAGCTTCGCTTCCGGTTCCATTCCGGTCACGTCGCGCGGATCCACGTAGGCCCAGGCCGTCATCTTGTAAACGGCCTCGAGGCACCGCTTCTTCATCGGGAACATCGCGTCCGCGTAGGAATCGAACTTCTCCTTGGTCCTGTCGACGTACCTGAAGCAGTGATGGATTTAGGCAAGAATGCAGGCAATTGCCTAGTTGAGAAAAAAAAAGAGATTTGAAAAGCAAAAATCAGAAACATACAGAAGGCAGACCCATCAAATAAGTTTGGTAAATCCGAAAGATTCTTATTGTATTTTTTCACCTGGAAATAATTTTTTTGGCGACGGTATAACACCGATTATAAAATGATTCGCGATTCAGGAAATCGGCGTCATGGTTGAATTATTTTTAAAACATTGTAGCTTGCTTTCGTTTTAGCAAATTTGTCTATAATTTCCTCGAAATCGGTAGTTTTTAAAATCTCTGCGTGAATTGTCAGAAGTGCTAAGTTCATCCTGGCCCACGCTTGGTCGTAGGTGCTTGTAGCACCTTCCATATGCTTCATTTTTTTCGATGAGGAAGTGTTTGTCATTCTCTCTTATTCCTATCTCAAACATAGGCGGCGTCATACATAATGGAAGGACTGCGTTAAAATCGCCACTGACCGGAAGAAGAGGTCGTAGTCGCGACGCATCCTCGCCGCGTGGAGCCTCTTCAGCAGGGAGTCCGCCTCCACGACGACGCTGTTCCTTCGCAGACGCGCGTCGACTCGGCAGATTATCTTGTGACCTTCCGGTCGCGCCCGACGGTGAAACCGGAAGTGGTACAGCGGCTTTCGCATGCGCAGGACCTCCTGCCTGTAGCGGGAACGGACGATGCACTTCTCCGTGATGTCGTGGAGATCGCGACTTCCGGCCTTGTTCGCCGACCACAACGCCGGGTTCGCCACGAGATCCTCGACGAAGTACTTGTCTATAGCGAGGTGACCGAGGTAACGGGCAGCCATTGCCCGGTCCAGACGCCTCAGCTGCTCCTCGAGCTTGTACGCCGGGTCGTTGACCTTGAACTTTGTCGGCTCGTCGTTGATACCTGGACAATGAGCAACGAATGAGATCGATGGATCACTCGATCATCATCGCTTGATCATTAAAAAAATACATTTTCACATCGGAGGCGAAGTACCGGAAAGGAATCGGGAAATTAATTTGTAATTCAAATTCAATAGTGAATAACCAAAATAACCAAAAATAACCCAGAGTAACCCAGAAGTAACCCAGAAATAATCCAAAAGTAACCCAGAAATAAACCAAAAGTAACCCACAGTAACCCAAAAGTAACCCAAAGTAACCCAAAAGTAACCCAAAAGTAACCCAAAAGTAACCCAAAAGTAACCCAAAAGTAACCCAAAAGTAACCCAAAAGTAACCCAAAAGTAACCCAAAAGTAACCCAAAAGTAACCCAAAAGTAACCCAAAAGTAACCCAAAAGTAACTCAAAAATGTATGGATGATGCACAGAGCGAATTAAAAGGTAGCTATCGTATTTTCGGACAGGACCTACGTCTTCACGGATGGACAAATTTGTTTGTATTCTGGGATGTCCAGAAACCATTTAATTTTTTTTTTTTTTTTTTTACTGTCATACTTTCATTTCTTATACAGTGATGAGAAAATAAAAAAAAGGATCCAAGAAGGCACTTCACAGAAGACGTGTAGTCGATACGTACCCTCGAATTCATCCTCCTCCTCGTTCAATTTCGCTATCAGGCTTTGACGGTGTCTCTCGAGATCCTCGATCCACGGATACAATTCCACCAGAGCCCTCGGCGAGGTGTTACGTCCAACGCAATCCTCGATGGTCTCGTTCCCTTGGTAAATAGCCCACTCGAAGGGAAAGCGTCGCTGTCTGTAGCCATTCTGGGCGTGTATGAGACTGTATCCAAATTCTGCGACCTTGAAGAGTGTCTTCACCCTCATCCATTTTACCGCCCAATTGTTCGGGTCTGTATGGGATAAGCAGACGAGTTCAGCTAACGACGAGACACAACACAATCTGAAGTGCTCAGACAAAAAACGGAGGTTTCTACATCTTACTTATATACCTTGTCCAACAAACGCACGACAATTTATTTTTTCGTTAATAATTTGACTATTCTTCGGTTGAAAAATTCGTTATGAAAAAAAGGGTAAAATGGCAAAATTAACAAGAAAGGGCTGAAGGACTCAGGTCGGTGACCCTTTGCAAAGGTGTATAATTATTATTAGGAATAAAAGTAGTATGAGAAGATAACTGTATAAATATTAAGCGTTGGGAATAAATCTCTTTTACTACTTAACAAAACAATAACATTGTTAATCTTCATATACGAGAAACTTTTGTTATATGTACAAACCTTTTCTTTTTTTAACTTTTTTTTCGTTTGTATAGGAATGAAAACTCGATTCACCGAATGAGCTCTCCGTGTCGTTTCTGGCGTTCAAACTAATTCCAAATGCATTTGAGACGTGTAGCACGCGTTCTTTAAAAAAATTCGCCGCAACGTCACTTCCAATTAAAAAATCTGACTTTTAAACCGGAAGTGACGTCAAGTAGAACATTTTTTTAAAGTTTCGTTATGACGGCACTTTTGGTTTGAAAATCTCATTTTTCGACCGGAAGTAACGTCATTCCGAAAATACTTCACTTCCGGTGAAAAAAAAAATAGAATTCTCAAACCGGATGTGACGTCACGCAGAAAAATTTGAAAAATTTCATTGCAAAGGCACTTCCGGTCAAAATCTCAGTTTTTGACCGGATGCAACGTAATTCCGAAAATACTTTAGGTAAAAAAAAAATATATTTTCAAACCGGAAGTGATGTATTTCCGGTATGAGGTCGCTACAATTTTTGTGTTATTTTTCTCCGGAATGTATCTCGAATGTAGCCAGCGACAGAAACGGATGAATCAAGGAACGTACGGTCAGCATCGAGCTTCCGTGGCCGGATATCCCGAATTTCTATTGAAGGGCTTACACAACCTGTCCTATAAGGTGACCCGAGAATTCCATAAGTGCTTCGGTTTGCACACAAAAGACGAAAAGGGGGGCGCAGTTTACCTATCTCCATACACCTCGCGGATACGCCGGCAGCCTCGCGGTATCTCGAGAAATTGTCGAGTGCTTGACAAAGTCCGAGAAGCGTTCTCAGGTCCTCCGTATCGGCCTCCCTCATCGATTTCTCAAAGGCCTCTATCGCTATGTTGTATCTCTCGATCTTCGTGAAACGCCAGCCCCATTCGCGATACAGAATCGGCGAACGAAACATCTCTTCGCCCTCTTTGCGAGCCATGATTATTATTTTTTTTAATTTTATCCTATATATATATATATATATATTTTTTAGCCGTCGGATGTAGATTCACAGGAGAGATTCGACGATCTTTTTTATTGCATTTTTTCAGACTGTTTTTCACATTTTATTTATTTAACTTAAAATTTTTTTTATTATCTCGGGGCACAAATCTCGAGGCCTGTATTTCGAGCCATGTTGATTATTTTTTTTATTTTTTTATCCTATGTATATATATGTATATAATTTTTAATGTCGGATTTAATTTTTTTTCCTGTTTTTTTCCAGACTGTTTTTCGCATTTTTTTTTTTATTATCTTAAATTTTTTTTTTTTATCTGGTCTCGAGAACCAAAAATCTCGAGGCCTTTATTGGCTGCTGCCTCCTCCAGTCGACATGTACAACCGGGTCGCACACGTCGGGAAGCACTCTGAAGTAGGAATTATCGATAACCGAACGATCGTCTTGTGTCGAGAATTCCACAGGCGCAGCTAATTGCATTTCACCCGAGAAATTCGACGATCTTTGTTGTTGTTTTTTCCAGACTATTTTTGCATTTAATTTATTTAGTTTAAACATTTTTTTCACGTTCCAGAGGCCTTTATTGCGAGCCATGATTATTAAAAAAAAATTGTATCCTATAATAATAATATACATATATATATATAGTAGATGTAAATATTTTTAATGTCATTTTTTTATCGTCTCGAAAACGAAAAATCTCTATGCCTTCATTGACTGCCGCCTCCACCCATCGACATGTATAACCGGGTCGCACCCGTCGGGGAGGACACTGAAGTAGGATTTATCGATAACCGAACGATCCTCTTGTGTCGAGAATTCCAGAGGCGCAGCTAATTGCATTTCGCCGTCCAATTCTCCGTCTCTAGCGATTTATAGCTTATAGCGATTGTGTCTGGAGCTTCGCCAGACAGCGATCTCCCAGCATCCGAAAGCTTTCCCTACAGTGATGTTAAGAAAGTATATAAAAAGTAATAAAGATAAAACTTTTTGCCAATTTTCTTCCATGCGATTCCATAACTCGTCCGGAGTTATTTATTTATTTTTATTTTCTGTTTCAGATCCGAGCGGCGAGCCGGAGAGGAATCGACGGACGCTCGAAACTTCGGAGAGGCTGTGTTACTCGTGATGCGGTGATGGCTCTGTTGTACAGATTCGCGCAGCTGCCGGATCGCGGTGGTACGCGGGTCTTCTCGTTCGTCGTTACCCGAAGCGTCGTCCGCGATCCCGAGAGAGACGTCACGAGCAAGGAGCTCGTCTGCGGCTTTCAGAAATGGGCCGTAGCATTTTCACGCGGAGACAAGGTAAAAAAAAAACAAAAAAGATTACCCTCCGAGAAAATCCGACATGAAACAATAAAGTATGAGCGATTCGAAAAATATATCGGCTATATTTGAAAGATATATTTTTGACGAAAATTTTTTATACTTCCGATATATTTTTGAATACACATAAAATTATTGTCGAATATAACAATAATCATATTAATAACAATGAACTTAACATATTTTTTGGAATATATTTTATTTCCATAGAGTGTTTAAAAATATATATACATACATATATATATAATGCCCTTCAAAGGAAAAAAGCCATAAAAAAAGTCCTTTTTCTGTGCTTTTTTTAAGTTTAGTAAATTAATACATTTTTTAAATATTTTATTCCCATGGACTGTTTATATATGTTTATATTTATATATATATAATGTCCCTCAAAGGAAAAAACCCACAGAAAAAAAGTCCCGAACCTCCTTTATCTGTTTTTCTTTCAAAATTTCCAAAATGAATAAATAAAAAAAAATATCTCGCAGGTACTGGGAGTGTACCTGGTGTGGCGGGGAGCGGCGCGTGGTCTGCGTGTCTACGTGGACTTCACCTTCACGCTCCTGAACCGGGAGCATTTCTCGACGAACGAAGGATTCTCAGGCAAGCGAGTGAAGTTCACATACGACGCGCCGGCGCAGGGTAACAGAAACTACATCCCGGTCTCGGACCTCTACAGCAGGAACTTCGCGGACCCGAACGGGGAGTTTCAGCTGGAGCTCTCGATGGCGAACGTCCGTACGGTGTTCACGGCGGAGGTGCCGATGCCGACGGGTGTCTTCACGGCGGGCCAGACGAAGTCCAGCAAGCTCGAGACGGGTTACTTCACATTCGGTGGCTTCGACTGGAACGTGGTGATTTACCCGCAGGGCAACAAGGACGGAGAGTCGCGTTCGGACAGCAGGCTGAGCGTCTACCTGGTGCGTCTGACGGGTTTCGATCACCGTTGCCGGGTGCGCTACAGCGTCTCGCTGGGCGACGGCGAGCGTCGGATCGAGTCCGGCCAGATCGAGGACCTGAGCGACGCGGAGGGCCGCGGTTTCGGTTGGCACCCGCGGGTGCGCTGGTCGAGCCTGGCTCACAAGGGGGTGCTGCGGGTCTCGCTGGAGATGGTGGAGGCGCGGACCATCTCCGAGGTGGCGGTGCAGGCGCTGGGCCCGTCGGCGCTTTCAGCGGCTCCGTGCTACGACCGGGACAAGCAGGCCTGGGCGATCCGGGCGGACCTGCACTCCGACACGGTCCGCCTCCAGCTGGTCTACAAGGACATCCACAACGTCCCCAGGAACCACCTCCGGTACGTGAGCTGGTCGGCGTACCTGATGCGCGGCGAGGAGCCCGAAGCGGAAGCGGTGAGTCTTCCCGGCGCGCCGTTCAGCCGGTACTACGTCCAGGAACAGGCCGACGAGGGGATAATCATGGAGACCAACCTGGGAATGAACGAGGTCAAGGCCGACCACTGTCCCTTCATCACCGACAAGGGTCAGCTGAGAATCCGGATCGAGTGGAACGAGAGTCATCTTCTGTTCCAGGCGACCTACCACAAGTACGACGACGTCTGCAGGGTTCACAACCAGCAGATGAGGCGGGAGATCGCGGCCCTCCAGGCGGAGAACTACAGCCTCGAGAGGCAACTCTTCAGCTACCAGAAGAGCCTCGCCTACGCCCAGGCCCAGCAGCAGCAGGGCGAGGGGCCGGTGCCCGGCGCGCCTGGGCCGGTTCACGGTGCTCACGGTGGTCATCTCGAGCGATCCGCTTCGACGGACACCGAATACGCCTGACAAGTGCTGCCCGATGTTGCCGCTGGCAGTCGTCACGTCGACATGGAGCACCGGGGCTCGTTCGCTCGGCCGGCGAGCTCGCTCAAACTGCCGATCATCGAGGAGAACGACAGGAGGCTTCATCAGAATCTGGTGATGCTGATGGACCGGAGATTGAGCAACGTTCAGCACCAGCAGTTCAGGTACGAGGTGGAGACTCGAGGCTCGCTGGACGGGACTTCGTCGTCGGTCCACAGCGCGCTCCTGGGCTCGACCGGGTCGAACACGAACTGCCGGCACGTCGACGAGGGAGCGAGACTCTCGAACGGGAGCATCGTCAAGCAACCGAAATCGGCCAGGGGCAGCAACGAGGGATTCGATAAGGTCTTTGGTGGCAATCGGGAGAGCGCCGGTTATCCGAAGTACTTCGCGGGCTTCTCGGAGGCTTATGTTCAGGTGCCCGACGGCGAGAAGAGGAGAAGACCGAGCCTCTGGGAAACACTGACTGGGCTCGTTTGCTCGCTCGGAGCGCTCGCTACGAGGGCGGCGAAGATGGCGGCGAGACGGGGTGATTCCCTGTGAGAAGCCGGGATCGGATGCTCCGAAGAGGTATTGGTCTCGAGCGATATCGAGGTGTCGCGAGGAATCGAAGGGATATCGGCGAGGAATTACACATTAATAGGATCGATTAAAAAATTTAATAATTAATCGAGGGGATTGAAGATGATGAGGGAAGTCCGTGGACGCGAGACGGGGAGACTCGCTGTGAGAATTCGGGACCGGATGCTCCGGCGAGGTATTGGTCTCGAGGGATATCGAGGTGTCTCGAGCATTAATATATGGTCGATTAAAAAATGTTGGTAATTCATCGAGGAGATTGAAGAAAGCGACGAGACGAAAGACTCGCTGTGAGAATTCGGAACCGGATGCTCCGGCGAGGTATTGGTCTTGAGCGATATCGAGGTGTCGCGAGGAATCGAAGGGATATCGGCGAGGAATTACACATTAAAAGGATCGATTAAAAAATTTAATAATTAATCGAGGGTATTGGAGCTGATGAGGGAAGTCCGTGGACGCGAGACGGGGAGACTCGCTGTGAGAATTCGGGACCGGATGCTCCGGCGAGGTATTGGTCTTGAGCGATATCGAGGTGTCGCGAGCATTAATATATGGTCGATTAAAAAATTTTGGTAATTCATCGAGGAGATTGAAGAAAGCGACGAGACGGAAGACTCGCTGTGAGAATTCGGGACCGGATGCTCCGGCGAGGTATCGGTCTCGAGCGATATCGAGGTGTCGCGAGGAATCAAAGGGATATCAGCGAGAAATTACAAATTAATATGGTCGACTGAAAAATTTAATAATTATAACCAAGAAGATTGAAGATGGTGAAGGAAGTCCGTGGACGGGAAACGGGGAGACTCGCTGTGAGAATTCGGGACCGGATGCTCCGGCGAGGTATTGGTCGCGCGCGATATCGAGGTGTCGCGAGGAATCAAAGCGATATCAGCAAGGAATTACACATTAATAAGGTCGGATCTTAAATTGAGAAATTTAAAGATTAATCGAGAGGATCGAAGATGGTGACGAGACGGGGAGACTCCCTGTGAGAAGTCGGGACCAGATGCGCCGGCAAGGTATTGGTCTCGCGCGATATCGAGGTATGGCAAGGAATTAGACATTAATATGGTCGATTGAAAAATTTCATAATTAATAGAGGAGATTGAAGATGGTGAGGGAAGTCCATGGACGCGGGACGGGGAGACTCGCTGTGAGAATTCGGAACCGGATGCTCCGGCAAGGTATTGGTCTAGCACGATATCGAGGTATGGCGAGGAATTAAGGATTGATAGGGGCGATTAAAAATTACAGAAATTAATCGAGTCGATTAACCCTTTATAAGTCACAGCACCCGAAACCGTACCGAAACGGGGCCAACGCGTTGCCACGGTAGCGCCTAAGAGTGGGGATAGAGGTGTGACTTATAGAGGGTTAACCCTGCGTGTGCACATTATATTTTCAGAGAGACGGTGTGCACTCTGGGTCTTTTATGTAAGAGTCGGGTTTTCAAAGTTTTCTAGGTTTCACACAAAATCTGAAAAAAAAATGCTGGGTTACTTCTTGAAGTGTCCACCACATGGCCCGGAAGTTGCAAAAATTGAAAGTTTAAAACCGTTGTTAATAAAAATCGAAGAATACTCGAAAAAGCGGTATGAAAACGGAGAGTTTGAAATTTCGACTGTTCCTTCAAAGAGCCAGTGCACACACGCAGGGTTAAAGATGGTGAGGGAAGTCCGTGGACGCGAGACGCTGCGACTCTGAGAATTCGGGACCGGATGCGCGATATCGAGGTATCGCGAGGATTGTTATTAATCATTGATAGGGTCGATTAAAAATGTTTAAACGATTAATCGAGTAACTTGGAGATAGGGAGCGGAAGTCGAGGAACTCTACGACTATGAGGGAATGAGCGTAACTAACGGTAACGCACAAGACAAAAAAAAGTATATACAAAAACTCGAATATCTCGGATGAAGATTATGATGACGATGATCCTTTATCTACTTGTCAATTTACTATAAAGAACCTATTTTCCTCTAAAGACTTTTTTCACTTTATCGGGAGGGCGAGGAAGAATTTACCGAAGCGGGGTCGTTACTGGAGGGGGAAGGGAGGGAGCATTGGAAAATTTGGGAGGAGAAATGGAGGGAGGGAAAAAAATGAATGATAAGGCGTAGAACTCAAAATATGTGGCAACTTCATGATCGTTATAGTATTGTACGTCAAAAACCGAATACAACTGTAATGCATAACTATACATACATATACATATTACGATACGTGTACCTACTAAAAAAAAATGAAGTTAACACATAGCGACTATGTGTGTAAACTAATGTAGAGAGAATCGGTGTTAGAGCGGATACGGTTAACGACGCGTGGTTCTCGTTATCGCTTCATTAACGTTCGGAGCGTAGGTTTTAGTCCCGCGTACCTTGTGTATATTGTAGTAGAGCGCGCTGTGCGCTCGCGTTTTCCCTTCATCCCGGTCAAACTCTCTCGGTCACCGTGGCAAGGTATGATCACGGACTTTACCCTCGTTATTCGGTCGGTAACGAAAACTGCAATCGATTTTTTTTTTTTTTTTTTTTTTACTTTACGGGTCTAAAACATTTTGGGCTAAACGTAACAAGTTATTTAGAAGTTTCCCAAATTTAGTGTAACGATATGGTTTTCCTCAGAAATGTATGAGACCCTTATGAAGAAAAATTTATTACAGCTGTCGTTACCGACTGAGCCCGAGTCCGGGAGGATGTTCGAGATCGCCTTAAAAGCACCGGAAAAAAAAAGTATGAATAGTATTTTAAATCAATGTTACAATCTCGTTTTTATTTTCTACTGCAAATACGCGCACGTAATGCTTGTTTTCTTCCCACCAGCAAGATTATAACGTATTTGCTCGTTCGCAAAGTTCAAATAACTGCAATCAATTTTTTTCAATTCACTGCAATCGTTCGTAAAGGTCAAAAATTTCAATTAATAATTTTTTTCATTTCACGCATCTGTAACATTTCTCGCTAAAAGTAATGAGTTATTAACATAACAATACAGTTTTCCTCAGAAATATTTTGCACCCTTGTGAAAACAAATGAATTACAGTTTTCGTTACCGACTCAGCTCGAATCGGTAAGGATGTTCAACATCGCCTTAAAACGGTTATATAAAAAAAAGTATCGACAGTATTTTAATTCACCTTTGCAATCTCGTTTTCATTTTCTACTGCAAACGGACCGTGCACGTATTATTGCTTGTTTTCTCCCCACAACGAGACAATCGGGAATTTGCTCGTTCGTAAAGGTCAGATAACTGCAATCAATTTTTTTCATTTCCCGGGTTTTCGACATTTCGGGCGAACCGTAAGAAGTTATTAGCACAACAATAATACTTCCCCCAGAAACCTTTTCGCACCCTTGTGACGAAAAATTAATTACAGTTTTCGTTACCGACTGAGCCCGAGTCGAGGATGTTCGACATGGCGCCAAAACCGCCAAGTAAAAAAAACAGTACCAACAGTATTTTAATTCACCGCTGCAATCTCCTTTTCATTTTCTGCCGCAAACAGACCGTGCACGTGTTGCTTGTTTTCTCCCCGCAGCGAGATAATCGTGTATTTGCTCGTTCGCAAAGGTCAAATGACTGTTATTACACAAGACGTTTGCTTCATCGGGCTCCGACGATTTTCCTCCGAATTATCAACGCCCTCTGCCGGAGTTGCGAAAGTCTCTGAAATAAAAAACCAATCGTTTATAGCGTCGATAATGCAGAGAGCGGTAGTGGGCGTTAGGACGTTAACCGTAGGGTCGTTATGGGAAACACGTAGGTATCCGAATTATGGCCGCCGGACGAGCGAACACACTGGAACGTTATAACTTCATCGACCTCCCCGATCGTGCACACGTACCACCGGTTACGTTCTAATTTGTTCACCTCCACAGCACCGTCGACTACTGTTCTGTATATACGTCGGAAGCACCGAACGCAAAATTGCCGATGCAGCTCGAACGGATTAAATTAATTGTGCCCTCTTGGGAGGCGGGCCGCGCGCCATCTAGCGTGGGAGTAAAAAAGTTTTACGGAGAAGCTGCACGAGAGAAACTAGCGAGAGCTAAACCCGTCCATGCATAATTCTTCCGCTCGGTTCTTATTCTTTTTCTTTTTATCATCCTTCCGTATTTAAAAAATAATTCCCTGTAAGTATATTACGGCCGCATGTATAATTCGCCTCTGGAACGAGGAGCGATCGTTTAAGGTAAACGGCCCAGTTTGTGACCCCGAGGGCAGATTTTTAACTGCTATAAAATAAATTTTCGTCAAACGTCAACTGGATTACTGGCATTTTTTAAATGAAATGTTTAGTAATTCAATTTATCCGCGAATTGTGCGATTCACTAGCTTTGGCGGATGTATAAGAGTACGTTTGCATTCTCAAATAAGTGTTAAACGACACTAAACTTACATCATAATCTTGAGCATGAACCACTTTATGGATGAGAAGAATGAAACCCTACTCTTGTTTAGTTTTTTTCCTTAAATTCACAGGGTCAATAAGTCCATAATTAAGGTTGTGTCGCAGTTCCTGACCCTCGATTGTTCACCTGTTGCGTCCTAGCATTGGCTTTGTTTATTTATCCTAATTTAAGGTAGAATCATATAGAGAATTAAGAAAATGACGATTGCCACATCGGTAGCACAGTATGTCGACTATAAATACAACCGGTCCTATCTGTGCCTGAAATCCACCGCGAATAAATGGCAAATTCGACCGAATGCAACGCCACCACCTCGAATTTATAGTTGTTTTTTGGTCGGAACAGTCAAATACGACCTCTTTGCCACGAATACGGGACAAAGAGACATAACCAGCAGTTTGCTTCGAGGCGACGGCGCTACAATCGGTCGGTCATGCAATCATTTTGTGGTTGATTTTAGGCACAATCAGGCCAGTGGTATTTGCGGTCGAACGACCGTCGAAACAGCGGTGGCGAGTACCGATAGGGTGGTTTGTTACTTACTGCATGATTCATGAACATGTTTTTTTTTCATGAAAGTATTGATGCTCTACAAAAATTTGTCAGAATTATTACTTAAAACATTTTGCATTCAACTCTCCCATACAAATTGTTTCTCCATTTAATCCTAAGATATACTTTCCCAATTTTAATGCCTTTTTAATATACCGAGTATAATAAGTACGCGTACGTGTCACAAACAGCAGGATGGGTGAGTCTGCAGTGTCAGAAACACCGGCATTAGACAAGCATTATTGGATAAATGTTTTAATTAAAATAGGCGATGATTTGCTTTGCACAATAGGTGGATCTCATTCAGAAGGTTTTAATGCACTATTAAAACACTGTTTTCAGTTCCACGACCTTTCGCCTTCGTAATTAATAGAAAACCAACACCCCTGCTCTAAAAGTGTCACAAACCGGTCCGTTTACCTTATTCGCGGTGATCCGACGAGTTTGCACAAAAAAAAACGGGATGAAAGGTTGGACCTAAACTAAAAAAAAAGAGAAAAAAAGAAAATTAAAATGGCGGCTCGTTTAGACTAAGCCGAGAAGTGAATATCTAGTGCATGATAGTAGAACTAGTCTGTCGGAGTGTTGTTCTGCGTCGAGGATCGAAAAAATACCATATCCTGTATAATTATTGTATTCAGCCCTACATGTGCAATTCGGACGAGATAGCCCGGAGTGATGAGAGAAGCGTTAAACGCGCACTACACGAAACGTTATCGCACGTTTGTTTTAGGTGTCGTATCAAACAGAACCGCGTGCAACTCCACCATCCGCCTATCCGTCCACCACAACTTATACCTTACGAACATTTCACGTATTTCACATCAAGCGTGTAAATTTCATACGGAAATTATGTATATTTGCACAATGGCGAAATCGTGTTTACGGGGCTAAGCCCGTATCAACGTTAAATCCCGTCGAAGTACGTTTCAGTGTTTAGATACAACAATCCCTACCTCCGAGCGTATAATGAATGTGCGTTTGAAACAAGGACGCTTACCGTCGGGTGAGAGAGCGAGAGTGTGTGTTTGTGTGTGTGAAACGGTCGTAGAGGGCGTTGACGAGAGAGTCGAGAGAAAAAAAAACAAAGGGGAAACGCTGGTGTTCGTCCTCTGCGGTAGAAA
The DNA here is from genome assembly GCA_964017025.1 of Stenichneumon culpator. Lineage (NCBI taxonomy): Eukaryota > Metazoa > Arthropoda > Insecta > Hymenoptera > Ichneumonidae > Stenichneumon > Stenichneumon culpator. The sequence goes on from OZ024776.1 coordinate 14,663,856, forward strand.
GGAGAAAAAAAAACAAACTCAAACGCTGTATACTTTGTACATATCTGTACTAAAAAAAAAACTAAAATATACTCAATTGCGATGGAATCGTGTCTGTTCGCTGTACGTACAGGGCGATCGTGCGCGCGTTTTAATGAATAAATTTGGTGTCGAATCGATCGGCTGTTGTCGGAGACTGGCGAGGATGCTTCACGGCCGGTGAATCGCGTGCGGTCGCCGATCGAACCATCATTGTCATTATCGTTGTACGCATCGGACGGACACGTTCGGATCGCGAGCCTTGTACCTATACGATGAACATTTTAACGAGTGCGCCAAAGCAAACGTATTATAATTTACATACCTATTTATTAAAGGAAAAAGAACAACAACAACAAAAATACGTGTAATACTTACACACGAAACAAACAAACACGTCCTGCTTGTACAATCTACAATTTCGTCATTGAAATAACGATGTAATATTGTCATTAATTATTAATTATTATCGTTGTCATATTTAATGGCTTATGAATTGTATCGTGTACATGTATAGAACATCTCTCTCTCTCTCGAAAACAAAAACTAAAAAAAAACTACAAAAAAAATGCAAAAAAATGCAACAAAAAAAAACATAACAAATAATGAACGTATGTCGTCGATATTTTCTCAAGGCTTGCACAACCGCGTCGCGGTTACACGACAAAAATCACGCGCACATAAACAACAACAACAAAAACAACAGCAACACAATTATAGACAACGCATTGTTCTATATTGTTACGCTAAGAATCCAATAATGCTATTCGTCGTCGTCGTCGTCGTACTGTAATTATTATCTAATGTAACATTTATTTCACCTCTTTTCGTTGCTACTCTCGGCCTCGCGACGCTTGTTTTTTCTTCTCTTTGTCCTTCGATTATATCTACTTGACATATGCGTTTATATAAGCGAATCAAATTGTTATACAGAAGACGACCGTGTAAGTTGCACGCTCGGGAACGAGCCAATTAGGCGAGAACGGATAAGTTGGATTCGCATTACCGAGTCAGCCCACTCTCCCTTTCTGTACAGAAACTTGAAGCAGGAACGATTGAAGGTGATGCTGGATCCGTTTTTAACTCCTGACTTACCGTTTTTATCGACGGAACTAAGCGATTTCATTCGCATGACCTGTAAAATAGATGCTGTTTTATTATGAGCTGCTATATTGGTTTTTCGCGACAATCTGTAATATTCGATTTTCTTCATTTCTTGGACGTTTTCGACCGAAATTCAAGTGCACACCAAAGCGTTTAAGGCTCAAATTACAGTCCTCTCAAATTTGAAGCATACGCGTAGCATATTAATTATGTAAAGTCGATTCAACGAAATCGTCGCGTTCCGTCGGTAAAACAGGAAACACTATGGAAGGGGTATTTCGCCTCTCCACCATACAGTTAGACCCTCGTCGTGCTTTCTCCAACTTATCCAGTCGGTAAAACTTATCCATATGCAACTTACGCCTTTGTCTGTCGGAGGTGATAAAGCACACGCTGTACGAGCGGCGTAACAGGCAACTGACAATCGCACACCTTTTTGTATCGTATACCGATATTTTTCGAGGTACAGGCCGTATAATGATGACGCAAAATGCGGAGAGACAGAGAGATAAAAAAAGAATGAACCGAATGAAAGAAAAAAGAAGTCGTGCTATATAGCAAGTACCTGCCTTCGAGCGCTGAAGCCCTCAGTTTTTCTTCACTTGAGAAAAAGAACGCGCAGCCTGACGCGCATTCGTCGCGAGATTTTTTATTCGAGGTTAACACGTTTATTATGGTTCCTCCGTAAGGTTACGTCGGTTGATTTCAAAATATTGCGTGTTATGATGGATGAAGTAAAGAATTTCTCGATTGGCAGGTTTCACGGTAGAACAAAGTTTATCGCGCGAACTCGTTGAAAAGAGATCCGTGTAAGCCGAGCCACATTAATCTTCACAGAAACGCTTGAGAGTTGATTTCGAAAAAAAATCACTTGTCGATTGAAAACGAAGATTGAAAGCAAAACACAAACACACTAAAAATGCTGACGATTCATTAATGTAATAAGAGTGGTTAGTAGCTATAAACATACACTCGTCTGTGACAGGGTAAACGTAAATTTAGATTCGCTTCATCCTAAATAACGACGAGTATTTATTATTACGATAAAACGGATCTTAAAAAAAAAAAAAAGAAAACATCATCGTCGTTAAAATCGATACTTTGACGAGAGTCCAATCGACAATGTTTGCAATGAGAGTGATTGATGTTTCCAATGAGAATGATTGATGTTTCCAATGATATGTTTGCCTTGAGTAATCGAAAAATTGATGAACGACGGGAAAGCAATTATTTAACAAAAAATTGATAATCGCTTTCAGGATCAAAGCGTATGTCTGACCGAGATTTTTTTTCCTCTTGCTATTGCTGCTTTGACGGCGAGGTGAGAAACTCTGTAAATCGACTGGATAATAATACGTCGCGAGAAACTGCAAGCCCGACATAATTGCCTATCGTTTCGTTGCACTCAGCGAACTTTGGGGGGAATCGTGTGTTCCTTGGGTCATCCGTTTCTGTCGGTGGATTTATTCGAAATGAACTCCAATACATTTGAGGCGTATCAAATGCGTTCTGTACCAACTTTCCTGTGTTCCCTAATTTACTTGTTTCTTCCACTAGCTGCAATCGACATAATTTCATGGAAAAATATTTTTGAAATTCTCCATAACGCGGCTTCCAATTTGGAAATCGCATTCTTCGACCGGATGTATCGTCAAACCGGAAATACGTCATTTACGGTTTGACAATCTTATTTTTCGACCGGAAATATTTCACTTCCGGTCTCAAAATGTCAGTGGATTAAGGAACGTAGGAAAGTCAGTAAAAGAATTTATGTGAGCCTTCTCAAATGTATTTGGAATTCATCGCGAATGTAACCAACGACATTCGTTCGTTAATCGACGGGAAAATTTGTTTCGAGTTTCGGGGCGGATAACTTGCAAAGTTCGTCGTCAGCTCCGCGGCAGTAGCGGTCTCAAATCGCGATGTGCAAGAGACAATGATGTAAAAAATAAAAAATAAAAAAAATATAATCGGCATATGTTTCCGTCTGTAAAATTCTGCCCGCTGGAGGGAAAACTTGAATTATTATGATCACTGTGAAACATCTCGCTGTAATAACTGCTATACCGAACACAAAAAAAAAATTCGATGCACGCAATTTGCGGTCATTATTATCGTAACAAAAAAAAATGTATAATTGTCTCTTTCGTTTCCCTCTACATATTGTAGCTAATGATAGTCGTCAACTTCCTGAAATACTTGTAATGCATCGCCCAGGAAAAAAGCAACAACAAAAAAAAATGAAAGAAAAACTAACAAAACACAAAACATAATAATACAAACGACACGAGCTCTCGAAAAATGCTTTTTTGAGACGTGATGAAAAAAAAAGCGAAAAACAAAAAAAATAAGAATTCGATACACGTATCACTACAAGAAAAATGTACTTAAACCATCTGTGGGTCTGCCTCGTCTTTTATAAAGTTCTTGCTATATTCAAAACAAAGCCTACTCGGGTTTTTATTCCAATAACCTATCGACAGTCCCGTTACGTTACAGATGTGCGCCTTCGGAAAATTCTTCAGGAACAAAAAAAAAACTTCGCCACTTATTTGACTCGGCGATGAAAAGCGATAAATACACGAGTAGCGAAAAGTTCGTCGAGGATTCTCAAAGACTCGGATAACAGTAAGTACAATGCGAACAACGGAGGAAACTGCTATGCGAAAAGTTATTCCTCTCTAGTCAGTGTGATGAGCCAGCGAGAAACAAACTTTCGACTCGAAGTTTCACCGGAGAGATTCTCTCTCCGTCTCGCGTGCGATTCAGTCGGTGCTCGTTTGGGACGAAACTTGGAGAACTGACAATCGAGAGTTGTCCGAGGAAAATTAGTCAATAGAATATAAATATAGATATACGTGTGTGCGCAAGGAGAATCCGTGGAAGTTCGCAACTTCCTGTCAACATTTTCTGACTCGTTATGATCTCGCAATGTAATCGCGTAGTTAGCTCGGTTTTTATTTCACTTATATTGCGTCGGAAAATGAGAAAAAATATCTTCGTCGGTGAAGTAATTGCAATGACGTGGCGTATAATTGAGATTACTGTGTTCCGCAGCGACAGCCCAATCGACAAAGTGTCGAATCATTACGCCTCGTGCGGGCAAAACTCGAAACTGTTGAAACTCCGATATTCGCCTGAAGGGTAAGTACGAACAAAAAACCAGGGATTATAACCGAGGATGAGTTATAGTCCGATCGAAGCGTTACAAGCGCTGACGATGTTATCAGAGACCCCCCGTGGGCGTTACGTGTACTACGTGCTGCATATAACTATATACACCGCACGGTACAAGTAAATGCGCAGCGTGAAATGTGAGTTCCGAAAATCATTTGTTATATGAGGTACCAACGGTCAGAGGGTTAAGGGCATGTGTTACGGACTCAGTCGGTAACAAATCGCCTTCCCTGTTTTCTCCAAAACGATTGATACGACGGGCAAAAGCAAATTAGGTTTTCATATTTATATCTATTGACTACAAACGCCTAATTTGATTTTGGTCGAAGCATCAACCATCACGGAGAAAATAGGAAACGCGATTTGTTACCATGGGAGCATCGATACGTGTGTGTCACGTGCCCTTAAGGTAGTTATTCGGTAAGGTACCTTTCGGTATGTCTGACTCCGCCTGAGTTTGAGAGAGGAATACGAGAGATTTACAAACACTTCCCGATAGGATAAAAATCTGAAAAAATCAAGCTCGTAGAAGGTGCTGAAAAGATTGGTTGTACATAATGAAAATTCCAAACCTATGTTGAATCTCTCGCATTCCCCTCTCGAACTTAGGTGCCAGCAGACATAACGAAAAGACTACCTTAAGACCATGCCCAGATTCCAGTAATTATTCATTGGTCGCGAACAAATTGTTTGTGAAAATAACTGGAACCACTGTTAAACTGATAGTTTCCAGTTTCCAATACGCATCGATTAATTACAAAATGATAAATAGTTTTTAATTGCGGAAGAAAATAACAGGACAGTCCAAATTTACATTTTGTACCAAATGTACCGATCAGATTTTGAGAAATCTGATGTACGAACCCGACCAGTTTATATTACCTAAAAGAATTTCTTTGACATTTATTAATTCAATCAATAAAAAAAAATTGTATTTATGCGTAACAATACTGAAGATACATAGAAAGCTAGTGAACCTAACTTCCTCAAACTGTCCAATTGTTGGCTTGCGTATATAGCAACTCTTGTACCGAAAAGTAAAAATAGAAAATAATTTCACTTTAAACCTTCTATAAAGTTTTTTTCTGTGCATCAAATAACGTTTGTAGATACGATTACAAATGACAAATTGGATTTCCACGAGCATACGAGCGTCGTGTCCGAGCATCGATACTGTTACCTTAAGGTAACAGTATCGATGGTCGGACACGTCCGTAGGCTGGGCCTAAAGATCAACATAAAATATTTTTCTCAAAATATTTTTAAACCATTTTTCTCCGACACGCTTTTTCATTTTACGGAATCATTTCGGAGATGAATGGATTCAAAATTTTTAACTCTGTCTCTCTCGCACTCTTACGTGTTTAAACTTCCCTCGAGTACGAAAAAAAACCCAGGGATTAAAACGGAGGATGAGTTATGGTCCGACCGAAGAGTTACGAACGCTGACAGTGTTATCAGAGACCCCCCGCGGGCGTAACGCGTACTTCGCGCTGCATCCAACTAACGTGCACAGCTTGCAACGTAAGTTCCGAAAATCATTTGTTATACACTCCGTTCCATAAATTACCCCCTTGACTCTAGAGACGACCCGGAAGCGGTGGATGTTATCGGTTTGTCATATTCGCAGAAAGGCGACTTGAACTTTTAGTTTAAAATGGTAATGCGCATTGTGAGATAAATCGCTTTGGCGAACAGCTGACGTGTATTCATCGCTGCTCGTGCGCCTCCGTAGATCGGTGATAAATGGACGTAATCAGAAGCGCGTTCGCCCGCATATTATGCAAATGGATTGCACACACGGATACCATGTAAATGCACACGCGAGTGTATTTCGCTTGCAGCACGGGGGACTCGAGGGAGACGGGAACGACATACGTCGATCGCGATTCTCCCGTTCGTGAACATCCATCGACCCGACGACACGTCTCTCTCCATCCCTATTCATGTGTTCGTGGTTGGCTCCGGTGTATCCACCTAGCGGCGGATTTTTACCACACGGCCATATGTTCAAAACTTGAGGGTGGCGAGATAAATGTTGAAATCAAATAGGACTTTCACAGGGGAACGGGGAAGAATTAAAATTTAAGCGGGATGAGGATGAGAACGTATTGAAGTGTATTCAGGTAGTAAAAAAACATCTGGTATGAAAAAGTGATGTAAATGGGTCATATATGTGCATTTGGATGGTAACTATAAGCTATGCCTATATATCAAAGTTAACTTTTCGGATGCGCGTATAACACGAAATACTTTGAAATCATTTTAGAAGTATTTTCAATCTTTCAAATCTTTCGAAATATTCTATAAAAATATTCTAACGAAATGTTTCTTAAACATTTCAAAAACATATACCTTTCATACATGTATCATTCAATACATCTGAAATATTAAACATATAGTGATAAAATATTTTTAAATTTTTTAAATTTCATGTCTCATCGAAATGTTTCTACTAATCTTCCGTATTTATGCGCGTGTGTATATTATGTAATTTGTATTGATGACGCAATTTTTCACGTTTCGCTGAAATGGTTAAAAAATTTTTCAGCGAAGCAATTCTGAAACATTACAATGTAAGATTCGTGAGCGGACGAAAAAAAACATTCGAAATGTTTTTAAAACATTTCACAAATATTTTTTGATGTTGATAAAATATTTTCAATATTTCAACTGAACATTATCGAAACCTTCCAAAAATATTTCTCTGCTATGTGGGAATGTTATTATTAAAAAAAAAATAATAACAAAGTAGTCTGGAAAAATATATATAAAAAAAAGAATGTTGCTTTTCACTGGCGCTATATATGCAGCTCGTACTAATCAACACAACTTTAAGCTCATGTATTTCGGAATCCATATGGAGAAAAAATTCTTAGAAATTCTTAAAAAAAAAAAAAGCCTCATTCATCTCTTTATGACACTCGTGATTTTAAGTTCCAAAAGTAAAAAAGTCACCTTGTGACATATTCCCTTAAAAAACGTCCTAATAATATTCGATCGGAATGATAAAGCGAGAGGGGAAAGCGATGAGTGATTCGATCGACACGTCGCCGAGAGCCGCACTGCGCATGCGCGAATTTCCTCTGGGCGGCGATTCCCTCCCGGCGAGCAGAATATAATCGTCCGCGACCAGAATCGTTTCTGTCATCGGCTCACTTCACGTAATTTCAGAACACCTCCTACAGTCCACCAGTATGCGAGCGTGCGTTGCTCCGCACACACTTGCGCGTCCGCTCTTCGCCAAAAAACGTCGAAGTTCGTTAGTGAATGAAATCGCGTGCGAGCAATCTCGAGCGTGACGATGACCGGGCGATAAATTCCGACAATCCGCGTGGACTAAAATTCGCCTCGACGAGTTTTACACGAGACTCGAACATTAACCTTTAAAAATAATTAACCTTCCATTTGTTACGGAGCGCTCGTCCTCGTCGTCCGCTGGCAAAGACGAACCTTACGGATTATAAAATTGTCATCGAGGAACGAAAGTTCCTGCGCATCGAGGACTGCACGAAGGATCGAAAACCGGAGGGGAAAAAAAAACCTTTCCGCAACCTCGATCTTCTGACCCGATGACTTAACCTATTGGCTCCGACGATTGGAAAATTTTACACTATGTCGAATCGATGCTGCGCGTGAACGCTCACACGACATTTCGGACGAGCTCGATGAGACGAGCTTGGAAGGAAAGAATTTTTAATTGAAAAAAAAAAAAAAAAATTATATTTGGATTAAAAGGGTTCTAAGTTACATTCCACCGACCATGAGCAACACACTTTCGCAACGTCTCAGCAATCGTAGATTAATCGTCGACGCGCTGGCTCTGATGTTCGGAGTCAGCGCATGGATCGGCATAAATGGTATTTATGTGCAATTGCCGTTGCTGGTCAACACCGCGCCAGAGGGCTGGACGCTTCCGGCTCACATGGTCATGCTCGTACAGATCGCCAATCTGGGACCCATTCTGTACACGCTGTACACAAAGTACGTATTTGTGGAGATGAGAAGTAGAAAAAAAAAAAGATTTTTTTATTTCTTCATTTGGGTCCGTTTGAAGCGTGTAACTTCTTATTACATAAAAATGTATACAAAGTGAGTATCTGTGGATCCAAAAAGTTTAAAATAAAACCTTAATTTCTTTTTGAAATCTCTCAATTTGGGTCCGGTCGAAGCGTGTAATTTATGATTGAATAGAAATGTTTACAAAGTACATATTCACTGACGTGAGGCATTTATTTTTAAAAATGTTATTTCTAAAAAATTTCTCCATTCGGATATGTTCAAGACGTGCAATTTATTATTTTTAAATATCTACACAAAGTACATATCCACGGACTCGAGAAGCTTAAAAAAAATTGATTTCTTGTAAATGTTGACTCATGAAATGCACTACCAGCTGTGATAATCGACTCAGAATCGACAACTCAGGTTAACAACATGTTGGATGCACGCATATTCACGCGAAGAGTTAGTCCAAATTTATTTTTCTAGATGCAGATTTTAATAAGTTCTAAACTTACTTTCTGTAAATTGAAATAGTAATAATAGTAATAATACATTTCTCTATTCGGCTCCATTCAACGTGTGTAATTTATTTCTTTTAAAAAATTGATTATTTAAAAAAAAATGTACACAAAGTACCTATCCCAAAGTACCTATCCACGTTACCGAGGACTAAAAAAAAAAAAAAAAAAAAAAACAAATGTCTCCCTTCCGCTCCGTCCGAAAATTCCGAAAATTGACTACAAAAAGCAGGTGTTGCACGACTCACATACTTTCGTTATCTTCCAGATACGCCTCTTGGGTGCGGGACCATTACATAATCTACGTGCTGCTGGGGATGGCGACTTGCGCGATATTCGCGATGGCCTTCACGTACGACAGGACATCGGAGATATTCGGTGCCCTTCACTCTACGTCGCTGTTGGGTCTGATGTTCGTGACCGCGGCGGTTGGTTGCACGAGTTCGGTCCTCTTCATGCCTTACATGAGGAACTACCGAGAGATATACCTGGTAACGTACCTCGTCGGCGAGGGACTGAGCGGTTTCGTTCCCAGCATGATAGCGCTCATCCAGGGTGTCGGAGGAAACCCCGAGTGCGTAAACACGACAACAGCGGACGCTTTGAAGCCGAGCTACGAGACGTTCTATCCGAAGCCGCGTTTCTCGCCGGAGCTCTTCTTCATCCTAATCGGCGTTATACTCTCGTTGAGTTTCGTCGCTTTCTTCGGCCTCAACAATTTCCGGGTCGCCCGAGGCGAGCGAGTCAAGTTGCCGGACAGCACCGAGACGCTTCCGACCGAGACGAACGCCCCGCCGAGCTACAAGACCACTTCCGGCTGGACGATGTCCAGACAAATCTACTTCTATCTTCTCTTCATGATGTCGATAATATGTTTCCTCGGCCACAGCACACTGCCCAGCATACAATCGTACTCCTGTCTGCCTTACGGCAACGTCGCCTATCACCTGACCGTCACCCTCGCCTCGATGGCGAGTCCACTCGCCATGTGCCTGGGCTTCTTCATAAAAGAGCCGAAGTCGCCGAGTTTCCTCACTTGGCTCACCGGAGCGATTCTACTGTTGTCCGGCTTCGTTCTGTTCCTGGCAGTTCGATCGCCGACGCCGCCGCTCCAGGGATCGTGGCTCGGCGAGTTCCTGGTCGTCGCCTCCTGGGTGCTCGTCAACGGACTCATAGGCTTCGTGAAGATGGGCATAACGACCCTCTTCAGGCCCGATCCGGGCAGGGGACTCTACTACATCGGAGTCGCGACGCAAGTCGGCTCGCTCGTTGGAGCGATCACGACCTTTATGCTCGTTAACTACACGAAGACGTTCAACTCTTACTCGCCTTGCTCGGCTCTCGCCGGACAATGAAGTCTTCGGGACTTAGGACAAAAAATCTTTACGAAAATTCATTGTATTCGGAGATCGGCGAATTCCTGGTCGTGGTCTCCTGGGTGCTCGTTAACGGACTCGTGAAGTTGGCGAAGGTGGCACGACGACACTCTCTTCAGGCCCGATTTAGGCACTCCACTACTAGATCGGAGTCGCGAGGCAAGTCGTGTAGCTCGTTGGAGCGATCACGACTTTCGTGCTCGTTAACTCTACACGAGGAGCTTCAACTCTTACTCGCACTACTCGGCGCTCGCCGGACTCCAAAGTCTTCGAGATTTAGGGAAAAAAATAATGTATCATAATCGTACTAAAGTCTGTCTTCCGGTAACGTGGCCAGTGATGTAAAGTCGTAACGAGACCGTCACGCGACCGTCACATGACGGTCACGTGACCGTCTAAATGCTAAATTGACGAAGATAAGCAAAACTCCCAACGATCGTCGTGCATCCAAACAATTTCTGACGGAAAAAAATCACCGTATAAGTGATGAACGTCATTTTACATCTATATCGACTTTCACATCACATGACGTGAATAAAAATTACGTTCGTCATACATTCAAAAAATTTTGTGACGGGAAAAAATGACCGAAAAAGTCATGAACCTCATTTTACATCTATATAGACATTCATGTCACGACCAGCGACATGACGAGCTCTTCAGGCCCGACCCAGGCAGGCAATTCATTACACCGGATTCGCGACCCAAGTTGGAGTTTCGACTTTCAAGGTCGGCATTTGCACGAGTACCCCCGACTCTTACTCTCCTCGCTAGGCCCTTACCGGAGACTTCACGACTTAGAAAAATAGAATTCGTACTACTTAGCGTACTTAAAAAATTACATCACTGAAACGTGTTCCTATCGTCGACGATCGTCGTGATTCGACGCGATCGAAGATAAACGAACGATTCGCTCGAAAGCCCTCGAGTGGTCCCGATATCACGATTGTGAAGTTTAATCCATTTCGCTGTGGCAATTTCGTCATTCGGCTCGGCATTCCAAGTTTCATGTGTCTCTCCGATACCCGAGCCGTATAAACACGGTCGTTCGACTATCGAGTTGATCGCGAATCACGATCGTGTATCGGGCGCGACTGTTATTATTATTATTATTATTATATTTGCAACGATTCGATAATTGGTTGCAAAGTTAGTTGAGTGAAATCGATTCGCGGGATATATCGGGAACAGTGTTTAGGTTCGAGGCAATAAGCGGGTCGCCAGTGGTTTTCGTTTGGTAACTTTTAATAGGGATCAATTGCTTGATTTAAGCGCTTGCGCACTCTTTTGATTCGCAATATGGGACGTTTTCGTCCCGCTGTGACCGAGACATTAATTTAGCAACGACACTTTCCGAGACGAGGGTATTCCGGGAGGTCTCTGGCAATTGATTGATAGTGCAGGCTTCGATAGTAAAAAAAAAAAAAACATACGGGTGCGATGCCAGGTCTCAATTATTTTATCGCTCGCTATACAGTGGAACCTTTCATAGCGTACGCGGTCTGCAAAGACGGAAATGCCCGAGTGCGGGGGAAGGATAATGGAAGACCAGTAGCCGGCCGACTTCGACCGGTTCTGACTCGTGATTGGTACTTCAGATAACGTACACTGCCTCTCATTGATGATTGGCTTTTCCGGATACCTTGTTCGATGTTTCAATGGGATCGAAGATATCAAGCAAGAGTTTCATCGTACTTACTTATCTTCTTTTACTTACTTACTTACTTGATATCTTCCGTCCCGTCAAGACATCGAGCAAGATATTCTGTAGAGAGAAAAACCAGAAAAACTAGACCGCGATCAGGGAAAACCGGGAAAAGTCGGGAAAAAAAAGCTTGGTTAGGGAATCAGGGAAGAGTCAGGGAATTTCGAAATTGGTCAGAGAAAAAGTAAATTGTCGCCGAAGCTTCTATAAATAAATAAAAAGTACATAAACACAAGGCTTAAAAAAAACAGAATTGAACTCATGTTTAATTCTGTTTTTTTTTTTACAATACAATATTTAAAAAAAATAGAAGTCTGGTAAGAAGTTTGGCCAGGAAAAAGTCAGGGTATTTTTTCCTGAAAAAACCGGCTACCATGGCTATGTACATTGTCTCCGCATGAAGTACGCTATGAAAGGTTCCACTGTAGATTGTTACTTTAGGGTCAAGTTCGGAATGTGCGGCAATGGGGCAGGTTGCCGATAAAAAGTGTACTTAATCTCTAGCAAGAAGATGTTCGTAGCAGCTGCTTTGCTCTTCGACCAATGGGATCTCGAACGAGATATTTTTACTGACGAACAATCAATTCATATTAATTTTCTTCTTGTCTATTTGTTTGTTTATCGGTCCGTTGATCCGTGCCCATTGTCGCTCCTCGCTGCAATATAAAAAAAGAAAAATAACGTCTTATCGTCTTATGTGCTTTACAGCCGTCGGTAATGAAGTAGATAAATTTTATAGTTGCCGTTATCAGAGGCGTGAAGAAAAATAAAAATGACATTGTCAAAGGGGAAGATACGCAACTGCAACAAAAGCAACAGCGTTCTTTCGAATTCCGTTAGTGGATCATGCCGAGCGTGTAGGTAAGGATCGTGCATTTTTTATATTTTTTATTGTCTCTTCGTAAAATCGTGCGGAGTCATTCGAAACACTTGCGTCATTATATCGACAACGGGATTTAGAGCTACGAAGATTGGGACGGTGCGCGCGCATAGGTTGAAAGGAAAGAAAGAATAATCCGTTCAAGAATTTGACAATGTATAGCGAGGCTTTCGTACTCGAAGAAAAAGAAATATAAATCGCATCGTAATTTTTCGAGTGACTTCCGAATCTAGCTTACCTCCCGGAATCGATGGAACTATCGAGTGACTACACTCCTTAGACATTCGATATACAATCACAATTTTACTTGGAGGGGATGAACGTTCTCAACATCTCGCACTCTTATCTTCTTGTGATAAGTGAATACACAGTGAATCTTCTTAAAAAATAGCTAATTGAAAAGCAAAATTCTCAGCTGCTTGAAAATTATGGGAATACATTGACAAGACCATATCGCGTGACTAAAGTTAAAAAAAAAAAGGAGGGAGGAAAAGTTTCACTTTTCCTCTCGCTCGTCAAGAATCGGCCACTTTCCACCCCCTTTGCAGGCATGAAATGGGTCCTGTTTTATCGACGTCGGGAAAAAAGTATTTTCTTTGCACAAGCATATAATAATACGCCTCTTTAATTTCAGTCACGCGATATAGAACAAATACCTCTGGATAGACAAACGCCACGAAACGGTTTCACGAAGCAGCTGAGCCAATATTTGCGACATGTGCAGCGCATCTAGCAAACATTGCGCCAACAGCTCCGTTTCGTGGCGCTTGCTTATCCGCTCCATGAATTGTAGTCTCAAAAAAAAAGATAATCAAGCGGAATCGACCGTCAGTGATAACAGTGACTTATTGCTCAGGGACAAGGACGTGCATCGTAGTTTGACGAGCAACGATGAAACGATGACAGAGACAATCGAAAAGTCCGACGGGGATGTGAGAGAGCACGTATTGTCGAATCGCCACGTGGTGCACGTTCTGGTCGTCGTCTTCGGGATATCGGCTTGGATCGGTGTGAACGGAATCTACGTGCAGCTCCCCCTGTTGGTCGCTTCAGCGCCAGAGGCCTGGAACCTCGCGGCCTACTTGGTCGTAATAATCCAAGCTGCGAACGTCGGCCCTGCAGTCTACACGATCGCCAAAAAATGTTATCCGTCTTTGAACGAGTCTCTGTGCGTCTTCGGACTGCTGCTGACTGGAACGCTCGCGATGGGTCTTCTGGCATTTCTCTACGACAAGACGTCTCTCATAGATGGCGCTGAGCACAGCGCGACGCTCTTCGTCTGCGCCTTTTTCACCGCCCTCGTCGGTTGCACGAGCTCCGTGCTCTTCATGCCTTATCTGCGCAACTGCAACGAAAAATACTTGGTCTATTATTTCATCGGCGAGGGTCTGAGCGGAGTCTTACCGAGCGTCGTGGCATTTTTTCAAGGCGTCGGCGGCGAGACCGAATGCAGAAAGAACCAAGATGGCGACGTTGAGGAAATCTCATCCGAGCCACGTTTCTCTCCTAGAAGCTATTTTATCTTCATTTTCTCGATCCTCCTCTTCTCCCTGTGCACGTTCAGACTGCTGCGGTATCTTCCATCGTTCAACGGTGAAAATCCCTCCTTGCGGCCCGACCTATCCGGCGCTAGAGACGACAAAGAACAATGCGTTAACTGTGAAAACTTCGTACCGGCGAAAGTCGAGGATAAAAATGGCGTCGGCCCAGTGCGCACAGTCTACTTTCACATTCTGCTGGGGCTCGTTTGTCTGTTGGGCAATGGATTTTTGCCGGGCGTGCAGACTTACTCGTGTTTGCCCTACGGCAAAATGGCCTTCCATTTGTCCGTCACTCTAGCCAATGTAGCGAATCCAGCGGCTTGTGTGATTTATCTGTGGAGCGGTTCTCTTAATCCTAAGGTGCTCGATGGACTGTCGTTTCTCGGTGTCTTGACGTGCACCTACGCGGTGTATCTGGCGGCGATGTCGCCGATTCCACCCATGCGAGACACCGTTCTCGGCGCTACCTTGGCGGTCTTAGCTTGGATCGCTCTGACAGGAATTATCTCGTACCTCAAACTGTCGATAACCTCGACGGTGAGGCAAAGACTTGGCCCCAGAGGGCTTTTGGGCGTTGGCGTCGTGATGCAGCTAGGATCCGCCTGCGGCGCTCTCGTCTCTTTCGGTCTCATCAACTACACGACGTTGTTTCGTCAGAATAAACCTTGTACTACGTTGTGATATTTAACTGCAGTATTTTTTCATCGGCGAATATCGAATATAGGGAAGGGTGGAGACAAAGACGAAATGGCGAAGGGGCAATGTGACGATGAATATTGCGAGCGAATGAAATCGATATTTTCAGTAACTTAAAAAATATTGCCTATACAATGAATTGTTAATTTAGAAACATTTTATATGGTACAAAACAATTGTACATACTAGTTCAGTCTCGAAAGGGCCGTATTTTAGTTCGGGTGATTCGATCCAATCATTCTGTCGTGGATACTTGTAACTGGTCTGGAATGAATGCTGCAGAATAACTTTAGGCACTTGCTTTAATTCACGGCTGGGCAAAGAGTCAACAAATGCTTCGAGTACAAAGTACAAAGTTTCATAAGTACTTGAAGTATCGAGTACTTGTTGTACTTGAATGATTTCTCGAGTACTTTTTCGTTTATTAGGAATCGTAGCTTTAAGCGTTATGTAGGGTTTAAAAAAAGGTGCAAAGTAATTTCCACATGGCTTTCTCACTTATTACGATTTTGCGCTTAGTTTTATCTGTGAGAAGCTTCGTTGATCGATTTTGGCTTTCTCATACAAGAAGCTATGTGCAAATTACTTGCACTTTTTTCGGAATATTACAAAAATGTTACTTTTCATATAATTTAAACGGTCGAAATTTACCGCAAAATGTTATTGTCAAAAATCGCTAGGTGAAATTTTCGTATTTCAACGTTTAGAGGCGATTTTTTAATATATTTGCCACTTGTTTTTATTTTTTTTATACATAAGATGTTTCGTTAATTTTATACCTATTGAAAGCTTTAGATAGATAATAATATATTAATAAAAACAGAATGTCATATTCAACGACTATCCTTAACGCGAGCGTGTACTCAAAATGTACTTGCACTTGGTACTTGTAATTTGTTGAAAAAGTCCTTGTACTTGGTACTTGTAATTCGTAAAAAAAAGCACTTTGGTACTTGGAGTACCAAATAAGTACTCGATACTTCAACTAACGCCCAGCTCTGCTTTGAAGAAATAACTCAGAGTCCTATATGATTGTATGTAATAGAAATAATTTTATATATCGATGGGTGAACAAAGTAGACATTTTTAATTGGCGGTCGGTTTGGAACGAAACAGAGAATATATCGCATGGATCTAAAAAATTAAGATAATGAATTAAGTACAGTTAAGAAAAAAATGTTATGGCTCCGTGAATTGTAATGAATTTTTGCAAGAAATAAAGTTTATTGTATGTTACACATCCACTCACGGACGAGAGCTCGTTGAATCGTCAAAACCTATAACGTAACAGTACCAATGCCCGGACACGTTCGAGCTGTCGGACACTCCTATGCAGATTCGATTTATCCCTAATTTAAGTATTAGAAATCCAATTCGACACTTGTAATCGTATCTACAAACATTATTTGATGCACAGAAAAAAGCTATATAAGGTTTAATGGGAAGTGAAACAGCTGTGCGTGCGAGAGAGATAGTTGCAATTTTCAAATTACCTTTATTCAATGGTGCTAGTTAAAAAAAAAAAAAATGATTCGGGCCGGATGCGAAATTACCGTGCGCATACGGCTCGAATTTGCTTTTTCCTTTAAAAAATCAGCACCCTTGAAAAAAGTTCATTACAGTTTTCATTACCGACTGCGATATTTCACTTCCATCTTAAGCCTAATTTATTTTCTATCGTTGCTTTTTATTAAATGACAGACGATACAGTGCCCGGAAATTGGTACAAGCGTTACTACATACGCGACCCAATAATCGAACAACTCGCAGAAGTTAAGTTAGGCACCTTTCTACGTAGCTTATCTTCAGTATTGCTTTCTCAAGTAATTGTTTCATTGATTTAAATAATAAATGGCAAAGAAATTCTTTTAGTTAATATGAACTAGTTGAGTTCATAAATGAGAATTCTCGAAATTTATGGTTGTCCGAAACCGCCTCAGTAGATGTAAATTTTGCCTCTCCTGTTATTTTCTTCCATGACAAAAAAAAAATTATTTTTTTCTAATTGATCGATGCATCCTGGAAACTAGAAACTATCAATGCTCGCCATTGCTTTAATTTATTTTCACAAAAAATTTGTTCTCGACCAATTAATAACTGCTGGAAACCGGATAATCCATTGATACCTCTCTACCTTAATTACAAATTGGAATTCTACAGTGATGAGCCGATCGCTGAGCGCGCAATAATTGGTCTCTCGATCCTTCTCGAGCGTATCGAGCGAGAAATCGCCTTTCGCCTTCGCAGCCCCCGCAGAGCCGCGAGTTGCCGGCCCTGTTCGCGCGAGACTCTACGGCAGTCGGTGGCGACGGTGAAAAGAAACACAGATCTCGGTCAGCGCTCGCTCCGAGGATGAGTTGAGTCATGCCGTGTTGTTACCTTAGAGAGCGTTTCGAAAACGTCGATTAAAAAAAAAAAAAAAAAAAAGTGTCGATTATTCCCGCTTCGATCGTGCGCATCGCGCGGATACATCGTTTGTATTTTTTAATAATTCACCGAGCTTGGCTCGTCGCCCGGACAAAGAGAACTCGATAACAATCGTCGAATGACAAGATAGCGTGAAACTGACACGAGCGACCTTGAGTTAGTGCACGGAATCGTCATGTCCGCGGAAGAGCCCGTTGATGTTTTGGCCGACGATGACTGTTCGGACGACGCTTCTCCGACACTCTCGCTGCTCAATCTGCCGGTCGAGGTTTGTATTTTTAAAAATTAAAAAATTAAAAAATTAAAAGAATAAAATAAAAATACGAATTTGCGAAAAGTATTTCCAGTGCAGAGGTTCGACGATCTTGACGAATAATTTGTTGTTCTGTCAGTGTTGCGGTTAAGAGCAACGAATGGCGTCCATCGACCCAATCAGTCGTCAGCTGACGGCGGCCATTTTTAAAATCCTCCGATGCGCGTCTTATCGCCGTTTGTTTTTACTTTTGTAAACAAACTGCGTGAGGTGAAAAACTCTTCGGGCTCGTTAATCGATCCGTCTCTCGTTTTATTGTGTTCATAAATTTATGTTCGGTTGAGATTTCGTCGAACGCGATTATTGGCAGTAAAGGACGAATGATTTTTTTGATGGGTTATTTATTATTTATGAATGTTGCAGATATTCCTCCATATATGCTCGTTTCTGGACGCATCGACGCTAGTACATGGCCTCGGACGAGTGTGCAAGCAGTTTTATGGGATACTGAGAGATGACTCACTGTGGAAAATAAGGATCAGCCAAATTTGGCCAAACTCAAGATATCCGGTTCTGCCACCTGGTTAGCTAAAACCCACATGTAGCGCATTGCCCGACTCGCACTGTTTTTCAGTAAATACGTGAAATATCGTGCTATCGCGATTATTAGGTTCGTGCGCACTGGGGACTGCAATTGTAACTTTAGAGTAGCTCGCGGATTCAAATATTTGCTCCGAACATGGTATTCGACTTCTTTTGGCCTGCGATTCGCCTCCAATGCTCGCTGAGTTCAGTTTTGAGCATAAATAAAAAAAAATTGTTTTCTATTTGCAATTACATAATAACTTGCAGATTAAATATTTATCGCTGACTTCTTTTGCTCTGCGATTTGCTTTCAATTCTCACTAACTTTAGTTTTGAGCGTAAATAAAAAAACAATAAAAATTGTCTTCTTCGTAGAGAAGACAATTTTTTATTTAATTTTGTTTAAAAAAAAAAAATGTCCTATGTGTACATAGAATAATTTTTTTTTTCTTTACGCTCTAGATAAAAGTTAGCGAGTATTGAAAGCAAATTGCAAGGCAAGTCGGATACCTTGTCGGGAACAAATATTTAATGTCCAAACTATCATTTATATGAAAGGGTGTTATATATGAATGGGTTATATAACTGTATATGAAAGGTATGATGTATACTATACATAGAAGACAATTTTTTTTTTACTGCTTGAAATCAAAGTTAGCCAGCATTGGAAGCAAATCGCAAAGGGAAAGAACTCGGATTCCTTGTAGTGAACAAGTATTTGATGTGCTGATGTAAAGCTATTACTGCTACACACTATTAAAAAAAATTGTAAGTTTAATGCACCGGACTGGAAGTTTTTATGCAAAAACTGGTACATTCAATTTAATGTACAATTGTGGTGAATAATTAATGAATTTTTACAGTGCAATTAAAGTAAAGCATTTCTAACGTTTTTAATATACTCTGTAAGTTAATTTTTCATCTCGAATGTACACGAAATTTAATATAGCAATTTATGTATAACAACTTCCAGTACCGGTACATTAAATTACATACGAATTTTTTTTACACTGCAAATATTTGTTCCCGGCAAGGCATCCGACTTCTTTCGCTCTGCGATTCGCTTTCAATGCTCGCCAACTTCAGTTTCGAGCGTAAATTAAAGAAAATTGTCTTCTATGTACAATAACGTAATAGCTTGCAGATGAAATATTTCCGACCTCGTTCGTTCTGCGACTTCGACTTCTGACGCTCGCTAACTTCAGTTGCGAGTGTAAATAATTTTTTTTTTCAATTTATTTTATGTACGATAACACAAAGTGTTGCTATTTACAGACGAAGATGACGAGCTCTTCTGGAAACTCTCTTGCGTCGGGATGGAGAAACAATTGTCCTACTGGAGCGACACGAGTTTCGTGGAGAGTTTCGAACTGGAGGGCGGTCATGACAGCACGAGCATCGATGGACTGCTGCTCATGCACGTATGGAAAATTTTTGTATCCACGAGTTCATCAAATTTACCAATGTTTATTTAGAATTTCATTCTTTCCTTGCCGGATTTTTTTCTTTTACGATCGGTGTACAATAAATCCTAATTTTCACTTCACTTCTAAGTTTTCACTTCATTTTATTTTTAATTATTATTAATTGATCAAGTACGAACTATGTTACATATATTAAATTACAAAATACTTGAAATCAAATTAAAGCTAACCTTCCGATATCTACAATAAGATTACAGCTACGATGTACACGATTAAAGTAACGCATAACTACCTGACAATATAAGAATTGTTATTTATTTAAGCGATCATAAACATTTATGATATTACATTTTATTGGGACTCGAGTTATACAATGCATGAAAAAAATATATTTCATACATAGTCTATTCAGTGTTTCATAATTTTTATATCCCTAAAGATATCTGCATGACATCGAATTTTTTAGGTGATAAAATAATTGTCACTTTTTTTTGCAGGGAGGAAATACCGTCATATCGGGCGGACGCGATCGTTCCCTGGTATGTTGGAACCTGAACGCGTCGGAGATCGAAGGTTCTTCGTTGAAGTACGCCGTGAGGACGATGGCTCACGAGGGATGGATATGGGATCTCGCTGCCGTCGAGAACACGATTTACAGCTGCAGCTGGGACAAGACGGTTAAATCGTGGGCGCTCGGCGACTCGGGGCTCGAGCCGATTACCAAATTCGAGTTGTACGTTCTCATCGATATTCACCTTTCCGTGTTTCTATCGTCACCATCGATAATTGTATAAAAATATTTTCCTTCCCAGTGACGTCACCGGTGCATTGCTGTGCATCACGTCGTCCGACAGTATGAACATCTTAGCGACTGGTTCATCTTGCAAAAATGTGATATTGTTCGATCCGCGGTTGGCTCAAGCCCCGTTCGCCACGTACCGACCCCACCGGGGACCCGTGCTGAATATCGTTATGAGCGCTAATTACGTTCTGTCGGCCAGTCAGGACAGAACGATCTCCGTGTGGGATCAACGAACGAGAAACGTTATGAAGACTATAGAGGTAAAATCTCTGTAGTAAAAGAAATCTCGGCGTTTGATATCTGCACTCGAAAAA
The DNA here is from genome assembly GCA_964017025.1 of Stenichneumon culpator. Classification (NCBI taxonomy): domain Eukaryota; kingdom Metazoa; phylum Arthropoda; class Insecta; order Hymenoptera; family Ichneumonidae; genus Stenichneumon; species Stenichneumon culpator. The sequence continues at coordinate 14,684,681 of OZ024776.1, forward strand.
AATATTTTTTAATAATAATAATCCTTCAGCTCGCGAAACTTTTTATTCTTCTAAAGTTTCTATTTTATCAGAGTTTTGTCAGTCCTTTGATAATAATAATAATATATCAATACCGCGTCATTCGACTAAAATCATACACTGTAAAAAAAAATTATAAACTTAATGCGTCGGACTGGAAGTTTTTATTCAAAAACTGGTACCTTGAATGTAATGTACAATTGTGATGAAAAATTAATTTACTTTTTCATTAAAATTAAATTACTTTCATAGTAAAATTAATTTAGTGAAAATAAAGTGTTTCGAATGTTTTTAATAAATAGAACATTAATTTTTCGCATAAAAACTTCCAGTCCGATACAATAAATTTCCTACCAATTTATTTTTACAGGGCCATGAATATGACTACATAATATAATCACGACTAATAATCATACAATTGTTTCAGATCTCCAAAGAGTTTTATCCGATGAGCATGGAGATGCAAAAAGATATTGTTCACGTGGGTGACAGCGGCGGAAATTTGCGCGTTCTCGATCCGAAGAGAGACTTTGAGCCAGTGAAATGTTACCCGACCGGACACACCAGAGGCATAACGGGCCTTCACTGCACATCCGGCTCTTTGATTACCGGTTCCCTGGACAAAACCGTCAGAATCCTGAGTCCCACGGACCCCCCGCAGGTCATCGCCTGCCTGTCGAGTCCGCAGGGCGAAGTGGCCGGTGTAAGTTTCAAATCCGATTGATCTCTCATCGGGACTCACCAGAGGCCTGTGGTACTAATCGCAACGATAATCTACCCTCTCGGACCAACCAACCGTAAAACTTTCGGTCGTATTCTGGTTGTTCTTTAACAATCAACCCGTCGATTGGTGCGACAAACCGACTCTGATTCCAACCTTCTGGAGATTGGTTTTTGGTTGATATTTATTTATTTCATTTATTTATTTATTTATTTATTTATCAACGGGAAAATGCACTTTTACACATATAAATAGTCTTAAGACTATAATATAAAATGCGATAAAAGTACATGTTAACATTTCAAAGCCAACCGTAATACCAATCGTAATACGTGATAGAAAGTTACTTCATAGCTGGACTTTCCCAAAACAATCCAATTTCCGACTCTATGAGTGCGTTCTTGAATGCACTGCTCTGATCGGCCAAATCCAGAAATATTCGAGATGTGTCCGCGTGTACACGCAGCTGAAATGGGTGATCTTATATTCCAATCTGCTTTCAGTCCGCGTTTTAGTTTTCAGACAAATGTGCTCTGATGAGCGTTCTCTTGTTATGAAAACAGACGAAATATATTCCGCAAAGTGAATCGGTCGTATCGTTGGCAATTTAAAAAACTCCACTGGCAGTGGACAGTCATAAGTAAAAGAACGCATAGCCGATCAGATCTGCATTCAAAAACGCCCCCTACACAGTAAAAAAAAGTTTGTGCTTTGTACAATAATTGATTGTCCACAAACGTCAAAAATTTTGTATTCCTTAATTTATAAATCGGACCATCCGGCTCCAGTTATACGAACAAAAGTACAAACTAAAATCGTCAAAGACGCGGGAAATAAATGGACAGGTTTGCATATTCAAACCTGAACAAGAGTTAGTCACTCATTTAAAAAAATATATATATATATTGTTACGAAACTTCGTATCCCAATTTTACGAAGTTATTTTTACCATTGGAAATCGGGTTGGTGTAGGAAAATCCAGCACACCTAACGATTGGTGTTACGGTCGGTTTTTCAATATCGCCGAAGAATCAACCTCTCGAAGGTTGGAATCAGAGCTGGTTGGATGCACCAATCGACCGGTTGGTTTTCAGGTTGGCGAGAACGCGGGGGCAACTTCGACGCGGAGTTCGTCGTAACTGTACCACGTCCATCGAATCGGCCCCGATCAATAATACACGGCTCATTTTAATTTTCATAGATGGACTATTCGGACGGAGTGCTCGCTGTGTCCGGCTTGAACATTCAAATATGGAAACCCAAGACTGCAATAACAAGCGTATCCTCGTGACGGCGGTGACTAATTTAATCGAGCAATTAACATGATTCAATGCATAACTACTGCGATATTATATAAACTCTAAAATAGGAACATAAGATTTTCAACAATGATTTAATAAAGGCTTTGCTAACAATTATGTTCATCTCAATAATGCCCATAGTTTCGTCGCCCCGAAGATATCTGCACTAGACTAAGAAAATTTCATTCAAGTGTAACATCGCACAAACTTCGCGCAGGGAAGTTTGATTAGACAATAAAATTCTACTAGCGAACACTTTTTGTTTTCTTGCTAAAGCAGTCCATTGAGTTGAAAGTCGAAGTCGTGCAGATGTCTTCAGGGTCATAATTGAATAACTCTGAAGATATCTGCGCGACCCAATTTCATTCGAATTATAACGATTGTGTTTCACATCGCACAAACTTCGTTCGGATAATTAAATTCTGGAAGCAAAATAATTTTTTTTTCTTGCTAAAGCCGTGCATTTATAGAGACTTGCCAGACACTGAAATTTGATGTGCAGATATTTTCAGGGTTATATGGAAGGTGTTTAAGGTCATAATTGTATGAGTTCAGGGCCATAACAGTTATATTTAAGATCGCTCGAACTTCGCTCGGGTAGGTTCGCTTTTGGACACGATAATTCCACAAGCGAACAACTTTTTTTTCCTGCCAGAGCTGTGCATTTATAGAGACTTGCCAGAGACTGAAATTTGATGTCGTGCAGATATATTCAGGGTCATAATTGAATGAGTTCAAGGTCATAACCGTTGTGTTTAAGATCGCTTAAACTTCGCTTGGGTAGGTTCGCTTGGACAATAAAATTCCACAAGCGTACGTTTTTTTTTATCTTAAAGCATCGCATCGACCGCGCCAAAGATGAAATTGATGTCGTGCAGCTATCTCCAAGGTCATGTAGTTTCGTCTAGAAATTATATTAAGCATCAGCAGTCGGCCGTTGATTCGTACCCAGTACCACATAGCAGAAAACATTAAAAAATAATTTTAGAAATATATCCAATCTTTCAAATCTTACGAAATATTTCTAAACTATAAGAAAATAATATTTTAAAATATTCTATCGAAGTATTTCAACAAAGCATTTCTTAAATACTTTAGAAACACATCTCAAATATTTCTGAAACATAGTGATAAAACATTTTGAAATATTTTTTATTTCATCTTTCACCAAAATATTTCTACCAATGTTCCTTATTCATGCGGCTGTGTATATGCAATTTGGATTGTTGGATGTTATCTTTCATATTTCGTTGAGACGTTGAAAAAAACATTTATCTAATTTTCAATGTAAAAGTTTCATTGGCCTGCAAAAAAAATATATATTTTGTAAAACATCTTTTTAAAACATTCCACAAAAATATTTTTTCCTAATAAAATATTTTCAACGTAAAAAAAAAAAAATATATATATATATATATATCGAAACCTTTCAAAGATATTTCCGTGCAATGTCTTTTTAGCTACAAGTCTTGCAGGCCAGTTCCATAATCTTTTTCGCTTTCGAAATAAGTCGCGAAAAGGAGGTCCGCGAATCTCCGCGCTCACCGGAAGTGTGCGTCTGCTCCGCGGGATCGCCGCGTTCAATTGTCTGTCCAAATAATCCCTCGGATCGATAATTTCGGGCCTCGCGATCTTCCACCCGGTCGCTTCCGCCCTCTCCAAATAATAACAAATTAATTATAAACTTTCCCGTTCCTGGACGAAGCGTCGTCGAACCGACGTGAGAACGCGTTAAATGGTCTCGTGGCAGAGTGGTGGGGGGTGACTGCGCGTGGGGCTTCCGGTTCGTCCGTGAGGTCAGAGAAGGCTGGCTGCGTTCGGTGGTGCTATTGAAAAACACGATGAAAATGGCGTGGCAACCGCAGGAGGAAGGACTAAGGCAAATTTTGACGCTTCTCCAGGAGTCTCAGAGCCCCGACACGGCGACCCAGCGCGCCGTACAACAAGTATCCTTATTTAATCGCTCAACGAAAAAGTATAAGAGATTAGCGCGGGTGAGTAGGCCGCTGGCGAGCGGCAGGTCGATGGGTGAGAGCGGCCAAGGGCGTGCTTTTATTGACAAATTTCTCGGCCCGGGAGAGACCGCCGGGCGAACGGTTTTTTCTTTTGTCCCAACTTTTTTTTATTTATTTTTTTTTCCTCACTCGCAATCTTTTCGTCGAAGTCTTCGGTTATATTTTTGGTGTTTATTCGATCGAGAACTCGGCGCGGACTTGGCGACTTTGCGTCAATTCGCCACGATTTTTTGGTGCAGGGCCGGACGGGGAGAAATGAGGATGGTTAAGTTTTGTCGCGGAATATTTCGCGCCGAGGTTTTTCCGGCGAAGTTGCTCGCTTTCTCGAAGCTTCGACGTTCGCGCTTTCGCTCCGATGTTCCGCGAACGATTAATTCTCGTGGCTCGCGGGCAAACGCACGTACGATCGATTAAATATTCACCGATCGCGAAGGACACGGGCTATCACGTGTGGCGTTTGAGCGACCTGCTACGTTGGCGGTTTAGACGACAGGCGATTTTTTTTTAATGGGAAATTGGAACTTTTTATGCGGAAAACATTTTTCGTCGAGCCGTTTGTGTGTTTTTTCTTGACTAGTCGGATCTCAGAAATTGGAAGAACTCAACAAGTTTCCGGACTTCAACAATTACCTTATCTTCGTCCTGACGAAGCTTACGTCGGAAGGTGAGCGTAGCGACGAGTAGCGTTGCTGGGATTCTTTTTTTTTTTTTTTTTTTTTTTTTTTTTACTTTTTATTGATACTGCGATGTGCGTTTCTGTTTGCTGTTTAGAAGTACCTACGAGATCGCTCAGCGGACTGATATTGAAGAACAACGTCAGAGCTCACTTCCACAAGTTCGTGCCGGAGGTTACAAATTTTATCAAGCAAGAATGCCTCTCCGCGGTCGGCGATCCATCGCCCATGATCAGGGCGACCGTCGGAATACTTATCACGACTATCGCATCGAAAGGTAATCTTGAGCTTACGCATTGATATTATCAATGTCGTTTTAATAATTAATCTAATATTTTTGTAATGAGCAATTGAATATTATTGTAATAAACAATCTGATATTATTATAATAATCAATTCAATATTGGTGCAATAATCAATTCAATATCAATGTAATAATTAATGTAATATTGTTGCAATAACCAATTCAATATTATTGTAATAATCGATTCGATATTATTGTAATAACCCACTCGATGTTATTGTGATAGTCAATTAAATATTATTACAATGACCAATTCAAAATTTCAGTAGACCCTCGTCTATCCGAGGTAATGTACAGGGAGGAAACCCTGTTGAATACTGTTGTGCCGATTTTCGTCCGCGAACAATATTTTGTATACGCCGAGTGCTAACGGAACTAATGGAAACATGGTGTATCTTATGTGCAGGCGAACTACCGACATGGCCGGAGCTCCTCCCGGCGCTCTGCCAGATGCTGGATTCGCCGGATTACAACGTTTGCGAAGGAGCTTTCGGGGCGCTTCAAAAGATCTGCGAAGATTCCGCCGAGGTTCTGGACTCGGACGCTCTCGATCGTCCGCTAAACGTTCTTATTCCAAAGTTCCTTCAATTCTTCAGACACTCGAGTCCGAGAATTCGTTCGCATGCCATAGCTTGCGTTAATCAATTCATCATCAGCAGAACGCAACCTCTGATGATTCACATAGACAGCTTTCTCGAAAATCTCTTCCACCTCGCGACCGACGAGGATTCGGAAGTCAGAAAGAACGTCTGCAGGTAACATTAAACGCGATAACAATTTGTCTTTAAAAAAATAAAAAAAACTTCACGTACATTCACTATAGCAGATCTTTTATCGATAATTTTTTTTTTGCAGGGCTCTGGTAATGCTGCTCGAAGTACGGATCGACAGATTGATTCCTCACATGCACAACATCATCGAGTACATGCTGATGAGAACGCAAGATCAGAACGCCGACGTCGCCCTCGAGGCTTGCGAGTTTTGGCTGTCGCTCGCCGAGCAGGAAATCGTCACGGAGGCTCTCGCTCCGCACTTGCCTAGGCTGATACCCATTCTGGTGAGGCTGCGAAAATTCATCCAAACTCCATTTTATTTGATTTATTTTATTTGATTTATTTGATTTATCTTATTTGATTTATCTTACTTGATTTATTTTATTTGATTTATTTTATTTATTTTATTTACTTTATTCGCAGGTGGGCGGCATGAAATACTCGGAGATCGACATAATATTGCTGAAGGGAGACGTCGAAGAGGACGAGATGATACCGGACAGGGAGGAGGACATTAGGCCGAGATTTCACAAATCTAAGACGCACCATACGCCACATCCGACGATGAACAAACACTCGGAGGAGAACGGTGGTTGCGACGACGATGACGCCGACGCCGAGGACGGCGGCGACGACGAGACATCGCTGAGCGACTGGAACCTGAGAAAATGCTCGGCCGCGGCGCTGGATATGCTGGCGGGTGTCTTCAGGGAAGACTTGCTGCCCGTTCTGGTGCCGATCCTGAAGGAGACCCTCTTCCACCAGGAATGGGAGATCAAGGAGTCCGGCATTCTTGCCCTCGGGGCTATCGCCGAAGGTTCGACGGCCCTTCATTATAATAATAATATAATGAATCCTTATAATAAATGTTATAATGAGCCATAGTGAATCAGGTGGGCAGAGTACAAAAAAATACTTGAAGTACAACGTATATAGTATCAAGTACTTTTTGAAATTACGTTCGCAGCGTTAAGCGTTATCTAGGCTTTCAAAAAAGGAGCAAAGTAATTTGTACATGGTGTCTTCTTTGTAAAAAATTGCTAACTGATATTTTCATAATTCGTCATTTTGAGGCAATTTTTAAATCTTGTCTTTTTTGCATTTAAAAAATCCATAAAAATTTCATTAAAAAGAACGAAAAGGGTTCCCTTTCGTTAAAAAAAAAAATAATTCTTCAATACATTTTTTACAATGAATTCTCTTTAAAATGATACTTTTTGAAAAGTTTAAACAGTTGATCATATGTTAATAGAAACAGGATGTCATGCTACTCATCGAACATCCGTAATGCGAGCTTGTGCTCAAAAAGCACTTGGTCTTGCTACTTGAAATCGCAAAAAAAGTACTTGAAGCAGTAAAAAGTACTTGTGTACGTCACGTATAGCTCAGCTCTGTGATGAATATTGGAATAAATCATTATAATGAATATTATAATAAGTCATCATAATGAATATTATTATAATAACAGAAACAAAAAATCATTTTTTTTACTTCGTTTCATCGCCAAACGCAATTTTTAACGGCTTGAAAAAAATTCTTTCAGGTTGCATGGAAGGCATGATACCGCACTTGTCCGAGCTGATCCCGTATCTGATTGGATGCTTGAGCGACAAGAAAGCGTTGGTGCGCGCTATAACATGCTGGACGCTCAGCCGATATTCACATTGGGTCTGCGCTCAGCCGCACGACACTTATCTCAAACCCCTGATGACGGAATTGCTGAAGAGAGTGTTGGACAGCAACAAGAGAGTCCAGGAGGCCGCGTGTTCGGCGTTCGCAACCCTGGAGGAAGAGGCGTGCACGGAATTAGTCCCGTATCTTGGCTTCATACTGGAAACACTCGTTTTTGCTTTCGGCAAGTATCTTCTTTTATTTTTCTCATCTTATTGTTTTCGAGAATCGTTATATAACTTTTTTTTTGTTGGTTTTTTCTCTTATTTTTTTATCGTTCACATTCACGTCTGTACAACGGCTTCGCGACAACAGGGAAGTATCAGCACAAGAACTTGTTGATACTTTACGACGCGATCGGCACACTCGCGGAGTCCGTGGGTCATCACCTGAACAAACCAGACTACATTAATCTGCTGATGCCGCCGCTGATAAACAAGTGGAATGTACTGAAGGATGAGGACAAAGATCTCTTCCCGTTACTCGAGTGTCTTTCGTCCGTAGCAACGGCCTTGAAATCCGGATTCTTACCGTACTGCGAGCCCGTCTACAGGTAATTGCACCGAAATCGGTCTTATAATAATTCGCACTTATAACTCGTACTTATTATAATTCGCAATTATTGTAATCCGTACTAATTATAATTCGGACTTATAATTCGTGCTTATTACAACTCGAGCTTATAATGATTCGCACTTATTATAATTCGCTCCAATTATAATTCGCACTTATTATAACTCGCTCTTATTATAATTCGCTCTTATTATACTTTGCACTTATAATGATGCGCACTTATTACAATTCGGACGTATTATAATTCGGACTTATTACAATTCGATCGCAGACTATGGTTTTTGTTTGATTTTTTTTAAATTAACGTTTACAACATTTGTTTCATCATTCAGGCGGTGCGTTTCACTCGTCGAGCAAACGTTGAATCAGCACATAGCCAACACACAGAGTCCGGAGCAATTCGAAGCGCCGGACAAGGACTTCATGATCGTGGCTCTGGATCTTCTGAGCGGTCTCGCGGAGGGCCTCGACGGTCACATGGAACGTTTGGTAATGAACAGCAATGTAATGCAACTGTTGTATCAATGTATGCAGGATCCGATGCCCGAAGTGAGGCAAAGCAGTTTCGCGCTACTCGGCGACTTGACGAAAGCATGCTTTCAGCACGTTCTCCCTTGTATACGTAAGCAGAGCCTTGAAATTCTTAACACTAATCGTACCGCAATTTTTAAGTAACGTCTGTGGCTAATCTTATGTTTTTTTTTCTCCCTCGACAGCTGATTTTATGCCGATACTAGGACAAAATTTAAATCCGGCTTTCATATCGGTATGTAACAATGCGACGTGGGCGATCGGAGAAATATCGATAAAGCTTGGTGAGTAATTGCATCAACGCCCGTCGATCGTACACTCTAGCGTCTTGTACCAAACATATCAGAGGCACGATCGTTTAAGGTCTTACGCCACAGTCAATGGGTAATGGGTAAAAACGTCAATGGGTAAAAACGCATGCGTATTTCGCGATTCTTTTTCCCCGGTTAAATATATGCTTTATCTATCTAATCTTTTTTAGGGTGTAAGGAGGATATATTAAAGACCATTTAGGAATTTTTTCATTGAATTTTATTTTTATTGGGTATTTTTTTTATCGGTCGGTCTAAACAATCTTTCTATTTTATTGCTATCTTGCTATTAAACTTGCCATTTTATCAAACGCAACATTTTTAAAATGTTTCTTCACAAATGATATATAAGGGGGTCCTTGACGAGAGGGAGAAAAGTCTCAAAATGAAAAAAGTCGATTTTTACCTATTTTTTAAGACTAAATAATTGTTTAGAATTTTTTTACATTATTCTTTTTTTTTATATGAAACCATCAAGCACTAAAGAATCTGTCGAAGTATATCGGTACAAATTTTCATAAAACCTATCGCGCCATTTGCGAGATATCAGGGACTCCGATTTTGAAAATCACGTTTTGAGAAAAACACGTTCAAAGTTCGAACCCGCTTACCGTTAACTTTCGTAATTCGTTGAATTTCGACATAAAGATTTAACAGAATATTCTTGAGATTATAAACTATAAGGAAATAAAAGTTGTAATTTTACTGTGGCGTAAACTCTTAAACCGTGATTATTATCCATAAATTATTATGTTTTTTTGTCCACAGGACTAGACACGAGTTCGTATATTCCGTTAGTTTTGACCCAGTTAATTGACATAATCAATCGGCCGAACACACCAAAAACTCTCACGGAAAATACCGGTGAGTCTTGGAGTTTAATTGCTCACGGGCAAATTTACGTACGAGATTATTTTTAGTAGTGACAATGCGAGAAGGCGTTTTAAAATTCGCTTCGATCGTCCGCGCCGCTAATATTTTCCCCGCTCTACGTTGAATTTTCCCGATAAAACTATCGCGCTTTGCTATCGGCAACGGAAGCGAGTTTAACAACGCCTGCTCGAAGCTGGAATACTTTTGTGGGATGCCGAAACGCCTAATTTGACTTTGAAACACAGAGAGGAAAGACGAAAAAAATTATGTGTTATACTTCGAAAAAAAAAATAATAATAATATGTTAAATTTCGAAAAAAAAAAATTCTGTCGACGAGTCGACATTATTGGCGAGTATGAGTCGGTGATTCTCGATTACCAGTCGCTCCCTCCCGAGGAGGACAGATTTCTTGCAGATGCCCAGAGAGCCGACTCACTGAAGGAAGAGATATATTTATTACAGATTTAATCCTCCGCTATCCTCGATAGGCCTTAGAGATTCCAGAGGGCTTCACACCCACTGCCAGGATTACTCGTCAATATTTCTCCGAGCGAGCCCGTCGATCGCAGAAATATTTGACGGGGGAATTCGGACGCGGCGGACCGAAGCGTCCGACGATACGCGTCACTTAACTTGCACGATTGTATTGCATTTTTTTTTCACTTTTTTTTTGTAACTTAATTACGGAAAAGTTGGAGATACGTTTATGTATAAACCGATGATAAATGATAAATGTTCTCTAGTGGTGTGCGATTTGCCTTCGACGACTCAGTGTCCACAATTAGATAGACAAAAATCCTCCTCGCGATGCCGAAACAAACCCGGGATTTTTCTGTCATAATTTTTTGTCCGAACGTTTATTGCCGATTTAATAAGTTCTCGATTATAGTGCTCGATGCTTCCGACAGCCGGTAGTTAAATCACGTATTTATAAATATTTATAAATATAAATATATGAAATATATTTTCATATATTCACATCAATATATTTATCATATTTATAAATATTATATTCACCCGTTTTTTGCTGACATATTTCGGTTTACAAGAAAAAAAAAATTGTTTATATATCATATTCATAACAATTATTAAATCATAGGATCGCACGCTGCTACCTAATTTGTTATTATCGTTTTTTTCAGCAGTTACGGTAGCACAATAATTGCCTATGTTTAACCGTCGGTATCCCATACGTTTACCTGTGTTTCACCATTGTCTCTATTGATTGTTAATATTAATTGAAAAATTTATTATTCATTGAATTGATTAATTGCAAATTAATTCAAAAGTTTTGAACAGCAGCATATTCGCCTGATTTGTTGGTTCGCCTATCAGTTTGTCTTATTGTTTGTGTTTCCGGTCACTTCACTACACTTCACTTGTCTACTTACCGCAAAATGAAAAATGAAAAAACCGTAGCCATAACGATCGGTCGCCTAGGTTTTGTGTGTCCCCACGACGTCGCCCCCATGTTACAGCAGTTTGTCCGACAGTGGTGTGTAAATTTCTTTATTATTATATTCTTATTATATTATATTACATTTCTATTTTATTAGCACTTTATCATTACACATCATTTCTGATTTTTCTGATACGGTGAAGACGGAGAGGGCCTCCCAAGGTCAAGTGTGCAACTTAGATTTGGATCGATTGTATATTAAATCGTAACTTTGGATCGCTCTGAGAAAAAGAAAACAAAAAAAAAACTACAGATTCGAATCAACTTGCAAGCTTGCTTCCGAGGCACTGAAATTTTTCATATTACTTCGATTGGTTTAAAAAAAAAAGTCTATATATTTATATTTGTTATTAGTAAAAAAAATTGTTTCTCATTTGTCTCTTCGATGGTTAAAAAAGACACTTTGGAGTTGGAGTTTACATTTGATCGGGCGCGCTCGCGAACGATCGATCATCCAACGATTATTCGAGTCGCTCATCGAAATACAATTCTCATGTCTCTCATCGGAAGGAAATAATTTTTCATGCGCATGCACATTTTGTATATTTTTCGTTTAAGTATTATATATTTATATCCCAAATGTTCCTCTTTAATTATCAGCCAATCTTAAAACAGCCCCTCGGGGTTAATAAAAAAAAATGACAAATGTAAATCCAACGATCCAATTGATTAAAAAAAAGAGAAGTCGTAGAATGGAAATTAAGTTGCTTAAAAAAAAACGTATCTTTCCGTTACTTTGTCGTAGTTACCTTGCCGTAGACAATTACCGCCCGACAAACGCGTCAGCCGATCGATAATCGGAGTTTATTATACTGTAATATCGATAGATTTTTCACGTAGGTGTGTATTTCGTTCATCGAACCGTGCAGATGAATTTTTTTTTTCTTCCAATCCTATCAAACAAAATTAAATTTAATGTTTACGAATTGTTGACGAACAAAATTAGGGGGACGTAAAGTGAGGGAAAGAAAGAGTCCCTGTTCAATGCCGATATATAACTTGTATCTCTTCATCGTCATCGAATGCCACTTGCGAAAAGTTATTATTTGTGACTTACGTGTGTGATTGGATGTTAAGACTCAAAAAGGCTACTTTTTCCCTTTCTATATCACGGCTATTTAACCATACATCTACAGATCTGACTACCGCATCGTGAACGAGTTCGAAGAAGGCGATTTTCCATTTGTACTCTCGTTGTTTTTTAATTTTATTTATAAAACGTTCGACGCTATCGGTTGCGCCGGACTGCCGGACCGAGGCCGGGGCCGAGCCGGAGCCGCCCCGGGCCTTCGATAAAGACTCGTTCACGACCAACGTTTACAGTCACTACGCGTTACTCCGGTTTACACACTGACGCAATATTAATTTATCGATAGGTGTATATCATTGCGGAACATACGCGACAACGAAGAGAAAGACTCGGCGTTCAGAGGCATGTGCCAGATGATCACCGTAAATCCGGGCGGTGTTGTGCCGGACTTTGTATTTTTCTGCGACGCCGTTGCCTCCTGGGTAACGCCCCGAGACGACCTGAAAGACATGTTCCAGAAGGTAACCCAATAACTCCGATCGCATACTTAATTTCTAAACACTTCTGAACGCTCTAATCTTCTTAAAAAAATAATTCGCAGATCCTGCACGGCTTCAAGAATCAAGTAGGAGCGGAAAACTGGACGCGTTTCTCCAATCAGTTTCCGCCCCAACTCGGCGAGCGACTGCAAACTATGTACGGCGTCTGAACAACCCCGCCTACTAATTGTGAGTATCCTCGAGGAACATTTTGAACCGATAAAACGACGCGATTTTTTATTTTAAACATCATTTTAACGTCCTATCAAAATCCTATCAACATCCTATCAATATCCTTTCAGCAACCTTTCAACAACATTTTAAAATTTTTTCAACATTTTTACAGACGGCCACATCAGCGGGCAGGCCGACCGGGGATGGGCGGGGAAAAATAATGGGTGGACAGGGTGGGTGGGTGAAACCACGGCCTCTTCTCATCAACATCGTCGTCGTTGTCTTCGCTTCGTCGTCGTTATCGTGTCATGGTCATCGGTCTCGAGTGTCGAATGTCCAGCCCACGGGGAACCAAAGTACGCGTCTCTAGGAGGCCTCGGAGCAGGCCACGACAGAGACGGAGGGGGTGAGATGAACGGATGAGAAAGAAAGTGGAACGACTTAATACGAGAAAAAAAAACCAAACAAAAAACAAAACAAATGGCCGAGAAGATAAATCGGGACAAGAAATGGGGTGGGTGGGATGGGAGGGAAGGGTGGGAAGGGTGGGAAAGTAATTCGTGGGTAGAGTCACCAACGACTTTAAGGTCAAGGTATCGTATAATATCGACGTGCGACACTTTACGCAAACTTCTTATATGATACCTTATGCTACACGCTGCAAACTCTATTTTGAATTAGCGCTATAACACTCTCGAGTGTTTACATCCTCGTTCGCAAAAAAGCAAAAAAAAAAAGGAAAAAAAGATATGAAAAAAAACGCACGGAAGTTTATCGCGGGCGCGAAGACGCCACTCGACGCACCTGCGGATAGCTAGCTACAGTTGTTTTTTTTTCCTCCCAGAGATAAGCTTCGTTAGGCCGCCGGTAAGCATAGATCTCACGTTATAGAAAACCCCGAGCCGACTTTGTCGAATTTAAGATTGTCCCAAGAAAAAGAAAAACACAGAGTTTCGATAGTATTTTTAGAGTTTGATAAATTTTTTGAAAACAAAAAAAAAACATCTACCTCCTTCTGTGATGCGAGAGAGTGCTGTTTGTCGATCTGTAGTAACGTAAACGTAATTCACTTAACTTCGTCGACGATATATATATATAGATATGTATTTTTTTTATTTTTTTTTTTTTAAGAAAGAAATGAGAGGGCGACACCCTGCAAATCCAACAAAGATCTAGATTGTTTTTTCCTTCTTCAGTGATCGATATCCGACACGTCCGTACAGTGCCATTCCGTTTATTCTCAACAGAAATTCTTACTCCAATTATTGTGATATTAGGTTACTCGCGACGTTGTTGCTGTTCTAGTATGAAAATCCATGTAATGTATTATTTTTTTTCTTTTTTTTCGTTTAATTTCATTTATCTTCCTTGTTTTACACAATTCATCAACTTATTGCTCCGCACTATTTGCAGCATGTCGAACTTGTATTATTATTTATGCACCGAGCGAGTTCCGTAGATTGTAAAAGAGACAAAAAAGAAAATGAGAAATCAGTGCTGTTCAATTTGCAGACGAAGAACCGCCTCCTTCCACAAGGGCTCAAAGGGGCTTCGAATCTATGACGTGATATCTATGAGTGTGTGAAATTTTACTCGCGCAACAACGATCCGTGTTTCAGTTGAGCGTACGTTTGTGGAAAAAAAAATACTGTAATAAGTTGAGACGAGAGACGGAGAAGAATTTGCGCGAATCAATGACTCGTTCGACGGGCCAAACAATCAGCGAACATAAAAAAAATGTAATGTACGTGATGCTAAAATTCTAGCATCGATCTTTAGAAATTCCAAGAAAGAGACGGGAAAGCGTGGTATGAATTTAATATCCAATGTGACTGTTTAAAAGTCGTGACAGGCTTAAGATTTAAAAAATGAGCCTTGGCAAGAGATTTCTAGGACTTTTTAGGATTAAAATAAATACACACACGAGACACGAACACACACACACACACACATACACACATACTATATTTTTATTTCCTTTCAAACTTTCGCAAATACGCAGAAGCTCAAGAAAAGGGTACATGAGAACAAGATGATGACCAGCATTAAAAAAAAACACTGTAGTAAATAATAATTTGAAATTTATTAATAAATAATTAAGAAAGCTGGAAGGAATTACGAAGACGCGTGCGCGAGAGAGCCAAATGGTTTTGACTATTATCTCTACCGCACTAGTTTGTTAAAAATGATCCATTAGAAAAAAAAAGATCGAAAAGAAAAAATTTGTGCTTCGAATCTTTTGGCGATCTTCATTCGAACCCGAAACAGGTAATATATTTTGTGAACGTTCAATCCGAACTGATATACATTGGCAATAATGCACGATCGATATTTCAAATTGACGCCAAGCGGGACACCGTGACAAATCAAATCCTCGTTCGATATTGCACAAGGGAAAGAGAAGCGTCGCGCGGATTAAAAGAAAAAAAAACAGTTCGTGGTCGCTCCTAAACTTAATCCATGCTCGTCAAACAATCGGCAATCGCGCATTGCCAAAACTTATCCCAATCTGGTCCTTTCCTCGCCCTGCCTGCGCTACTTTTGTGATATTACTATTTTTTATATTTCTTAGAGGGCTTAAGGGCTTGTAAAAACAAAATGAAAAAAAAAAAAAAAATGAAAACGATAAATCTAAGCCACGTGGTACTTTGCACGTCGAGTCCGAAACCGAATTAATTACGCAAAAGAAAAGAAACTAAATAAGTAAAGACAAGATGATAGCAAGAAAGTGAGTGAGAGAAAGTGGACGAAAAACAAAGGAACCAGAAATTCTACGCCGCAAGCTTAATTTTGGGTATGAAAATGTTTGTAAATATGCTTCGTACTGAGATTACTTCATCTTGAAACAACTTCCTTTCATTACGCAATAAAAAATAAATAAAATAAAAAGAAAAACTTGTAGATTACCTAAGGAATAAAATATTTCTGAAGTGTCGCGCGCGTTTGTAATGATCATTGATTACATCGAGTTGTATTATATTTTCATAGTTCCTAAGTTAGATGTAATGCTTTTCAGTGCTATAGTACGCATTAATTACACTCAGGTTCTCGTTAAAAACAAAAAAAAAACACATTTTTTACTCCAGTGAAAAATCCTAACGAAATATAGAAGAAATAAATTTAAAAAAAGAAAAATAAAGCAAACACGAGTGATAATACTTTCCTTGCAGTACTGTAAATATAATTCGAATTAAAAAAAAAAGCAGCGGCATTGTTAACGTAAATCGTAAAATCTTAATTCGGCCGGTCGATAAGAATATAAAAAAAAATACCAGCAGTATTCGACTGCCTGTGATTCGTCGCGTCGTGAGTACATGTGGCTTACCGTTTAATTGTCAATTTGTCAGCCTCCAAGGTCTCAGTCAAGGCGAGGCAACAAGGTTCATTAAAGTGACGAACATTTTTTTTTTTCGAAGTAACGCGACAACTTCTATTAAAATAGTACCGTAAGATTATAAATCGGACGTCATGCGAGTGAAGAAAAAGTTCGTTTAGATAAACAAACATTTTTTTTTGTTTGAAAAGAAAACAAAAAAATATTAAAGAAAAAGAAACAGCAAAAATAAATAAAATATTCCAGTTTTTTTTTCTAATACAGGGAGTTTCGTGAAAAGAGGAGAGAAGAGTGTGTATGGGGGATGTACGGGATAAATGCAAAAAAAAAATAAGCGTAATTAAACGGCAAAAAACCCACGAGTAAATATATTGTTGTATCTTTATTGTTGTTGTTGTTGCATGAGACTAGCGCAATAGACTGAGCCATTACAAGTGGTTGAATAACTATTAACATAATATTTCTTAATTAATGATATAATTATCGTAATTATTAATACGGTGTGTATTATATTTAATCGTAATGTTTCGTGCGGGCAGTGGCTCGGAGAGTGTTCCTGTCCTTTGGGAGCGTAAGGTTTGCGATTTACGTCGCTAAAAAAAAAATCGCTGTCGAAAAAATGTCGAAGAGACGCTATAAAACAATGCAAAATCTTCACTTCGAATTTCGAAGCATTCTAGCTGTGACTTAAAAAGCTCTTTTTATATTACATTAAAAAGAAGAAAATTCTTCAACATTGAAAATGTTCACTTCGAGTTTCGAAGCATTCTCGCGGTAACTTTAAAGAAAAATCTTTTTATATATTAGATTTACTTTCCATCATTCGATGGTATAAGCGAGGAATTGAAGGGTCGCGATTCGACTGTCCGGGCAGCCAATCGGCTGTCGTCGTTCGTAACCATCGTCGACCTCGTCCCAAAGGATCAGGGCTCTTATAGGGCTGTTCCTAGTACCTGATTATCCTATCCTTGCGGCACGACCATCGCTTCGATTAAGAAAGAAAAAAAAAAACAACAAAACAGCAAACGCGTAAATAAACCAACCGGGACGAACAAATAAATTCTCCCGCTCTCTCCGCCCGAGATCTCTTTCCTTCGGTCTCTCGCAAGCGCAATAAGTACATTCCAGCCTCCAGTGTTCGAACTTTATAGCGACATAAAAAAAAAAAAAAAAATTAAATCTTTTATTTTTATCCTGCTTAATACATCTGAATCCCCTTCCAGCACGTGCCCTTAGTCGTTATTCTCCGGGCAGCGAGACTTCGGAGAACGAGCGAAACGTGCGAGCGTACGAACAGCTGTGAGGAAGCTTCGGCGATCGTCCGCAAGGGCGCTGCGAGCCTAAGCGACCCTGTCCTTCGCGTTATGTTGAGTGGAACATAAAGTGAGCGTCACACGACGTAAATGTATTCCTCGCTGAGGCGAACGAGCTCGGGCTTAAGTGATTGCTTCTCTTCATTAGGTGAACTCCTTCGGTTCGCTCCGCTGGTCGTACGGTATTGCTCGCCGTACGGTGTACCGGCTCGAGGGACAGGTGCGGTAATGGCCCGTATCCGAGAGCCGGTCACCCTTCGCTGCACATAGCGATATAACCTTACTCGATACCCCGGGACAACCCTCCGCCACTATTACGGGAATTGATTCGGCATCGGATCTTCCCTCGAGCGGAAAGACCGTTTAGCTCCTCGTTTCTACCGCTTCCCTATCACCCTCTTTTGACCTTTTTTTCTCTATCAGCCCTTCCTTGGTCTCTTAAGGCTGCCTGACCAGTGACGCTGCCTGCGCGTTTGAGATCTTTGCGAAAAGAACCTCCGACTCTGTAATGTTATTTTGCAGTTCCACCTGCTTTTAGCGAAGTTACAGTAATAAAAAAAAGGTAAAAAAATCAAATCGGGAAAGACGCGATTCGAGTGATATAGCAAGATCGTCGGTTCGTCGTCTTACCTGCTGTCCGGAAAGTTATTTATAGATTTGTTTGTTTATTGGACTTAGTAAGGTCAAGCCGAATTGCAGGAGCCAGCGGACAGCCTGTCGCCCGAAAAACACAGTGGATTGAAAGTCGCCGTACATTGATCATTGGAAAGTAACAGTAAAGGAGATCCGTGCCATAGACAAATCACAGATCCGGGGTGAAAGGGAACCCAAATTCCGAGTCCCGTACGCAAAATGGTAATTTTTGTAACGAATGCAAGAGAAGTGATACTCCGTGCCTGCTGATTGTGGCGCTGTTCCGTACATAAAGTACGGAAAGCGTGCATAAAATAAAATCGGTCCGATGTGCGCATGCGCCGGGTATTCATAATACACTTGACTGTAAAGTGCCACTTACGCCACTTTCGGCAAGTAGCACTTTTCATACAAGAGTTGCATAAAAAGTTTTTCGCACAAGTATCGTACCAAATTTTACTTCACAAGGTGTGAGAATGGGGGGCGCACGCGAGGCGTAAAACTGCCGTTTTCGCACCAAAACTAAACAAAAAATGTTGTCTGGATTGATTAAAAAAGAACATTGAGACAGTTAAGAAGCAAAACGCGCGATATCGCGAGGTCGTCTGTTTGCCGTTTCACCTGCTATGCGCGACGGTCTTATATACATTTAGAAAAAAAAAATCAAGTCAGGAAGGACGTGAATCGAGTGATATCGCAAGATCGTCCGTTTGGGTGAAACGACTCCCAGCAGCCTCCGCTCCTTCCAGCTCGTGGCTCCCTTAATCTAATCCAAGAATAATCTAAAATTCATGACACACATAACTGCCAGGCGATGATATATATGGCACTGCGAGGGGGTGCTTGAGTTTCCCCCCTCCTCTTGGGCCTGGCCAGTGCCTGTGGAGCCGCCGAGACGAGTTCCGCTGTAGGAACTACGTTGCACGTATACTACATCTACGGCCCGGCAATCGCTGTTGCTACTATTATTATTTAATGCAACAAGGAGTGCGCCCGAGAGTGAGCGAGAGAGAGAGCCTGGCAATCCACGCGCAACAACCACAGTCGGAGGCTACTAAATCACAACGTACGAGTACCACATTGGTTCTGCCTACAGTGGTGCTACATAGATAGACCGATTTATCGCTGCGCCGAGAATTACGTCTCGATTCGATCTTCGTTACGAAATCCACGCGTCGTCGCTCGGTTCGGTGAAATACATCGATCGCGTCGAATACATTTGGCGATAGAGCGGAATGAACGATTGTAGTCGGCAACGAAGCGACACGCGGTTAACCTAGAAAAAAAAAACTACACCCTCGAGAGTCGAGCGGCCGGAAGTCGTAATAATTATTTCTGCAGTGCGGTCCGACGCGTAATATGTGCTACGAGTCATACTCTCTGTAAATGGTTGTACTCCAGATACACCGATTCATCACTGCGCCCAGTGTAAACTATACATATAGGTATATTATACATATATAGGTAGGCTCATTTATGGCTGTGCTGGGAATTACGTCTTGATTCGATCTTTCGATACGACGCAGCCGCCGCTTAATTCGACGAAATACATTGATCTCGTTGAACACTTTTTTTTGGTGACGAAGCGGAATGAATGATTTTAGTCGGAAACGAAGCGACACATGGTTAGCCTAAAAAAGAAATTAAACCCTCGAGAGTCGAGCGGCCGCGAGTCGTAATAATTATTTCCGAGGTAATGTCCGACTCGTACTGCGTGTAATGACTCATACTCTGTGTAATCAGTGGTAGTGTAGATAGACCTGTAGGTAGACTTATATGTAGACCTATTGGTAGACCTACAAGTAGACCCATAGGTACACCTACAGGTAGACGTGTAGGTAGACGCGTGGGTAGACGCGTAGGTAGACGTGTAGGTAGACGCGTAGGTAGACGTGTGGGTAGACGTGTAGGTCGACGCGTAGGTAGACGTGTAGGTAGACGTGTAGGTAGACGTGTAGGTAGACGCGTGGGTAGACGCGTAGGTAGACGCGTAGGTAGACGTGTAGGTAGACGTCTAGGTAGACGTGTAGGTAGACGTCTAGGTAGACGTGTAGGTAGACGTGTAGGTAGACGTGTAGGTAGACGTGTAGGTAGACGTGTAGGTAGACGTGTAGGTAGACGTGTAGGTAGACGTGTAGGTAGACGTGTAGGTAGACGTGTAGGTAAACGTGTAGGTAAACGTGTAGGTAGACGTGTAGGTAGACGTGTAGGTAGACGTGTAGGTAGACGTGTAGGTAGACGTGTAGGTAGACGTGTAGGTAGACGTGTAGGTCGAGGTGTAGGTAGATGTGTAGGTAAACGTGTAGGTAGACGTGTAGGTCGACGTGTAGGTAGACGTGTAGGTAGACGTGTAGGTCGACGTGTAGATCGACGTGTAGGTAGACGTGTATGTAGACAGCTCGCTGCGCTGAAAGTTACGTTTCTATTCGATCTCTCGTCACGAAATCCACGCGTCGTCGCTTAATTCGATGCAATACATCGATCGCCTCGAATAATTTTCGTTGTAAAGCAGATAGAATAATTATAGTCAGAAATGAAACGACGCGTGGTTGACCTAAAAAAACTACACCCTCCAGAGTCGAGCGGCCGCAAGTCATAGTAATTATTTCCGCTGTACCGTGCGTCCGTACTATGTGCAACGGCATCGAGAAGACAGCCCGATAATTGATAGTAGTGGATGGTTTTCGCGGGACATCATATACCCGTTACCACCAGCCGGAAGAGCTGTCGACCGCCCGCGACTACAACTATCGTATCACTGTAGATATTGCTATGTTACAAGCTACGAACCGCTCCCCCCCCCCCTCCCCCTCCCCGCCCTTCCAGAGGCGAACTCATTTCGATGCACCGCGCGAATAACACGCCACGGTCCACGAGATATCCGGGGGTCGTTTACTCGACTCCCTCGCGCTTTATACTTCCCCCTCTCCGTGCTGTGGCGAAAATCTGCCGAGGCTTTTTCGAGACGCCCACCGCTCCCCCTCCCACTCCCCTTTGGGACCAAGAGAGAAAAAGATAGCCGACAAACGACGGCCAATTTACCGGCGATAGAAAAACTTCTTAAAACTCGGATTAAAATAAGCGACGGCGGTGGACTTTACCCTCATTCCTTACCGACATTTTCATTCTTTTTTCTTCTTTTTTTTTCGTTCATTTCTCTATCTCCCTCTATCCATCCGCGAAATTATTCCGGACAGGGACGGTTTATTTTATTCAGGCGTATATCCAGTGCCTCGTCGAAACTGTAAGCTCGCACTTTTCATCCCCACTTCTTTTTCCCAGGGGTCGAAGGGTAAACGAAGCGTGGAAGGGCTCGCGAGAATCGTGTAAATCTGTTCGTGCCTCTCGAAATGATTTGCCGAAAGGAAATAGGGCTGATGCAATGCTTTCGGTACCATTCGTTGCCATTTTTTTTTTCGTTCTATTTGTTTCAAAACTTTTTTTGCCCGTATTCCCATGATGATGTTTCGAAAGTATTCGTAAAAATGTACAGAATTATCCACACGATGTGTTCGTTTTAATTCGGTTGCATTTAGAGTTTCGTCCTATCCGACATCGTGACCAAAATTGGTTCAAAGATGGCCTCGGTTCATTGACCTTAACCTTATTTTTTGTGCCGCATTAGGCTTTGTTGATTCAAATCGATGCCTAAAGTTGATTACAGAATTATCGACGCAAAGTTTTTTTTTTCAATTCGATCGTATTTAGAGTTCTATTCCATTCGTCCTATCCCATATGATGACCTTAAACTTACTTTTTCCGTCTCATGAGGCTTTTTTTCCGATGTGGACACGTCGAAACTATTTACACAAATTTACAGAATTATCCGCTCGATGTCTTTTTTTAAAACGCGATTATATTTAAGTGTCGCCCTATCCAACATGGCGGCCAAAATTGGATCAAAGATGGCCGCGGTTCATTGACCCTAACCTTCCTTTCTCTCCCTCTCATCACGATACTCCGAAACTACTCATACAAATTTACAGAATTATCGACTCGATCTCTTTTTGTTATAAATGCAATTGCATTTAGTTTCCTCCTATCCGACATGGTTCCCAAAATTGGATCACAGATCGCCCAGGTTCATTGACCTTAACCTCACTTCATTTCCGTCTCATCAGCCCACTTTGTTTGCTCGTTACAGCGCGTAACGTTGATTTGAATTCAACGCGTTAATTGGCTGATCGCTGAAGCCCGGACTTTCTGCTTCTCATGCTAAATACGCGTGTCAGCTCGCGAAACCATCGCGCTGAGGTTTCCACCGACACACATCGGATGGCCAGCCAGATACGCGAGGATTACGAGCCGGAACACCGTACGCGCATATACATACATATATATACATATATATATACACAGTACAGAGCAACACACCGGGCACGTGTATACACACGACCAATAGAGCGATATAACGGCGCCCTGGGGACGACGAAGGTTCCTAACACGATTATACGCGCCCGGGTGTGTTGTGTTGCTATACCGTTGGGCGCTGCCAGTATCCGCCGCTGGTGCAGAGGGCACGGTTTGCCGGTTCGCTGCTTGATTTATCCGCGCGGCGTTGCGTTATTGCATTAGCGCCCCGACGCCGAGCGCGTCGCCTCCCGACCTTCCCGACCTCCGCCTCCTCCTCCTCCGCGCGCGCCAACATCGACCACCGAGGCTCATCCTCGTTTCCGTCCTCAGCCAAGTGGAGAAGCTCGCCTCGATGCCCGCGACTGTCCGACCCCTTCAATGAATCATACCCAAGATTCGGAAGAAAAAAAAAACCCACTCTTTCGCGCCGGATCTCCGAACAGCTGATGAAGAAGAAAAGACCCAGAGTCTTTCCATACGCTTACGGTATACATCATTGAATCTTTATTTATTTAATATATTTTTTTTGTTCTATATAATATATCTTGTTTATTGTTTATACTAAAACTTCGTCGTAGACTCAAAGGAGGGCCGATCAAGAACACTGACTCGATTAATTTCACTGGTCGTCACTTCGCGAATTGTCATCACAGTACGTATCGTCACTCAATCGTATTTATAGCTCGGGACTGCGCCCGATCGAAGCGCCCCACTCACTACACCGCCCACCGTACTTGTCTCGCTAAACGAAACAATCGAAACGCGATTCATTTTTTTTTCTTTTTTTTTGTTCGAACTACTATTCACTGGGGTGTTAAGAGGATGCTGGACCCGGATTTAACTCCTTGCTTACCTCTTTGTCGACGGAGCTGGGCGGTTTCTTAGTTTCAGTTTGGAATTGTTAACATGCTGCGCGTGTGCTTCAAATCGTGCCGGATTATAATATTGACGTATTGCAGTACGAGCTTAAAATTGTAACGATGATGATCGCTAGAGAAGCAATCATTGTTCAAACTTTTTCCTGGATATCCAAGGCAAGAAATGCATAGGCCAAGACTCTGCCTCTACTGTCTCGTCTGTTTTATAGCCTTAAGGGGAAGTGAAACAGCTGTGCGCGCGAGAAAGATAGTTGTAATTTTCAAATGAACTTTATTCAATGGTGCTAATTTTTTTGAGAAAAAATGAATTCGGCCCGGATGCGAAATTACCGCGCGCATCCAACTCGAATTTGCTTTCTCCTCAAAAAAATTAGCACCCTTGAAAAAAGTTCATTACAGTTTTCATTACCGACCGCAATATTTCACTTCCATTTAAGGCCATATAACATATATAACATATATAATTCGCTAGGATTTTCACGAGAAATTCTAGTCGATTTTGTAGCTTAAGATTGTAACGATTCTGATCTCTAGAGTAGCACTCATTGTTCCAACTTTTTCCTGGGTTTCATATATAGGACTATAATATTGACACATTAAGAAACGCTTCGGCGTGCAGTCGAATTTTGATTAAACAACAAGGAGTTAAGAAAATCGAATATTACAGTTTGCGAAAAAGCGTGAAAGTAGTGTGACGATGGCCGCGCCGGTGGCGCCGCATCGTGCCCTGCGCTAGATTCATGGCGCTTTTTATCGGATCTGCTCACTTGTCGCAAGTGAAAAGTAAACGTAAACGTAGAATACACTTTACATGGACTTCTGTTGTGTCACAGACTTTGTTACGATTTTGGAATATTCGGACAATTTCAGAGAACTAACGCGCGTTCTCGTTTCACGTCTGTGAGTTCCAGAATATTTTCTACCCTACAAAACCGATATTGAAATTTTGAGCGGCCATATTGGTTTCCGCGACAATCTCTAATATTCGATTTTCTCCACTTCTTGGACATCTTCGACCGAAACTCAAGTGCACATCAAAGCCTTTATTACAGTCCTACAAAATTTGAAGCATATACACAGCACATCAATTAATGTAAAGTCGATTCTACGGAATCGCCTCGCTCCGTCGGTAAAACAGGAAGTTCCAGCAGCCGCTCAATCATTTTGTACTTCTCGAAAAACGCGTCTCGTCTTGCCGAGATAGCCGGTAATAGCGAGCACCCGATTTTTTTTGTAATGTATTTATAGCGTGGAATTATTGTTATTATTATTAATATAATTTTTTTTTTTCGCACGAATTCTTTCTTACACGGGCCTGTCGAGTCCGAGGGCTTCCTGGTGTCGTCTCGCCTTGAGCCTCAGATCGGCGATGCTGGAATTTTTCGAGCGGGCCGCAGCGGCCGCGAGGGACGCCGCCAGGCTCAGTGGATGAGGATGAGAGTGATTCGTCGGCGGAAGACAGAAGAGTCCGCCGGCCGCGGCGTAGTGGAGAACAGCCGGGTCGAAAGCCGAACCGACAGCGGACGCCGTGCCCGAGGATCCGCTCACGTTAACGCTTGCGCCGGATTGCAATGGTGGATGCAGCCGCAGAGCCGGAAGGTAAGGCGCCACTCTGCACGGCTCCAGAGACGTCGGAGGACTGCGGGGAGCCAGGACCATTCCCCCTGAAACACCTCGTGAGATCCAGGAGAAGTCAGAGGGGAAAAAGAAAGGTAGGGTATCATTTAAGCAAAATTTCATTCAAGCCCAACCGCATTTCCGTCAAACAGTAAGTAGGTCGGAGAAACACCGTATATACGAATCTTGTATACTATATGGGCCTGTAAGGCTGCTTTGGACCGATTGTAGCTTCAGGCATTTTTTTTTTTTGGATTTATGCCATTTTTTCATTTTTTTCAAATTTTCGTCGATTTAGAAGTTAATTCTTCGACCGGAAGCGCAGTCACTTCGGCGAAACGTGACTTCCGGTTTTGAAGTTTAGTTTTTCAACCGGAAATGACGTCATCTAGGGAAAGTCACATCCGATTTGAAAATCTCATTTTTCAACCGGAACTGACATTATCTAGGGGAAACATCACGTCAGGTTATGAAATTTAGTTTTTCGACCGGAAATGACGTTATCTGGGGAAAATGTTATGTCCCGTTTGAAAATCTCATTTTTCAACCGGAAGTAACGTCATCTAGGGAAAA
The DNA here is from genome assembly GCA_964017025.1 of Stenichneumon culpator. NCBI lineage: Eukaryota > Metazoa > Arthropoda > Insecta > Hymenoptera > Ichneumonidae > Stenichneumon > Stenichneumon culpator. Next base: position 14,710,350 of record OZ024776.1, read on the forward strand.
CATTAATTCCGGTTTGGGAATCTAATTTTTCAACCGGAAGTGACGTCATCTAGGAGAAACCTCACTTCCGGTTTGAAAATCTCATCTCTCATTGTCGTTAGAATGTGTTAAATTCTAATATTGTCTATATCGGTCTTTGGTAAACGTTGAGCGTTCGAGTGTCTGGACGCCTGTTCAAGAACTCCGAAGTATTCCATGTTCCCACTAGGTCGACCAATTATTCCGCAAATAATCGGTTGCTCAGAATCCTCCGACTCGGCAATCAATATTCAAATTCTCCAAACTTTATGGTTGGATCTAAAAACGTATTCGAAGCTATTCTACGTAGTTTGTAACTGTAAATAGTAACAGTAATTAATAGAAATGTAATTCGTCACAGAAATGTTTAAGAAATTTTTCTCCTATTGACGTAAAAACATACATGCCGATTATTTAATAAAGAAACAAATTTAAAACAAAGTAAATATACATGACTTTCTCAAAAGGAGCTTTTTTGGCGGAAACGAGTTTGCCGTAACAAATTTTTGATTCTCAACGATTTATCAAAGTTATCTTTTTTGCCGCGTAAAATATCGGAAATAATGTTTAATACAATCTCTCTCTACCTTTGTGGAGTTGACTCTCGTGCTTGCGACACTTGGCCCGCCGGTTCTGAAACCAGACCTGCACCCTCGCCTCGCTGAGACCGAGCCGTTGGCTGAGCTCTTCCCTCATGAAAGCGTCGGGATAGTGAGTCTCGTCGAAGAGTCTCTCGAGCTCGGCGAGCTGTTCCAGAGTGAAATTCGTTCTCGATCTCCTCTGCTTGCCGCTTCCGCTTCCGCTGCTGTTCGAACCGCGACAGCTCGATCCTGCGGTAAAATCATTCTCGTATTAGAGTGCTCGCTAGCTCTCGTTCAACCAGTGTACTTCTCGTTATCCCTCAACGTGACTGATTCTACAGCCAAACTTTCGCCCGTTTCGGTCGTTTCACGGGTCATTTGTCTCGTCCGGCACCCTCTATCGCGTGTAACTACGAAACTCGCGCGCGACGATCATCGTAAATCTTGGCACTGCTTGACTCTCCGAGTCTCAGGTTTTTCAAGCGACTTTCATCCCATCGCGAAGACCGCGACGTTTCTTCAATTAGCCGACATTAGCGTATTTTTACGCTGACCTTTATACATATTCATCCTATCCGAGTCGTTTCTTGGGTAGTCAAATTACGATTCTCTTTTTCCTTGTCGAACGTAGGCAGGGACAACTGTTTTTAGTTTATATCTGTATGGTAGACGGTAAAAGAAAGATTTGGACAATTGACAATCCTTTTTTTATTCGCAAAAGTCCACAATTATTTTGTTGGTAATTTTAGCAAAAATATTTGTAAAATTGACAGACATTTTTGTTGGATGGAAAAGATTTTTTTGTTATATTAACATGAAAAGAATTGTGGACGTTTGTGGGTTAGAAAAGTTGGCACTTATTTTACTGCGTTTGATGTCAAGATAACATAACTGTGAGATATTTGCAAAAGAGATGGGATAAAAACTGAGAATACGGGAAGAAGGATTAACCTTATTGGTGGCGTCGAGATCGTCACTCTTCTGTTCACGAATTTCATCTTATCTGTTATCTATAAGCATTACCGTATATTTGTTTGTCCGAAAGTAATCCCCTATTATCTACATTCACTATTTAATTTATTAGTTTCCAAACGGTCGAACTGACTCACCTACTGTCATCGACGGGATTCTTACGTTTTACTTAAGCGGCTGGACTTTCCTGTTTTACCGACGGAACGAAGCGATTTCGTAGAATCGACTTTACATTATTAATATGCTACGCATATGCTTCAAATTTTAGAGGACTGTAATAAAGGCCAGAAACGCTTCGGCGTGCACTTAAATTTCGGTCGAAAACCTCCAAGAAATGAAGAAAATCGAATATTACAGATTGTTGCGATAACCAATATGGCCGCTCAAAACTTCAACAACATCTATATCGTTGTCCCATAAAATATTCTGGAACTCGCATACGTAAAATATTCTGGAACTCGCATACGTAAAACGAGATTCTCTGAAATTCCCCGAATATTCCAAAATCGTAATAAAGTCTCTACAAAAGAAATCCAAAGTGTACGTTTACTATTCATTTGAAACAAGTGATTAGATTTCCGATAAAAAGCGCATGAATGTCACATCACGTTCATCATTTATTATCAAACTATAATAATCGATTCTCTTAATTCCTTCTCCGTCGTTAATAAAAATTCGACTCCAAACCTACCCCTTTATGTCAACATTGTAGCCCTGCCCAATTTGAAGCGCATGCGCAGCATATTAACAATTCTCAATTGAAACTAAGAAATCGCCCACTTCCGCCGCTAAAAAAGCTGAGAAGTAAAAAAAACCACTCCAGCATCTTGGAATTTCACACCAACAAAATAAGAGCTCGCTTTTCCCCTGTCTCTCTCTCTCTCCAGAAAAGAGCAAGATTTCTACTGCACGCGATCTGCACTTTAAGTCGTCAAACTCAATGAGAAAAAAAAATGTTTGAAAACCGAAACCGCGAGCGACGGTTTCGAGGCAAATAGACACTTCCCTGTATTCCGCGCAATCAACGGTGTACGAGTTAATTAATGGGTGCTTAATGCAAAGTAAGTATGAAAGGGGGTTGGGCCGAGCGATAGAGGGAGTTTGCCGTCTGCGCTCTTTAAGTACGCCGAGTAATATAGTGTCCCGTGAAGGTAAAGGAGGAAAGGATGTGCTTTCGCTGGCGGGCAATGGCGTCTCGCAGGGTGGCGAGGGGTGAGGAGGGCGAGGGGGACCCGAAAGAGCCTTCAGCATCCAAAGCTGTTCCGAGCGAGGTGAAACTCGAGGGGGTGCGATTAAGCACCTCGACGCTTGTACAGGAGCCAAGGCTGCCCCTTGACGAAGGGGCCGTGATTTATATAATTTAGCAAAGTGGCGAGAGGTAATCCACCTCCCTCCCCCCTCCCGCTGGGCTCTCCGTGTCTTATACGGTGTCGTTAGTCAGCCTCCTCGGGACTCGAGCTTCTCGACCACCACCGACGAGTCCAGCAGCCCGTTTTCCCCGAGTCTCGATGCCCCGCGCTTAATCACCCGACACAGTGCACGAGTCGGACGGCACTCGTCATCTTCGTCTGTTTCTTCAAGATCCAATCCTTAAGACCTTGAAAATCATTTTTCCTAACGCATGCAGGTAAATTCCTGCTATCCGTTCCTGCGAAGTGAGCGCAGAAAGACACTTTCTCGCATCGCGTGCGAGAAAAATACTGCGCATGGGTGCTAATGCATTGTGGACTTTTTTCTCGCACTAGTGCGAGAAAGTGCCTTTCCGTGCACACTTCTCAAAAACGAAAAGTGTGATTTTTCTAGACTCAATCAGACTTTCTCGTGGGAAGTCTAGCCAATTTAAGGCTATGTAAATGATGAAAAAGTATAGGCCCAGGCGTTCCTTCATTGCATGTGCATTTCCTTCATTGGATATCCAGTAAAAAGTTCAAACACTCAGTGATACTTGTAGCGGTTAGCATCGCTACAAATTTAAGGGGAAGTGAAGGTCACGTGACGGCGCCATGAGTGTGAGAGAGATAGTTCCAATTTTCAAATTAACTTTATTCAATGTTGTTAATTTTTTTGGGAAAAAAAATTAATTCGGGCCGGATGCGAAATTACTGTGTGCATCCGGCTTGAATTTGCTTTTTCCTCAAAAAAATTAGCACCCTTGAGAAAAGTTCATTACAGTTTTCATTACTGACCGCGATATTTCGCTTCCCCTTAAGCTCCAGAATCAATCAGACCTGCCGCGATTGCAGTCTTCGACTGGCAGGGCTCTGAGACATTTAAATCGACGATTAAATTTTATTATTGGACGCCAATTAGTTTCCACGAAACTAATAAATTATGTTTTCGTACCTGACGAATTTTAATCGACAAAGAGACCTATTGTATGAGGGTTCGATTGGAGGAACCAGGAGAAAATCAATTCTCAAAAATCAGCAGAATGAAACGGAGAAATTGACAGGAAAAAGACCGTGAAATTTTTTTTCAAGGTTATAAAGGTCGGAAGGTATTTCGTCTATTTTTTATTGCATTTTGTTTAAATATAACTAAAAGTGAAGTCGAAAAAAATATCCCTCAAACGTACAATCATCTTCATCATCCTCATCTGTTTTTCAAGATAGAATCGCATGACCTTGAAAATTGCTTTTATGGCTATGTAGGTCGGAAGGTATTTCGGCCATTTTTCGTTAAATTTTATCTAAGTAACTAAAAATGATGTCGCCAAAAAATATCCCTCAACTGTACGCTAATAATTCGTTAATGCACGTGTGTCAATGGATTTTCAAACGCCGAATCGCTCAATCGAATTACAACTGCATAATACACTCGGTTTTAATCAATTAAGCGAGTGCGGGGAACGTGTAATCCAATCAGAATCGCTGAAAGGGGGTTCCGAGTCGACCGCGCCCACAACCGTATGCGTTCCGGTGGTTTAAAATCGGGCTCGATCCCTCCTCGTCACCCATAAACGTATATCTATATATATATATATATATATATACACACAGTAGAACCTCGATTATCCGAATCAATTCGGGTTGAGCCCAGTTCGGATTAACCATTAATCGGATAATGGAAATTTGAAGACGAAAGATAACATTGCTCATGTAAAACCTCATAAAGAGAGCGAACTATTCGCCGGTCTTGGCCTTACCGAGCTTCCAAAGAATTTCCTATTTTTTTCCTCCGTCAGAGCTTCCGTTTAGAGGTGGAAGTGACTGTTCATTGTAGCCACAATGAACTCGACTACAAAGCTTAATATTTTTGTAGTCTCCAAAACTATTAAATTTTGTAGTCTACGAAAATTAATAGTTTTGTAGTTTACAGAACTATTGTGTTATATAGTCTAGGAAACTTAATATTTTTGTAGTCTGCAAAACTTAATAGTTTTGTAGTTTACGAAACTAAATAGTTAGCTGTTTAAACATATTGGTAGATTACGATACTAGTGCGATAAAACTTTTCCTGACGAGTGTGACTTTCACACGAGTTCAGAAAAAGTTTTGTCGCACGAGTATCGTACAAAATTCTACCTCACGAGATGTGAAAATAGTGGGTTTGTGCACGCGAAGCATGCGGAAAGTCAGGCAAAACAAACTCGATCATTCTTGCAGCAAAGTATTGTTGCAAGAATGATCGAGTGCAACAAAGTATTGTTACAAACGCCCAGGGTTAAAACGACATCGAAATTCACGCCATGATTCTCATAGTACAAATTTATATGAACCAAGTCGCAGTTCCGATGACGGTGGCTTCGAAAAATCAAGATTCCACTCTACGTCTCTTAAAACGATAGTCCATAAGCATTCCGGCCTCGAACCCAAAAGCCTCCGCACAAATTTCTCCACGAGTTCCGCCAATCTCGAATCGTGTCTCTAATTTGTATCAATTTACGCCTACACAAGCGAGTTGCCAGATACATTTATTCGGGACAAAGCTCTCGAGATCGCTTGCTGGGAAGCAAGCCCATTGCCGTATAACCGAACGCTTCTCCCCCGACCGTTCTGGCTCTCCGAGAGCCGTGGAGCAATCACACTCGGACACGAGGGGTCGCTAATTCGATTACCGACAGCGCCGGCCTGGTCCATCTCCCTTACGCTCGCACTTGGCCGTTCGCCTCTTTCCTAGTCGCGCTTGCGGCCGATCGACGCATCGCCACACGGTCGATTCCGGAACTACGCGGCCGCTGCCTTCCCTGCGTGCATCTCGCGTCCCGGCTGTTACACACCCGGCTAACGCTACGTTTATACGGACTTGTGGCAGCGGCCGGCCGAAGAATTCGAGGCTCTCTCCCTTCTGCGACTGCATATGCCGCCTCATCGTCGGTTTCATGAATAATCCAAGCGACGAGAACGGCAGAGTCGGGGGGCGCCTCTGGTGTTTATCTTCGATACTAGGATATTATAGAGTGTGTGCGGCGCGAACGGCATTTCGGGAGAGAATCGGGAGAGCTCCGCGAGGAGCTCCACAATCGTTTCGCAGCTAGCGTAATTTGATAAAGTCAGCTACGCGGCTACATGCTACGGTCCGTTTGCCTCTCACGCTAATCTCTCACGAGACATAACCGTTTAATGTGACTAACGAAGGCGGAGTCGCAGGCAATTAATTACCTTTAGCGAGGGTGATAGTTTGCGCTTGTAATGCACTATGTGGATTCTACGCGATTCTGCGGAATTATGCTACAGGACGATTTGCTAGAAAAAAATATCAATCGATCACAATCAATTAAATGTTTTTTTTTTCTCAGTAGTCGTTATAATATATTTCTATACTAAGAGGATATAATTTATTGAAACGAACTTGAAAAATGTTCAGTCAGATGTAATTCGTTCGAACGAATTACATTTAATTTAATTTCGATATATGTAATATATTTCTCGTAAGGAGTGAATGCGATATTACGGTTATTGGACGAAAATAACTTTACACTGATTATAGTGCAATTTTGGTGCTTTCTCCAGTGTACCGGTGAGGAGTCAACGAGAGTGATACAAATCGCTATTTCTTCTCAAGCAACTCGTACATCAGTGATGGGGATGCGATATTTCAAAAATTTACCCCAACGGCCATAAACTTTTCGCAAGACGCCCGCTTGACCGGGGGCCGAGGAGACGTTGCACTTACACTCACGACTACGCTTGGCCCGCTGTACTGTACGGGATTCGGATGTTGAAGATGACCGTTTCTCTCCAAGTCTTACCGCACACTCTCGCAACAATAAAATATTGAAACTGCAAAAAAAAAAGGAAATGAAAATAAAACAAAACAAAACGCAATTTGATTTTCGGAGAAAAAATGCTCCGAGCCGTTAAATGGAGTAATTAACTATAGAACTTCCGTTCGCATTTCTTAAGGTAAAGCCACCAACATGTTCGCACCGTTAAGAGCATCCGCAGATTCCAGTAGTTGTTAATTGGTCAAGAACAAATTTTTTATAAAAATAACTGAAACCAATGTCAGGCTGATAGTTTTTAGTTTCCAAAACACATCGATTAATTACAAAAAGATAAATATTTTTTAATTAGAGAAGAGAATAACAAGAGAGTCCAAATGTACCAGTTTACGGACGCGGTTTTACGGCACGTCCCTATATTCAGACACTGCATGTCCCAATGTTTCGGAAAATCATAGATTTCGAGAATTCTGATGTGCGAACAAAACTAGTTCACATTTAACTAAAACAATTTCTTTGCCATTTATCAATTAGATCAATGAACAAAATTACATTTAAGCGAAACAATACCGAAGATAAGCAACGTAGAAAGCTGCCTGATTCAACCGAGTCAAATCAACCTTCACAATTAGTTATTTCCAATCTAGCTGATTTTGTTTTCCATCATTAAACATCAACCGCTTTTTATTTCCACGCTCGTTTATCGAATATGTATTTAAAAAAATTACTTGACTCTTTACAAAGTTTTCGAAATAGTCCCTCAGTTGACTGGCCTGCATCGCAAGGACTATCTTGAGGGTTGCCTGGTCACTTTCACCATACCCCACGTTACACATCCACCCATCCAAATTCGGCCAACGCGCGAGCTCTATGAGTCGCGAACATAAATACATAAGTTCGACTCGGCCCGGGGCCGAAGCGGGCGGAGGGGTTGGTTTTAGTCCGAGGAAAAAGGCAAGTGCTACTTCTTCCAACTCGCTTCGCCCTCGCTCTCGTTTTCTGACCAGTAGGATCTTGTGTGCTTGATCTACGACCGCACTTCGCAGTTTTCTCACAAAATTCTCGGCGTCCGAGTATCCGCGAGGCGAGAGGTCGAGGTTGCCCGCGCAACTCACCCGTGCGAGAAACTCCGTCCAGGATATATTTATTATTTTACTTTTATCTCCCGCCCTCGGATCCGCGGCCGGCGCGACCGGGGCGAGGCAGTCCCAACGTCCCTGCGTTCCGTTATACGCGGCGGCTCAGGGCAGATTGCTTTTTGATTTGCGCTTAATCGGGAAAAGTTATGGTCTCCGGAGAGATGACGTTTAACGTTTAGGGGATGGTATACGCGGCGGCGGGCGCCGGAACACAAACTCGCGCCACGGGGATGCCCGCCGAGCCGCCGTACACACTATGCGAGCGCATATTAAACCATAAATCTATATGAATTTAGAGGGAGCGGAAAAGTTTTCGACGAGAGAGCGCAACACTCGGGTTGATGCACACCGCAGTTACACGATTGCACCTCGTGTAACTGATTTATCAGTGCAACGCGTCTCGTTGCAGTGATAAAAAAAAAAAAAGAAAATAGGGACAGTCGACTGAATGTTGGGCGCGGGGAGATTTGAATACATATTTTGTGGGACACTTTTTTTATTTTTTATTTTTTTATGATTTTGAGTAAATTTTTTTGAGGCTTTGAAATAATTTGGTCGACCTTTAGGCGAATCTTTGGTTGATTCAACCCCATATTAAATCGTAAATCTATATGAATTTAGAGGGAGCGGAAAAGTTTTCGGCGAGAGAGCGCAACACTCGGGTTGATGCAGACCGCAGTTACACGATTGCACCTCGTGTAACTGATTTATCAGTGCAACGCGTCTCGTTGCAGTGATAAAAAAAAAAAAAATAGGGACAGTCGACTGAATGTTGGGCGCGGGGAGATTTGAATACATATTTTGTGGGACACTTTTTTTATTTTTTATTTTTTTATGATTTTGAGTACATTCTTTTGAGGCTTTGAAATAATTTGGTCGACCTTTAGGCGAATCTTTGGTTGATTCAACCGCATATTAAATCGTAAATCTATATGAATTTAGAGGGAGCGGAAAAGTTTTCGGCGAGAGAGCGCAACACTCGGGTTGATGCAGACCGCAGTTACACGATTGCACCTCGTGTAACTGATTTATCAGTGCAACGCGTCCCGTTGCAGTAATAAAAAAAAAAAAAAAAAAAAAAAAAAAAAAAAAATAGGGACAGTCGATTAAATGTTCGGCGCGGGGAGATTTGAATACATATTTTGTTCCACCCTTTTTTTATTTTTTTTATGATTTTGAGTAAATATTTTTGAGGCTTTAAAATAATTTGGTAGACCTTGTTGCTTTTACCATTTACTTTAGTCGACCTTGTTGCTTTTACCATGTAATTTTATCTCAGTGTACTAAAATGTATTCAATTCATCAATGTTGTCGACATTAATTTTTTAAATTTTTACTTAATTTCCCGCGCAGCTAAACTTTCTCGCGGATAAATTCCGGCATATCAAAAATATATCCTCAAAGCGATAAGACGCTTTGAGGACACGTGAAACGACTCAGTCGGTAACAAAAATCTGTAATGAATGCGATTCGGAGACGGCAGATTTTTCGGGAAAAGGCAAAGCATTAGCGGATGTACAATTTAATACCGCGTTCGATGACGCTTCCGTTTTATCCGAAACGTCAACCGGTTTTAAGTTGCATTGATTCGAAAAATGCATCCATCTCTCTCGCACTCATATGTCACGTGGTACATCTTTAACATGGGCTTAACGATTTAAAGCGCTAAAGCTCTTAGCAGCGATTATCTTAATATGCAATCGCTGTAATAAATTATCCAAATATTGTTTCCCAAATGAATAGACGATGGAACGTTTTGGGCGAATGCCCGAGGGAAAAACAATAGTCGAACGAGGCGAATGAAGCGAGACGATCGTAACGGGAGATCTCGCGAGTATCGTTCGCGTTGCAGGATGTTCGTCTATACCGCAGGGACAAGCTCGGGAGACTCGAAGCGGGTCAAAGAGCGCGGGAGGGAGGATAAAGAGAAAATACTATATCCCAATCACTTCCGAGGCTTTATTGGACGATCTTCGTGAATTATAAAACGAACCCTCCGACGGCAACGTCGAACCCTCGTGGCCCGTGCCGGCTTCGCGGGATGCGCGCTACTCCGGATCACACGATCCGTTAGTTTTCTAGGTGAAAAGCAGGACAGAAGTGTCAGAGAAGTGCGCGCGGTAACAAGTGGACCGCGGAGAAAAGGTGTCCTTAAAAGAAAAGGTGTCTTTAAGAGAAAAGGTGTCTTTAAGAGAAAAGGTGTCCTTAAAAGAAAAGGTGTCCTTAAAAGAAAAGGTGTCCTTGAAAGGAAAGGCGTCCTTAAAAAAGAAGGTGTCCTTAAAAGAAAAGGTGTCTTTAAAAGAAAAGGTGTCCTTAAAAAAAAGGTGTCCTTAAAAAAAGGTGTCCATAAAAAAAAGGTGTCCTTAAAAAAAAGGTGTCCTTAAAAAAAGGTGTCCTTAAAAAAAGGTGTTCTTAAAAAAAAAGTGTCCTTAAAAGAAAAGATGATTTTTGCATTGAATCTTCGTCGATTATAAGTTTGCCCGACGAAACGCGTCGCGAGGGTGCAAAAAGGCGTCGAAGATATTGCATATCGAAGTACATCAAGATAAAAGGATCGGTTAGTTTTCTAGGTGCATTGAATCTTTGTCGACTAAAGTTTTACCGACCAAAGGCGACCCGTCCGTGCAAAAAGGCGTTGAAGATATTGCAGATAGAAGTAAATCAAGATAAAACGATCCGTTAGTTTTCTAGGTGAAAAGCCAGCAGGACAGAAGTGTCAGAGAAATGCGCGCTGTAACAAGTGGACCGCGGAGAAAAGGTGTCCTTAAAAAAAAAGGTGATTTTTGCATTGAATCTTTGTCGACTATAAGTTTTATCGACCAAACGCGACTCGACCGTGCCCAAATTACAAACGTTTTTTACTGTGAAAATAACTTGTTGCAAAAAGTACAAACTTTTTTTACTGTGACAGTAACTTGCTGCAAAAAGTACAGACTTTTTTTTACTGTGACAATAAGTAATTGCAAAAAGTACAAACTTTTTTTACTGTGAAAATAGCTTGCTCCAAAAAGTACAAACTTTTTTCACTGTGAAAATAGCTTGTTGCAAAAAGTATAAACTTTTTTTACTGTGTACCGCCAGCGATCGTTGGTTTGTTGTTATTATTTCGTCAACTCACCTTTGCCACTGCTGTCCTCGTGATTGCCAGCGAGGTTCCTCGCCAGCGTCGTCTCGACCTGAGCTTCGGTGCATTTGGCCTTTCCCTCGTCGCCGTTCGGTTGTTTGAACTTGGTATTTTCCGTTGTTTCGGGACTGGGAGTCGCTCGAATGTCCGGGCCCAGGCCGGGAACCGGCGGCGGCGACGGACTGCAGCCGAGCAGTTTTCTCACCGACAACTTGAGCTCGGGTGTCTTCGAGGCGAACGACGCCGTTCCGGTCGCGGTGTTCGCCGCACAGGTCGTCGTCGGGCCGGTTGCGATTTCGGGGCTTCTCCTTTCCCCGTTCGAGTCGCGACTCGCGTTCTTGCTCTTGGCCGTCGTCACGGACAAGTCCTCGGGCTGCAAACGCGCCTCCGGCGACGACGGTGCGTTCTCGTCGTCCATCGAGGTCTCCGTTTCGCAGGAACCGTCCCTGTTCCCTCTCGACGCGCTCCCATCTGGCAAACGAAGCGAAATTCTTTTTTCACTCGACTATTTCTCGAAATTTGAAGAAAAAAAAACCCCCCTCGTCGAGCCAAGTCCGTAAACAAACTATCGCCGGTGAATGAACGTCGTCGCTAGAAACAAAAATGCGACCCTTTGAAACGTATCGGCACGAATAGATTGATGGAATTAATACGACCCGGCACAACTTTCGTACGCTCGCACGGTAGAGAAAAAAGGTTTGCACTAGAGAAATATTTCTTATCCGCAAACTTGCACGATTTTTTTTTTGTTTTTTTTTTTTTTATTAAATTTAAGTGCGTCAAACGCATTGTTACAAATTGTTGGCTAAAGTGTTTTTAAATGTTTTGAATTTTATAGCTGTTACCCCAGAGCTCATATATTTAAGATTTGTTTATTTACCATATTTTGATTGTAAAGGAGAAATCCGTCCGGTAAATTAATTAAATTAATTAAACACATTTTTCTTAATTAAAAATGTTGATTACAATAAAAAGAAACTTAGTGTAATGTATTGTTGATAATAACAACAAAAATTTTGTTAAAAATTGTGTTGACGACAATTAAAAAAATTGTAAGATAATTTAGAATAAAATCTTGTATGTTCGCGGACAATAAATGTTTGCTGAGTGGGGGAACCTCTTCGAAATCATTTTTCACTCGACAATCTCGAAATTACAAACTCTGTCGAGTCAAGTAGGTAAACAAACGAACGCCGGTGAATGAAAAACGCGACCCTTTGACTCATATCGGTCAAAATGAATATTCAATTCGGCCCGATGCAACTTTCGTACACTCGCACAGAAAAAAAAAGGTTTGCGTATTCGTCAAACATTTCTCATCCTCAACATCCACAATTTTTTTTTGTTTCGTTAATTCACCATTTAACATTTGCATTAATATCATCTCCAGTTGACAACAACAACAAAATTAAAGTAAATTAAACATTTCCTCAGATAAAATCATCTTCAGTTGGCAACAACAACAAAATTAAAGTAAAATCAACAAACAAAAAATCTTGTATATTCGCCAACAATAAATCTTCGACGATTGTAAGAACCTTTCTTTACCGTACACCTTCTTAATCGAGCCAGGCCATCACGACATTTGCCGTGAAGACCACTAACAGAAACCCGTTTCCAAAATGTGTACCCAAATCCCATCCAACATCCCATTGCTAAAAATCCAAACTCGTCTTCTATTCAAAAACAAATTCCTCGTCAACGAAAGAGCTCATTCACTGAAGTTTGTTTAACCGACATCGGACTGCCGCCCTACGGTAACCAAACAAGGCCGCGTACGGGAGTCTCCGGACGGCACACTGTCAACACTGGTAGCGGATCCAAGAAGATGAGCGACGCTCAGCGTTATGGCCGTGGTCGTAGGGTTGTTCTCGGCACTGTTACCGGAAGTGTTGCAGGTAGTTTCGCCACTTCCTGCGGTGAGTTTATCTGCCCGGTTATTGTTAACCGCCTCTTGCCGCTGTTGTTGTTGTTGTTGATGTTGTTGTTGGTAGGGATTAGTTCTAACAGGAGCGGAAGCGGTGAGGACAGCCTCGCGATGCAGTTGCTGGCGTTGATGGTTTATAGGGCTCGCGTTCGCGTGATCGAAGCTCTTCGAGACGAATTGGGCGAGTTGCTCCATTTCGATGAAAATCCTTTAGCCGACGGCGAGGTTCGACACACGCGGTCCGGCGCGCCGCGGTGGTTCCTCTCGCTCGTTTCACCCGTTGCTGTGCGGAAACGGTGTTGTACACAAAAGTGTGACTCCGGCCCGGCGATAGAGGCCACGACGAGGAGGTATTTTCCACGAGGATGTCCCCCAGTGCCGCCATTCAGCCGCCGGCCAATCCGGTCGACGTAGGCGTTACCAGGACGCCCCGTTTCCCAGGCCACCCTCGAGCCCGATTCCCTGCCGCGTAAGTTTCAGCGCCGCCGCGAACCGCAACCCTCGGACCGTACTTGTACGTGTGCGCTCTCTGGGCTCTCATTAGCATTTCACCCCATTTGGGGGACCGCCGTTGCCGCCACTACGCCTCCGCTGCATCGAGTCTCTCTCCACAGCCATGTACCATGTTCGTATATGGGTGAATATGCAGACATATATGCATGCGATGCCACCATCGTCAAAGCGGTTGTCAGTCCAGTATGAACCGCCGCCGAATTGGAGAAACATGTCATTGCTGCGGGAATCGTACGATACATGATTCTTTACCCAAATTTCACATGTTCGATTATAGTCCGACCGACTATAAACTATAATCAGTTGGTTTGCCAAAGTTGGTATTCTTTGCGAACGTTCTGTAAAAATCTATCGTGTGCAAGCATCGCCTCAAAATTTCAGGATTTAGACAAATTCAAATTTTTTTTAGTTTGTATTATACCCTCATGAAGATGAATAGCCGTTAAATGGTTACTATTGAATCTGAGTGGTGTACTGAATGGTGCATTAGTGGTAACCATTCGCTCTGAATGGTATGAATGGTGAACCATTAGCATTTTTAATGGTCACTATTTAATGGTCCTTTGACCGTTTGCAAACGGTAACCATTCGGAGCGTAACCAGTGGTGTATTGTAACTATTCGGAGCATAACCATTGGTGAATTGTGACCATTTGCAGCGTAACGTTCGGGGAATGATAACCACACGAAACATTACCATTGATCATTTATAACTATCGAGGAAATAACTATTTAGCCATTGTAATCGTTTGGAGCATTGCTATTGACCAATTGTTACTATTTAGAACTCTACAATTTGTGAATGGTAACTAGTCTTAAGCATTACCATTGACTATTTGTAACCGTTAAGAAAATTCCCATTGACTAGTTGTAACTATTCGGGGCAAAAGGATTGATCAATATTTGCTATTTCGGTGTTTACTTTAAGAAATTGAACACTTAACTTATAATAAACGGTATAATTTCAATCCACGTTCCTCGACTCTTAGGTCTCAAGTTGAGGTACTCTTTTTCTACGGGCTCTATAGGGACTCTATATTCCGGAGAGGAATGTACTTGGATCATCGTAAAAAATGTAATTCTCTATAAGTACTTAGCTGCTTGTGCCGACCCTTATCGATATCTTTATGTATTTCGATAGCACTGGTCCAGGTTACAGCAAACATTACATTTCATTACACTCAAATCGATAAACAGAATCTGATATCTCTTGTGAACATTTTTTATGAACATCAGAATGATTCAACGAAATTCTTTTAGTTAATATGAACTATTTGAGTTCACACATCAGAATGCTCGAAATCTATGATTCCCCGAAACATCCAAACACACAGTGTCCGTATACGGGGACATGCAGAAAAACCGCGTCTGGACTATCCTGTTACTTTCTTGTGTAATAAAAAAAGAATTATCTTTTTGAAACTAATCGATGTATTTTAGAAACCAGAAACTGGAAAAAGCCCCAGGCGAATGCAAAGTCACTTTATATTGAAATCGATCCTTTGAATTTCGCGATCGCTGTAGGAGTTCCAGCTTGTGGAATAAGAACTTCAAACGTTCATTCTATGTCAGTACATAAGATTCATGCGTTTCGAGCAGCCAAACAATCCCTAGTCGAATGCAAAGTCACTTTATATCGAAATCGATCCTTTGAGTTCCGCGATCGCTGTGGGCGCTCCAGGCTGTGAAGTAAGAACATAAAAGTTTAATTCCGTCAGCTTTACATTGGTTTCAGTTATCATAACGAAAAAAATGTCTTCTTGTATAAACAACAACGGATCAAATCCGTTCCATTCCAAGCGCATTCTCTAGTGTCTCAAAATGCCCAAAATTAACCCCCAACAAACCCCACCCAATCCCACCTCGTTTCACTCTACACTCGAAGACTCCCATATCGCACAGATTGACGGGCCTCGGATTCGCGATGATGTACACTCCGCCTGAGCATACATCGTTCAACGTTGCAGCCAGAAGCCGAAGCCTACGCGCCCCCCTCCTCTCGCTCGCGTGTTTGCCGCTACCAAACTCAGCAATATTTAAATGCGATTGCGTTCGGGAATGTAATTGCTCGCGCAAACATTTCTCAACACAGTAACGCCCTCGTTCGGCCCCCCTCCTTGCCGCCCAAAAATCGTCGCCCGCCGACACAGAGGTGTGTACACACATCGCGACGATGCATTGCGAAGTTGTGAAGCAGACCTTTGCTCGGGCGCCATGCGCGGTGGCGCCGCCGAACCGACAGCGGCCGCGACGCGTACCAATCCGCAGGGTTAAAGGCGAGGTGAAACATGTACAGTTGAACCCCGATTAACCGGGATGCTCCGGACCGAAGAGTCCCCGGATAATCGAAATCCCGGTTAATCCGAACTAGAGAGCGAAAGTATATAAGTTAATAACGGCTAATAATACAACTTTGTTTTGACTAGTTACAATGACATTTGGTACAACGTGTGGTTAATTGTTAAATAGTGTGAACTATAATGTAAAGCTTTGGATTTTTTTCATTAATAGTACGTAAGCTAGTCTTTTCCTTGGAAGTAATCAGTGACTTTGGTTTGCTCCGAGCATTAAAAAAAAAAAAAAAAAAAAAAAACCTCGGAAGACGCACGGTTAATCCGCTTCCCGGTTAATCTGACCCCGGTTAATCGGAGTTCTACTGTACCACGTGACATATGAGTGCAAGAGAGTTGGTTGCACTTTTCGAATTAACGCCATGTTAAAATGGTTGACATTTGGGGTAAAAGCGACGTATCATCGGATGCGGTATTGAATTCTACATACGCCGGTACTTTGCCTTTTTGCGAAATGCCTACCATCTCGGAATGCCATTCATTACAGTTTTTGTTACCGACTGAGTCGGTAGCCTGAGTCGCCTTAAGAGCAGGTGAAAGTCACGTGACTGCGCGACGAGAGCGAGAGAGATACAGACCGGGCGAGTGTTTCACATGGCGTTAAGGTGATGTGAAACCTCTTTGAGAGTAAAACAGTTAGGAATTTTTCAGTTTGGAATCGTCGCATACAGTTTACCATTTTTATCGAAAGCGCATCGCTAAAATACACTGAAACCTTCAGAATAGGAGTAGAATGCACAAACGTGGTGTTTTGCTCGTGATTTTTTTCTGAAGTCGAAGGAAAAATTTACAGTGCTATTACTACGGAAAACCTGTAATTAGCAAAGTTGTGCTATACTCTCTTAGCTGTACCAATAATCGAAATAACCAGAACGGAAAACTCAGCTATTTGAATCGTTATAAGAATAACGTAAAAAGTAGAAAATGTGATCGCATCGATGATTACCGATAAATAAAGACATTTTTCACGCAAAACGGCGTTACCAAACTTGCTTACAAAGATCGTAATTACACTATAATTTTTTCCTTCGATATCAGGAAAAAACATCAAGAAGGAAAGACTGCGTTTCTGCATTCTAACCTCGTTCTGAAAGTTTCATTTCATCACCGCATTTTCGAGAAAAGTGACAAACCGTATACGACGATTTCACGTAAAAAAATTCCTGACTGTTTTACCCTCGTGGTTTCACTTCACCTTAAAGTCGCTCGCGAGTGTGGGACGCGCAGAGAGACCGAGCGTAGAGTAGGCGGTAACGACTCTCGTCTATATCCGTCGATGCCAATACACGTCTCGTCTATACACGCGAGACCTGAAACACAGAAACGCCGGGGGAAACTAGACCCGATACGCGCTCCACAAACGCGCCGAATGCGGAGAGACGCGAATAAGAGAGAGCTCGCCGGTGTGCAGAGAGGGCGATGTCGAACGAGCCGAGAGCGGAGGAGAGCGAGATCCTGTAACGCAGGCAGACGGAGCCAATCAGGGCCCAATGCGATTACCTTAACGAGAAATCCGATTACTTATTCATTCCCCCTAACTCGAAATCAGTTTAACTAATCGTTTAATTCGGTCGCTCGCTCCCGACGTTTCTCGTGGAAACGGGCTCTAGCTGGCTCGCCCGTTTCCAAGTACCGGCGGCGACCGCCTCCTCCCCCCTCCCCGCGGCCCGCACGGGCGTGTAGCAGCGCCCCCCCTCCCCGCCGTACGGATAGAGGAACTGTATCGTGGAAACTCCGCGATGTATAAAGTCCGTCGTTGGTACACACTGTATCGCCGCCGAGGGTAAACCGGATAAAGGCACACGTGGAAATAACCGAGTTGGAGCGAGATGAAAAGCTCGGTAGAATGGGCTCGGGTATGAGAAGCGAAGGAGGGGGGGGGGGGGAAGGGGGGACTATAAGGCCTCGTTCAATTCAATTACGTAATGAATTGTCGTGTCTTGAGTAAACACCCTTCCTCGTTGGCGTCTCGCGGGCAGTTGTGCGGGAAGGAGTGGGAGAGGAACGGACAAGTGGGATGAAGAGAGAGTGAGACGTAGCGATGCGATCGGGTGGGGGGGAATCGAGTGAGGCGCGGGAGAGAAAAGAGAGAGTGGGAGTCGAGGAGCTGGAGCGGTTGAGGGTGCAGACGAATCGAATCAATGTACACGATTCCATCGTTTCGCTAGACGTGCATTTCTCTTTGTCCCTTACTTCTGTAATGTGTTGGAACTGCACTGCTATAATAGTTATCGTATCGTTGCTCGATGTTTATTCATTCCATAAGTGTTTATGGATCGCGACGGGGCTTTGTTTAGGTTTTCTTAAGGCGAAGTACGACGACTGTTGGTAATGCATTCTTGTACTGTTGTCGTTTCGGGGATTAAAGGGTGTAGAGTCACTTCCGGCGAAGTACTGAGACTTTCAAACCGGTAGTGAAAGTCGCAGAGTAAAATTTCAATTTTATTTCATGACGTCACTTCCGGTTGAAAATTTAGATTTTCAAACGGGAAGTGGCACTTTCCGGTGTGACGTCACATCCGGTCAAAAAATGAGACGCAAACCGGAAGTGTCGTTTTCCCGTATGGGGTCACTTCCGGTCAAAACTGAGATTTTGAAATTGGAAGTGACGTTTTCTCGTATAACGTCACTTCCGGTGGAAAACTGAGATTTTGATACCGGAAGTGACGTTATCTTATGTACCGTTCACTTCCGGTTGAAAACTGAGATTTTGAAACCGGAAGTGACATCACTTTCGGTTTAAAATGTGAGCTTTTCAAACCGGATGTGGCGTTACAGAGGAAATTTCAATTTCTTTTCTGGAATGTATCTCGAATGCAACCAGTGAGAGAATCGTGGGAATTAAGGAATACAGAAAAGTTGGTAAAACAACGTATACGATGCGTCTCACATGTATTTGGAATTCCTCTCGAGCGTAGGCACCGACAAAAACCCATGAAATACGAAATCAAGGTCGCTTTACCTCACTGACGTAAACGATCTTCATTTGTCTCGACGATGCCGTTCCAATAGTCACTAATTTCAGTCCTTACATTTAACCCTAACATCATGGCATACTTTTGGACCAAGTTTCAAATTTCCGGTATACTTTTATCAAAGGTCTGACACGATTAGAACATTTCTGTCCATCTCGTGATTTAATCGATGGATCTAGTTCGAAAAATGTACATTCATCTTTTTTTGCAGCGTAAACAATCCCCAAAGTTGTTGGAAAAGAGCGCCGAAAATCTGGTCAACAAAGTTCTATTTACCGACCAACGACCTTTCTTTTCCTGGCTACGCGCCGGTAAAGATAAGCCTAAAGACGATCGCCGTCCTACCGCCTGCGGCGAACCACTTCCGGAAAGGCTGCGACCTTGCAATCCCGAGTGTCCCTCGAAATGTCTTCAGATAAGCGGCTGCGACGACAAGGAGCTTGCGATGAGGAGATTGTCGAATTGTCGAGACACCGAGAAGAGCGAAGAGCCAAAGTCTTACTGGAAAATAATCTTCGGCTGGAAACCGGAAGTCGAGAAACCGCCGGATCCTCGAGCCTGCCGAATCGCCCATCGGGAGAAACAACGCTGCCGTGAACAAGATCCGCGCCTGGACGATCCGCGATACGAGGCTACAGCCGGTGACGTTCTGATCTTCACGGAAAAACCAAGACCGGAAGTGTGCAGAGCGGAGGAGCCGCGACCGAAACCGCCGCCCGCTTACAAATTGCCCAAAGCAGTTCTGACCAAAAGAATAACCGAAAGGGCGGAGAAAACGCCGCACGACTGTGCGGCTGCACTGCAGTTCGAGCCGAGCTGCGACTCGCCCAAGTGCTCGATTCCGAAAGCGCCAGATTTGCCGTTCAAAGAGATGAGACCGACGGAGAGTCAGCGAAAGATCTTCTCTTGCAGAGACGGGCTTCGAGCGCGAGACGTTGATAAGCCACTGAGAAAAGACGCCAATTCTTGCTGCAAGACCGGGAATGCTGATAGCTCATTTAAGCATACGACACCGAGTAAAAGCGACTCCGCAGAGTTTTCGATGCATAGCACTCGTGCTGGGTCGAGAGTGGAACAGCTGAAGAGGCTCACTAGAGCTGCGGATGGTAACAAGTGTTCAGAGCTTTTCGTCGGAAAGGCTTCGTTAAACGTTTCTCAATGTCGGACACCGTGCAGTTCGAGCTCCTGCAAGATGAGTACATCGTCCGGTTTCCAGGAATATGCAAATTGAGCTGGGGAAAATATGTAGAATGAGCCTAGAAACACTGTTCAATGATAACTGGTCTTTTTCGTTTAAGGTTGTGTAACGCGATTCGATCGTTCTGTAATAAATTTTGCGAGAATTTTTCTTAACGAACAATGATTCGTAAATACGTGATGCACAAATACCGAGTTAAGGTAGCCACTCCGCTTCGCGCTAGTCAAATGAGTGCTACTTTTTTAAAGTCGTTTATACAAAATTTACGCATCTACTGATTATAGTGCATGGTTTCTTTGTATTACAGCACATCGGCTGTAATACACGGAAACCATGCACTCTAATCAGTAGATGCGTAAAAGTGAGCTCCTTAAGAAGCTGCTGGACCTTCCTGTTTTACCGACGGATCGAGGTGATTTCGTGGAATCGACTTTACATCATTAATGTGCTAAGCATATGCTTCAAATTTTACACGACTGTGATACTAGTCACAAACGCTTCGGCGTGCGGTATTACTGAAGCGGCTAACATATAGGTGACCGAAAGCAAAACCTCCATCATGACCAACCTCAACCAACGTAAGGTCTCTGATACACTACTTTTCCCAAATTGATAGCGCGAAGTTAGAAGATGTCTGCTGTAAAGAGCGATTTCCGTATTAATTCATAGATTCGCATGCTAAAGAAAAAATATACTATATATCTTTTATTATGATAATAAACAAATACCGTCGGTCACACTTTTAGTACTGTCCACTTAATAATCCGTTTTTGGCTGATTACTATTAGCATCTTCGAAACTTTCGTCGATAAGGCATGTTGAGTAAAAAGGATTTTACCATTGCTCTTCACATGAATGCGATCATTTACCGACAGTCGGAGATACGACCAGTATCTCTGATTGTCATAGACGGCAATGCAGATACCTCCT
The DNA here is from genome assembly GCA_964017025.1 of Stenichneumon culpator. Taxonomy (NCBI): domain Eukaryota; kingdom Metazoa; phylum Arthropoda; class Insecta; order Hymenoptera; family Ichneumonidae; genus Stenichneumon; species Stenichneumon culpator. The sequence continues at coordinate 14,731,241 of OZ024776.1, forward strand.
TGATGGAAAGACGATTCGTATTTGCCGAGGGATGACGCTAAATGGCAACGCTGCTTTGTCGGTGTCGTATCAACTTATACGAACGCACAAAAAAATAAGACTCAAAAGGCAAAGTAGAGCGTCAGTAGGTTCTATGATTCCTTTCGACGGCCCGCGAAGGCATTAAGTATTAAGGGCATGTGTTACAGACTCAGTCGGTAACAAATCGCCTTCCCTGTTTTCTCCAAAACGATTGATACGACGAGCAAAAGCAAATTAGGTTTTCATACTTATATCTATTGTCTATAAAAACCTAATTTGATTTCGGTCGAAGCATCAACCATTACGGAAAAAATACCATGATAATTATTATTATCAGGTATTATTAAGTGTTATTGATTATGAAGTATTATTAAGTGTTAGTGATTATTAAGTATAATTGTACTAGTATTAGTCTACTAGAGACCGTATGTTGGGTGAGGTTCGTCTTGATAGAGGTTTTGCTTTCGGTCACCTATCTGTTAGCTTTTTTTTTCTCTCGTAATTCCCCTGTTAAGGCTTTAGCTTTCTGTGAGCGATCTAGCCGCTATTCTCATCGAATTTTAACCAATTCCTCTCTTGTAAAGTACGCGGCTGCAGCCGCTATCAAACCCCCCATACTGTGTCGCATTTGCACGAGGACGCAGGGAAACCTCAGAAAACCTGCGCCGATACAGCCGGTCATTCCAATTGAGTCTTGATATTCGTATTCGATTTACTTCGAACCTATCTGTTAGCCACTGAATCCGTACAGAGGCGGCCTCTCGCCGCCCCTCCACTGCGCATGCGCGTCGATGCACAAAAACTCAACACTATTCAAAATGGCAGCCACTTCGAGGATGGAGTGTGGCGATTTTTTAGAATTCCAGGTATTACAAATTCGAAACTCTTCGTTGCATCGTTTGTGAGACAAAATGCCTGTGATCGCTTCTTCGATTCGTCCCCTTAACATTGCGCTCATTCGTCGAGCATGTTTTGTCAATAAATATCGTTTTGGTCGGCCGGCGCTCAAGCATCACGAACTCGCGTGTTGTGATAAAAAAAATTTCCATCGAACTCCAAACGCTCTACCAGTTCACTGTCGACGAATTTTCATTGCGAATTTCAATTACAAAAGTGCGCGTCTCTCTGCAGGCATTTTTTTTTCTTGTCGCTCGAGTTTCGATCAACTTTTACAATTTTTGGAATTTCTTGCTCCAATCACGGTCGTTTCATAACCTGTAAAAACTAACCTGCGTTTATCGAACGACGAATCGTTTTTGTGTTTCAGGATTCGCTGAAGAAAATGAGACAGATCGATGACAAGATAATTTACCTGTTGAACACGTCCATTCCGACGGAATCGTTCAAGAGCCAGATCGATCCGTCCGGAACGTGCAAAGATTTGTTCCAGCAGATCCAGTCCGGCCACGCTCAGCGAGAGGTTTCCATAAAGAAGTGCCTCAACGCGACCAGAGATCGAGTGATGAAACTCAAAGAGGAGAGAGCCACGAAACAGGACGATCCGACGATAATGAAACAGTTGAGGAAAGAACAGAACAATCTTAGAATGTTGGAGTCCGAGTTGGGAGTCGAGGAGGTAGTGAAAAAACGCACCACTCAGGTTTACTACGAAAAATGCAGGAGCTTCTACAAACCGCCAGTTAAACTGGATTCCTGAAGGACGAAGAGTCTCCCGTACAATTCCCCAATAAATCTGTTCAAATTAGTCACAAGACTTCGCTGAGATCGACCGATGTCGTGTCTGAGCTAAATAAACTTTGTACAACGCCAATGAAATAGTTATACTAATCATAATAGGCATATTATGATAGTAATTTAATAACCATTTTTTTTCGAAAAAGTTGTACTGTACATATATAATACACGGTTTATAAGATGTTGAATATGCAACTTATTAAAAAAATTGTGTTTTTCCTTATTTTTGCCGTCACGCGAAAGAGGACGATCCAACGATAATGAAACAATTGTGGGAAGAACAGAACGATCTTAGAATGTTGGAGTCCGAATTGAGCGTCGAAGAGGTAGTGAAAAAACGCACCTTCCCAATTAGTAAATCCATTCAAATTAGTCACACACGCTTCGCTAAGATCGACCGATGTTGTCGGAGCTCAATAAACTTTCGACAACGCCGATGAGATAGTAACACTAATTTAATCATAAAACATTTTTTTCAGAAAGTTGTTCTGTACATATATAATACACGGTTTATAAGATGTTAAATACGCAACTCATTAAAACATTTTGAGCTTTTCCTTTTTTTTTCTTACAAAAACCTCCGATGTTATATTGCTAAAATATCCGTATATATATTTCTTAATTACTTTATACATATCTTTTATATATATAGATATATATACTAGATATATATATCAGATATTTACAAAGGATGGGGTATATTGAAATTTTTTGTAGCAGACCTAAGAATATCAAGAATATTCCTACCAACGTATCGTTGTCCGAGTAGCCAAATTAATTTTTGCAGTAATCGTATAATATATATATATAATATATATATATATATATATATGTAATTTTATACATGAATGTAAATGTATACAAAACAATTTGAAGAGTAATTTTCAGATTCCTTGTATCGTTTTCAATGTATCATACCTATTTAAAAGATACTCATTCTCCCTACTCTTCAGGCCTGGAGTGACTATTTCCTTTATGTGGTCTTGACATCGGCACCAGCAGCGGCAGCTTCGGCAGCAGCTTTGTTGGCTCTGTACTCTTCGTTAATCTTCTTGTGCCAATCGACATTTTGCTGGTGCAAAGTCTTTCCAGATGCGGCATCTCTCTTGCCGGAAATCACAGCTCCGATGCACCCGATTATGGTTAAAACTATCATTATGTTAGCGGTTTTTATGCGTGCCTGACTCTGAGCTTTCAGGTACAGTTCCTGTCTGCGGGCGAAAAAAAAAATTAACCAACATCGTATTAACAAGCGTTTTGTAATCTTCGAGTTTCCCGCTTTCGTGCAAAAACTCACGAAATTTTTTCCGGAACTTGATCCTTGCTCGGAAATCTTTTTACCCAAACCAACATCCATCTGTCGAAATCACTGCATTTGTGCATCCTGGGACCTGAAATGTGTAAACAAGCATTATTCGTTTTGCGTTTAATTTGCGGTGCGCAAATTAAACGCGCAGCTTCCGGGCAAGAACGGGTTACGTAGGGTAAACTGGCCAATGAATGGACAGTTAAGCAGACGAAAAAGCCAATGAATAGACGTTTCTTATGCACATGCTCTTATGGAAAGTGTCCATTCATTGGCCCCGTCCATTCATTGGCTGGTTTATCCTATAGGTGCTTGAATGAAACAAGATGTATTCAGTACCGTAGAACCCCGATTAACCGATTAACCCAATAACTTATTGGGTTGATGGTCGGGACCGAAGCGTCCTCGGATAATCGCAAGCCCGGTTAATCCGAACTAGACAGCGAAACTATATAAGTCAATAATGGCTAATGATACAACTTTTTTTTACAATTGTGATGTAAACATTAATATCCAGTGTATTAAAAACATAGGAAATACTTAATTTTTAACAATTCACCCTTAACAATTTCACGAGAGTCACGTGACAGCGCCGCGAGAGCGAGTGAGAAAGCACGAGAGAGTGTTTCACATCGCGTTAATTTAATTGAAAAAGTATATCAATGTTTCATCACAATTCTTCACTAAATTTAAATTTGCATAAAAACTTCCAGTCCGCTACATTAAACATCCATTTTTTTTTACGCTGGATACGTCAACCGTCGTCGCGCAGCTTCCATGAAGAGACCGATAAAAACTCACCCAAAACAGTCTCGACATCCGGAGTTTTCGGTTTCTGCGGAGGAACAGCCGTCGGCGTTGACACTTGCTTGCCATAGCGGAGTGAGCCGCTCGTCCCGAAGCTCCTCGCATTCCTAACCTGCCCCGCGGCTCTGATCATAGACCGAACGAACATCTTGCCCTGCAAAAAGGAACCGTCGCAATAATCATGTAACAGCATGAAGCATAACAAAAACATGCAGTCCCAAATCACGCTCGAAACTGGGAATCACCGAAGTTAATTGATAAGACAAGCGGATGACTGATTTTTTTTGTTTGTTATCGTGCATGAAAGAACATGTCAAACATCGTTGATTTTGATAAAACCTCCGGCCGCAATTCTCGATTACTAACCGAAAGATCTGAACTTGAGGGTTATTCTTGGATTGAACGTCCGCAAGGACAGACGAATGCGAACTGACCCAGTAAACTTGCAGACGTGCTATATATGCGGCGCAACTATGTGGCGCAGTAAGTACGCGCAGGCAGGAGGAAAGAAAACAACAGTGTTTTTCTTATTCTTCTTCCCGATTCTACTGAGCAAACTGGGTCACCAGAATAAGCGTCTCAGGCAAAAAATAACGGTCTAATGATTGATAAATGATAAATGTGGGTTTATTACACAACTGATCTGTTCCTTGCTGAGTTTCGCACAGGCAAGGGCCGAGGACGGCCGCGCATGCGCGGCAAGACGCGAGAGCTGCTCGAACGGTTAGATCTTACCCATGTAGCACGAAGTATTCTGAAAACATTTTTGTATCGCACAAACTTCCCCCGGGGAATTTCACTTCGAGAATAAAATTCTACCAGGGAATAATTTTTCTTTATTTTAGTAAAATGTTTTAATAAAATTTTATAAAACTTTTATTCAGAAAGTTCTATTGTACATGTATAATACACGGCTTATAAGATGTTGAATGCGCAACTTGTTAAAACATTTTGAGCTTTTCCTTTTCTTTTTTTTCTTGCATATCCTGCAATGTTATATTGCTGAAATACATTTGTATATATATATATATATATGCATATCAGATATTTACAAAGAATCAGGTTTATTGAGATTTTTTGCAGCAGAACTAAGAATATCAAGCTCCCTATCAACTTATCTTTGTCCGAGTAATCAAATTAAGTTGTATAATAATCGTATATAACTATTATGTATAATATAATGTGTATAATGTATGTATAATTTGATATATATGTGTAAATGTATACAAAACAATTTCTAAAGTAATTTTCACATTCCTTGTATCACTTTCAATGTACCATACCTATTTAAAAGATACTTATTTCTACCTAATGTCCAGAGCTCAAGTCACTACCCAGGTACCATTAAATTATCGTAAAGGAAACGATGCTACACGAAATCAAAACGGAAAACCTTAGGACGTTTCATAGACATCATTTTAAATGTTATAAAATGACCTTACGTTTATGATAGCTAATAGTGATCTCAACGGTGACTTATGGACAACAGACAAAGGTTGACCATAGAATAGGATAAAAATGGATAAATTTAATAAAATTGTGATATCGATATTCTAACGTAGAGGGTTTCCTTGATAATTCCCACGGAATTTGTGCTGCTCCGGAACGCGTGAATTTAACCGCCCACGGTTTGAGATCGAGAAAACGGCCCAGCAATGCCAGCGCCCTGAATCTGTGCACTTAACACAGAAGTACTTATAAAACTACGGATTCTGAAAAAAAACATCAAAAAATAATCGATAAGTCGCGCGAAAATAAAATAAAAGTTTTAAAACTTTTATCTATTTTTTTTCGTCGAATGAGCCTGGAAATATTCAAATATTTACTTGATTGATTTGATGATATGGTGATATAGTATGTGACAGCTTCGAACACGCAGTATTCTTTCGCCCAGCTTTGAAGTAAATCTGCAACAAAATAAATAAAAAAAAATTATCGATAAGAATTATCAAAACTCTTCAACGAAAATGTGATAACATTAAAGTGAATTTAGAAAGAAAAAAAAACAAGAGTTGTACCGCGTTTTTCATATTCTCCCTATTACTAGACTTAAAAATCTTATAAACGTATAACTCTACCTAGTTCTTTTATGAGATCGTGACGTCGACACCAGCAGCAGCAGCTTGTTGCTGTTGGTACTCTTCGTTAATCTTTTTGTGCCAATCGAGATTTTGCTGTTGCAAGCTTTTTCCAGCTTTGGCTTCTCTCTTGCCAGAAATTACGGCTGCGATGCACCCGATTGTGGCGGAAATCATCATTATATTGGTCGTTTTTATGCGTGCCTGACTCTGAGCTTTTTGGTAGAGGTCCAGTCTGTGTGCAAAAAAAAATTTAACGAAACATCGTATTAACTAGCTTTTTTAATCTTCGACTGTTCGCGCGAAAACTCACCCCACTTTCGCCGGAACTTGATCCTTGCTCGGAAATTTTTTTACCCAAACCAACATCCACCTATCGAAATTGGAGCATCTGTGCATCTTGGGACCTGAAATTTTTTAATAAGAATTATTCGTTTTGAGTTTAATTTTGGTCGTTGACGGGTAACATATTGGTGCGCGAATACAAAAGATGTTTTGAGTCATCATCTGACTAAAAACGGAATTTAAGGCGGATAATAGGTAAAAACATGATGCGATTCAATAGGCGAAACGATATAATACAATTCGCGGTCGCGCCGTAAAATATCGGAAAGAAAATTGATTCAACACAAGCGACACGGTAAGTAATATTTTTTTCTGCGAAAACGATTTCTTTCCTTTGAGTATTTTTACTATACGGTTTTACCAATGACCGATTACTGGATAGACTGATTTTAGAACATTAACGACCGCAGACGTTTATATTATTTTCATCAAACCTGATTTTATACTTTCTCTCCGCAACGCGCCGGTAAGTTAACTAACCAATGACATCGCTGCTTGGAAATGACAAGCTCTCATTGGTCGGTTAATTTAAAATCAGGTATAAATCAGTCGGTATAAAATCAGGTTTAATGAAAATAATTATTCGCTCGAAATATTAACGTAGTCCGACGCGCTTCGGATTTGGGTTTCTTTTTGTTATTACAACGTGACTGCGCATGCGCACAGTCGTTTTTTTATACGAATTCGTACAAAAAAACGACCACGCGCATGCGCACCATCATTATAAAGGCAAATCGAAAGCACCTCTGGCCGCTTGCTTTGTTTGCGTTTCTCACTCGCACACTGACTAACGCGGTCAGCGGAGGCCGCTTCCGTTCCCCTCCCAAGATTTCGACCAAAACATCAACAACGCCATGTGAAAGTCACGTGACCGCGCCACGAGACCGAAAGAGATAGCGTTATTGGCGTTCGCAGTGGAGTGAGAAGAGAGAACGCACAACAGAGTGTTTCACATGGCGTTATGGACGCTTCACACGTACGTTCCCAGCCAAAAGTGAGATTCGGTTAGAATTTGAACACTTCCTGTTTATATAAAAATCTGAAAAAATCAACTGTATTAAAGGTGCCAAGAACATTGACTTTGCATAAGCATAATGTCAAAAAGTAATTAGCAAATTGCTAAAAAAAAATTTCAACAAATGATCAGTAAACCTTTTTTTTCTCTTTTCAAATAAGTTCAATGATTCTCTAGAAGCCACAATGCATTGTTTCAGAATTTCCTTAAATGGTGAATTTTTTGTTTTTGAATTTTTTTTTAGGTCTATAACTAAGAAACTTTTGGCACAATCGCCTCGAAACTTTTTGTGTACTGTGGAATCGTGATACGTAAACAAATCCAAAATTCGTGCCTCTACATTGATTTTTTAAATTTCCGAAGCCAGAAATTTGAAGTGCAAAAAAATTCTGAACAAATTCACATGAATCCAAAAAAAATAAAGGACTCCATTCAAAATGAGCAAATGAAAGGTTGTCCGATTTTTTTTGTAACAATGCATTTTCTCAATAATCTGTTAATAAATTTTCAGCATTATTATTATGCAAAATCAAAGGTCTCGAAATAATTAAGTACGGAAATTTTTATCGCATTAAACTTTTAGCTGGGAATCGATGTGTGGGATTTGAGGATGTGAAACATCCGCAAATCCTATGAAAAAGTACATTCATTTTTCACCAAAATTGTACATTAAATTTACAATTTTCTTATTACAATATATATATATATGTTACTCTCCGTCGCGCAACTTCCATGTAAGGACCGAATAAAACCGACTCACCCAAAACAGTTTCGGGATCCGGGATTTTCGGTTTCTGCGCATAAACTTCCATCGGCATCGAAACGTGCTTGACATTGCGCAGTGGGACGTTTGTCCCGAAGCTCCTCGCATTCTTCACCTGCCCTGCGGCTCTGATCACCGACCGACTGAACATCTTGCTCTGCGAAAAGGAACCGTCGAAATAATCATATAAACAACCCGAAACAAAAAACAAAAAAACATGCAGTCTCAAATTGCGCTGAATCCGTTTGAAACTAGAAATGAACAAAGTTAACTGACAAAACTAACGGATGACTAATTTTTATTTATTTTTTTTATCGTTCACGGAAGAACACGATAAACATCCTTGATATTGAATAAAAATCTCCGCCCTTCCTGTAATTCTCGAGTACTAACCGAAAGATCTGAACTTGACGCGCTGTTTTTCTTGGATTTACCGTCCGCACGAACGGACGAATACGAACTGACACAGTAAACACAAAGACGCGCTATATAAGCGTCGGCTCGACGGAGTCCCAGTGAAGTAGACGGCGCTTTGGGATCCCGAGGATTCGTCCGTGAAAGAGCTCCAAAATATAATATAAAGACTTTGAAGATATCTACACGAGACTAATTTTCATCGAGTTACAACGGCTGTGTTTTGCATCGCACAAACTTCGCTCGGGGAAGTTCACTCCGAGGATAACATTGTAGGAGTGAAGAATTTTTGTTTTCTTTGTAACGCAGCGCATCGACGGAGACGCGCCAGACGACATTTGGTGTCATGTTGATATCCTCAGGGTCATAAAACATTAATTAATAACTTTTGCCTCCAATCGAACGAAGCTTGCATGAAAAAACAATAAAGTTCGAGATTTTTATGAAAATGTGTTCAGAATACTCCGAAACATTGGAAAATCGTATTTAGAAAAAAATACTGGATGTGTGAATGTTGTTGAAAAAATGAGATTTATATAATTTTTGAAAATGTTTAACATATATAATTGTTGAAAAATTGAAACTTGTACAATTGTCGAAAAATTGAAATTCGTACAACTGTCGAAAAATTGAAACTCGTATGATTGTCGTCGAAAAATTGCGACTTGTATAATTGTTGTTGAAAAATTAAAAGTCTTATAACTCGCGAACGGCTTGAGCTCCAAGCTAACATTTCCAAGGTATGCAGAGGAGTCAATGTTTAGGCAATTTTTTAGCAAAGTACTTTCAGTCATAAAAATGTTTTGCGTCGTTCAACTTTGCTAATAAAATCTGTGCGCAGGCCAACTCCTACAATTTTTTTGCTGTCGGGCTCAATCTTTGTAGCGAATATTGCAAAAAATTAGCGATTTTTTGAATTTCCAAGCTGGCATATTTTTTCAAACGTGATTATTTACCCTTACCGACAAAACTTCCTCTGTGGGAAAGCCAAATAATCACGGAAAATGATTTTCCATAGAAGCTTCGTACATGAAACTACGAAAGATTAGATGAGCTTTGTGTAAATCTCGATTGTCACACCATTTCTTTTTTCTATCCACATAAAAAGCGATGAAGCGAAATGACTCGCAGATTTTTAAAATCAAAACAACATTCGCCTGCGTCGTATCGAAGCCTTGACCCGGTTCTTAGGTAGACGTTCTGCACGGGGCTTGCGTTGTCGGGTGGCCTTCACTGCACAGATCGAGCCGTCACTCACTCCGATTTGTAGTGTACGTGCGGATCGGCGCGTAGTCGCAGCGCCCGAACCGGTCCACTCGCTTTCAATTTTTTTTGTCCGTCGGACGCGCCGCGCTTCGGCAGGAAGTACTTAGTACACGAAAATAACCGTAGTCAGCGTCTACATGCATATCGTCAGGTTCGCCCTCGTGCGTACGTGACAAAGGCATCTTTCCCTTCGCTGCCTGCGACCGATGGAGACACGCAAGGCGCTTTGAACGGCATAATTTATATTTATTTACCTCGACACTTCGTTCGACCAAAACTAACGAGTTTTAGTTTCGAACGCCGCGCAATGCGTGATTATTGTACATTTTTTATTCCTGCCCGCCGGGCAAAAAGCCGCAGATATGCGTTTCGTAGTCATCGTATTATCTCTCATCTTCAGCTTTTTTCTCATCGAATTTTTTTTCTCCTACTATTCTAGGTCGTTTGAAGAAAAAAAAATCTTCCGAGGAGACGCGGAGTTAAAATATATTTCTACATATAGGACAGGTCGACTTCTGGCTCGTGGTGAACCACTTGTACTGCAACAGAAATTCGTCCGATTAGCGTTCACAAAGTAACGAAAAATAATACTTGAAAATAAATAAATAAACATTATAGATCGATAGCTCACCAGACATTGCGCGTGAAACTTTTTCCGGCACGTGTGACACGAGAGCTTTGGTATTTGGTAGGTGTTGATGTGAAATATGCTGTAGCATATGAAGCACTCCTCGACACCGGAGAACTTTTTGTCCAGATTTTTCTTCCACATGAGCAATCCCTCCCAGATCGAGCCGTTCTGCGGTATCGAATTAATTTCATTAACACTCTACCGGGGATTAATATTAAAATAAAATTAAAAAAAAATTCTCGTGTATCATCGATGGCTTGCCTGGTGACTGAGAAACAGAGACAGCTGCATGTGACAATTTTTGAACGTGGCTGTACCACCGGCGTGTTGACCGGGTTCCACGGACACGGTTCCGAGAGGATGATTGTGAGGGAGAACCATGCTTAACTCCAGCTTCGTGTCGTCCATGTGGTAGAGGGCAACGACTTCTCGAACGGACGGATGTACTTTTATCTGCGGTAAACAAACTTTACATTAAAGATCTCGTAAATATTTTGGTGGCTCGACACTATCAGCATTATGAATTCAGTGATTGTAGTCATAATGACTGGTTCGTCTACAACGACGATATCCAACTGCGTGTGTAAAAAAGAATTATCTTGGAACAAAAATACTGTGATAGGAAAATTAAAAAGGAATACTTGACGTCAACACTCGTTTCGACTCCTCGAGCGCTACCGAGAAAATATCAAATCATAATAACTGTATCGCAGTTCTGGTCATTTATGTAAATCGTCAATTTTGTATCGTAACTATCTATTATTTATGAGTTTATTTATTATTTATACTTGTATGTTATTTATTATGATTATTCATGTTCGCAATAGAATAAAATGAAACAGAGCTGCGAATCCGCTAGCTTAAGTTATCAGTATAATATTTTAATAAACTGCATCGTCCTTTTCTCAAACAAGGTTTTAATTTATATCCAAGAGGCACTCCATCGATAAGTGCAAATTTATGGGCTGAAGGATCTCGGTCAATTGCCTATTAGCCTTAGGGGAAATATATATATATATATATATATCACACATGTATACCGAACCAAATATAACTCAGGCTAATAAAGCGCATTTACTACTACTATTATTATTCATAAATCAACGAATACGTCAATTCATCAGCCCTCGAGGAGTCTCGTCGTTGTACGTAGAGCGAATTAATTTATCAACTGTATCCTACCGTTCATTGGTCACATTGTCAAAATATAAAGTGGTAAAATTGTCGAATATTGCCGAACCGAAATAAGATTCAGTCAGCTCGTTGAATTGGATTGTGCACCTCAATAAAGTCTCGTAGGAGACACTTATGTAAGTTAACAAGGTAATAAACTTATATATCTTTGCCTCAAATACTTTTGCATTTTCTACCGATTTTGGAAATGTCTCGACTCTGTGAGTCCTCAAACGGAATCTACCCTGCGTCGTCTCAATAAAGATAAATAAACAAATTTTAAAGCCTACTAGCTTTCGAAATTAGTTGGCGCCCAATTTTTAAAAATAAAAATTTCTATCAAAGTTATCAACATTTTCAATTCATTTAGTCAGATAGAACGAAGTCTGTCTCAATACGCAAACACATACACATTAAAAATACAGAAATTCAAAAGATTATAACAATATTTAGAAGATCGTGTATTTTCGAAGCGTCGCTAAAGAATAATCCTGCATTCATCGAAAAAGAAAGTACCGACGTTTGGCACGCAGATGTTTTATTACTGGAAAACCCCAATGAGTCAGTCTCCGACGCCCAAATGTTTTATTACCGGGTCTAGGCTTCAAGACGCTCTATACCTGCGGGGGACGCTAACTCTTAAGCCAATCAGTTAAGCAGGCGTGCTCTGTACGAAAAATTAACCAATGAGATACAAACGCTTGAAGGCTTCTCCTTCCACTGCAAAGAGAAGCGAGAGTCTTTGAGTCTTCTCTAATTTTCACCAGTCTTCAGCGATTCGTTGCCGAGTCAACATCGAGAGTTGACTAGAACTCTTAGTAATCTAAAAAAAAACTCGTAGTAACTAAGTTAAGTTAGTAAACTAAGAAACTTTCGATACAGAAGAAAACTTGTAAATAATTTAACGGCAAAGTTTAAAAATATAATTCATGTTCATCGTTTCCCTTAATGTCGAATCCTTCTATTCAATCAGTTACGCGAAATTATGTTCTCGATTAATTTCCATTGCAACACAAACCGACCAATTTCGTCGCAATACTGCGCACTAATTCACATTTTACAACTCCCGTAGAAATTATGAAAAAGACTCTCGCGAGATCTACAGTACAGTGACCGAGCACAATTAGCCTTCAAGTGATAGCGGTTAACCACTATCAGCGCTTTAGTGATAGTGGCTAGCCACTATCAGCGTTCTAAATTAATAATACTATGGCCAATGTCGTTTGTGACGGTGAATTTTGAATAATACCGTATGACAATAAACGTACTGTATGGTATAAAGACGGGCCTGTGCAAACGACACCGTGCTCAATGGCTAAACAGTCTACCATACCGTGCACGGTATGGGCGCTCCCTCTTTTTTATACGCCATTCGCGATGACGGGCGTAGCATCGTTTACCTGCATGTTCTCAATGTCGCCCAGTCTATTGCTGTGCAGCTCCTCCTGGCACAGCATAGGGCTCACGTAGAGGGTGGTAATTTTTTCTGCTGCGGCGCTGACTCTACTGTCGGCGGTTCCCCACCACTGTCTCATGAGCACCGGCAGGTGCCGCAAACTGTTCGTGTACACCCAGCACACTATGTGATCCAATCTCCATTCGGTCCAGCTCTCTGGAGAGCGAGGATAAGTTCAGAGAAATAATATTTACGCATCGCAAATTAGAATATCGTGACGACGCGCGTACCTCGGAATTGTAAAGAGGGCAAAGTGCTGAAAACCTCCATTAACTTCGAGGCTTTCGATTTGTTGTCCTGCAGGACTTCAACGGGCATCAGCCTGAATATGTTGTTCAGGAGAAACGGAAAGTAGTCGTCTCTGAAAGAAAAAAATAGATTAGTTTTGCACTCTTGGATGAAATTTTGGACATGGATTTAGAGAACACTCACTTGACAAACTCGGCGTATTGATAGCGCAGATCGGCGTGAGCGTGAGCGCACATGTCCAGCACGCTCGCCCAGGCTAGAAGATACCCTATAGTGTAGGTGTACGAGTCGGTGTGCGGCTGAATCGTGCAGCTTACGGTATCGCAGAGTCTGCATATTAAAAAAAAAGTTATGATATTTATTAGAAATGTCGACGAAGATTTCTGCAAGAGACTGAATCAAGTTAATAACGGCTGTGTTTTGCATCGCACAAATCGGAGTAAGTTCACTCAGAGAATAAAATTCTATAAGTGAACGATTTTTTTTTGTTCTTCATAGAGAACTTTTGATTTTTTTTTTTTTTGATGAGATTTGGATTTTTAAAAAATATTACGAAAAAATGCGGAAAGCAATTTGCACATGGCTTCTTCATTTAATACACTTTTGCGCATAGCTTCTCTACGAGGACGCCAAAAATCGATCGGCAAACGTGGAGAAAACTATGCACAAAATTGTAATAAATGTGGAAGTCATGCGCAAATTACTTAGCACGTTTTGTCTTCCTTAAAGCAGTGCATCGACATAGACTTGAAAAAGACGAAATTTAATGTCGAGCAGATATATTCAGGCTCAGTTATTACAACTGGCAATTAGTTTGAAGTGTTGGATGATTAATCGAAGGACTCACTTGAATCCCATGAGCATGGCATTGACGATTCTCTGAGTGCTCGAAAGAATGTCCTCGAATCTCCGAATATTCAAGTCCTTCGACTCGCAACTTTCGCCCTCGAGTAGAAGCTTGTCCTGCTCGACGAGTTTCGGTATGACTCTGCTGAGCACGTGATAACCTGCCAATTGCAGAGACGGCACGGAGGACGGTAGCAGCTTCAGCGACAAATCGATTATCTCGTTCGAGGTGATTTTCTGCGACTTCGGAGCGTCGTGAATTTTGAAGAAAGTATTTCCGTCTATGACGCTCATAGCTTTACTCAGATAATCCAGGACGATACCCGGCATCAGGAAGTCGCTCTTTTTGTTGTACAGATCCACGTAAAACATCCAAGTGCCGGCCACTCCGAGATGCACGTCGTCGGCAAATAAATTTTTCCACTCGTCGAGCAGCGCCGGCGGCAAGCCCGCGATAGATTCTCGCTCGTGTTTGGTCAGCAAACTTTGGATCTCGTAGTAAAGCTCGCTGACCGCAACGGTCAGAGCTCTCACCTGAAAATATCCAAACGCCCGGTGAATACAAATGGCTCTTTGCCTTTTTTCGATGGCGATGGCAATGGCAATGGCAATGGCAATGGCAATGGCAATGGCAATGGCAATGGCAATGGCAATGGCAATGGCAATGGCAATGGCAATGGCAATGGCAATGGCAATGGTTGTTATATGATTATCTTAAAAACAAAAGAAAAAAAACCTTAGGATCCTCGTGACGGTGTTTGGATTTATTGACGGAGAGTTGCCACGACGCCAGAAAGATTACTGCTGCGTCCCACAGACCATGGCTAAGTTTTGTTGGAGCCGATCTCACGAACTTGGAGAACAGACGGATAATCTCGAGAGGCAAAGCGATATCGGACCACTCCACTGCACTTACGTCCCTGCAAACATATATATTTTTATTTGATAGTGACATTTGTTCAATGAATAAATAACTAAATATAAACAAATAACTAAGTATAATTAAATGACTTAATTGGAGAGGGATGAATGGCTCAGGTCGATGGCCTTTTGTCGATTTATATAATTATTTTTAGGTATTAAGTTAGTATAAGATAGTAGCTGTAAAAATGTATAGCATTGGCATTAAATTTCTTTTCTTTGCTGTTTTCAGCAAACTCACCTGTCCAGAAGTAAAAAGGTGGATTTCGATTGATGACGCTTGACCATTTTTTCCAGAACCGCAACGCATTCTGGCTGGTCTTTCTCGTTGCTGAGAATACTTCGAGCCGTAACCACAGCATTGATGTCACGGCCAAGCTGTGAGGCATCGTCCTCCGATTTTACGTATTCGGCCAGGATCTGCAACGCAATAGAAATGGTATCAGTGTAGCCTGTACGCTTATATGCGTAGTTGCGTGAATTTGCATACTCGAATGTAAACCCGTAATGTAATACCCGAATCTGAATGTAAATACCTGAGGTCCCTGCCGTTCGACTTCCAGCAAGTGTTCGTCGGAGCCGTAGAAGAGCCGTAAAAATTGGGAGAACAAACTGCCGTGCTCGAGCCACGAATCCTCCACGCTGTCCCGTGAGAAAAACACATTAATTAAACAATTAAGCCTATATTAATTTTTTAAACGAATGAATTCAGTTTATATTAAGTTTTTTAATGAATTGATTAAATTTATATTAAGTTTTACAATTAATTCAGTAAGTTTATAAAAAAATATATATTAGCGACGTTTTATGGATTACCTCAGAGAATCCGTCAGGATTTTTTGCCATATATCTTTGGGAACGCATTCTCGCAGCTTGACGCACTCCGCGACCAAAGTCTCGAGCGTGTTCTCGATCCTCTCGTAATTTCTCGCCTGCAATTGAAATCATCGTTAGCGACGGGAGAACTCGATCAGTTTCATGGGGGAAAGATAAAAATAAATTGACGCCTCACCGATTTATAGTGAATACTGTAAACGTGCCCGAGGCTGGCAATCAGGATGATGTAATTGAGCATGTACGGAAGTTCGGCCAAGCAATCGATTACCCCGGAATCGACTTCGTCGTTCATATCGTCCTCGTCCAATTTAGCTATCAACTGATTCAACAGCTTGGAGTTAAACGACGCCCACTTTAGGCAATTGTTCGTTTGATCGGGCAGAGTCTCGTCTTTCAGAGCGACGAATTCGACCGGGCGGGAAGCCGGTATGCTTCTTATTGGATTGGAAAGATAAAAATTGCCGCACAGTATCTCGCCGTACAGAACGAGTCCTAAGACTCGCGGAATCCATTCCTCGGTGAATATCCTGTCGCGAGTATTGAATTCAATCGCCGATCTCAATGAACCGCCCGCATCGAAGTTGCTCGCCGCTTCGATGAAGTCGACGGTTATGTCGACCAAGACGTCTTCCACTTGTGAATCGTGTCTGAAAAATAACAGCCATGAGATATTTACGAAAATTCTTGTCTATCAAATTCTTATAGTCTCGATTCAACGACGGTAAAACATGCACGGTGAAAAAGATTTGTACATTTAAGGATGCATCACACGTACATTCTCAACCAAAAGTTTAATTCAAAACAAAATTTCGGTACTTCGTGATATGCCAAAAATCTGAAAAAGTCAGTTGCATTAATTACGTCAAGACCTTTGATTTTGCATAATAATAATGCCTAAAAGTTATTGCCAAATTATTAAATGAATAAATTGTTTCAAAAGAAATCAGAGGACCTTTTATTCTCTTGTTTTAAATGAATTCCTTGATTTTTTAAATATCCGTACGAATTTTTTCAGAATTTTCTTATATTTCACAATTATTTTTTTCGATAATTTGAAAAATCGATGTAGAGGCGCGAATTGCGAATATGTTTCCATACTACGATTCCACAGTGCACACAAAAAGTTTGAAGGCGATTGGGCCAACAGTTCCGTAAATATGGCGCTGAAAAAAAATTCTGAAACGGACAATTCAAAGATGTAGGAAAAAACTTTAAAAATTCAAGTGGCTTGTAAAAGAAACAAGAAATTCATTTGAAAAAAGAAAAAGAGGTTAACAGATTGTTTGTTGAACAATTTTTGTTTTTGCAATTTGTTGGGAATGTCATCTGATCCACCCTCAACAAACTTCATTTCCCACAAACGTCCACAATTGTTTTTTTGTAAACATACAAATTTTAAAACGACAAAAAACGAGTCGTGGACGATTGCGGAAAAGAAACGTTTCGCTACCTATTCTACAGTGCAGATACTCACGAGCTGTAAACCTTCTCGTGAATAATATCCATGCACTCCCTGTGCAGCTCAACGAGCTCGTCGCGTTTCAATTTCTCATTGAACTTGGCAAAACCGCATTTCCACGTGTCCCTCACAGAGTCGATGAAAGGCACATCGGCGGTGTTCAGAGGATCCCGAAGACTAAGTTCGAACAGCGACTTTAGCATTTTAACCGAGCCGATAGTCAGCCGTTTGTGATCGTAGGTCAGCGACAGCAGTCGAGAAATCAATTCGACGACGTTCGGCAGATGCGAAGAATTTTCTCGAGCGAGATGCTCGCATAGGATCGAAGCGACGTCGATCACGGCCTCGTCGCTGACGCACAACTCGCCGTCGTGCGACGACTCGAAGGCCAGAACGAGGATGTTCGCGTCGTCGTCCAATTTCTCCGAGAGGTCTTCGTCGCCGATTTTTCTCGCCAGCTCGGACAACTGCTCGGTCACGCGAGGCTCGAGACACCAATTTCTGACGACGCGATCGCCTCGGCTCTTCTCGGAGAGAGCGCAAATCATAGCGCTTCTGAGTATGCTCGGATCGCTCAGCTCCATCACGGATTTCAATACAGTGTCTTTCTCGGAATCGTTCATGTACCTCAGAGCGCTGAAGACCAGCTGGATGACCGCCTCGCACGAGACGGTTTTTTCTATCAACCAAATTCTCAAGACTTTGTCGTAAAATTCGAGCAGATCGGCGTCGCCTCTGTAAACTCTCGCGACGTCCGTGAAGAGCTTTTCGCTCTCGAAATGCGAGACGAGACGAATGAGGAACTCGACGTTCTTGTCGGAGGGCAGACGCGTGTTTCTGTTGAGATAAACGACGCAGAGGTCGTTGACGAAGCGGTGAAGCTCCTCGCGGAACGTCTCGTCGTCCTCGAGCTCGGCCGTCTTCGGCTGGCATTTTTGCTCGACCGGATCGTCCGGGTCGGAGAATTTCACGCGCAGATTCTTGCGACTGTGCGTCGGGGCGTTCTTCAAGTTCAAGAGAAGCTCGATCTGCGCGTCGTGCACGTTGGCGTTGCTCTCGTAACTCTCGTCCATCTTCACCAAGAGACTCGCGAACATCGACTCGAGCTCGCGCCAGAACTTTTCTACGAGCTTGGCGTAGGTCGTGTACTCGGCGCTTCTGCGGTTCTTGCTCCAGTAACGAAGAAGCTGCGTCACTTCGCAGTAGAGTATCGTCCTCGATGGCCCGGGATCTGTGACGCACGCTTCGATAACGGGCATGAGCTTTTAAAATTAAAAGAGGATTTTTTAATTAATTTGGTGATCGAAGACACGAAGCGATGTTTACACTGTAAAAAAAATCATTGTAAACTTAATGGACCGGACTGGAAGTTGTTGCTAAAATTGGTACATCAAAATTAATGTACGATTATGGTGAAAAATCGATATACTTTTGCATTTGAAATTACAGTAAAATATTAAGATAAAGTATTTTTACAGTAAAATTCAAATAAATTATTTAAAATAAAGTATTTCCAATGTTTTTGATACCCTGAACATTAATTTTTTATCACAAATGTGCATGATATTTAATATACCAGTTTTTGCATAAAAACTTCCAGTCCGGTACATTAATTTTCGTACGGATTTTGTTTTTGCTGTGTATCGTTCGTGATGATATTACCTGGCCTGCGAGCAATTCCTCGCAGAGTTCCTGGTCGTCCTTGTGCAAGAGCTCGGCGTACCGCAAGCACTCGACGAACGACTTCGTTACCGCGTACATCTCGGAGCGACTCATCAGGACACTCTTCGCCGAGAATCTGAAAACGATAAATAATATTAAATTCATTGTCGAAAGTATACACTGTAAAAAAAAAATCGTATGAAATTTATTTAATTGGTACTGGCAGTTTTTATGCATAGACTGGTATATTATATTGTATGTACATTTGTGATTGGAAATTGACGTACAATATATTAAAAACTTTAGAAATCCTTTACTTTTAATCGTGTACTTTGATAAAAGTACTTTATACCTAATATTTACTTTAATTTAAAAACCTTTTAATTTTTATTTAATTTCACTGTAAAAGTGCATTAATTTTGCATCACAATCATACATTAAACTAAACTAGAATGTACCAATTTTCGCATGAAAACTTCCAGTCCGGTGCATGAAACTTACAATTTAAAAAATTTGTTTTATCATCATATGGCTTACCCCTGACGCATGTGCGCGAAAAAATTGACGAAGAGCGTTTTCTTCTCGATATTGAACTTTGGAAATTGGCTGACGAAAGGCAGAAGATTCGGATAGACAACGCTTGCGCAGCATTGACCGCCGCTGTTCAGAACCCTCCATAATTTTGGTAGCACGAGTTTCTCGATGCTCACCGAGAGATGCCAATCCTGTTGAAGGAAAACTCTGTTCTGTAAGACCGAACCGCGGATCAACAATGTTCGAAGCTGGCAGGACGATGCTTACTTCGATCTTGTTGATAGCCACGAGCATCGATTCCCACACCGCGGTGAGCAGTCCCGGCTCCGTCTCGTCGAGACTGTTCATTATCGCGGTCATAGTTCGTTTCTTCTCGTCCTTCAGCAAAACCGGGGCGTTGTCAATTATCGACGCCACGACGTTGAAGAAAGCCGTCTTCACGAGAAGCGACTCGTGCTTGGCGAGCTTCCAAAATTTCGCGCTGCCGATTATTTGCTGATGAGACTTCTCGGTTTTCTCGATTTGCGCTGACGGCACTTTTCGCAGATACGAACAGTAAGCCTGCAAACTGGCTATCAGCACCCTCTGATATTTCGTCTCCAATTCCTCCGCCGTCAGTGCCCTGATAATACCATCACAAACCAATGTTAATTATGCCATTATACCGGTACTTGTAAAAAGTTTTTGTGCCATACATAAATAAGTGAATAAATGAACAAGCGAATAAATGAATTGGAGATTAAATGAATTGGAGATTAAACGAATAGGCAAATAAACAAATCGGCGAATAAACGAATAGGCGAATAAACGAATAAATAAATATATGAATGAATAAATAAATAAACAAATAAATTCATTTGGCCGAAAAGAGCTTACTTGTGGGTGCACATAAACTGTGGACTCTGAACTGTGATAGTATCGCTGATGTAAGACAAAATTTCCTCCTGACAATGAACGATAGCGTCAACTATTTTTCTCTGCGGAAAGGTATCCTGGAAAAGTGTCTCGAGTCAGCAAGTGTATCCAGAGGATCGATAGCGATCAATCAGGTATCCACAATTACCTGAAAGGAGTTGGTAGCTTCCGACGCTGCTGGGGGATATGTATCGAATTGCGAGGTAAACCACGCCCCGGCGACCTGCTTCAGATACACAGCAATGCTCCTGCCGACTCTCTTGACCAGGGCCGCGTGAGCTATCTGCGCGGCTTCGCGAACTCTGTGCTCGACGTCTATGCAGAGCAGACAATACAGACGAGGCCAAAACGGCAAAACGGCTTCCACCGATGGAAGAGCCGATTGTCTACAGAGTTCCGCAAATTCCTGCAAGGCCTAAAAAAATCAAAAAAATTAATATTCAAAAAATTCAAAAAACTAAAAAAAAATTTATGTTAAAAAAACAAATAAAAAAAAAATAATCGAAGTACCTCAAAGTACCTTGAATTTGGTGGTGGCGTCTTTTTTGTTCATCTTCTTGAGAGCCAGTTGAAAGTTCGAGTCTATCGTGTTGATCTCGACGTCGTTGAGGGTGCCGAGCGACAATCCCGGCAGAACGGGAACGTAACCTCCGTCCTTGACCGCCGAGAAACCGACGAAGTTCGGCATCGACGTGCCGAGCAGTTCGGCACTGCGGCTGCTGTTCGACGGCTTTGATTCGCGGAGCAATCATGAAAGTTTCGTTAATCACGAGAATGATTTTGTCTCCGCGTCGAAAACGACGTTTCGGATTTTTTTTCCAAAAGGTCCGGAGAGGTTAATTGAAAAATTGTAAAAATAAAGATTATCATATTTTTTTATCGGAATTACCTTGGCATTGTTCTTGGTCCGTTGAGCCTTATTTTTGCCCATCTCTCAAGCAACGAATGCGACGTTTGCTCGTAACATCAATTTCCAACACGTTTGTTGCAAAACAGCTGTGCGTTGTTTCTGACTTATCGCTAGCACGAGACGCCTCTGTCGATGTCATCGAGTCGCGCAACGAGCCGAACGTGAAAGCAGGCGAAAGAGCAGCGGAGCTGTTTGTGCGGAATATGCCGGCAAGGTAAACAGTTACGTTATCATTTTTATTTTCCGCACGCGGTTGTGCTCGCTGCTGGCAAGCTGGAGAACTTCATTCACTAAATCGATGACGGGCCAGGGAAGCGAGAATATAAGAGGGTGAGAATCCATGTATTAAATAATGAAACGCCGGCCCGCCGCTCATTATCATTCGCTTCACACGCGATCCGACGCCGTTACTCGAGCGAATGTAATAACCCGTTTGCCAAGGACACTTCAGTGAACCTTCTCTGATGTAATAAAAAAAGCAACGTTGTCATTCGGAGCCTGAATCGGTGTCATTCACCTTAGAGATTCCCGCGCGATTAGCGGAGGAGTCAAAAATTATTCCCTAATTTTTTTCGTGTCCTGCACCGCCTGATAATGCAATAATTTTTATCATTTGTCTCATGTATTTTATTTACTCACTTATTTATTTGTATATATGTATTACGAATATATATAAATACGAAAATATATATATAAATACGAATATAGCGCGAAATATTTCTATAATATAAGACATGAACTATATATAGTAAATGAGGATTTTGCTATTAACGCCGTTCCGAACGATTCGTTTTAATTCTCAGCCGTGGAGCCTCCCAAAAATAAAAAAAACTAAAGGAACAACCAAATAAACAATATAAAAAACGAACTCATAATCATGATCCTAATCCACATATAAAAAAAGAGTCTCGAGTCTTCGATCCATCGGGAGGGGACGTTCTTTTTCGCGGCGCCATTCGAAAGCTTCGCTCGGGCGTTGCGCATGCGCGTTGCTCTCAAATATCTCCCGACCACCTGCGCATCTGTTCGCGTCTCTCTCGTGCACACTCGCCGAGTTCCGCGGCCCGAGTCGCCCCGTACATACATACGTCGCTTCACAATAGTAACGGTAGTGGGGAAAAAGTGGGCCCTCGGTGAGCGCATCCATTGTACGTCCGTAGCGTGTCTCTAGTGCGCGTTGATTTCTCGCGTGTGCTTCTGACACTCGTTCGCAACTCTCTCGCTCTCTCACCGTGCGCCTTAAAGCAAAACGATCGATCGCTGCCCAAAACGAAAAAGTCGTACAATCCAGTGGAAAAAGCGTTAAAATCCGAGCCTGTGTCTCCGACCTATCAGCGTTCCACGTTCGACGATCGAGTTACGCCCGTGTGTGCGAGGCAAAAAATAAAAACCGTCGCGAAGGTTATAGCGCGTTAGGTCATCGTGACACAATCTATCCCGGGCGTCACTCTTCTCGATTACGTCGAATATCTCCAGTGAGTATATCATCGTCCGAGAATACGCCTGTCTATGTTTCACCATTGTAGCGTCATTCGTACCTTTCGAATTCCTAGCGTTAATTCCGTGCCAGAGACGCTCGCTCGCGCTCGCCGGACCGGCGATTGTTTTCGGACGTGCCGACGCACACACCGAGAGCTGCGCGCGCACACGCCACCGTAATCGATATAATCGAATCGCGTGCGGTCCCACCCCCCGGTCTAACGTTTCACACTGGCCGACATCGAGCCTCGCATGCTTCCTGCATCTCTACGTCGAATATATCGGTCAGAACTTGTATACATATATATTTTTTTTTATTAGAGGTCAATTAAATTAAAAATTAAATTCTGATAAATCTGACGAATTCCAACGCGTAACATGCCAGGAGATTTTCGCGTCATTTCGCTATCTGCGTGTCAAAGACCCGACTCTATCTGCACGCCCAACGAGACTCGGCACACAGATGACGTTACGTTTCGTTGCACAAACACCAATCTCCCGCTCTCCGCGTTTCGCGACGTGCGAAATAACAAAACGTGTATATTAAATTAAAAACGAGAACGATCGCTTACGAGTGCGTGGGAAGGTAAAAAAATATGCCAGATAACGCGATATTTACGATCTCCGTGTGACCTTCCCAATGTTTTTAATTGCACTTCTCCGAGCGGGACGGGGAAGGGGGAGGGGGGAGTGTAGCAAAATTTTCACACGATGCAACGACTCCAGCAACTTTTTTCATGAATGAAACGCACCGTTGTGTAGCGACTAGGATTTTTTAGCGACCTCGTGACATAATCGGTGATGAAATGGGATTGATATTTTTTTTGATCTTTTTGCGATGTGCTCGTCTATTGATAATTTTAGTTAATTAACTTTGCTTCCTAGTGTAGGAAGCTTTGTTTTGGTGAAAATTTTTTTTTTTCTAGATTTTAATGAAAAGGTTTTGAGAACGTTCCGAAAAATCGGAAAATCATATTCAAAAAATTATGTCCCGATGTGCGTGTGTGTGCGCGTGCGTGCATGTGTGTGTGTTTTTGTGACCCGAAAAACTGAAACCGCTATAACTCGAGAATGCCTCGACCGATCGAGCTGACATTTTGCACACTGTATGTGCGGTCAAAAGTCAATGTTTGATCAAAATTTCATTTGAAAATTTGCAGTTTTTTTTTACTCGATTTTTTATTTCTTCAAAAGTGTTTCTTCGCGATCTGGCGTTTGTAATTTTTTGTTAATATAATTTACCGATGTTATTCTGATAATTATGAATTTTGTTATTATATTTCTTTTTGCAATAAGCTCGTCAATAGAAAATTTTAGTTAATTCATCTATAAATAATTTATCACTATTATCGCGTTGATAATGAATTGTTTTATAAGGTTTTTTTTGCACCAAGTTCGACATTGGTAAAATTTTGGTTACATTAACAAAAATGTTCTATCGACAATATTATTGAAAAAAAAAACATATTAACAGAATTCACAATTATCACAAAAACGGTGTTGAATTATTTAAACAATGAATTAACTACAATTCTTTTTGACGAGTTTAGTGCCAAAAAAATAAACAATTAATTATCATTATCATTCGTAACTTAATGACATTGTTAATAATTTTTCACCGTCATTGTGATGACTATGAATTGCGTTCTTATTTACTAGATCGATGGGGTAGCGTTTTTTTTTTACCGGAAGCGTTTGTGAAAAATAAATAAATTCTCATTCATATTGGATTAAGTGCGCGATCGATTCGCTGCGACCGCACAAACCGCCAACGCCCCCCCGTCTCGCGTCAACGACGGTCATAGCTGTTTGCGGCGAACACGCGACCAATCTCGTATTGCCTAATCGAGCGAATCGCTAAAATTAATTTTTTTTTTTCTAAATAGTTTACCGGATGAGCTGCGATTTTTTTTAAAAAGATGCCTGGAAGTATGCCGGAAACTGGAGTTGACTCAATATTTACGGACGACTCATCGATTCGCATTAGTTTATCGCAATCTTATCGGCGAGTCTCATTCGTATTCGTGGTCGAGGCTGTCGGCGTGAAAGGCACGAATGTTCTTGCGCGGCAAGCGAGATTTTTGTGCTTTCGCAAATAGGCCAGTCACCCGTGAAAACCGGTAGAAATTTCACATTCGTTGGATTTTTATCCGATCGACTGATTCGCGTTCGAACTTCCGGGAATTTCATTCGTGTCATAAATTTATTTTCGTCCGTGCCGTAAATGAAATTTCCTTCGTATAATAAACGAAATGTCATTCGTATAAAAAATTAAATTTGATTCGTCTGATAAATGAAATTTCATTCCTATAACAAATGAAATTTGATTCGTATAATAATTGAAATTTGATTTGTATAAAAAATGAAATTTGATTCGTATAATAAATGAAATTTGATTTGTATAAAAAATGAAGTTTGATTCGTACAATGAATGAAATTTGATTCGTATAACGAATGAAATTTCGTTCGAACGATAAGTGAACTATTAACTATTATCTAAAACGAAAGAAATTCAGCACGAATCACACCTGAAAAGTCGTATCGGTATTAATTTTCCAGAGGCTAAGAAACCAAGGATAAAAGATGGACCAAGGATTTCCGGGACAGCACACGACGACGACGACGGTAACGGCGAGCTCGACCGTGACACAGCAAAATATAAGATTCGATCCATCTTACATAAGAACCATACCCGGAATTCTGAAGGCGGCTCAAATGGTGAGTTCTCCGGAAAGTCGGTTAACCGCCGCGACCGTTAATTATGCTTATCGCTGCGCCAAATAGTCCGAATAGAAGGCGCGACTGCGAAATAATTACAGCCTGATCCAGCATAATTGCTCCAATCACATAATTTTTTTTTTTTATTTAATGAATTAATTATTATTTTTTAGGTCTTGAATGTTCTGGCATTCATGTGCATATGAATTAATGAATTATTGTTTTTTTAGGTCTTGAATCTTCTGGGATTCATATGCGTATCTGTGTCGAAGTACAGTGACCACAGCCGAGGAGGATGGTTCAATACAGTGGCCATGCTAGGATTCTGGATCACGGGTTTTCTACTGGTTTTCTATCTGTTCCACGTTGTCGAGAAATTCAACAGGATACCGTGGCTGAAAATTGTAAGGATCGTCGCGTGCGCAGTCGCCACGAGCAGCGTCGATAAAAACATAATAATATTAATCCGCAGCATATACTAGGATACGTCTCGTGAAAAAAAATCTATCGATTCTCGATAAGTTACACCGTCCGCGTGACGATTATTTATTATTATTTTTTTTTACATTTTTTTTTCTTTTTTTTTAATAACACCATATCGTCGTACTTGGTTAACCCTTTGGAGCACGGTGTATCGCAGGTGATGCACCTCTTTGAATTTAGAAAAAATGTCTTGAGGGCTTACGCGGCAGGAAATGGGTAGAAACTCGCGTATATTTCGTGATTTTTTTTTCTCGGTAAATATAGGTTTTATCGATTTAATTTCGGTGGGGAGGAAGGAGGATATATTGAAGAGCATTTAGGCATTTTTTCATTGTATTTTTTTTATCGGACGGCGTAAACCATTTTTTTAAGGTTCTTTGTGGTGTTCCTGATTTCAACTTGTTATTTTATGAGAGACTAACGATTGTAATTGTCTCTTAACAAATTATATATAACGCGATCCTTGATGAGGGGAAAAAATGAATAAAAATATTGACTAAGTCGCAGCCATTTTAAAAAAGTCGATTTTCATTCATTTTTTCAACACGGAGTCATTTGAAAAAATATTTTTTAATGATTTTTTAAAAAATATCAGTCCGTCAAGGAATGAAGAATCTGTTAAAGTTTATCGACACAAATTTTCATAAAGTATCCATCAAGCTATTCTTGTAATATCAGGGACGCCGATCTTGAAACCACATTTTGAGATAAACGCATTCAAAGTTCGACCGAGTCGCTCGAGCGCCTCGCCACTTTCCACTTAACGGTCTCCAACTCTAGTAATTCGTTGAATTTCAACATGAAAACTTAACAGAATATTCTTGACACTATAAACTATAAGAATTTTTTTATCGAAATTATACTGTGGCGTAAGCTCTTAAGAGTGCTTCACACGTACATTCCCAGCCGAAAGTGAGTGTCTGTGAGAATTTTAACTCTTCCTAATGGGATAAAAATCTGAAAAAATTGACTGTATTGAAAGCGCCAAGAACATGAATTTTGCATGATAATAATGTCTAAAAGTTATTAACAGATTGATAAAAAAATTGTTCAATACATAACCAGTAAAGCCTTTTTTCTCTCTTTAATTGAATTCATTGATTTTCTAGAAGACACACGATTTTTTGTTTAAATCTTGCATTTTTCAATTTTCCGTTTTTGAAATTTTATTAAGGTCATGATTACAGAACTGTTGACGCGATCGCCTCGAAACTATTTGTATGTACTGTGGAATCGTGATACGGAAACATATACGTATTCGTGCCTCTAGACATCGATATTTCAAATGTTCGATATCTGAATTCTCAAAAGTGACGGATTTAATTTAAAACGAGAAAGTAAAAGATTTTCTGATTTGTTTTTTAACAATTAATTATTTTTAGAATCTGTTAATAACTTTTTGCCATTATTATTATGCAAAATCAAAGGTCTTAACATCATTAATCCGGCTGATTTTTTCAGATTGTTGGCATGTCGCGAAGTACTGAAATTTTGATCGTATTAAACTTTTTGTTGGAAATCAATGTGTGACACATCTTTAGTAACCAGCCGACATATTTAAAACTTCATACATGTAAAAAAGAATCTACTTCAAAGGGTTAAATGGCATAGTTTCGATCACACAACTTACATTTTCTTTCCACCACTTCGTATTTGTTCTAAACAGTAATGGAAACGTTATAAGAGAAACGAAACGGCAGGTACGTATGAAATTCGACACATTCGAACCACCGTGCCAGTAACTTGCCACGCACATCCCACTAGTCGATTATACCATAGAAAAAGAAGGTGTAGTTAGTTTAGTTTATTTGCGTACACACCAGATACGACCCGATCGTTGGATCGCTCGATCTTGAACAATCGTGAGACACCTCGGACGACCTGGTAGAATAACCGGCCGAAGAATTTCGCAGGCCTAGCTCGACTTCTTCATCGATTTCTCGCCTCATAGGCTTATTCGTTATGTTAGTTAGATCTCTTTGGACGCTCGATTATGCTTGTACGCCTGAACTTTATTGATTCATTGATACGCTCGCACTGCAATTTTCATTGTAAAGATACTCGATTTTATTTGCAGGAATTCGTATACTGCGCCATCTGGGTGGTCTTCTATCTGCTGGCGGCTTCGCTCGCGGCGGATTTCGCTCGGAGTAGCGAGGGCTACGGAGTCGCGTCGGTGAGTCGTCGCTCATTTTAAAAAAGCGTTAATGTATATAAAACTAAATTAATTATTATATATTATTGTAAATATTCCCTAATGGTAGGGAATATTTATAATAATATATAATGATAGTTCGGGCCATCGATTTTGTATATGATTGAACCAACTCTCAAAACCACTCGGATTTTTTAATTGTAATATAATTTAATTGAAATTGTTAATATAAAAATAATAATTATAATTACACCCATAATTAAAATTATATATAAAATTATTATTACACATATATACGAAATAAACCAATATAATAATAAATGCTACGATTTATTTGCAGTTCTTCGGATTCTGCGCTCTCGTCGCGTACGGCTACGACGCCTGGCTGAAGTTCAACGCGGTGAAGAGCGGTATGATCGCTCAGGGCCACCGCGAGACTTCCTCGAAGCAAGTCTCGACGGTCACCAGTCCGGCTTACTAAATCCCCGAGGCGCGTAGGGTCGAAGCGCGATAAAAGAAACAAAAAAAAATGATAAGCCTGACATAAGTTAATTTTTTTTTCCACGACATATCGCGCCAGGTCCCCATGCGCATCTACATATCTCTACCTCTAAGGGAACCTTGCATAATCAAACGCCACTGCTGCTCCAAATATACTTGAATGTTATCGGCGTCGAGCCGGTCGAGTGCGACCGAACGAGCTAAGACGATCGCGCCGTCGAGCCTGGAATTCACACACGACTTTTTCCCCCGCTCGAGCGTCGCGGCTCGCCGGCTCGACGCCGGAAGAAACCACGGGAAGACACGCACGGATACCATTCGATTCGCGGAAGGGGAAAAAAAAACATAACCGAACTAAGACTGTACATATCCGCGTTACTTTTTATGCACGAAATGCATATCTCGTTCTCGGCGTTATGTATCATGTGCACGTACCGCTAATTTATCCACACGCATTCGCGTGTAACTTTAGCCCTCCGTTTGGAGATCCTCCTTCTTCCAATTAATGTTCTTTATGTGTCTAAAATATGGCGATGGCTCTTCGCCAATATCGTCCAAACTATTTTCGAAACATCACACTCTCTTTCTCTCGTTCTTTCAACTATTCTATCTAAAAAAAAAACAATCTTTCAGAGGTAATATATTCGAGATGGATCATGCATCTATATCCTTCGCGCGATCTTCGTATTATTAATATTATTAATATTATTATTATTATTATTATTATTATTATTATTATTATTATTAATGTTATTATTACTATTAATATTAATATTATTTTAATAGTTATATCACCGACTTAAAAATCTCAAATGATATTATGTATTGTTAAGTTAGCCTTATTAATCTGTCGATGACGAATGAAATCGTGGCCTCTCCGAGGCTCATCTTCGATCGCTTGCTCTTTCGATTAATTTATGCGTGTCGTAGTTGCCTGCGTTGTAGTTGGAGCGTTTCTTTATTTTTCTATTATTATTATTATTATTTTGTTCTTTTGTAACATTTTGAACTATACCGGACGGCATCACAAACGCCAAAAGTATTATATTTCTTGACGTTTCAATTTTTTTATTTCCTCTTTTTTCGTTTAATTCGCTAAAATCGTTTCGCTGTTAAAACAAAAATTTTCTTTCACTTAGCGGCGATCCGCCGTTCGGCTCGTTCACTTATTCACGCGTAGTTTGTCCGCAAGCGATAATGTGAGCACGTAGCCGCTGATTCGTCTCACTCTGTATCCTTGGTTTAACGATAAATCGTTTAAATTAACACGACTCGAGTAGGCTCGATAATACCGAAGTATCCGAGGCATTATAGTCTTTTTATTCACTATATGTATATTCTATATATATATATATATATATATATATAACGCTTGCATGGTACAAAATGTAGCGAGTTGTTTTGTTCTCTTTACTTCCAACCTATCGTTCGAGTTTGAGTAATCGATGTTTTTATTTTCACAGTTAAAAAAAGAAAATGTTAAATTATGTGAAAATATCTCTCGCGTTAATGCACGAAATCCGGTAAAATGGTAATTGACTGGAACGCGATCTTTCGCCTGCTCCTGAAACTGCTGGACATGTTTTCACGTACGATAAGATCCGTTTTTTGCGTACGGAGAGTTGACGCACAAATTTTCTTGTATGGTTTCCGGCGATCGCCTGTTTTTGCACAAACGAATCGTGCTGATACGTTGATTAGAGTTTTCTGTTCATAAACGTTTGCACTATACTATAATGTTTTCGTCGTACGTAGAAGCCGGCAGAACTAAATTGTGCGCATGAATGAGCCATTACCAAAAAGTAGCCATTCTTTTTTGTTCTTTTTAATTCCACCTATCGTTTGAGTTTGAGTAATTAATGTTTTTACACTCAGTTAACAAAAAAAAATGATGTGAAAACATCTCGAACTAAAAATGTTAATTGCCTCGATGACCATCTTTCGTGCGATCTTTAAAATGCTGGACATGTTTTCACGTACGATTAACGGTCTTACTTTCGGCAAAATCGTAATTGACCTGATGACCAATCCTAAAAATGCCGAACACGTTTTCACGTACGATTAACGGTCTTAAATTCGGTAAAATGGTAATTGACCGGATGACCAATTCTAAAAATGCCGGACATGTTTTCACGTACGATTAACGGTCTTGAATTCGGCAAAATGGTAATTGACCAGATGACCAATCCTAAAAATGCCGGGAATGATTTCACGTACGATTAACGGTGTTAAATTCGGTAAAATGGTAATTGACCGGATGACCAATCCTAAAAATGCCGGGAATGATTTCACGTACGATTAACGGTGTTAAATTCGGTAAAATGGTAATTGACTGGATGACCAATCCTAAAAATGCCGGACATGTTTTCACGTACGATTAACGGTCTTATATTCGGGAAAATGGTAATTGACTAGAAGACCCTTCTAAAAATGCTGGTCACGTTTTCACGTACGATTAACGGTCTTAAATTCGGGAAAATGGTAATTGACTAGAAGACCATCCTAAAAATTCTGGACATGTTTTCACATGAGAAAACACCGTTTATTGCCTCCGGAAAGTTGACACACCAATTTTCCTGTATGTTTTCCGGCGATCGCCTGTTTCTGCACGAACGAACTGTGCACATCCGCTGATTAGAATTTTCTCTCCATAAAACCTCTGTCCTATGTATGTGTCTCCGTCGTACGTAGAAGCTAGTAGAGCGAAACTTGCGCTGAAACGCGCAGCTACTTACTCGATCTTATTTACCACTTACCTCGAGTAAAATTCGTCACTTTACCATTTACTTATTTAAAAAAAACGTTAATTATTTATCGAAATATTTTACTAAATAATTTTTTTAAAAGGATCTTAGACCACCGAACAGGTTTGTATTTTCGATACCACTCTCAATCGTCTTTAGTACAAATTTCTCAATTTTGCAGTGAATTTAATCAACTAATTGCAGTTAGTTAATTACCGTTTGCGTTAATTATCAAATATCGATACAGCACTCTTTATTATCTAATCTTTATTTCTCTGATAAAAACTCAAAGGTAAGTTTCTTTTTTACGGTATTCATTAGTTTATTAATTTTTATTACTTCTCTCCTCAGTGTACCAGTCGGTTTTATTCTTATAATAAAAACTGTTTTTTTATAGCTAAATATACGAAATCGTTAGTTGACTCTTCAATTAAAAGTTAGTTGTAATATTTTCACAATTTTATTACACACGTTGATCAACGAGAGTGTGCGTACTAATTAACGAGATCGTGACAATAATTTGTTCGTGCGACGTTTGTGGCAATTTTTTTAAAAACGCATGCCCCACAAATGAATGGACCAATATGTAATCACCGTTACATTACGCGACAAGCAATACGCATTACCGAAGTTAATTCGGTGACAAATAATTTTATCGTCTGTTCTTGTACATCGTTGTTATACACGATTTATAACATAAATTATTGGAAGGCTCCGACGAAAAAAAAAAAATGCATAATTCGTTGACGAATGATTGTTAACTTTTTTAGCACGTTGACGAAATAATATTACACACGTTATGTTATAAATTATATTGCTAAGCTGTTTTACAACGAAAGTACCGTATACGAGTCGCTGCTTCTTAACGTCGCGTTACGTCGAACGTTTACGCGAGTCAACCCACATAGCACGGAAATATTTCTGAAAGGTTTCGAAAATATTTTTTTGAAACATGAAACATTGAAGACCGGAAATATTTCTAAAATTATTTCAAAATATTGCGTGCTATATGGGACGTTTACGATGTCCCCGCGCGAACCAAGATTATATTTACAAATATGTATAGACGCTCGCGGAAATCACTCGGCGAAATTGCGCCGGGCACCGATAAATTTGTTAGTACACGATGAAAAAAAAATATATATTAAGGGGAAACTTAGAAAGCTAGAAAGAAAGAAGAAAAAAAATGTAATAGCTTGCCAAAGCTTTGTTGACGACGATATATATATATTGTATCGTGTTAGGTTGCAAAAAATATATCACACGTAATTTAAAAGAAATAATAATATATACCTCGTTGTTGTAACGACCTAATTATGTTTACTCGCGTTTACACGGTGGGAGGCAACGAAAGTCTCACGTGGGCGCGACGACGCACGGAGTCGTAGATATTACGAATGAATTTAGAACTGTATCGTAGAATTGTATGCTGGAAATTAAATGGGACACTCCGAACTCAGAATTTATCGTAGACGTTTAGTAAAAAAATTAAAAATAATAAACGTTAATTTACAATCTGGGAAAAAATTGGTTTTCTAATTTAATTCTTGTAGATAATTCCGTAGATGACTCTCGCCCATCGACGGATCGATCGTCTTTCCCCTCGGCAGAACGAGCTTGTTCTCCGTGTAAACGACGAAATCATTTTTCCCGTCGTTTTCCCGAAATCGTTTTACGGAGTCACGGAAATGTTTAATTAATGTGGGACTATCTTTACGCTGGAAATTAAATGCGACACTCCGAATTCAGATTTTACTGAAAAGAATCATAAATAATAAACGTAAATGTACTTGAAAAAAAATGGTTTTCGATGGTGATCGATTGTATTTCCATTTGGTAGAACGAGGTTGTTCTTCGAGGAATCGACGAAATCGCTTTACGGAGTCGTAGAAATTACGAATTAATTTGTAACTGTATCGTCACGGTGGAAATTAAATGGGACTCTTCAAGCTCAGATCTTATCGTAGATGTTTACTTAAAAAAAGGAAATTACACGTAAATTTACAAGTTGCGAGAGAAATATGGTTTTTTCTAATTTAATTCCTATAGATAGGCTGCGGGCGTCGCGCCTGCTTCTTGCCCATGCTGGACAGATCGATCGTCTTTCCGTTCGGCAGAACGAGCTTGTTCTCCGTGTAATCGACGAAACCGTTTTCCCGATCCTCCTCCTGCTGCTCCTCGTCGCACTTTATGCCGGTCTCGTAGCTGTACTCCCGTCTGAGACCGTCCAGATCAACGTAGCCGTATTTACCGCGAGTTATGCAGTCGACGCCGATCAACTCCTCCTTGTAGGAACCGTCGTCGTTCTCGAAGCCCCACGTTATCGAACCGTCGGCGTTGTCCTCTCGCCATCGCCGAATTATCTGGTCATATAAAAGAAAAAAATAAATAAAGATAACATTAAAGTCCCCTATCATAAGCACACAAGAATACACAGTTTAAAAAAATCGTATGAAATTGAACGTTGCGGACTGGAAGTTTTTATGCAAAAACTGATATATTAAATTTCATGTACGATTGTGATGAAAATTTACCGGTCAGTGTATTGAAAACATTAGGAATGCTTTACTTTTAATAATTTACTTTAATTACAATGAAAAAGTGTATTCATTTTTCATCACAACTGTACATTAAATTTAATGTACCAGTTTTGCGCAAAAACTTCTAATCCGGTGCACTAAATTAACAACTTTTTTTTACCAGTGTACGTGAATGGCATGGGAGTAGAAACGGGAGTTGTGACTCGTGTGAATGCCGCACTCGTCATGAACTCGCTTTCTACGCCCTTGCTATACAAATAACTATTACAGTATAGAAACAAAAAAAAGCATTTTACAAAAATCCCAAAACCTCCAAACCCACAAAAAAAAACATACCCATATCTCAAGAAACAGAACAAAACCTTAATTTTACCTGAGCCACGGGTTTCCTCTCCCTCGACCCGGAGAACTTCTCCCGCGGCTCCGAGTATTTTTCACGAGGCTCGGAATATTTCTCGCGATGCTCCGGAGTTTTCTGAACCGTTCTCACGGGCGCTTGCGCCTGTTGACGCTGCTGTTGTTGATGATTTTGCTGCTGCTGTTGCTGTTGCTGTTGCTGCTGCTGCTGTTGTTGCCTCACAGGAATTCGAATTTCGGGAACGTCTTCGATTATAGTTTTCCGAAGCTTAAGCGGCTTCTGCGGCCGATATTGAACCGGAGCGATGTTCTGCTCGTTGAGCGGCGCCGGCCTCGCCGACCCGGCCGGCGATCCTCCGCGATACTGGATCAAGCCCAGATCGGGCTTGGGAGTCAGCGGACCAGCGACGAGGTTGCCGGATTGCTGAGGGAAATTCGCGACCGCTCCGAGACTCGCTATCGCCTTAGCGACGTCCTCGTCTTCCTCGTTCTCTTCGCTCACCGGCTTTATTACCGATTGTTCTTGCTGTTGTTGTTGCTGCTGTTGTTGCTGCTGTTGCTGCTGTTGTTTCTGCTGTTCCTGCTTAACTTGCTGACGCTCCTGCGCGGCGGTTGGAACGTGGAGCTCCTTGCCTGAGGGCGGCCCGGCGAAGACGGGCCTCGGCCTGGCGCTGGTGAAGCTCGGGTACTCCGCACCATCGCCTGAGGGAAGTGGACGCGGTCGGCTGGAAGAGAATGCACGATTTAATTATGGATTAAAATGTCTGATAAACCGGAAACCCTTTTTTTTTTAATTTGAAAAATAATTTCTTTCGTTTCCGGTTTGACGGATTTTTCTGTCGATGAAATCCGCACTTCCGGTTCGTATTACGGACCTCCCGTTTTGTGTCTGAGAAACATTTTTGACTCTGAACGGGGTTTGTTAGAGCCAAAAAAAATTGTAAATAAAAATTCGTTTCGTTTACGCTTTGAGGGAATTTCCTTTTAAAAAAATCGCCAGTTTCAGAGTTAAACAAAAATATGTTAAACTCTGGATGGACATTTGTTATCACGAAAAAGAAGAAAGATAAAAAATTGTTTCGGCAAATTCCGCGAATTCGGAAAATTCCGGCAAATCGGCAAATTCCGCTTCCTAATACGGATATTTCGTGCATCTGAAAAATATATAAATTCACCTAAGCGGAATGGGGCGTCGAGGCCGTGCGCCTCCGATAATCGATTGAATCTGCGGTCCGCCGGGGCGGGCATTCTGGAGTCGCTGATACCTCGGCTTCGCAGTCGTCCCTGTCCGTTGCGGTATGTTATCCTCCGACGGATATTGCGCGCTGACGTATCCAGCGATGCAAATTAGTAACTGTAAAAAGAAAAAAAAAATGTATTCGCAAATTCTCGCTGCGCGTCATATACGGCGCTACTTCTACAAATGTCCTTCCGACCAACCGCGCAGTGCAATTTTAATTTTTTACTTTTTATTACAATTATTATTATTATTATTTCAATACATTGATCGGTTCGCTCCGACCATTTTTACTGGCGCTGCCGCGTCGTTCCGGCTAGCCGTGCCTTATTATTTCATTTAAATTATTTATATTATTTGTAACATGTACATTATTTAATAGTTCCAGCCAGCCCTACGTTATTAGTTCATTTAAATTATTAAAATTATTTATTCGTAAATTATTGCTGCATGGTATGTACGGAGCTACTTCTATAAGTGTCCTTCCGTCCAAGCTAGCAGTGTAATTATTGTTATTGTTATTTTTTTTTTTTGTACATTGGTCGGTTCGCTCCGACCATGTTTACTGGCGCTGCCGCGTAGTTCCAGCTAGCCTTGCCTTACTATTTCATTTAAATTATTTGTAACATTTACATTATTTAATAGTTCCAGCCAGCCCTACTTTATTAGTTCAATTTAAATTATTAAAATTATTTATTCGTAAATTATTGCTGCATGGTATGTACGGAGCTACTTCTATAAATGTCCTTCCGTCCAACCTAGCAGTGTAATTATTGTTATTGTTTTTTTTTTTTGTACATTGGTCGGTTCGCTCCGACCATGTTTACTGGCGCTGCCGCGTAGTTCCAGCTAGCCGTACGTAAAGGTCAACCTACTTTCCTTATGTATATCAGCAGCCGCTTTACATTTCCGCGCACGCGCACATCGACACGTGCCGCTCGCAGCGGCGCAAAACAGCTCGATCACTTTCTCTTTTCTCTGGCTCGATCGTACACGCCGGAGCGCCGGCCGTCGATATTGCCGCTGCCCCGCTCGAGGTGCATGCCAGCTGTTGAATTTAGTCACCGAGCAACATTCCGTTATTATTTCGCTAAACGTTCCCGGTCGCTCGACCGACTCGCGTTACGCGTAATAAAAATTATTTTATCTCGTACTTCTCTCATTGCGGTATGGATAAATTTATCCTCGACCGAGTGTCGCTGACCGGGCGGCGGTATCGGCAGGGGCGGTCGGGGCAAAACGGACTACATGGCAAAAATATAAAAATTCTTGTTAATTGTTTTATTTATTACTTTTTAACGAGCAAATAATTATTTGCTTTTTTATAGGGGGAAAAAATGTTTGTTGGATATACGAACCATTTTTTATTTATCGTCCATTATTAACGATTTTTTTTCGCAGGGCAAAACGGACCACGCGGTAAAAAACGATACTTGTTTTTTTTTTTTTTTTTTTTTTTTTTTTTTTTTTTTTTTTTTAGAATAGAATTGGAAAGCTTTGTGGAGAAAAAAAACGTTGTCAGATGTAGGAACCTTTTTTTATTTAACGTTTATCTTTGATAATTTTTCGCGGGGCAAAACGCACTGAGCGGCAAAAAAAAATTCTTATTAATTTTTATATATATTTTGTTTTAACGAGAAAAAAAGATGAATCTTTATAGAGAAAAAAAAAATGTTCGTCAGAAGTAGGGACCTTTTTTATTTACCGT
Organism: Stenichneumon culpator; assembly: GCA_964017025.1. Taxonomy (NCBI): domain Eukaryota; kingdom Metazoa; phylum Arthropoda; class Insecta; order Hymenoptera; family Ichneumonidae; genus Stenichneumon; species Stenichneumon culpator. The sequence goes on from OZ024776.1 coordinate 14,768,466, forward strand.
CTATTTTTATGAATTTTTCGGGGGCGAAACGGACTACACGACAAAAAAATGTTCTCATTACGAAAAAAGTATTGTAAATCTATGGACAAAGTCTTATCCAATTTTCCGTGACGACATAAAGGCGTCCAAAAAGGGGGTTCCGTTTTGCCCCGGTGTTCCATTTTGCCCCGCACGCCCCTTCTAAGCCCAAATCCCGAATACCCGTCGGATCACGTTGATCCAGATCAAAAACATTATTACACACCTTGCATTCTGGATTTTAATAAAGAATCTGACCGCTGACGCAAGCGAAACAAGCCGAACGAACGGGTAAATCCGAGCGCCGGTCAACGTTACTTTTTTATTTTCACCCACACGAGATGAACCGCTTTCTCTTTCGGTCCTACGTTTTATGCTCTCTCGCGCGTGTTACACAATACGGCCATGTACATATCTTGGGCGTTCTCCAATTTGAAAGTAAATAGGGCAAACATAGTAGCGAGAAGTAGTGTATTAATTTCCAGCTACAAGTCATTACATCTCGTTCGGCCTGAATAAACGCAGGCCCAAGAGTTAATCGTGTATTCTCCCTGCAGGCGCTCGTACAGCGCGCATGCGCTTCCACCTGAATTCGTTAATTAAGATTTAATCGCTTCGATCTCGGCTATTCGACGGTGCAGCGAGACTCGCAACATTTCTGGCCAGCACTTTATTAGTATTGCTTTATGTATTGCTCGGACGATTAAGAATGCATCTCACATAAATTCCCGAGCAAAAGTTTCGTCCGATCGAAACTTCAGTACTCGGCGATATGCAAAAAATCTTTTAAAAAATCAGCCGTATTAACGATGTCGATACCTTTGGTTTTCAAATGATTTAAAAAATAAATTGTTTTTACGAAAATCAGAAAAAACTTTTGTTTTATCGTTTTTAATGAATTCCTTGATTTTTTTGAATCCATATGAATTTTTTCAACATTTTATTGTTTGCAAATGTTTTTTTTCTTCGGATGTTCGAAAAATTGATGTGCAGCTGCGAATTTTTTATATGTTTCCGTATCACGATTCCACAGTGCAGACGTAAGGTTTCGAGGCGATTGCGCCAACAGTTCCGTAGTTCTAGCTTTAAAAGAAAGTTTCAAAACGAAAAATTCAAAAATGTAAGAGAATGCTGAAAATATTGATGTGGTTTCTATAAAATCAACGAATTCATTTGAAAAGGGAAAAAAAAGATTTACTGATTATTTGTTGAACAATTTTTTTGTAGCAATTTGTTAATAACTTGATATTATTATTGTGGAAAATGAGTATTCTTGGCACATTTAATACAGTTGATTTTTTTCAAATTTTTCTACCATTGGGAAGAGTTCAAATTCTCACTGATCTCACTTTTGGCTTGAAATGTACGTGTGATGCATCGTTAAGAGCATCCCCAGATTCCAGCTGTTATTAATTGATCAAGGACAAATTTGTTATAAAAATAACTGAAACCAATGTCAAGCAGACAGTTCCACTGTCTGCTTGTACATGCTGATTTCTCGGACAATCATAGATTTCGAGAATTCTAATGTACCAACTCAACTAGTTCATATTACCAAAAAGAATTTCTTAGCCATTTATCAATTAAATCAACGAAAAAAATATTATATTTACGCAAAAAACAATACTAAAGATAAGACGTGAAAAACCGGCTAATCTAACTTCTTCGAGCTCTCCAATTATTGGGTCGAATATCTAGTAACGCTTGTACGAATTTCCGGCCGAGATATCGTCCGTCTTTTAACAGAAAGCAGCAACAGAAAATAGTTTAGGCGTAAACCATCTACAAATTTTTTCCTTGCATCAATCAATGTTCGTAGACGCGATTGCGAGTTTCAAATTGAATTTGCAGTACATAAATTCAGAATAAATCCCATCTGCAAAGGAGTGTCCGACAACTGCGACGTTTCCTCGCACCGCTACGCTCGCCTTATCTCCTGCCGGTAGGAGATTTATGCCCTGCACGAGATAGGAATTCCACGATACAGCGAAATGCGTTTGGCACGGAATTCGGTCGAGAGAACCAATCGCCTGCCGCACCCCTGCGGGCGGCAGCCACCTGTCGGGCCTTCTCTATACTGCGTTCTGGATCGACGCCGTTCAACGAGGCGTCCGCTTAGCGGCCTCAGAGCTACCGGGAAATAACGAGCGAACGCGGCAGGAACTCACGCGACCGCGGTTTCGTGAAAGCTTTCGCGCGAATAAATTCGCTACTCGCTCGAGCCGATCGTAATTGCCTTCCACCTTTTATTATCTCTCGCGGCTGCCTCAGCGCGCGCCGCAGCGAGGATCGGGCCGGAGAGCAACGCGAAGTCACTCGGCATCGACGCTTTTCCTATCGCAGGATAAAAATGTCCGAATTTAGGTTAAGTATCGAGGTCGATCGAAATAATATTTTTATTTCCCCTGAGAACGACGATTAATCGATTCAAGGACTCGTCCGTAATCGCGATACTCCGTGCCTGAAACTCGATACGTCCATCTCGCATACTTTTGCCCTTCGGGAGACTCTTGCGTAAAGATCTTCGCGGTCTCGTATATCCGTTCGCGTCGCAACGTGAACTTGGTCCACTCAATGCCGGGATTATGATGGAACGATAATAATAATCATAATAAATCGCTTTAGATTTAATAAATAGGGCGACGGTGCCGAAGGCGTTTTAGTGGAATTTCGAGATAAATTCTTTTCTATCCGGTGCACCGGTGTCCCCGAGTTAGTTACATCACAATCTAGTTCTGAACTGTGCGGTCGACGGGAATTCGATTTTCCAGGCTGGGGAACACTCGCGAGGCTGGCGTAGGACTCGGCTCGAGGGCGTTGTTATAAAAGCCCTCTTTTTGATGTAAAACTTTTACGACAATGTAGAACACTCGGCGAACTGCGCAGTAAGGCGTTTTTCAGCTAATGCGCAATGACGATAGTTTAACGCGAGCAGGACTCGAGCGTGTCGCAAACTTTTTTTTTTAACAGACAAAGTTTGCGACAATGTTGAACACTCCGCGAATTGCGCAGAAACGCGTTTTTAAGCTGATGTGCAGCGACGATAGTTTAACGCGAGCAATCAGGACTCGAGCGTGTCGCAAACTTTTTTTTTAATAGACAAAGTTTGCGACAATGTTGAACACTCCGCGAACTGCGCAGAAACGCGTTTTTAAGCTGTTGCGCAGCGACGATAGTTTAACGCGAACAATCAGGACTCCAACGTGTCGCAAACTTCTTTTTTTTTGTAGAAAAAGTTTGCGACAATGTTGAACACTCCGCGAACTGCGCAGAAACGCGTTTTTAAGCTGATGCGCAGCGACGATAGTTTAATGCAAGCAATCGGACTTTTCGAGTAGTTTTTTTTATAGAATTTGTATTGTTTTTTATACTATTTTAAGCTTTTTCGAAACGAACGATGGCAATGACTTCGATTGGGATTCTTCGCGACGAGGGATGATTATGTATATTATTGTTGCGTTACTCACGATTGCTCTGCTTAGTAAAGCCATGTCTTGGCGCGCTCTCCGGCGACTGGGTGTGGTGCGTTATGCCGGACACTGTCTCGAACGACTCCCCGTTCACGAGTTCTTATACCTATATCCCCGTTAAATTGCTGGAGCACGCGACGGCGACGTCGTCGACGACGACGACGACGACGGAGACGACGAGCACACGGGCCCGCAACTTTCCTTCGATGAGGGAATTGTATATCGCGGCACGGGACTCTCGATGCACGGCCGGGAGAGCAAACGTCGAATTACAATCGCGTTCAAGCCCACGGCATGTGTGGCTATACTTATACCTCACGGTCCCCCATTTTTTTTTTCTACTCTTTCCTTTTCACTCGCGTCCTTGGAAGAAGAAGCTCCGAACGTCGGACACTGCTCGCTCGGGTAGCGAGCTTTCGCAATCGTGCATGCAACAAAAAATCAATTCGCCGAACGTTTTACAACAAATATTTATTTTAGTCACAAAAAGAAACGCTTACGGATTAATTACGATCCTAACTGAGTTTACGCTGCGGACTTTTAGGATGACCTTGCTTCGACCCTTCTCTTCCCTGCGACCTTGACAATAAAGAAACCTCGATATTCGAACCTATTGAACAAAAATAAATAAAAATATAAAATTGATATTACTGTCTCAGATAAACCGAGGAATATCTGGAAGGAATGGGGGATTAAAATTACGAAGTTAACGATTTACTCTCGAGGACGATGAAAATTCATTTCTCCCACGGAGTCTCTGTTGCTACGCAGGTTTCGCTTGGTGTGTTCTACACTTCAGTGAAATATTTACGCGCAGCGGAGATCCGCAGTTTTTTGCATCCCCGCGTCTGCACGACGCACGAAGGGGAAGATTGTCGAGTCTCGTGAAATCCTCCTGGTGGTTTTTCTCGCTTGCCGGTTGACTCCGAGGACCATGAGCTGCGTCGACGAGGGTTGAACGCTATTTATAGACGGAATAGATGTATCTCGGCGATTCTCGCGCGGTGATTCTTGCGATATCGGCTATCGCGGTGCTCCGGACTCCACCTTCGGGCGACCCGCCGACGACGACGCTGCCAAGTTCAACTCGAACGCCCGGACTCGGAAAGCGAGCGATCGCGATGGCATAAAGAGAGACCGGTGCCGCGGTAGAGGCGGCGTGAGCGAGCGGTTTTCTTTGCCAGGACGCGCACAAAGGTCGGTGTAGCACGACTCGCGAACCGTCGGAGCTACATCATCTCCGTCTCGCTCTCTCCGGCATTAACATTGATACAATCGTCGACCTCGAGCATCGGGAGATAGAGATAAGCGGAGGGTATAATAATCGTGTAGACGCGAAGGTCGCGTACCCGGTGGATGGTGGAATTCGAGAGGTTGAGTCAGTTCGTAATACTGGTTACATTGTACGCGCCTAGGGGGGAGAGCGGGGCAAAACGGAACACCGGGGAATAATGGAGTATTCTTATCAGGGTTTCGTCGGCCAAAATGTCTCATCTGTCCTTTTGCCATTTTGCCTCGCCCTACGCATAGAATTAAGGGTGTGCGGGGTAAAACGGAACACCGGGGAAAAATGAAACATCGTCGAAAAACGGACTATTCTTATCAGGATTTCGTGGGCCAAAATCTCTCGTGTCCATTTTCCATTTTGTCCCGCCCTACGCATAGAATTCGCCGAGTGCGGGGTAAAATGGAACACCGGAGAAAAACGGATTATTGTTATCAGTTTTTCGTGAGCCAAAATGTCTCATCTGTCCATTTTTTTATTTTGCCCCGCCCTACGCATAGAATTAAGGGAGTGAGGGGGAAAACGGAACAGTGGGGCAAAACGGACCAGTGTCACTCATTATTTTGAGAGACATAAAAAAAACGTCACGATCTGTGGAGGAGACGAGTCTGTCCATTTTGCCCCGTTTTTACCTTACGCACAGAATTATGCGCGTGTGGGCGTAAACTGGAGCACCGAGGAAAACGGACAATTTTTAACCAGTTTTTAAGGGCCACAAGGACTCACCTGAAATGAAATTAAATGAAATGGTCCGTTTTGCCCCACTCTTCTCCCCCCGTGATTTCTGTGGAACGAATTCCCGTATGCTCGTTATACCGAATTCCAAGTTCCCAACGCGGTTTTTTCTGTACAGTCACAGAACGAAATTTAAGGACTCAAACGAGAAAGAGAAGAATCCACCGCGTATCCACTTTAACCCAAGAAACAAGGACGCAGACTGATATCGCCGCGACGAAAGTGGAATTCGTCTGTCAACCTACTCGTAGCTCCACCGGAACGATTAAATGGGAAAAAAGTACCATGAAAGCATCGATCGAATGAAATCGTTACAAGCTCCCTCTAAAACAAGCGAAATTCTCACCCAATTGGTTGTATTGCATTATAGTTCGCAGTACACAAGGTGTATATTATATAGAAAAATAAAATAAAAATAGAACATACCAAAAAAGTACCGATTGCGAAGAAATCATTGCAAGCTCTCATAAAAAAAGCGAAATTCTCAAAGAATTTTTCGAAGCAGCTAATCCATCGTCGTTCCGCCATTCTGCATTACAGTTCGCATTACACACTGCGAATATCATGTACAAAAAACATAAAAATAAAAAATACCAAAAGAATCGATCGCGAAGAAATCATAGCAAGCTTCTATTTAAAAAAAAAGTCGAAATTCTCACAGAATTTTTCGAAGCAGCTAATCCATCGTCGTTGCGCCTTTCTGCATTACAGTTCGCATTACACACTGCGAATATCATGTACAAAAAACATAAAAATGAAAAATACCAAAAGAATCGATCGCGAAGAAATCATAGCAAGCTTCTATTTTAAAAAAAAGTCGAAATTCTCACAGAATTTTTCGAAGCAGCTAATCCATCGTCCTTGCGCCTTTCTGCATTACAGTTCGCATTACACACGGTGTATATCGTGTAATATCGTGTGTATCGTCTGTACCACACTGTATACCAGCGCCGCAACCCGAAGCTATATAAGAATCGCGGTGAATTCGCGAACGGGGCGAAGCCAGACAGATTATTTTGCCGGGGAACGTAGCGAGTGCCTGCAGAGCGAACCCCCTGGACGAAACCGGTTTCCCTGTACAACCGAGCTAGCTCTTTCCGCGCCTCTCTCACCACCGCCTTCTCTTCGCGGTTCTCTTTCTTCTTTTACTTATTTTTTTTTCTTTTTAATTTTATTTTTATTTCTTCTCCTCATCTCCGTCCCACCGGATCGTCCGTACTTAGCCGAGGCTGCGCGAGTCCTCATAGATTCGACGTGGCAGCTTCCAGCCTCGAACTCGAACGACCGATCCGAAGACTCGGCTTCGTTCGCCCCGTCCTCCCTGCGAGCACGCAGCTCGCCTCTCTCCCGAAGAGCCGCTCCTGATGACCGGGTGAACGACTACGAATCGATCACGCAGCGGCTACCATCCTGAAAAAGAAGTTGAATTATTTTCGCGAAAGTTCGATCGGCCGAATCTCCGTTTGGCCGAAATCCCAATCGCTCCGAACGCAGCTCTTCACCATCGTCAAACTTCCGAAAATTCGCTTTTCCTAATCGTCGAACTGCCGAATCTTCGTTTCTTCAAATCGTCGAATTCCAAAACTTTATCCTTACGAATCGTTGAATGTCCGAAACTTTGTTTTTCCGAATCGGCGGATTTCCAAAACTTCATTTTTCCGAATCGTCGAATTTCCAAAACTTTATCCCTACGAATCGTTAAATGTCCGAAACTTTATTTTTCCGAATCGTCGGATCTCCAAAACTTTATTTTTCCGAATCGCTAATTTTCGAAGACTTTATTTTTCCGAATCGTTTAATTTGCAAAACTTTTTTTCTCCGAATCGTTAAATTCCGAAGCCTTTATTTTCTTTAATCGTTAAATTTGCAGTTCGAAGAATGCGAGAATGCGATCTTCCCTGCATCTCCGTTCCTTCGGATCGTCCGTACTTCGGATGAGTCTGCGCGAAGCCTCTCGGAATCGACGTGGCGGCTTCCAAGCCTCGACTTCGAACAACCGTTTCCTCGTTCGTCCTCCGAGCCCGCAACTCGGCTCTCCCGAAGAATCCCTTCTGATGACCAGGTGAAGCATGGAATCGATTGAAATACCATTCCCGTTTGTAATTAATCGTCCCGTCGATTCCTCCAGCAGGACGATCCACGCAAGACAAGAAGAGACGGGGGGAGGGGGCAATATGGCCCAGTCGTTATTTCTTCTTTTGCTCATCTATATTATTTCTTCCCTTCATCTTCGTCCCTCCGGATCGTTCGAACTTCGCACGAGGCTGCGCGAATCCTCGCAACTACAGTTAAATCCCGATTAACCGGGGTCGGATTAACCGGGAAGTGGATTAACGGTGCGTCTTCCGAGATTTTTTTTAATACTCGGAGCAAACCAAAGTCACTGAGTATTTAAAAAAAAAAATACTAGCTTAAGTACTCTTAATGAAAAAAATATCCGAAGTTTTACATTCTCGTTCACACTATTTAACAATTAAGTGCAAGTTGTACCAAATGTCATTGTAACTAGTCAAAATAAGATTGCATCTTTAGCCATTATTGACTTATATACTTTCGCTCTCTAGTTCAGATTAACCGGGATTTCGATTATCCGGGTCTCTTCGGTCACGAGCATCCCAGTTAATCGTGGTTCTACTGTACACAGTAAAAAAAGCTTGTACTTTTTACAACAACTTGTTGTCCACAACAACAACAACAACAACAACAACAACAACAACAACAACAACAACAACAATAATAATAATAATAATAATAATAATAATAATAATAATAATAATAATAATAATAATAATAATAATAATAATAATCGAACTATCGACAAAATTTTACAAAAGAAAAAGCGAAAAATGAACTTATATTTTATATACTACGATGTTATTATGTTACACCTGCCACATGCTTTATCTTGGTCCATGCCAACATTGTTATCTGAACGGCAAAAATGTATATGTAAAAAGGTTCGTCCTGTCAATTAAATAAATAAATAAATAAATAAATAAATAAATAAATAAATAAATAAATAAATAAATAAATAAATAAATAAATAAATAAATAAATAATAGATTCGGCGCGGGAGTTTCCAGCCTCGAGCTTCAACAACCGATGCGAAGACGCCCTCTCCTCCGGCGGAGGAAGCCTTTCCGCGCAACTCGGCTCTCCCGAACGCTCCCTCCTGATGACCGGGTGAACGACGGAATCGATCGAAATACCATTCCCTTTTGTGATTAATTGTCCGGGCTGATTCCTCCCGCAGGACGATCCGCAACCGGCGAACTCGTATAACGTGCGAGGCTGCGAGGGGGAGAGGGGAGGGGGCAAAATGGCCCCTCTCGGACCCGCCGAGCCGGGGAGCTGCCGCAGTTCGCTATATCCATAGATGGAACCCCGAAGAGCCTCGAGCTTCGCGAAGGAGATTCGAAGGCCGCGCGAGGGAGAGAGCCCTCTCCCTACACGCCTCGCCGTGGCTCGCGTGTTTTACCCACCGACCTTATATCTATCGTATCTCCCTCCCTTCCGAGAGCTCAAATGGCCACTCGTAATTCTACTCTTTGCTTTTCTTCCTTTTTTTTTTTCTGTTCTTCTCTCTCCGCGTTCTTCTTCTTCTGCTTCTTCTTCTTCTTCTTCTTCTTCTTCCTCTGCGGCGCGTCCGCTTCGTCCGGCGGCGGCAACGAAGTCCGCGACAGTTCTTCACCTGTTGCCGAGTAGTCGCCTGCGCGCCCCGGCGTCCAACGGGCCGATTCTCACTCTCGATCGCGGCTCGGGCCATCCCTGCTCGGCGTCCCTGAGAATTAAGTTCCACGCGATTTTTCGTTTACGGACTTATCGGCGTTTGTGTGCGTACCAGTTTTGATTTCATTCTGAACGGGCGGGTCTTCGCTGAGGACGCGCTGTGCGCTCGAGGGCCGAGGAAATTCTGCAGATTTCTCGGTGCGAATCTGTATAGGGTTTTTTTTTTGGTGCCGGTTTCTATTTTTTTTTCTTTTTTTTTTTTGGAAAGCGCCCGGATCTTCGCTTTGACGGCGCTGATTGTTCGAGGGTCGAGGAAATTCTGCAGACTTTTTGGTGCGAATCTATATAACGTTTTTTTATGTGTACTGGTTTCACTTTTTTTTTTTTTGCAACGCGCTCGGATCTCAGCTTTGTAGAAATTTTGCAGGGTTTTTGGTGCGAATCTATATAGCGTTCTTTTTTTTTTTAACCGCGCTCAGATCTTCGCTTCGACCTCGTTATTGGTTCGAGGATCGAAGAGATTCTGTAGATTTTTCTGTAGATTTTTTTTTACCCGTTCGAACCTTCGCTTCGAACTCCTTGTTTGTTCGAGGGTAGAAGAAATTCTGAGGACTATTGGGTGCGAATCTATATAGCGTTCTTTTTCTTCACCGCGCTCGGATCTTTTCGTCGATCTCGTTATTCGTTCGAGGGTCGAACCAATTCTGTGCATTTTTTTCGGTACGAATCTATATAGCACTTTTTTTTTGGGCGCATTTTTCGATGCACCATCGACGGTTTCGTGTTCGCCTCGCCTGAAAATTGTTCGAGAGCTATTATCTCTTTTACCGCGTGACCTTGATCCTGGGCTCTTCACCTGTTGTCAAGGGGTGGTGGGGGGAGGGGGAGAAGCTCCCTCTATAGTTCTTTCGAGAAAGTACGCCAGACTACACTGATAAAAAAAAATGCGGTCGAACCGACCACAGATTCGGGCAAGGACGTTCGAATTAATATTTTTAATGACACAAAAAAAATTTTGTTATCAAAAAAAAATAAAAAATTGTTGAACTCACTAAAAACTCTTGGCTGTACAAACGAGATATTTATTTGAACGTCTCTGACCGAATCTTTGGTCGATCCGAGCATATCTTTTTTATCATACTTATCCTCCGGCCCAAAACAGATTTATATAAATATATATATATTTATTTGTATACAATTTTTTTTTTAATAATCTATATATATATAGTGTTAAAAAAATTGTCGATAAACTAGTGTCGTACGCCCGACACTGTACAGTAGTATTTCTATAAAATTAGATTTTAAATTATTTTTTCTTAAATTATTATTTTTATTTAAAAAACATTTTCTCGTTATTCAAATATATAAAAATATATAAGAATATATATATATATTTAGATAGATAGATCAATAGATAGTGTCGTTTATTCGTGTCCTGAGGCAAGCCCCCGAAAGCCATCGTGCTTCAAAAACACAACGCCGAGCACAGAGAAAAACGCCGCAAAGAGTTCCACAGAAAAAGTGTCCGAATACAATATAACTAAAAATAACTAAGTGACTGAATGTTATATAAAAAAAACCATAACTGAATTTATTTTTATATACAAAATTTTTTATATATATACATATATATATACATACATACATACATACATATATATATATATATATATATTTAGAGCATATAAAAAAACTATCGACAAATCTACCGTCGATCGCGCGATACTCTACGCTACCATTTCTACAAAATCCAATCTTTTCCCTCGTTAAAAAAAAATGATTATTATTATGTGTATAAAATTTTTTTTTACTATTGCAAATTTACCCCCGCGCGTTTCATCGCCGGTTAACTCTGCGTACTTGCCCGCGCGTCCGTCCGTCTCGCGTCACCTCGGCCCGCCGGCAGCAGCGCGCACCGGCAGTCACGGCCACTCGCATAAATTGACGTCGGGACAAACCAGAATACTCGCCGGCTCAGCCAGCTGCCCGTGCGGAGAGCGGGCGCGCTCCCTCCGCGCTCTCGCTCCACCGATCCGATCCTCCTCGCGCCGCCCCGGCACTCCGGCCAAGGGCTCCGCCAGTTCCTTTTTTCTCCTTCTTTTTTTTTTGCAAAAATCGTGAGACGCCGCGCGGTCCTGGCTGCGCTCCTCACCACCGCGAACGACTCGCGTACCTTCGCTACGATTCTCGCGCTTCGCAAGGACTCTCGCACACACGCTCGGAGACCAAAGGAAGACGATCGATCCTTCGATCGGCCGCGATTTTTTTTTTTTTTTTTTTCCCTATGATACGAGTCGGTGACTTTTTTTTTCTCTCGGGAGAGTTTCGCGGTATTCTCGGTATAGTCGGAGCGTCTTCGATCGCCGGCGTCGCGACGATCGAAGTCTGTGTGACTCGCGATCGAGCAGCGATTTTTTCATTCCCGCTTACTCGGAAATCGTGAGGGTTTTTTTTTTGGTCCGAAGGATCTTGCAATTTTGTGCGGTAAGTTTTGTTCGTCTTGATTTTTTATTTTTTTTTATTTCTTATTTGGTTTCTTTTTCTTGAAAGAGGGATTTTTGATAGGGAGAGTGAAAAGCCTTTTTAGTGACGATTAAGGATCAGCGATTTTCTTTAAACGTTACGTATGAGATCTGCAAATTAGTGTCCTTGCGAGTCGGGTTTTTTTTTAATTTGGTTTCTTTTTCTCGGACGAGGGGTTTTTGTTGGTGAGAGTGAAAAGCCTTTTCATTGACGATTAACGATCAGCGAGTTTTTCTTTACGTTACGAACGAGATCTGCAAATAATTGTCCTTGCGAGCCGGTTTTTTTTTTTTTTTTTTTAATTTGGTTTCTTTTTCTCGGACGCGGGATTTTTGTTGGTGAGAGTGAAAAGCCATTTTATTACCGATTAACGATCAGCGAGTTTTTTTTAACGTTGCCAACGAGATCTGCAAATAATTGTCTTTATGAGTCAGTTTTATATATATTTTTTTTATTAGGTTTCTTTTTCTCGAAAGAGGGATTTTTGTTAGTGAGAGTGAAAAGCCTTTTCATTGACGATTAGTGATCAACAATTTTTTTTAACGTTACGAACGAGTTCTGCAAATAATCGTCCTTGCGAGTCGGCGAGGTGGAGAGTAAGGAGCGGTGATTGAGAACCCTCGTGGTTGCACACGCAAATGTATGATGTACGATGCGGGCGTTGAAATTACTTTTGCATCGAATCAAGGTTCCGCGAATGTGGAAATATATGGAATGATTTTACGCGAAGAGTTGCGGATGATAACAATTTATTACTTTTTCTTCACCTTCAATAATCGTTACTTCATGTCGCGACTACGCCGGTGAACATCGCAATGTTTTATTATCGATGCAGAGAATCGTGCACGCGGTTCAACGTTCTCTGTAATGTGTATAATCGAAGAATCGTTGAGGACGTCCGCGAATTTATCGAGCTTCGTCGGTTAAATTCATTGCGCCTCGTCGCACGTCGACCAATCGTTACTTCTGTTGGACCGCTTGAAAAAAATTTGCCGGTTATAAAAATTTATGAAATTTTGATATCGGCTGTAAAAATAAGTACAATTTCGTTATCGGCAGCAAAAATAAATGAAATTTCGTTATCGGCTGTAAAAATAAATAAAATTTCATTCTCGGCTATAAAAATAAATCAAATTTCGTTATCAGCTCCAAAAGTAAATCAAATTTCATTACCGACTGTAAAAATGTACGTAAAAATGAATGAAATTACTTGTAGGCTGTAAAAAGAATCGTCATCGCCAGCAAAAATAAATAAAAATTCGTTATCGGCCGGCCGTAAGTCGAGGGTAAAACGAGAGTCCTTAAGACGCGCTAGACAGGCTTACCTGCCGGGTACATACTCAGACTCCGGTCAAGGTCGTGCGATCCGCGTTCTTTCTGCACGTTTCACGATTCTACCCAGTGTCCCGATAGTACCGATCTGCTCGGGCTCTCCACGGGGCTTCGAGGACTAAAAAAAAAAAAGTAATAAACAAAAAAAATTCTCTTCGTCAATTAAATTTTTCCATGCAGATTCCTTCGCCCACGTGGTTTCCCGGAAACACCGGAGAGTCAACGTTGGATCGGCGTCTCAACGTGGGTTCCCAACAATATCCAATTGTTTCTCCGACCAATATATATTTTTTTATTTTTTTTATGCCCGACACGATTGGCATGCTCGACAGTGAAAGTAACGGGTTATGCAAATTATCGACCGCTTCCTTGATGTCGTCGACTCCGTCGGTATATTGCTCAAAATTCCATGCGGCGTTACTTACACCAATCTCATAATCGAGCACTGGCAACTTTGAATACAACTCTTGTTTTTGTTTTTTTTAGTTTGTTATTTTTTTTTCTTTTCAGAACTCGTCGGTTATGAGAACCTCGCTGTATGTCGTTGGCTGAATGGTTAAAATCGGAAAGTGTCAAGAGTTGGTAACTCCACCACCGTTGGCGTGATGTAAATGCCAATGGGGTAAGAGTTGCCCGTTTCTTGGTGCAGGACACGACTCTGCATTATGCAACTGATGCAAATCCCTACAAACCGTGCAACGAATGTATAATTATTTTTTTTTTTTATCTCAGTGACATTGTGTCCGGTCTTGTATCCATCGTTAGATTGTACAAGATGTAAGGATAAGGATGAGTTAACCCCCATACTGTATCGCATTCGCAAGAGGTCGCGGAAAACCTGCACCGATACAGCCGGGCATTCCAACTGAGTCTCGATATTTGTGTTCGATACTTCGAGTACGAACTAGGACTGTACAGATAGGCCGGCCTGGCCGGCTAAAATATCTTATCCGGCTAATGGGTTTTATAGCTTGGCCGGCTAAGCCGCTTAGTCGGCCAAACTATTTCAGCCGGCAAATCCGTTTTAGCCGTAAACCGTAAGTCATTTTTGTCAAATTTTTGCCCTTATGATTTTTCTACTTTCAAAATAGCGAAATTTTTTTTTCGATATATAGAAAAAAACAAACAAACAGTTGTATGAGGGTTTTCCTCTTAGAAACAAATCATAAAAGTTTGATTTTTTCCTTCGCTGAAAAGTCACGTTCGGTCTTATAGGCCATCATTTAACATATTTCGAAAGTTTACAGTTACGCTACCATGCAGAGCGCAAATGTGCGTATATCTATGAATGAGCGCATTAAAATTATCGAGTTCGTATTTAAATTATCGCGCCATGAGGAGTGGGGAGTTCGTGCGAGCGAGCGCTCGTCACATCACGTGTGGCGTTTGGAGCTCCGAGACTTTCCGCCGCTTGTCCAAGCCGTGAGCCTATGAGAAACAAGAGCTTCTCCCCTACAGGCTTGGCGTAGCGTCTGACCTAGCTTTTAGTTACTCCCTTTGTGGACTGTGATACGAGAACAACGGCCTTTGTGCTTTTCTCAAATAAAGTTCCTAAAATATTCGATTAAATTTAAGTTCTCATATTTAATACTGTCCGATTATTTCCCCTCACCGAGGATAATCGCCACACACGATCCCGGCACTGAAGACTTAAAGCGGTTGTAAAGATGACTCTTAACAGCATCTTTCGGCGATTCGTTGTACTATCAGTGAACAAAGGTATCTACATAACCGACTGCCCAATGACGACTCCTGCTATCGGTATCGTATCTGTTTTACCATTTTACAAATTAGTTGTCTGCTTGAAATCGGATTTGACTTGAAAGCCACGCGACCGCGGGCATCAATGGTAGGATTGTTGTTGCACGCTAGGAATCGCTGATAACTTGATAAGTGAGTTTATATTATTGTAGTAATGAAAAAAACTGTTTCCGATAAAATATTTTTATAATAAAATTTTTGTTTTCTGGGTACTAATCGTTAAATGGATTCGGTTTTTATCATTTCTATCCAGAATTCGCGTGGGATTTAATAATTTTGCCTACAATTCGCAATGGGTTTTATTCTACTGTGTGCACAACCTGTTTTCTTTTTAGTCAGTTGGTACGGAAATGAATGTGGTATCTGGTACTGAGTTTCCACCGGGACTGAGAACGGACTGAAACGAGTCTGAACTACTGGCAAAATTCTAGTTAATACGAAACTTTCTAGTCAACAGCCAATGGCTCTGCAATGTAGCACCATTCAGCGCCATTTTTTAACAGGACATCGCGACAGCTGCAATTTCGATAGTCTCAACACTTCAGCGACATCTATCGGCGAATAACTATACCTTTGAGGCAAGCAGGTACCTGCATTACTCGCTTCTCCAAGCGTCGGTAATTTAGCTGCTTCTCCTGACACAAACCGTCGCAATCGCTTTTTGCTCAACCTTACTTCATGAGGAGAGATTCGAGTTTTCATGTACTATGTAGTCGCGAGGAGTTCCTAGACGGTGCGTACGGAACGCGTACCCGTCGGGATTTGGATATTTCTCATGAAAATCGTTGTATTGTAAAACTTTTTAACTGTATTATGCAAACGCCTTCGGTAATTCTATATGGAAATTTTATTTCAGCGCGGATATTGTGTCTGTTCTACATAAATGATTTTGAGAAATTAATGTTCTAAAGGCCGTCGTAGAAATTTCGACCCACCGATTTATTAACCGATCGGGATGGTTAAAAATCGCTTCGCACTTCAGATGGCTGCTTGAAAAAAAAATTTTAATTTTCTTCCAGTATGTAGTGGGTAGGCGTTCAAAGGTTGTGAGTGCACTGTCATGATCCATCAGGATTTTTATATTTATCGCAAAAATCATTGTACCATTAAACGTTTTGACAAGAATACGCAAATCTGTATCGATTCCATACGCAAATTTCATTTAACTGTGGAAACCTTTAATATTTAGTTATAAAGATTTCGAACCTAAACTACGCTAGAATCTTTCGATATGATGAGGTTGGCCATGATTCACAGTTCGCATTCGGTCAACTGTCTGTCACCCCAACTACGCAGACTCGATTCGCCGGTAAAATAACTGAACTCCTAACCCCACGGAAGAACGTGAACGCTAAAGGAACGAAGCCAATGGAACTTGGCCAATCGGCATAAATCCAAGAAAAAGTTGGAAGGAGAAGAAGAAGATTCCCTCTCGTTACGCGTCCGCGAAAGTTGGTCGCGCAGTGCCAAGGATAAAGGCACCCCAAGTGACAGGTCTCAATGATATAGTTGTGGTGAAAATCGGAATTTTTACGAGTGTAAATTTGTAAGTGTCAATTTTATACGGAAAAGAAAAGAAAATCAATGCGACTGGAGAAAAATGGATTCCGCTCTGCGTGAGGTGAGCGAATCGGGGGAAGCGAGTTGAATGTCGCTGTAGGAGAGACGTAAATAAAAATCATATGATCGTTCTTATCCGTCAACGCCGTCGCCAGGCGGGGAATGTGTCCGTAACTCCCAATGTCGCGTGTTGTACCCCAATAAAGATTTAACGATCGATCGATAGAACAGTTCTGAATTTTTATTTAGTATATTTTATTATTTCGACCGGATTTGATTTCTGGTCTCGGCGAGTGTCGTGACACAACGCGACAATTCTTTCTGGCATCTCTCCGTTTGTGTTGGCCAACGAATTTTAATAATTTCACTCATTACAGATTGCCATCTAACTTCCTCCCGGCCATGGAAACATCGACGGAGAATATAACATGCGGGAATTGTGTATTTTACAACAACTTCGACTCCGCCAATTTGGCAAGGGTCGAACAGGTCAAGGTCGCCGACTCACTGAAAAATGGTACTGGAACTACTGTGACTAAACTATTTACAAACAAAATTAATCGCCAATTAAATTTCATCAGCGGAGAGTCAGGATGGAGAGGATAAATTTCCTCCGAACTCCAACTACGTGGAAGAAAAACCTGACAGCGAATTCAATGTGTGGACTAAACACGATTGTCATGGCACAGAGTATCAGAACAACAACAGAACTTGGTTCTACTTTGGCATCAAGCCTGGTGTACCAGGTATATGCGTTAAGTTCAATGTCGTCAATCTCAACAGGCAGTCTAAGATGTTCAGCCAAGGGATGTGTCCAGTTTTCAAGACTATTCCCGGCCATCCGCACTGGGAAAGAATTCGCGATAAGCCTACCTATGCCGTAATTAATGCACTTTTCTATAGTATCCTTAAAATTGCATGCTGTTCGATGGCAATGTATCTTGTTGAATAACTATCAAAGCCCATACAATATAAAACAACTGTTGAAAACAATTCAATCGTTGCCAATATATTTTTTGCTCAGCCATGCAATGCAACGATAGTTTTAAATGTTGTATTTATTTTGTGTTGCAGATGGACCAAAAAGGCAGCGAATTTACACTGTCCTTTCTTTACCGCATGCCAGAGAATCCCAAAGCCATTAGTTACCTAGCTTTCACCTATCCTTTCACCTACCAGGACCTCCAGAGCTATCTCAACAGAATAGACAATCGAATGGCAAAGAGAATCCTCCTGCATCCCGACGACGTGTACTACCATCGGGAGTGCGCAATAAAATCGTTGGAGGGACGAAGATTGGACATGCTGACGATAAGCTCCTTCCATAACATTTCGAACGAGAGAGAGGACAGATTGAACGGCATGTTCCCTGACACCGGGGTTGAGAGATCGTTCAAGTTTCGTGGCAAAAAAGTCATATTCCTGAGCGCCAGAGTCCATCCTGGCGAAACACCATCCAGTTTTGTGTTCAACGGTTTTCTAAATTTCTTGCTTAATCGGGACGATCCGACAGCGGTGCTACTACGCCGCATATATGTGTTCAAATTGATACCCATGCTTAATCCTGACGGGGTGGCACGCGGACACTATCGTGTGGACACCAGAGGCGTCAACCTTAACAGGGTGTATTTGGATCCTTCGCCCAAAGATCACCCCACCATCTTTGCAGCAAAATCTTTGATTAGGTGAGAATTTGCCATTTTTTTATTTGAAAGAAAGTTGAAAATTGAAATTTTCATATCGCTTCCTTATATAAGTCGCAAATTGAAATTTTCATGTGGCTTTCTCATAAAAGCTGAAAAATAAAATTTTCATGTGGCTTTCTCATAATGTTCCTCTATTGGCAAAGCTTTTTCTACGAGAAAGCATTTTCTGTATTGTTGGCTTTCTCATAGAGGAAGCTTTGGGAATAAAGGAACATCATGAGAAAGCCATATGACAATTTCAATTTGCAGCTTTTATGAGAAAACCACATGAAAATTATAGGAAGCTATTATGAGGAAGCGATAAGAAAATTTCAATTTTCAACTTTATGAACGTCAACGTCGTGTTTGAATGATATGCAAAACGACTGGCCGATTCAGGTTCAGCGCGAAAAAATACACCGACGTCTTCGCTTTGTCGGATCCGTGCACCTACTTCAATTAACGAAAATACAGGCTTTGGGAAAAGATTTTTTTTTTTATTATTAAGTCAATTATCCAATATTCACCGTTTTGTGGCCACGTCTAATGTAAGTAATCTTTATTTCATGTATACCCGCGTGGAGTTTTACATCGTTCCCCCTTCCCCGAAAAAAATTCCATAAAACCTCACTGCTTCGATAGATTTCGGCCAAATTCGATACCAAAGATCTTTGATCACTTTATTATATTTGTCTGCAATTTTAGGACGATCGTTCAAAATTTACTCAAGTTAGAGTTACCACGACCATTTTTCAAAAATTTCAAAATCCACACATACGTCCGGACGCCAGCTAAAAATCGCCATTCTCGACGTTTTGGACTGTTTTAAGTACTCGGACACTAAAATCTCAAAAACAATTTTTTTAACGAAAATAAAGTTTCCTCTATGAGGAAGTAATAAACAAATTTAAAAAAATATATATATATATATCGAATGGCAATTTGACTTAATAAGTTTATTAATGTAAGTCTTAACTATTGCCTGCACAATTTTGTAGGTACTATCACAACCACTATGAGGTTGTGGATGAACCAGTTTCCCAGGACACCGATGTACCGGACAACGTGAATCTGGAAGTGAGCAAAGACGAGGTGATTATCGTCAGATCTACAGGTTCAGTGACTAGTGCGATAAGAGACACTACCAACAGATTACTTCAACAGGTACTTGTTGTCGCACCTGCTTTACCCTCGTTTGCTTTTTTTATTACCGTTTTATTTTTCTTATTTTCACGCTTGACTCTTACCGTCCGAAAGGCATTTCCTTTCTCATTGTCCTCCAGGTGACTCTAATGACTCTGGACGAAACGAACAAACGCGAGCAGATCGTTCGACAAGTTTCCACCGACACGGAACTAAACACCTCCGAGCAGATTTTCGAAGTCGACGACAAGCTCACGGAAACGCCCGGCAAACTTTCGAACAAAAAGTCCAAGTGTCCGACGACGAACCCCGAGGATTCGGGACTGTTTCTATACATAGATCTGCACGGCCACGCATCGAAGAAGGGCGTATTCATGTACGGCAACTACTTCGACGACCCGGAGGACACTATAATGTGTATGCTTCTTCCAAAAATGATGTCAATCAACAATCCAAACTTTCACTTCACTTCTTGTAGTTTCGCGGAGCGAAATATGTATCTCATGTGAGTTTACTTCCCTGTACATAGAAACATTTTTTACGTTCTCTGATATTCTCTCGAAAATGTTGTTGTGATTATTTTATTTTATTTTTTTCGAATTTACAGCGACAAAAGGGATGGCATGTCCCGTGAAGGATCGGGCCGAGTTGCCGTGTACAAATTGACGGGACTCGTTCGCAGTTACACCCTGGAATGCAATTATAATTCGGGACGTTTGGTTAACACACTGCCGGCACGGATTCGAGACGGTAACAACAAGACTCCTAGCCACATGTTCGTACCACCGAAATACACGCCAACGGTCTTCGAGGAGGTGAGACTAATTGACGATAGATAACGGTATTACCTAATTTTCGAATTTTATATAGTTCTGTCGACAACATTGAAAAGAATAATAAAAAATTGGCACAGGTTGGAGCGGCACTCGGTCCTTCGATACTCGATCTAACGAACAGCAACCCCAACAGCCGTCTACCCAACAGTCAGTATCGTTCGCTGAGGGGCGTCAAGACATTCTTGAAACTCACGTGCGTCAACAGTCATAGCGCGTCGATCAATAGGCCCCGCAACAAGGTAAATGACAGTACTGAAAATCTTATAAATATCGAGATAAAGCAGTGTTCGCTTTCTTAAATACGTTTCATAAAAACGGCGTTAATTGTCGTTTATTTCTCTTGGCGCAGGAAGAGATAAAATAAAATCGTGTTATTATGTTGCAATATTACCGAATTCACAAGCTCACTGCTATGGTGTACCCAGTTGTACATTTTTTTTTATGTTTCATTAAAAGTTTAACTATCGACCGATGGATATCCCGCGAATTCATCATCGTGACAATAATACCCTAACAATAATTCTTGCGTTTCGCGACTGCGACTGATTACTAACTGTTCCTTAACTCGACTCGAGTACTCAATCGCGGCAGTTTACAGACCTGTAAAATCAAATTTTCTTTTTTTATTATTATTATTAGTTAGATAATAAGTTAGAAAAATTTCAAATAAATGTACACACTACCTTTAGATTAAAAGGTTCACCGAATACTCATCGGTATATAGTGTTATTGTAGAGATCACATGGCAGTCGGTAATGCGAGACTTCGTAAGCCCGCATACCATTTCGTCGAGACAAAGTGCGCTTAAAAGTATTAGTCGATGTTACAGTGTCAAAAGAAAAAAGTTATCAATTCGTGGTTGTGATTTATAGAATATATCATATATAGTCTAAAAAAATAGACAAAGTTCATTCGCGAAATGACACGTGTAAATAGAAATATAATTTAGTGGAAAAAAGTTAAACGGTAAAGATGCGACGCGAGAAGTTTAATTAAATTAAATTTATTTATTATAATTTAAAAAGCAACTGATCCATTGGCCTTTGTAAATTTGTAGATTCTTTAATTGTTGTGTCGTACCATTCGATACTGCAGTGCCGAAAGTATCCGCTGTGCATCGTATGGGTCAATGGAATAAAAAATAAAAAATACCACATTCCGTACGTGTCAACCGCAAATGCATGAACGACGACGATTTTGCGAATTAACAAGATTTATGGCATTTAATGACGATTTGTTTTCACACATTAATCGATCCCAGTGTTCCATCGTTTATTGTTCATAAACGAAATAATATTACCATTATGTCACATCGCATTTCATTAATGCGCTCTAAATTGCAATTATTAAAAATCATCTATACTACTATTTTCACCTAGATACTATTTTTTGAAATAATTATTATCAAATTATAAAAAAAAAAAAAACGTTTACTTCCGACGCTGGAAAAATAAACTTCAATAATCAAAGTAAAATGAACAATTCTATTAATTAATTTACGACGTTGAAGATTGTACAATATATATATATATACATATATATATATATATATATATATATATATATATATATATATATATATATATATATATATATATATATATATATATATATATATATCTGTGTTAATAAATTCAAAGTCTTTTTAGCACGGCACTCTTTTACATTTTTCTGTTATTATTTTTGCCCGCTTTGTGTATCCCGGCCGGTTCCCAACGAGCGAGAGTCTTAATCGTTTGTAGTTGATGTTTATACTAGGCTGCGCGATGTGCGACAAGTTGTTTACCGTATACAGCGTCGATGCGATGCGTATTGCCGATCGCTTTGCCTCAACGCCAAGCGATATACGTGTGTATGAGCGTGCATAAATCTCACGTATATACATTCATATACACAAGTCTCAATATAGATATTAATGTTTGATTGTGGAAAAAGGCTTTGAAGATATTTCGCTTTAAACAACGACAATAACAAACAAGTTAACCTGCAGAGTTTCGTTTTCTCAACGACGGTAGAAAGAGGATTTAATATTATTTGTACATCACGGCGTTTTCTCCCCGCAGGACAATAGTGGAACGGTCGGTAAAGAAGCACCACGACTGGAAAACATAGTTGCGTCGATGAATTACGTGCCGCCGAGTGAGTTGGAAAATTCACCGAAGAGTGAGACGAGTATTGTTGTGAAGCCGCGAATAATTCGTCGCACAACGTCCCTCTACACGTCGATGAAGAGAATGAAGAGCACAAAGAAATCACGCCAAGTCATTAACCGGAATTCCATGAAGAATCAGCGTACGGCCAACGCCGAGAACGGACCTATGATTTCTACGATTAAATCGTCCCATCACGGGGTCAAGGCCACGCTGCCGAAGCCCATCGGATATCAAGTGGCTGTCGAGTCAAATTTTAAGAATATCGGTACGTCCCTGTCGGCGCCACTATCGCAGACTCAGCATCAATCAAAGAAAACAATCGTCAAAGCGTCGATAGGGCAGAGCGCGACCGACGAGCAAACGACCGTGGTAAAGCAAGGCCCGAAGAGACTGAAGATCGTCTCGCCGAGGATAATAAAGACTCGACCGGAGATCGGAGAATCTTCGAGGGTTGCGACGAGCGACGAAAATGTAACCTCGCCGTCGCAGGGGCTCGTACGATTTCGCAACAAGCAAAGCGCCAAGGGGACTTTCGGTAAATGCCGAAAATCTTGTCACAAAGGCGAGAACAAAACGAAACCAAGAAAGACTTCCAAGCTGAAGGCGAAGAGTTAGATGAAGGTTTGATCGAAATCTTTCGTGAAAATGCCGATGATTTTTATTACTTTCGTATATCGGTGATAATCTCTGTGAAAAAAAAAGAAAAAGAAATGAAGAAGGAAGAATGAGAGCTGTGATACGTCTCCTGATACGTTTAACAGGAACGCTCGGAAACTCATTAGGGATTAAAAACATACGTATTATCTTGAGCTATCGTGCCTATTATCGTACGATCGACCACAATCCTACGATTGATAATATTCATTCATAACGACGATATATAGAAACATTAGAATACGATGGAATTGAAACGCGATTTCTTTAACAACTCTATACAATAACATGTATCTCATATCATCGCAATATCGTAAATACTGCGCGCGCCTATGACTGATATAATCAGCGGAAAAAAAAGTCGACGTACATTTTTTTTTGCCTAATAAAATTGTCTACACTATTAATATTTTCGTTGATTTAACCGACGCCGTTTTCTTGCTTGAGCGAATGAAAAAAAAAAATACCGCAGCACAGCTTCGGAGACCGCATGAAGAATGGTCTTCTTCTTTCTTTACGGTGTTAGGCCAGTGGCGAAGTGCCAGGGCAGGAAAACAGTCTTACACTCGGGACAAAAGGTGCGATCGAAACGAGAACAAAGTGTGCACAGTACCGACGTAGGTAATTTATCAATAGGTGGTAGAGTCACGATATTGTATACTTCGGGCTGCAGGGACAACTGCGATGATTATGCTATAGGGAGAGATCGCTGCCCCACTCTGTCGATACGGTGACGTCAGCGGCATGAATCGGCCACCTATACTCTGTCTCGGCGCCACGATTTCACTCAACCGTTTAAACCGCATCGAAACGTCGACGAACCTCGACGCCGGAGGAGCTAGGAGAACCACCCGTGCTTGTCTCGACCGAACAGGTGTTCGACAACGCGTGTATACAGCGTCGAATCGTAGCGTCGAGCTCTCGCTGAACGACGAACTGTGCGGTGCGG
Organism: Stenichneumon culpator; assembly: GCA_964017025.1. Taxonomy (NCBI): domain Eukaryota; kingdom Metazoa; phylum Arthropoda; class Insecta; order Hymenoptera; family Ichneumonidae; genus Stenichneumon; species Stenichneumon culpator. Next base: position 14,792,299 of record OZ024776.1, read on the forward strand.
ATTGAAAAGAAAGTAAAAACAAACCTATTAAAATGGGAGCCAAGAGAATCGGTATCGAGTATTTCACCGTCGTCGCGATACTCTCTGCCTTCTTCATACCAGGTAAGAAACTCTACGTGATACATTCGGCATAGCGGCGCATAGAGTTGGGACGCTCCTCGGTCGTTACGGTGGTTCATTTGGGCGGGGCGATTCTTCGGTGTATAAACTGTATCGCAGCTTGTTTACGCACCTGTGTCTCGGGAAACTAATGACTCGATGCACGGAGACGGCAGACATGTTTTTTGTCGCTCATGAGATTATCGCATTTAAGTTTACCGATCGGAGATCGACGCCATTGAAATTCATTTGGCGCTGATGTTGGCGATCGGAGGAAGCTTACGATCATTTGTTTTTCTTATTTTTATTTTCTGTCCAGGTCCAATCAACGGTTTAGTTCTCAAAACAAACAAAAAAATCGTTTTTTCATGTTTACTTGCATGACTGTAGTTGAAATTATTGGAAACTGATAATTGACTCTATTTGTCTTCTTTTGTCTAAGCTATTAAGCTGTTATTTTCGATGATCGATGAAAATGATTTATTTTATTGCAATTTGACTTTGTAGAACCTTGGACATTTTTTTCCATCAATATTTTCGAAGCTCTTTACACGCTAAGCTAGAATGCACCCGCTATGCGGATTATCGGCGCTCACGTTCGAGGATGAATTTATGATTATCTCCTGTGCTCCGCGACTGCCTTTCCCACTCATCGGAACGCTCGCTCTGGAATTCCGTAATTACATTCCGGCTACGGAAATTAGCTTCGATCGAGAAGTCGCACTCATTGAGGGCAACTAAGCGCCTCGGCGACTCGGACGGCGAGCCGGATCAAAAGTCAAACGGACGGGAATTTTATATCGCCCGAGAATTACATTTACTAATTTATTTTTCTCTTTATAAATTACATTAAGCTTCGTCCCTGCGAGAGTTTCGCACTCGTCAATGCTTATCAGTGCTTTCACAGCCGACTGACTGAACTTAAGGTCATACCACGCTACTGGAGCAGAGTTATCGGTTTCGTGCTTCACGAACTCGCTGATATACGCTTCGAACCGAAAATACTCAACGGCGCGAGCGAGATCGTCATGTACTTCCGCAGATTTTACTGCCCCATACGATAATTGATGCGTCTATGCTATGTATTTACTTTTTTTTTTTTTTTTTATCTACGTACCAGCAGATTGTTGTGACTCGGACACTTTGCTCCCTCACTGTGGACTATGAAATGTACAACCGGAAATCTCCCGGTAACACGTCAGTTCCGGTTTGAAAATTTCATTTTCCGACCGGTAATGACGTGCATCGATATAATAGAATCAGAATAATATAAGAGGGTAATCGTTATGAGGGCCTGGGAGGGAAGTCCCTAAGGGGATTTGGAATAATCAGGGGGACAAAAAACTTTTCAAAATATATGTATACGATTTATTTATTAATTTATCTATATATTTATTTATTTACGTATTTAATTATTTACTTTCCATGTAGCAGAGGGAATAATGTGCTATCAATGCATCAGCACGAACAACTCGCATCCATTTCAGTGCAACGAATTTCTGACGAGCGATATCGACATGGTGCCGACCTCGTGCGACGGAGTTTTCGGGGCTCAATATTGCGTTAAACACGTCGGACGATTCGAGGGTAAAATTCCAGCGTAAACCGGAAGAGGGAATACCGCGCCTGGATATATTTTTTTTTTTTATTAATATTTTGCATGACTCTATATCTGATGCTTTTACTAATCGTATCATGCGGAGCAACAGCTGTAGTGGTTATATAGATATACTGCGACGGTCAGAAACAGCCTCTGTATAATGGTCGCTGCACACGACTAGTTGTGGTCGACTAAATATTCCACGGGGTGGATATTATCGGAACGCCGCCACTCATCCTTCATTCGATAATAATTTCGTAGCATATAACATCACTCGCAAAGACGACCGAAGACACCTTTTCAGAACGCTCTTGCAATACATTGAAATTATTTTTTGAAGGGATCGATTCGACACAGTAAAAAAAAAGTTTGTACATTCGTCCAACATTTGTTTTAACTCATAAAGCATGACAATCCAATTTTTCGTTAATTTCACAATTTTTTTATTCTACGTAAGCGTATTTTTAACCTGAAAAAATTGTGAAGTTAACAAGAATGAAATTGTGCCAGTTTGCGATAAAAAAAAAATTTCGTCAAATTTAAAAACCTTTTTTTTTTATCGTGTAAATTGAAGAGTTGGAATCATTTTTCGAAATAGAGCTTATTGTGTATTGATTTTCCGATAAGCGAGAATTAATATTGTGTACGATCATTCACCGTGGAGCCAAGTTAACGTGAAAAAGAATATATATATATACATATATATATATTTATTTTTATCATAGCCCAAGTTTTACTAATCTCATTTGAATCGCGTGAAAGTCACAGTGCTGGCTCTGGATTGCTACCAATGCACAACGGCTGACGAGTGGAAGTGCATGGACAGCGAGCTGGTGTTAAACGCGCTGGAACCGAAAAGTTGCGACCACGTCTTCGAGGCGCAATACTGCGTGAAAACTGTCGGAAAATATGGAGGTCTTTGAAAAAAAAAAAAAAATTGCGTTTACTAGGTGTCTAATGCATGCACTGTCGTCTGCATGGCGAGATTTATGCACGAAGCTCGTACAATAATTTTTCTATTCACTAATACTCATAGCTAAAATAAATGCACTAATGCCAAAAAAAAAAAATCTGATTAATTAAAGAATCGAAAAAAAAAAATTTGATAGTCTCTCAAGATTAGTAAACATACTCGTGTTTCGACAGACGGCATCGGAACGAAGCGTTTCTGTTCAGCTGTGCACCTGGGAAATTACTGCGATTACGTCCAGAATCAGGGCGACATTCTGGAGTATCGGACGTGCCTGTACACTTGCACTGGGGACGGTTGCAACCCAGCTTCCGCACTGAAGCCAAACTCGATCGTCTTCGTTGCATCTAGTTTAATTTTACTCTGGCTGTTCTCACCGAGAACATAAAAAGCGATCGCACTCTCGATTTCGATTGTTTTACTCGAGCTCGGAATGAACTTTACTTACGCAGCGAATCAACGAGAGAAAAAGCAAACAAACAAAAGGAAAAACTAAGTGCGAAAATTTCATTAGCATTAAATCCGAGATATTGATTCGTAGCTTTTATTTTTTCACGATTCTAGAATTCCAGTCTTTATTTTTTTACAATTTAATGCCGCGACGGCGGTAAAACGTACAGCGATGGAAAAATAATCAAAGCACGAAACGAATTGTCCAAGACTACACTCACAGCCGCGAGTTTGTCGTAACAATTATTTGTTGTTTCTCGCAATTTTACTGGAAAAAATTCGCGGATATTGGTGTACGTAGTTACCTGATTTTATGCCGTCCCAATGTAACTCGTAGATTACCGGATTTCTATGTAGGTTCTCGTTAATTTTGTATTTATGTTCGGAATCGTTAAGACATTGAATGTGTGTGTGTGTGTGTGTGTGTGTGTGTGTGTGTGTGTGTGTGTGTGTGTGTGTTTTTAACGTATCATTAGTGTGTTTATCGACGAAAAATATTTTTAAGCGTTTCGAGCTATTTACGAATATTCATGTATTACAAAGAGACAGGCATGTTATGCAAGTAGACTGTTTGCAATAAAGACGCTCCTCAATGTATTCGATCGATTTGTATTTATATCCGGTAACGCTGCGACGTGTTTCCATCGGGTTAAAACTGTTGGACGATTCTTCATCGGAAATATTTTTATTTCTTAATTCTAGTCGAACTCACGTAAGACGAGATTAAAATTTAACGAAAGATTAGTTTACGTTCAATGCATGTAGACTCATTCCTCGCCGTCAAACTTTTTCGTCACGTCCACATATTCGCCGTCGGGACTGTCGTAGTCCTTGATCGGAGGTGTGAACGTCGGTCCCCTAACGGTACACGGCACGAGAGCAAGATCGAGCTGGAAATTGCATTAATAGCACGTTTATAAGTCACGAACGAAAGAACAATTAACGGACAATAATTTACTACCTGTATCGCCTCCTGATAAAGCTCCTCCGACTCGTTCCGCAGCTCGTCGAGAGCTCTTTGTTGTGAGAAACAAATGGAATCCAACATTTGTATGTCAGCGACTCGCTGCCTCAGCTTGTATCTCGACCATTCTTTCGCCAGCAGAATCCGCTCCTCCCGCACCTCCTCCGAGATGGGCGGCAATTTTCGCAATCGTTTCCTGAGTTCAATAATGAAATATGAATTTGCCACATCTACATGCAATTGAGAATTTTATAATTGCTAAAGTGAACAATTTTACTACTCCTCCGGCATGTGTTTAAATTATTTTAAAAAAATGGAAATTAACATGCATCAGAGCTTATCCCATATATTTTTTTTGTTATCAATCTTCAAGTATGCCCGAGTGATTTTAGATATAATTGAAAGTAAATTTTTCGAACGTCAACAATTGGACATGTTGTATATCATTCTTTCATAACACATGCATGAATCGCGGCACTTTACATGGCAGGGTTGCGAGCCGAAAGTCGCTGATTGGTCTGAAAGTCGCTCGGGCAGAAAACCTCCCGCTCGTCGCAATCGCCAACTTTCGAGCCTTGTTGCACGATATACTATTGTTTCATACATCAAACTCCGGGTGTTTCCAGTTCTCGATATAATTTTAAAAGCGTACTCTTTTTCGTCTATCAGTTTGAAAGGGATTTCCACCTCGCCGATGGGCTTCAACTGTCTTGCATTTTTCTCCAATCGACGAATCTGTTTCTCAAGCTTCTTCTTGCGTCGCTCTTCCCTCTGTCTGATGATGGCAGGATCGATTCTCTTTTTTTTCTTCAATGGCTCAGCGCTGTAACACACGAAATTGTAATATCTCGAAAGAAAAATGTATCGCCGATACCGTCGATAACTCACAACAAGGCGTTCGTCACTCCGAAGCACAACGGATTCACATTTGTCGAAATACTCCTTGTAGTAGAGCTATAACTGTGCAACGAAAACCTGGAGCAAAATAATTGTTTGTTACTGTTGAAAGATATCGCTTCGAGAGATACCCGGTATAATTGTTACATAAATATTTCATCGGAAGCCGAAAAAATAAAGAAAAAAAAGAATCTATCGTTTAGAGGTTAGAGTGAAAATATATTAGAGAAAATTTCACAAAAGTTTTTGACATCGTCGTCGCTAGAGATTCATATCGTGCGTACCTTGAAAAAGCCGTTAAAATACCGGCGCAACTCATTATCGTGCGACTGATGAATGTCTTGACCAAGAAATAAATTAATCGGACAGCGATAAGTCGTCAGTCGTGCCGCTGAGCGATGTTCCGACAACACGCCTCGTCATTGGCCACCTCGGATATATTCTGTCTTATCAAATTCATTTTGCTACCGCAATCAGGATATCTTTAAATTCAAATCGGGACGCACAACATCGATTCCAAGAGATATTTTTTACTCGCCGTAATAAAGGGTTAAATTTATAAAACAGTGAATCGATGGCGTTCGCTACATCAACTGCGGATAATGTCGACGGGCGCCTTTTTTTGGTGCGATCTACTTTCAAGTAAAACTTATTCATCGCATTTTATTTATAAGAACATACAAAAACAATCTTACCGCTAGACATGGGATCAAATGTAAAGGTCTCAGTAACTTCGAGGCGAATACATCCATAATAAACAAAATCAATGATAAATAGTCGATAAAAAGTGTTTGGCGCTCGAAGGAGAAAATAGATAAATAATGCACAATGGATTCATTATTTTTATCTCAAACAACAATTAATGGCCCAGTTACAGTGTAATATGTTACGCTGCCAGTGATAGAGATGAAACTAGTACTATATCTATAGTCTACAATGCATGGATTTCAGGTAGATCTATTGCATCACGTATAGTTATACGAATTAGGAAATAAGATCGTATCGGGTCGTCGGTGTTCCCGATAAATCGAACGGTGCACAGAAGGTGTGCGCGTACGTCTCATTCGGATCGTCGAGCCCGAATACGCCAAGGCTTCTTTAGACCTGCAGATACACAGCGGCAGAGAGAAACACGAATACTTGGCAATCGAAAAAAAGTCATTCCCGAGGACTCGTGCGCTTCTGCGTAAAGGGACGTTGCGTTTCAGTGCAAGGAGGGTCGTCGGCGGTGACGGCACGCGCGGGTGTATCGGAATTTCACTCTCGTTCCCCGTTCGGTCACCACCCCTATTTAGACACCCGAAATCGTCGTATTCTACGCTTCCAACCATAATAGTAAACACATCGCTTACACCGCTGTAAATACACACTACACACACGCGCGCACACACACGCACGCGCACACACACACACACACACACACACCGTGTGTTTTCCATCATAGTCGAAAGAAAAAAACAAAGAATCTTTCGCTCTCGTTTGATTCACAATAATGCATCAAACTCATCAGCAAAGTTCGGCCAGTTCGACGAGCTATTCGGTGGTCGTTGCGGGCTGCGATAGGAAAACAATCTATTATTAATGAGAAAATAGGAATTTTCGCGTCATAGAGACAAGGCAATATAAAAAGGATAATTATAAAACGAAAGTGAAATACGATCGACAGTGAAGAAACTCGGTGATGTCGAGGCTGCTCGAATCGAGCACGCTCGACGACGCGACGAAGAGGGCTGATTCGAATAATCGAAACTCGTCGACAGCGACAGGAAATGTCTTACAGTGATGGCGGACGTTCGGTACGAAAGTCCGGCTCCAAGTCGCCTAAAAAATTGCGCGTAACCAAGGCCGAGAACAGCGACAAAGCAACGACGACGATAAGTTACGGTCATCGTTACGCCGACAGTCCGCAACCGTCCGTACACAAGCGCAATCTCTACGTCGTATCGTTTCCGTTGATACTTTTGTTCAACGTCTTACGAACGTTGCTCTATCAGCTGTTCGTCGTATTCAAGTACATCTACGCATCGACCTCCCACCTTATAAGGCGGAGACAAGCCGCGAGAAACACTTGCCAGCTGGAGATCGTCGTCGGACAGGAGAACGAGGAGGGTCTTCTCGGTGTCTCGAGCGTGAGAACGGACGCTCCTGAGATGTCGCAGATTCCGAGACGACCAGCTGGACCCGGACCTGGCGATCCGCTTCTGGCCAAACAAAAACATCATCATCGACGGGCCTTTGAATTCATCAGCAAGGCACTCAAAATCGACGAGGAAAATGAAGGTAAGATACTTCTTTTTTTTTTAATCTTTAATACCAATTAAGGTGAGCTCAAATCAATCAATACAAAAATTTTAAGGACACAAAGAGATGGCGATCGAATTGTACAAGAAAGGAATCGGCGAGTTGGAGAAAGGCGTAGCGGTGGAGTGCAACGGAGGCAGAGGAGAGGTCTGGGAACGCGCTCAAAGACTTCACGACAAGATGAGAACAAATCTTGCGATGGCAAAGGATCGACTGGATTTTCTAGGTAGATCATTTTTATAATTTACAACAACAACAAAATTCTTCGAGGATAATATCGCTGTTTCGTTTGCCTGCGAGCTGTGTACATTGCACTGCCAGGATGGTCGCTTGGTCAATTTCACTCGGAGAATATTAATGTTCGTCGAGTGTACAATTATCTGTCCGTGTATCGTCTACTCGGCATGTTAATGTGCTATATACATCTTTTGCTCAATTGTTGATTGGTGTACATTGTTGTGAGAAAAACAAAATATTGTTTTGCAATTTATCCTTGGAACTTATCGTAGACACTATTCTGAATGGACAGAAACCTTGCATCTGAGATACGACATTGAATCTAGAGGATCACGTAAATTTCGCTTGGATAATATCGTTGATGGTCCAAGATATGTAAATAGATACGTTGTTCATAATATTTTTATGAATTTCCACTGTTTTTTTAATAGAAAAAAAAAGAAAAGCCTTGAGAGTCAAGTACCGAACGGACTCAGTCGATAACGAAAACTGTAAGTCATTTATGTATTCAAGGGTCGTCACAATTGCAGGCCGTAATAATCTGTTCTTCCTGAGAAAAGTTTTGCACTCTGGAAAAAATCAAATGAAAATGAATTGGAGTTTTTGTTACCGACTGGTGACGGGCATCGTCTCAAGAGCATGTGCAATACCGCGGTCGGTAATAAAAACTGCAATAAACTTTTCTCACGGATTTTGGCATACACGATCGAAATAAAAATCTCATGATATCCGCTTTCGATGTGACTTTGCTTTGGATCGTACATACGAGAACCCGTAAAGAAAAAAGTTGATTACAGTTTTTGATACCGACCGAGCCCGGGATGGACGGGGAGGGAGGTGTTTCATATGTTCTTAAGGGGAAGTGAAAGTCACGTGACGGGGCCATGAGTGTAAGAGAGATAGTTGTAATTTTCAAATTAACTTTATTCAAAGGTGTTAATTTTTTAGAGAAAAAAATGAATTCGGGCCGGATGCGAAATTACCGTGTGCATCCGGCTCGAATTTGCTTTTTCCTCAAAAAAAATTAGCACCCTTGAGAAAAGTTCATTACAGTTTTCATTACCGACCGCGATATTTCACTTCCCCTTGAGCTCGAATTCTGAGAAAAGCTTGTGGATTTTTTATTTTTATATACATCAGAGACGAAAAAAAATGTTCAAGTTATTTCTCTGATCAAGGACTCTTATCCCCGACCCTCTAGATTTGATGTGTACATACAAACCCTTGTACAAAATCTGTATTATTGTATAAACACGAAGAAGGAAAAAAAAATTTGGTAGCCGCTCATACATAAAATCGCTGTAAAATTTTGTTTGGTTCTGTCCAAGTGGCTATTGCAAGCATGGCAGAGAATGTTTATTACTTTTTGTAGCGAATGTTTGCGAGCTGAGAAAGTTGGATATTACCGACGTCGACGGCCGCGGATCTAACGGAAGATGTACGGTGGTCGAGCACCCAGGAAACTATCTGAGGGCGAGACGCCACGCTCAAGTCGCTCGATCGACACAGTCGTTAACGAACGATCGCAGACACTCTGATAATGCACAAACAATCAATACGTCGCACAATACGTATACACAGATACCAAAGCCAACGTCGAGATCGCGCTCGCCGAAAACGTGCTATGCCCGCATACCCGAAGGTATCGTGCAAACCATTCTCTTACGTCATTTTATATTAATTATCTATTTTATTTTGTTATCATATATATTACAGTGCTTTCTGCCCATCGCCTCGCGCAACGCTTTCTCATGATATTAGCTATCATGATGTGTAGTCAGTAGCGAAATAGCCTGTTTATCTGAATTTCTCATTTCTAATTGTTTTCTAATTTCTAATTGATATTTTTGGATTGGTCGCGCCGCGAAGACGCGTTTACAATAGCGCACGAACACCGGTTCAGTTGGTAAAAAAAACTGTACTGCATACCGTTTTGAGGCCACAGAGCGCCGAGGAAAAAGATAATTGTCGTTCCCTGCATCTGCCGATTCCCTAGGGAAAGACAATTTTCTTTTTCCTCTGCGGACTATGGTTTCAAAACGGCATTCAGTACAGTTTTTTTTTTTTTTCTTTTGTCGGCAGCGATACTTCACATCACATTAAAGGGCTATGGGAGGGTTTCGGGAAATAGTCACACACTCCAACACCTTTTTCCTCGATTAACTATAATAAATAATTTCTCCACGGGAGGGCAAAAAGAAATACATGCCGTCTCGACGTCGCTCGGCTACGACGTGATGGGAAAGGGGGGAAGGGTTACGATCGGCGAAACTACGATATTTTTAATGCGGCGACTTATATAATATGAAATTGAATATTATTACACAGCAGCCTTCGGGCAATCCTTTGCTTCCTATATAATTTTTGTTGCAAGTTATTTCCGGTGGAAAAAATAAATTTTCAAACCGGCGCGTGCAATATTGTCTTATTGACAATATCGGTGAACAAGAAAAAAAAATAGAAGATAATAAAATTATTCGGAAAAGTAGCTAGAAAATTAGATCCAGCCTATCTTCGATACCCTTCTAGAAAACAAAGAAAAATGCGTGTGGGCATGTATTGGCGCTTGGCATGGCAATCCTGTATGTTTCATCGGCATTGTAAATAAACAGAAAAAAAATGTATGAGGTTTCCCGAGTGATAATTAAAACGAGTCACTTGAACCACCAGATATTTCTATTGCTGTAGCGTCCGGAAGAAAGCTGAATGTTCCGGGAAAGCGAGTCGCGGGTTCGGTGATGAGCAAGAGTCAAACGTTGCCGCGGAGCATGGGACGCTCAACGCCGACTCTTCCCTGCCACAGGACAACGCCGATAAAACCATCGGGGACACCGCCTTCGATAAAGCGACAACTGTCCGTACCCGGCAACGGTTCGCCCATCCGTCGACCCGGAACTCCAAGTGGGACGCACAGCAATCGCGGAACTCCGACGAGAAAAGTGCCTATTCTCAAAGGCGTGGATCCAAAACTTGCTCAAGTTATATTGGACGAGATACTCGAGGGTAGCACGGCGGTTCAATGGGAGGACATCGCAGGACAAGAGGTACAGACATATTATTTCATATTAAATGAAAACAAAATAGCTAACGCAAATAAGTACTGCGATGCCGAAACATTTGTTATGCAAACGTGCACCAACAATGAAGCTTATTTTCCCGCTTTTCTTTCCTTCATATTACAAATTGTTTCATATTAAATAATAAAATAAATAGCAACCGGAATTAATTACTGGAAAAAGCTGTTTAAATGTATACCAATAATAAAACTTATTTTACAATTTTTTTGTTTGTTTTAAATTAGATTGCAAAACAAGCGCTGCAGGAAATGGTTATCTTACCGTCGCTGAGGCCGGAACTTTTTACGGGACTGCGTACGCCGGCACGAGGATTGCTCCTATTCGGTCCACCGGGTAACGGGAAGACCCTGCTGGCGCGTGCCGTAGCTACTCAGTGCAACGCGACGTTCTTCTCGATATCCGCGGCGAGTTTGACTTCCAAGTACGTCGGAGAGGGTGAAAAATTGGTCCGAGCTTTATTCGCGATAGCTCGAGAGCTCCAGCCTTCCGTCATTTTCGTCGATGAAGTCGACTCGTTGCTTAGCGAACGGCGTGACAACGAACATGAAGCGTCGAGGTATAAAATAACAAATAATGGACCGCCGACGGCGAAAATTGATAACTAAGCTATGTTTAACGCTGCAGACGATTGAAAACCGAGTTCCTGGTAGAATTCGACGGTCTGCCGTGCAATCCTGAGGAACGCGTTCTGGTAATGGCCGCGACGAATCGTCCGCAGGAATTGGACGAAGCCGCACTGAGAAGATTCAGTAAACGGGTATACGTTACTCTGCCGGACACCCGTACGAGAATAATGCTTCTCATGAGACTATTGGGAAAGCACAACGATCCTTTGACGACCGAGGAGTTGGAAGAAATGGCGACATTGACGGAAGGATATTCCGGCAGTGATTTGACCGGATTAGCGAAGGATGCGGCCCTCGGACCCATCAGGGGTGAGTCGCGCTGTAACACGATCATGTTTATTAATTGTTCAATGTTTATTGTGTAACCTAATTTTTTAAATTTTCTTCCCCGAACGTAGAGCTCAATCCCGAACAAGTTAAAGCCCTCGACCTGAATTTGGTGCGAAACATAACAATGCAAGATTTCTTGGATTCGTTGAAGAGAATCCGCCGCTCGGTATCACCGGCGAGTCTAGCCGGTTACGAGAAGTGGAGCCTCGAGTACGGGGACGTGAGTCTTTGATTCAGATAGTGCCCGCGAAAAGGGCTTCGCGCTTTGTTGATCTCGGTAAATTGCGTATTTATCATGTAAGTACAGGCAGTAAGATCGATGCCGTGAACATTTTTTCTGCGTCCCCGGCGTCAAAATCACTAAGGTTACGAATCGGAAAGTTTGGAAATTTTTTTCTCTACGACTGCAGCATTAACGGTACGGCGAAGGGCGTTGAGGACAGGGCCACGACGTGCGACCACTGTCAACCGTTGAGTAACGTATAATACGCGTCTACCACCGTCGCCGAGCCGTGCCTCTCGGACGAGAGGGGAAAACAAATAATTGTTGAATTATAAAATATCGGAGAATCACCGAGGCTTTTACTACATTTTTGCAAACACTTCAAGATTAAAAAAAAACGGAAAGATAAACAAGAAGTACGTACATACACACGCGTGCGCGCGCGCGCACACACACACACCTCTACAAATGCAACCACGCACGTCCAAGGAGATGATAAGTAACGAGAAATTAATCGAGTAATTATCAGTTAGTCGATATTCATGTACAAAAGACAAAAAAAACCTCCTATATCAAATCGTATCGTAACTCTGCATATGTGATTTTCGTGTGAATGATACGCAGTAAGGATAAAGTAATTTGCGAATGAAATGAATAAAACGAAACTGGCCTTGCGAGAGTCAAACAAACGAAACCCCGGGGTGAGGGGTTACGTTAAATTATAAAACTCGGGGACGAATCAGTCGATACCTCGCGGAATTGATCGTCGCTGTACGATATGCAGCAACCACTGAGATTGGAATCGATCGATAAACGGTGTAAAGCAAACCTTCAACGACAACGAAATGCACACACGTGGGATACCCATTAAGGACACAAAAAAACCCTATCTTTTCCCAAAATATAGTTCGTAAGTGAAAAACGAAAGAATTGCGATTCATCGCGGTCAAGTATTTATTTCGATGTCAAAATTATTGTGATAACCGATTGCGACGAAACTCGATGTACTTTTTCTCAGAAGTCTCGTAGTTGTTTTCGATTTTTTTCGTCTTTCTTTAATTTATTTTTCGTTGTTCTCACATCTAGTCATGCATGTTTCAGCTATGAGGATGACAGTGGCTTCAACGGCTTTCGCATTATGAACGATTCTTTTTTTTTTTTTTTTTTTTGCGACTTTGGGCTTCGAGGAGTCAAGCATTTTGAGCGATTCGCATACTCGTGCGAATGTTATTAAAAAGTAAAAAAAAATCCTGGAAGTCTCTACTACCGTCGGATTATCTTTGTTTGCCAAGTATTTTTGTATGCTGGCGTGTGAAAACAAGAAACGACGTTTTTTGTTGTTGTCCGTTTCACAATTCGAATGATGTGATGCTGCTAAGCCTTATCCGTACGTTATAAACCTAATCGATTAAATAAGGCACTCGGAACAGTCCATGCCCAGGTTGGGACACATTCATCGACGAAACGTGCCGGAATTTTTTTGAACGCATCTCGTTCCGTCGAACAACGACGAGAGAAAAATCCAAGTTATAAATATAAGTCGGCAGTCGATTTTGCTGCTGTCGTTAAAGAAAAAAAAATTGAGTACAAACGCAAGTTGGTTGAGATGAGTTATTTCTTGTTTTGTTCGTTCCAGCCTGCTTAATGGCCGCGGAGCCAGTTTATATACGTTATAAATTTAATGATATAAAACGTATCGCTTTGTTCTCGGCCACACTTATTTACGTATACTTAGTGAAATTTTACTAGAGAACAATTGCGTCTATGAATGTTTAGATGTAAGAGTGTAATCATGAGATTTTCTTTCGTCTGTTCATTTCTTTTTCTTGTATCACGTGTGCCCGTTTTTTTTTAATGTAATTCATTACGTTATTACAATTTCTATCCGATCGAACGGATAATCCACGAATTCAAAGGAAACAAACGGAAAAATAAATAATAAAAAAAAAACGAATGTAATAACTTTAGTACCGAAATGCTCGTAATCGAACACGCGTTTTTTCGTTGTGTTACAATTTTTGCACTGTGGAGAACAGAATTGAATCGATTAACAACGCGAAGATATGTTAATCGCGATCTTCCAGCCTTCCGATTGCGAAACAGCTCAGCCTTGATCCGGTTATTTTGCTACTTTTATAACTCATAGCAATAAGGTCACAATAAGAACTCTATTGTAAGCGATATTGTACCTCCTATCGTATTATCGAAAAGTATTGTTGCAGACAGATATTATATCGAGCGTGTTAACTGTCTCGCGGTTGTTTTTTAACTGGTTACCAACGAAATGATCCGGTAGGGTATCATTTAAGCCGAACTCATTTATGCCAAAAGTAACTTTCCATAAAAAGTAACTTGATTATAGAAAAATCATGGGCGAGTTTCGATATTACCTGGAAGCGCTAGCCGTCGCTTCCGGTTTGAAAATATCAGTTTTCAACCAGAAGTGACGTCATACAGGAAATACTGTAAGAATTTCAGCCGAAATTTTTTATTTTCAAACCGGAAGTGACGCATACGTATTTTTACGTATGATTGAAATTGAAATTGGCATTGACATTGAAATGAGTTTAGTGTAAATCATGCCCTACCAACGATTTTTCTTCCGAGAAAACAAACAAAAAGTTAATCACTCGACGCACCAAATATTTATTTGTCTCATCTCGTCGATGTAAATCAGAGTTGGCCATCATTCAAATTTAATTTTTTTAAATTGAGTTTCTTTTCATTTTTTTTCTTTTCTCATTCGATGTAATTTATTTGTTATCCGCGTTTATATAAAAGCAATACGTTATACCGTAGTCTCGTACGACCCTGTACTGTTAATAATCGCATACCAAAATTCTTTGTCGAGATACTCCGATTTTTGCCATGTAGAACATATTATAACGAATAGTACGAGTGACTTTCGTAATAATTATTCGAATTGTTACATTTATATTATATTCCTTGTATGGGGTAGCGAATGGAAAAAAATGCCCAACTCTGATGTAAATATGTGCTATTACGCCAGTATGTAAATTTTGCGCGTTGCGATTATTCTTAGTATAGATTCTTAAGCAGTTTATAGAATCTACAGGAAATATGCCAAGTAAAACGTTTGTGTCGTTGACTTCCAGTGCGTAGCGACTAGAGATAGTTTTCGCCATACACGCAGACGAATATAATCGTGTACTACACACTTCCACGCGGATCGTAATACGACCATTTAAGTCGAGAGAAAAAAATCTTTTATAATTGACATAGTTGGACCTCACTCGATATTTGTATATTTTACGTTGCATCGTTGCGTTGTTATAAGTAAACACCACTATATATAGCGAACCGAATGAGTTTCACGAAAGAACTTACGTATATATAGCGAACCGAATGAGTTTCACGAAAGAACTTACGTATATATAGCTCACTGGTAGATACGAATCTCTTTCGATCGATATCGCTAAGTTGTGTTGGGCAAAAAAAAAAAACAACGACGAAGCAAGTAATTGCGAACGACGGCTGCATTCCAAACAAAAAAAAGTTATTATTGTACAATATTAATGGCTGAATAAAGTTAAATTCCATTTGAAAACACGACATCTTTATGATCTTTTTTTTTCTCTCCACCTAGTCCGATAACACAAAAAATGTTACCGAATTGTCCGACGAATTGTTTCTTACAAAATGTAAATTTTTTGTCACGCATTTCATTACTATCATTCTAATTACAAAAATAGACGGGAGCCATCAACGATCGACAATAAATTATACAACGGCTCGAACATTCAGGGCTCAGCTGTGCCCGGTAAGAAAAACTTATCGTTGGTTTTTTTTTTCTTCTTTTTTCTTTAACGTGAGAAAAAAAGAGTAGTGGGCTTCACCAGGTCAAATTTTAAACGATAGCAATGTATTTTAAATATTTATTCCTTTTTTTTCATTCAAAGGACAATTTGTTTGTTTTTTTGTTTTTTTTTTCTTCATTTTTATTATTATAAGATAACATTATCCTATGCATTGTCGAGGGGGTTTACCACCCTGCCGTACCTAAATTACTCTTTATATAACATTCTTTACTTTATGTCTTCCATCGCTTCACTGATTAAGTTATCCATAATCAAAGATTCTCATACGTTCGCCACTTCCGCGTCACTGTACCATACTCAACTTATTTTTATTTCTTCCCTCTGCTTTTTATGCCTTTGCTATGTTCAGTCGTCGTGTCTTCGTTTCTTATTTTTTTTTCCTTTTTTTAGTATCGAGCGTCGTTCTTTTTTTTCCTTTCTTCCTTTACTCTTATTAGTGGTAAGGAGGGGGGCTGCTCTTTCTAAGACTTTCTATCGTCGGTGGTTGCATATTGCGCCTGATACTCATTCGCACATTAATTCACCTCAACCATATGCGTAACACACCGCAAATAATTTCTTTAAATTCGATTTAACGACATATATAATCCATGCTGACGTAAAAAACCATTCTACTGCTCACACTACACCCGGTTAAGTCCTATGGAGATCAGAGATGAAAATAAAAATTGATCAAATGCTTTTTGTCGGAATGATATGAATATCAAAATAATTTGAACATTGGTGAAGGCACCCAAATAATTATCAAGCCCGGAGCCCGTCGATGAACGAAAAAAAAACAACAAAAAAGAAGAAAGAAAATTAAATAAATATTAAAGCTAAGTGCAAACCGCTCGACGACAGAAGTACATTTTCCTCGATACCTCTCGTTTACGTAAGTCCACGATAATGCAACCCCGCGTTATACATTTATTGGAAGACACGAATGGATAGAGACACATAACTTTTCCCCCGGTATCGTAAAAGCCCCTCGCGAAAACAAGGAAACACGCTAGAAATCACGATTAGCGGAATGTCATACGACGACGAACGTTTCCGCACTGAAAAATTTACAATCGACTCTCTGTCCGATGGGAAAAACGTATTTATCTTTTTTTATTTTTGTTAGGGGCAAGGAATACGAAATGAAAAAAAAAAACCGCTTTAGTTTGACTTTCTCTGTACAACGGCAGAAAGGATATATATATTCAGAGATATTACTTTCGTTTCTTAACGATTAGGCGTCCAATCCTGGCAATAGGATGTGATTGTTCGGTGGAAGAATGGATCCGGCTGTTTCCAAGCTTACATCATATTTTATTCTAAACATCAACGATTTATTTTTTGTTTGTTTTTTATCCGATATCATTATTTTCATAGAAACGAAAATAAATTTCAATGATTTTATTGATTCGAAAAACTCAACGGCGTCGTTAAATTGACGGCGATTTGGAATACGGAGTGTGTGGGGGGGGGGGGGGCGGGGGGGTTTGAAAAAATTGTGGGCAAACCACCGCCGATAAGGTTGCTTTGCTCTTTGCACCAATCGACGATTCGTGGACCTTTTTTTTTGTTTTTTTTGTCGATCTCCAAAATAAACAGTTCGCCCTGGACACGTTGATATCGCGCACGCTCGTTAACGGTCGTACAATCGTCGCGCGGTGACTGGCTGTCAAACCCAAACGGCACTCGATATCGAGATACAGTCGCGCTCGAAGATCTTCGCCTCTCCCTCCCACACAATCACTTACGCACGCACGCACGCACGCACGCACGCACGCACGCACGCACGCACGCACGCACGCACGCACGCACGCACGCACGCACGCACGCACGCACGCACGCACGCACGCACGTTCACTCACTCACTCATATATCGAAAATAAAAGCAAAGCCAAGTGGGGAAAAAAATATCGCTTAAAAAAAAAAAAAGAAAATAAAAAAATTGGAACTACACTTCGCAATTATCGTATAAGATTGGAGCAATGCAGTGAGGCGACCCGACCGACGCAGGACTGGCGCAAGCCCCCTCCCCCCACCCCAGAATCGAACGTTAGTGTGTGACGGGCCTGGCACGTACTAATTATCGGCTCTAAAATCCGTATTACGAGACCTGAAACTGTTACTTAATCGACGAAACTCAACGACCGGAATGACAAAAACATTCCGCGAAACGATGGAATTATTCATACTCAAAAAGCATAAACGAGGAAAAAATGTTTTTGCGTTAGCAAAGGCCACGGAAGTATCCTCATTTTCGACTGTCAATCGGAACTTACAATGAACGGAAAAAAAAAATGCATACCGAAAACGAAAGAAAATAAAAATGAGACCGCAGGCTCCTCGAGACACTGATTCCTTTCTTATGTTTCTTTCTTTTTGTTTCCTGTATCCCCAATTTTTCAATAACGCCCGCACGGTTCGGCGTTTCGTTGGAGGTAAAGAATACGAGCGATTTAGATATGCAGAGTGTGTTTCGGAACAACGTAACGTTAGAACAAGATCTTTTGCTTCTCTTCTTGTTTTACCTCAATATTCTGTTGAATGTTGCGTGTCGGTGTCGGTATATTGCGATAACGTGTCTTTCGTTTTGTTTTTTTTTTCTTTATACTTGTATTTGTATGTCGGTGTGTTTTTATATCGATCGAAGCGCAGACGTGATCGTTTAAATGGTTATAATTTGAGAACGATTTCGAAGTAGCTCCCTGTCGCGTGTTCCGTACGTAAAGTCTCCGCTATTTCGTTATGTCTTGCATGTTGTTGTTGTTGTTGTTGTTGTTATCGTTTTCATTGCGTAGGATACTGCGGCATGGTGTAAGTTACCATAGCCGGTTGTTGGCCGGGCTGAAGGGGTGCCGCCGCCGTCGGGGGTGCGGCGGTCGCTTGTCCTGGCTGCCATGTGCCTGCTGCCGGTGCTTGCATCCTCATGCTGTTCATGTACTGGGCCTGCTGACCGTAGTACTGGCCGTAGTACTGAGCCGGCTGCAAGAACTGGCTCTGCATCTGTGGATAACCCTGAGGATACCAGTAGCTCGGCATTTGTTGACCGTACCCGTAAGGATACTGTCCAGCTCCGGCGGTCACCTGTTGTCGTAAGAATTTTTCATTTTTATCCGATATGCACGTTACTCCGACGATTTAGGGTGGTTTCACCCGGTCAATGATCATTATCGCAAATTGCGTTTTAAGTTGTATCAGACAAAAAAAAATGGATTCCGACTCGAGCAAACGAGTTCTCGGACCACCACTAACGGCACCGCGTGAGCGCGGAGCCACTTTGTAATGTGTTAGGGTATTGTTCGAGTAACGCGCTACTATTTTTTTATAAAACGGTCGGATACACGGGAAGCGTCCGGGAAAGAAGCAACTATCGAATATGATCATTCACCTGTTGCCTTCACCCTAAGATGGCCTTGCAGACATGGTCTACGAGTTACTGGAGAAAAAAAAAAATTATGAATGGCGATTCGTACAAGTTCTTTCAATACCTGCTGAGCCTGCTGATTAGCATTGGGCCCTACGCTGTTCGGATCGCCGTTCTCCTTTCCCCAAAAGCATTTGACGATGCTTCCATTGATATCCGTATTATGCGTCGCCTCAATCGCGTGCGTAGCGGCCTCCTTGGTCGTAAATTTTATGAAAGCGTAACCCTTGTCCTTGAAAACTCGAATGTCCTGGATTGTACCGAATGGCGAGAATGTTTTTGTTATCAGCTCGTCCGTTATTCCGTTTGTGAAGCCGCCGCAGTAGACGGTACAGTTTGTCGGGCTGCTTTGGTTGTATACCTGGTTTTTGTTTTTTTTTTTGTTTTTTTTTTTGCAGGAAAACAATGGTTATTAAAATTTATTATCATAAAATACAACGACTAATTCTAACTACAGGATCGAATTTTTTTTGCTTGGGAAATGGTTTTAAAGAATTATAAATTTTTCATATCTGATATAATTAAAATGTCTATGCTGTAATTCATGAAGTGAGGGACTTATTAGTTGCAGGAGAATCAATGTTATCAGGGCTCAAAGACAGTAAGCTTATTGTTACTTTATACTGCTGCAAAGTAACAAGTCATTCAGCTTTTACAAATACAGCTGGATTTGAAAAAGTCGTTGTGCTCATTTTACAAAAATAATTTCTCCAAAAAACCGTGATGTTGTTTGGCAAGGTAGAAATTTTACTATACGTAGCCATAAAAATTTTCCTCTGCAGACAATTGCAAAAATGTTTGTAAATATTGTGTCTTTTCAAAGTTGTACACGGATAAGTTGAGAGCGACTCCTAATAGTCAAAAGTATACTTTCTTTTAGCAGATAATGTAAGGCAGCATGGCATGGCGATCCATCTATAGTTTTGTCTTTATTACATAAATAATTGAAAAAAAAACTTCTTTGGTTTGTTTTTTAGCAGTTTTTTTGCTATAAACTACTTTTAAATTCCAACTCTCATTTTGTACTCAAAACTGTATATGTAATACATTTTTTTTTTGTACGCGTAATACGTTAATTCTAGGAGCAACAATCCATTCTTCAGAGTCCAATCGATTCCGAATGTGAAAAACCCTTAACGCGCAGGTGTCCCCATATAGGGTACACTTAACGAATCCAAAACACCTACGTAAGTTCTCTGTTTATACCTCGTCGTAGTTAGGTTTGCTATTGTTGGAGTGCCTCGGCCTCTCCGATCTGGGTGGCGGAGGTTTTCTGGTGGACCAGTTTGTCCTAATGCTACGCGATCCGAGCCACTGTCCGTTCATTGCGTTTATAGCCGCTTCGGCCTCGGACTTTTTGACGAAGGATACGAATGCGTAACCTTTGCTCTTGTTCGTCTGCGCATCCCGCACGATCCTGCAATTGCTTATTTCGCCGAACGGCGCGAACGCCTCTTTCAGTGTGTCGGTATCAATTTCGGGAGATAAGTCGCCGACGAATATGTGGTGATGATTACTCGTGTCGAGTTTGGGTTGGTTGCCGGGGCTCGTGGCCCAGTTAACCTTCATCTCCCTATCCAGAAAGGATCTCTTGTTCATGGCGGCCAGTGCCGTAGCCGCGCATTGATGATTCGTAAATTCGACGAAAGCATAGGGATCATTGCCGGGCTCGCGTATTATCTTTGAGCCTTTCACCGCTCCAATTTGTGAAAATAAAGCGCACAAGAGTTCGTCAGACACCGAAGCGTCTAGATTTCCCACGTAGAGCGTACGGGGATGGCTTTCCTCGCTCATGCTCGTCTCTGCTTCCCTTCAGCGAACCAGCCTACCCTCACTGTTGCCTCCCAATCTCCCTCTTACTACAGTATAATTTATAAATCACACGACCGTTTGTTACTTCGTTCATTTACCTCGATACCGTGCGGCATCAGTTTGTAACGACGTTATTTCTTCGCCTTTTTTTTATTAACAAATTATAAGACCAAACGTTTTTAACGCGAAGCTGCTACACCCAGCCTCTACGTCATACTAACATAAAATGGCCGCCTGCGCATTCGCTGTGTGTGTGCGCGAGCTCGCGCTCACTCTCTCTCTCTCTCTCTTTCTCTCTCTCTGTCGCGGAGGTAGTTTTTCACTCTCTCGCTCGCACACACCACTTTCTCCTCGATCGTGCGCGCGCGAATTTATAGCGTTCGCCACCGGGGCTTTATTCTCTCTCTCTCTCTCTCGCTCTCTCTCTCTCTCTCTCTCTCTCTCTCTCTCTCTCTCTCTCTCTCTCTCTCTCTCTCGCTCTCTCTCTCTCTCGCTCTCTCTCTCTCTCTCTCTCTCTCTCTGCCCCTTCCCCTCGCTCGTGCCGCGAGAAATGCGAATATTTTCGTTCAAGCCAAACTTGAATTGGGAAACGATTGGATCGAAACTGTTGGATTGCCCAACGAAGAATCACTTGGCGATCGTGGACTATAAATATATAAATGATAGAACCACGCGTGTCGTTCGTCCGGTTGTTTTGTAACAGGTAGCGCGAAAAATGCTGCCGAATCATTGGTTGCGCGCGCCGGTGCTAACGGCCGCCGGAAGGATGGTGATGTTTTTACACAGTCGGTAAGGCAGGTTCCTCTTTTACGTTAAGAGTCGATACGAGAACGGACTCGGTTCCCCGTGACGTATCCGCGACGGAACTCGGGGTTTTCGGCGACCTGTCAGCTGACAGCGCGGACATCGGCGCGATATGTTTACCGCGAGCTTTCACTATTTCCCAGAGAATACGAGAAAAAATAAGGTTCTCATAGAGTAAATGAATGTATTCGAAGCGATAGCGGTATTGTCAATAATTCTCGCTGTGTCATCGATCTTGGCGATATAACAGCAACGAGCACCGGAGATGCTCCGAAATGACTCTCTAGTAAAATTAAAGGTAACACTGATAATGCCACAGTTCCCCAATTAAATGATATAATCAACGATCGCTGTTCAATTTTTTCAGATGTAGAGTTTTGCTCGAAAAAAAATATTCGCTTCCCAAACCGAAGGAAGACTTTTCCACCAGCCCGGACGATGGAGCGAGTAGTGCCAACTAGCTGGTGGAACAAAATTTTACTGTTCGCCAGCCTCGCCTGCGCAGCGTTTTGTCTGACAGTGGAACAATGGGCCGGCCTAACTTCGCTGCCGATTTACGTGCCCATTATTTGGGCTCTGCTCGTCACCGTAGTCTCTACATGGCTTAGCTTCTTTCTGTTCAAGAAGACTCTGAAAGCCAGCTCTCCGTTCTACATTACTCCTGTAACACCGTGGATCCAAAAGATCGTGACCTCCTACTTAAAACTGAACACCATTAACAAAGATACGTCGGAAAAGTCGAATCTCGCTGCGGCGGATGGGGCAGATAGAGACATTTCCGATAGGGATTGCAAATGGAAAAAAAAAACGATAAACAATTTTTGGAACTCTAAAGATCGCGCGATTTCGGAGAGAGGTAAAGAAGAGGCCAAAACGCATACCCTGTGTGGCATGGACTTGAAAAAAATAATCAACGAAATTGAGATGAAATTCGTGGGGGTGTGGTATGACGAGCTTAGCGACGACAGAGCCTTCAAGACGGAGGCGAACGAGCTGCTTGGTAAATTGTTGAAGAGAATTTGCTTGGAAATATCATCGATAGATGAGATGCGCCTGGCGCACAAGTTGGCCGACGTTTTTTTGCTGCATTTGAAGGAGTACCGGCGAGCTCTGAGGCGAGTGGAGAAAGGAACTACGGCTGATGTCGAGGAGGCTTACAGATGCACGCACCCCGGCGCCCGAAGCGCATCGACGCTCCAGCACACGCTTCATCGGCTTGTTACCATTCTGGCGGGTGAATTCCTCCAGTGGGAGCTGACGAGTTCGCTACCGTGCAAGTTGCTTATTTCCATTCTCGCCAAACGGCTCCTGCTCGGGGTGCAGGCGATCGGGTGTCCTTACTGGATATTCCAAAACTGGATTGCCCTGTTACGCTCAGCCGGCGAGAAAGAAAATCGAGGCGTTCCGCGGGGCATTGATAAGAACGTAAGGCTCGCAAGATATCAGGGCATTTGCGTATGATTAAAAATGATTTATTGATTGATTTATTTATTAACGGGACATGCCTTTTCACATAAAGTTTAAAGTACATAGTAATTGAGATCAAGATTATTAACAAATTGTGTGTTTTTGTACATCAGGATTATTAACAAATTTCGCGTATTTAGTAAAGTATATGCGAAGAATGTGTCATTCATAGAGGAGCAAGTAAAAAAAAAAAAAAAAAGTGACGAGGTAAAAATTTTTGTTTTCCTCTTGCAGGGCATTGTATCGAAGGCCCTCGGAGAGGGTATAGAATCGGCTACGGCAGCGGTGGTTCCTCGGCCTCTGCAATTTTCGTCCGATGAGGAGAAATCAGCATCCGTTAACAGATCGTCTGAGAACAATGATGGAAAGTCTCTGCCGAATTCGCGAAGGGATTCGCTCAGTTTGGACGGTCTGACGCCTATGGTTCACAGAGGCTTGTGGGCTGACATTAACGTCTCTCAAGCCGATGACGAAGGGGATGACGACAGAATATCGCCGGTCTACGAAGAACCTACCGACTTTGCGACTACGATAGCGAGGCTACGAAACTTGCTTCAACAGAAATCCACCGCCACGACTCCGCTGTAGGCATCGCAATTTTTTTTTTTTATTTTCCGGCGAACAATCATATTGTTTTCCTATATAAAAAATTCGTAATTCTTTTTGAGTGTAGCATTTTTTAAAACTCGCTGTTGCCGTCGATTGTTTTATATTTCTTCGTTTTTCAGACAATCGGAAGAAAAATCGTACGTCGTGTACGAAGGAAATCAATTCACGAACTTGGCGATTCCTTGGACGGAATTTTATACCGCTCCGGATGGTTCGCAGCAGCTCCTCTACTGCATCCAATTCGACGACGTTGAGCAGCACGGCGTCGATACGTTCGAGACTACAACGGCGACAGTAAGGAGACAGTACACCGACTTTGCCGCGCTTCACGCCAACTTGGAGGAGGTAGTAAATATTTTGTTATGAAAAAGTGTTAAAAAATGTGTGCTCGACTGATTGGTCTGACTCTCGGCAGGTACCTTCGTTCAGCGCTATAATGTCGGAGATTCATTTGCCGGAGGGCGGTGGCCGCACGGATATGGAGCACTATCTGAGAACCGTGTGCACGAGACTGTCGGCGGACTCGCCCCCTCAGCTTCGTCATTTCCTGAGGCCTAGCAGCGGGCCTGGCAAAAAAGCGGATGCAGTTGCACCTCGGCTCGACCGATTTCTCGCTAAAACTGTTACCGGCGTTTTCAATACCTTGAGAACGGTCGTTCCCGGCTTCGAGATGGAGCAGGAGGAAGAAATACAACCTCTCCCTATGTTGATGCCCTTGTCGGATATTCCTTGGCGATTCGTCGAAAACACGAAAGCCGTGAGTTGTTTTCGCGGTGCGATGGATTTTTTTTTTTTCTTTACTTTTTTCTATCAAACTAATCAGTCTTGTTGCAGAAGAGTTTGGCGCTCGAGTTGCAACAGTTGGTCGCGGAGAGGATCGATTATTGCTCGGTCGACACGGCTTACGAGGCGGTTGATTCCGTGGAGGGAAGCGGTGACTCCGAGATGCTCGCTCTCTGGTGGGAAACCGCGAACGCTCCGTATGATGGTCCGTATCACCTATCGCATGAAACATTCTCGAATCAATATCACTGTAAAGTTATCGTTTATCATTCAGAGGAACTCGAGGAGCTCGACTGTCGATTGAGCATGACGTGTGCCTCGATAGATCTTCTGTGCGAAATTCTCGCCGGGATCGGCAGCAACAACACGATGCAGCAGGAGGCTGTCGTCAGATGGTCAAAACTGTTATTTGGAAACATCACGGAACCACTCATCAAAGTACGACACCCACGAGCTTGACGATTCGATTCGATCTGAATATCCGATTTTACTACTTTTTACGTTCAAAATTTTCCAGTGCCTCGTCTCGCGACTGTCTGCGTATCTGAACGATCTGGCCCTCTCCTCCAACGTGCAGATCGACAATCCGGATGAGCCGGTCGGAAGCGTAAAGGACAAATTGTCGCTGCTGCTTGAGGCGAAAGTTGCTATCGAGGTGAAACGAGCGTTCGGCGAGGAGGACACCCGCGACATAATAAAGTTCATCCTGAGCTCGTTCGAGCACAAAAAAATTAATCTCGATCTGATACTTCAGGTTATCGATATTCTGGCGTCGGAGCTTTTGGCCTCGTGCAGACTCAGCCACGGTAATACAGTGCCATGATTAGAAAAGAAAAAAAAAGTATCTTCAACAACATAACGCTATTATTAAGATACAGTCATAATCCGGGTACCTGAATGTACAGTGCACTGTGATTTTACAACTGGCATTAATTTCACCTTCTTTGTTTTTCTTTCACGGATCGTTAGAGAATCTAAATATTGCCCCGTTACGTGTTACATTGTTCTCCGAGCAGCCATAGCTGTTTCATCTTAATAATATATAATTCAATTATTAAATTTGTACAAAAAGAAAAAAAAGTTGAGAAAAAAGATTGTTAAATCTGTTTATGAGTTATCTATGAAAAAAGTAGTGCATCAGACGCTTTGTTGTAATCCAAAGATAATATAAACTATATATATATACGACAACGAAACGAATATATATATATATATATATATATATATATATATGTGTGCGTGTGTATAGAAGACAGTGAATAGTCAAAATGATGTATGAATCCTTTTTAATCAAAATCAATGATATTTATCATGGAATAACGGAGTAAGAGTACTCATAAGTTAATTATCCTTGGCGCCCGTGTCACTCTGAGCCTTCTGTTTCTCCAATTGCGCTCTGAAACAATCCAAGGTCAAATTCCATAACTAACGATTCCCTTTGAATTACTGGTGTAAATGGTAGAACAACGATTCAAGAATCGTATTTACCTTAGCTGTTGATTGAAATCGTCCTCAACGTCATCGTCGTCCCAGTTGTCTTCCCATACGCTGATATCCTCGTTATCCTCGTCCTTGGCCGTCCAATCTTACGATAATGAATCAGCAAATTGGAGGTTACAAGAGGTACGAGTTGGTTCGATGCCCAATAATAAACAAAATAAATTACCTTCGGTAGGGAATTCTTCGAACTCGTCGTCCTCCTCGAGGAGTCCCAAGTCCACCTTTGACTTGTCGGTCTTCGTGTCCGTCATTGTCTGTTAATTGCAATAGTTTTCGGTAATCGAATACGGACTGACAACGAAACTTGGATGATAACAGTGTTTATAGTGGTTTATAGGTTATGTTTTTGTAGGCGGCGACTCCGAGCGGATTTCAATGGTGGCGATTTCAATATTCGCCGTGTCTACAGTGACGCTGACGTTACTTTTGCGTAAAATTTCAAGTGACGCAAAGATCGTGTGCCATCATATTTCTTCGTATTTTTCGTAAAGGTAACGCTGATATTTTAATAAAACTCCTTGTTAAGCGGAATCTCCGTTACTTTTCCATTTTTACACAAGTAACGCTACTGCAACTAATTAACTTGCAGCTAATTAATATTAGCTGCAAAGCTCTATTGTAACTTCTGCGAAATTTTTCGACCGGAATTGAGGTCATACCGAAAATACGTCACTTCCGGTCGAAAAATGCGATTTTCAAACAGCTTTCGGTATATTTGTTTGGTAATTAAAAGCGAATCGAGCTCATCGGTTAAATAACACATTGCCTTTATTCAAACTGTTTTCCACAATTCTTCTTATACTATGTCGGTGTCTGTACAAATTTAATTACGATTATGAGCAGCATATACTATCCTCTTTGACAATACGTAATTTTCGTATTTCATTTGTAATAAGCTTATTAAAACGTTAAGTTTAGAATGTATGGTATTAATCCGTTGGAAGGACACGATGGTCATATTATTAACACCCAGACTATCTTCGAATCGACCAGAGTGGATCCAGCTGACTGAGTGGATCAATCTTGTCAGTCTTTTCTTGCGACGCCGTTGCGATCTTCGCTTGCGAGCTGGTCTGCCCGACCGATTGTTCACCTGTAATATTTTTAGAAAAACGTAGCATAGAATTATCGTACATTCCCCGAAGCTTCGAGCTTTATCTGAACGTACCTTGCTGCCTCGCGATACCGTGCTGCATACCGACTCCGAGATTGTGAAGAAAATCGTCCGACGGATGACAATGCTGTGGCTTCTTCATCGCTCGACCCTTATTGCCTTTCATGCTTTCGAAACACTGGAAAGTTGACCGCGTCGACGATAGGATTCCACCTACAGAAATGAATCGCATCAATTTGCAATAATTTACTGTAATTTTCCAGGAGTTTTAACACCTCATCCTCTCGGTCCGAAAACTGCAGTTACTATTATTATTATTGTTATTATTCACGAGTGTCGACGATTTCCCGCCAAAAGCAAATTCTTGCATGACGCGGAATATCAATTCAGCTTCGTGTAAAAATTTGCTTTCCACTGTTCAAGATTGGTTTTTGAAAAAATGAATTGCCGTTTTTATTACTACCCGCGGTATTTTCAATGCTCTTAACATGGCTTTCGATTGCACTCACGTTTCATAAGAGTATCCTGGGCGTGATAGAGTACCATCCGATATCCGAACAACAGAGAGTCTCTGTCTATCATAAACCTTCGATATTTTACGAGAGTGGAGAATACTAGTGGCACATCGACGGCTCCGTGGCCGGCGCGAACGTGACACACGGCGGCCGCGGCTAGGAGGAATAATCCGCTGAGAGAACCACCGAACAAGCAGTGCACGACTATCGGCTTCGGCGAACAATGTCTCAGAGCTTGTTCGGACAGTATGTCAGTGGCGAATGTCAGCAGAGAACCGGGGCTAGACGGCAATCCTCTGAAAATTGTTTACACGATCGTTAGCTTATTTTTGTCACGGGGGAAATTAATGTCGGAGCATTATACGACTCACGTCGATGGCCAGGCAATATATTGCATGTGAACCACGATTCTTTCGATCCTGCGCTCCGAGTGCGCCATCGAAAAAACTCTCTGCACGTAAGAGGTGTGATTTGCCGAACTCTTCAGTGATATCGTAAAACTGCCGACAGTCAAGTTGTTTTCCTTACTCGTAGGCCAGTACATCTCGTCCCTTAACTATAACAAAAACAAGACAACAATAAATTATTCTTATCTTTTAATATTTCAATATTCTTGCTAGCCGATAGTAAAAAAAAATTAAATAAAAAACAACAACAACTTGGACATTTACCTGCGTGTCAGTAGCCAAGCAGGCTACAACTTCGCATCCCTGTTCCCAAATCATTGTCCAGAATGCCTCGTACGATTCGGGCTTTGGTGCTTGCGCCACGATAAAAGCTGCCGGTGTCCACTGCGTCAAATCATTAACGTGCGACGCGTTGACGTAATCGGACGACAAATTCGACGCTGATAGTTTTACTCTCGTCGAGTCGTACGGGACTAAATTCATCGTTCTGTTCGCGGTCGAATGAGCCTGGGCCACGTAACTCGTTTGTCTTTTCATTTCTCGTGCCTAAAAAGAGAAAAAAAAAATCAGCAACCGGGGCTACGGCAAACCTCTTACGAGCACGGTTATTTATTAGCGTAGAGAAGTCCTGCCTCAACGTCGCTTATTTCGCTCCACTTGATATCCAAATTGGTGGAACCGCTGAGCGTCTTCACTGTCAGACTCTCAACGAATTTTTCGTACTTCTCGATGTCGGTGACGAATTTCTGCAGAGCTACGGGATCACCGAGAGGATCTCTCTTCGGTTGTACATCCGTGTACCAGGTGTCCCACACTATCTGTAGATTCTCGTGTTTGTCCTCGAGGATTTGATGCCGACTTAAATCCAGGCTATCCTGCATTATCTCAATCTTCTCCGGTAAAACGGACAGCGATACTGCGGCGACATCCTTCCTCAGCTTCTCGACGGAATGTACTTCAGGTAGGAGCGGTGCATGGTTTATCGTCAGATCGAGCTCTGACAGAAGGTCCAGATTGGATTTGGGAGCTTGCGATTTACTCGCGGGTTCTTCCATTGCTTTCGGTTTTTCCGTCGCGGCGCTGTTCATCTCGGCGTTGGGTCGTTGCACGCAAGACTGAGCTTCGCCGCCTGGCTGGTTATCGTTCGATGCTGCAGTGCCTGGAAGAAAATTACAAAGCATCGATGTCTCTCAAAAATAATTCAACTATTCATAAAATTCGTTGCTATCGTAAATTTTTGTAAGACTCGACTCACTGTGACTCTGCGATTGCGGCCCGTAAGCATTGGTGTAGTAATTCTGATCCGCCGAGGGCGATTGATAAGAACCATTGGAATACTGGGATGAAGGCGTGAGATTCGTTGTCGCGCCGTTGCTAGCGTTGGTGTATCTCGAGATCGCGCAGTTTTCCTGCTGTACGTAAACCTGTCCCTGTTGACCAGCCGCGGCCGGAATCGCAGCCGCAACAGCAGCCGCCTCCTGTGCCAAGGTGAATGTACAATCGTTGGTTCTCTCAGCGTTTCCACTATGAGAATTCTGATAACCCGAACTGTACGAATAGCCACCGGAGGACGGATCGTAGGCGTATCCGGGATGCCCCTTGTACGAGTCGGTTAACGAAGCGTCAACTACCGGAGCCGCCTGCGAGGAGTTCGCGTAAGTGTTCCCGTAGGCCTGAGAGTAATTTGGATACTGCATGATACCGGAATTGTGTCCCTGTATACTCGGGTACTGATAATTCTGGAGGTATCCCTGATTGCTCGTTGATTTGGTGTGACTCTGAATCATCTCCGTGCCGTTCGAATAGCCGATTCCACCGACCTGTGACGGTACCGAGCTCACGATCGGATACCGATGACCGGTCTCGGGCTGATAGCTTTCGTAAGTCTGACTCGTGTAAGGCTGAACGGGCTGACTCGCCGGCAATTGCGAAACGTGCATGCTCTGCGGATTCGCGCCATCCAGATAATTTTGCTGCGACTGATTGGGGTAATCGGTGGAAACTTGCGGCTGGGTGTTCGAAACTTGAACGGTATTACCGTAGTAAACATTGCCAATGGGATTCTCTCCAGAAACATTGCCCACGTTAGCCGGATACATGGACGAGTGAATCGGGGCTTCGCTCGTCGATATCGCGACGTTCTGCTGAATGTACTGATCGGGCATCGAGTACGGAGAGTTGCTCGGTGGAACGTGAGGAATTTGGTTGATGCGAGGAGAGGGAT
Organism: Stenichneumon culpator; assembly: GCA_964017025.1. NCBI lineage: Eukaryota > Metazoa > Arthropoda > Insecta > Hymenoptera > Ichneumonidae > Stenichneumon > Stenichneumon culpator. The sequence goes on from OZ024776.1 coordinate 14,822,550, forward strand.
AGCCATGAGCCGCTGGACTGTCCGAGGGCTGAGGGTGTTGCGAAGCCTGAGGAACGACCCGATAAGGATTAACGTACGGCTGTTGGGCTTGCTGGAGCACGTCGAGCGCTTGTGGCTGCTGGGCGTCCTGACGAACCTCCTCGCCGCGATAAGCGCACGAGGCGGGGATTTGCGGCGTCGAAGTCTGCTGAACGTGAGACGGGGACTGATCGACGTTAACCACCGGCTTGTAAATTGGCTGGACGGTAGGTTGAACGCTGTGATATCCGGTGGTAGCGCCGGGCTGCACGGACATCGAGCCGTGCACCTGATAATCATGAGGGTCCTGAACCGTTCTATAATCGCTCGGGTATTGTGTGTAGTCCGTGTTATCGTACACCGCTCCGACCGGATACCGAGATGGATGAGCGACGTTGTTGTAACCAGCGTATCTCGTACTGTTGCTGGAGACTTCGGTGCCGGCGGTGGAATTTCCAGTCGCCTGTCGATACATGCTCTCGGTGTTGGTCGTACCGGTCTTCGGAAAACTCTGAGTACCACCGCCGTTAGTGAGGCTCGGCTCCTCGCCGTACTGGTAACGGTGAGAATGATACTGAGCCTGTTGCCGCTGAGCCATGTAGTAGCTCGAGTAATCGCTCGGGTAGTATTGCTGATAGATCTGCTGTGGTTGTTGATTGATCGGCTGGAGCTCGGACGTTATCGGTGGAACCGCGTGAACGGGGATCCCGGGGAGAGGCTCTTGGCCGCCCGTCGGATCTATCGGGTAGGTCGGCTTCATCGAGCTGTGGGGATTCGGCTGGATCGGAGCCACCGGAATCGAGTGCTTCTCCGGCCCGTAATGATTCTCCTGGTAATTTCCGAGATTGTTATTTTTCAATCTAGCGGCCAAGTGATCTCGCAACTTCATACCGGAACCTGCTTTTCTCTCCGTGCCGGTTGGAGCGATCGGTGCTTCCGCCGAGCCGTACGGCGTCGTCTTATCGTTTCTCGCGAGAATCTGCTCTCTCTCCTCCTCCTGCACTCGGCACGTGCTCTTCACTCGCTGCAGTAGTTTCGTCACGTTTACCTCCAGTTTTCGGTAAAACTCGAGACCCTTCGTAGATTTTGCCAGCAGATCCTCGTAAGCGTCGTAGGATGTAATCAGAGATGAGATCGTCGAGTCGCGACGCTTCAGCACCTCGTCGACGGCTTTGCGCGTGTCGGCTGTACGAGCGTAAGCGTCCGTCAGGGCAGCGAGAATGTTCTCCTGGGCCGATAGATTGTGATCTATCAGACTGACTAGCGACTGATGCTTTCCTATCTGCTCGGCGAAGAGAGCCTCGAGGGAAGCTGATTCCGCGGTCGCGGTTACGAGCAGTCGCGTCAAATCGTCTTGGGCCACCGAGTCACGAAGTTTCGCGTGCAATTCGTTTCTTTGGCGCTGCATCTCGTCAACTTTACCCAGTATTCGTTTTAACTCCCTGGCGTGAGCTTTCTCGCTCTCGGCATCGCTCTTCTGACCTGCTGGATAGCAAAATATATATATATATATATTTTTTTTCTTTCGCGAGTAAATTTTTCCAGTCACTTATGATATACCTAAAATATTCGCACTCGGCGAAGGAATGTTCGCAATGAGATCTGCGAGCGGTTGAGCCAGCGCTTGTAAGTTGTTAACATGTAGCGTCATCGCTCTGTGAAGTGCCTGATTGCTCTCCGAGGCTTTAGCGTGAGCTTCCTCGTACTTTTTGGCTTCTCTCGTCAAATCTGTTGCCACTATCGTCGGAGGTCTCTTGCCCATCGCTTCCTGATACTGCTTTTCGCTGCGCGAAGGAAAATACAATTGGCATAAGACATTGAACGTCGATTATTCGAACATGAAAAGATATCGTGACAATTACCGCTGTTCCTCCTCGTTCAACATAGTATCGATTTCTTTCAGCATCCCCTCAACGTCTCTGTAAGTGTCCGAAAGCTTTCCCATTATGTCGACGAGATCCTGTATGGCGTTTGGCCTTGCGTTCAGAGCGGCGCAACGCTCCGCCAATTCCTCCGGTAGCGGCAAATAATCCGATTCAGGATTCTGCGCATCCGGATCCCACAAGCTGAGATGCTGGAGTTTCAGGGACGAAAGATAGGAGTCGAGCTGCTGATCTTTCTCTTCAATCTTCATGCCGACGGAGCGAAGAATTTTTGCCTTCTCCTCGGAGTAGAGCGAACTCGCTTCATGTACTTTCATCGGTACTAATCTGCGGGAGGACAGTAGAAAATTTTATCGCTAGCCGCGAGACACGATATTTCTTATTATTGGAAAACGATCGGAGGAATCGTTCGTCCGACTTTTTTTACCTGGCGAATATATCAGGACCGGATACATCGGGATCGTTGACGCTGAACGGAATTCCTTTTACGAGCGACGCACCGTTTACCGTCGGAAGAACATCTTTCTCCGGTACTTCCTCGTGATAAATAAATTCGTTCTCGTTCTTGGCGGCTTTCCGTTTTCCCTCTATAACATCGTTCGTGAAGGTCAGCGCCTCCTCGATGGCCTCCTTCTCACCCGCGATCCCCGTTATTCCCATAGCTCCCTTTGCGCTCGCGTACATCGAACGAGCGTCGTTCAGAGCCGTTAGCGAAGCGTTGTAAAACGCCACGCGCTCACCCATCTTCTGCTGCTCCTCGGCCGCGAGACCCTGATAAAGCTGAGTCACCGCTAAATGGTACGCCCTCTTGAACTTAACGTACCTCTTCCAATTCTGTTCGGAAATAAACAATCGGCCTCAGTTTCCATCATAAACAAAAGAAAATACTGCACTCGAAAGAACCCGCGCTTGGTCAATAACGAGTTTCACAACCCGGCTTCTTTTTTTTTTTTTTTTCAGATTTCAAAATATAATGTTCCACCTTGTATATTTTGGAGCCTACTGTGTCAGACACTGGATTATCCTCGCTGCTGTTCGGCTCCAATGTCCCCAGGGCCTGAGAGTAGTAATCCACAATCTGCTTCGCAACTTTAGCTGCGGATACAAAAAAAAATCATTGGCGTCGTAAACGAGTCATCCGAGTCAAGCATATTCAGACACATACCCACTATAGTAGGTTTTCTATTATCCAGCATACTCTTTTCCAGGATACACTCCTGGGCCTGGGCAAGACTGAGCTGATGCATGAATGTCATGAGTTCCGGCGCCAGATCAAGACCGGACAGATTGCTCTGCGAGTGCTTGAAGGCCCAGGCGGCCCATTGGAAATGCGAACAAGCCATTTTCATGCCCTCCGCAGTGGTTCTCTCTGTCTTCGCTCCCAGTTGGGTGTGAACGGCACCGATGTTATACAGTATCGATATTATCTCGAAGCGTATGTTTGCCAGTGAGCACACCATATTCGCATAAGTGTCTTTCCTGAACAAAAAATTGTACATTTTGTAATTTTTTTTACATTTCAAGAACACGTCAGATGCACACATGTTGACATGAAAACATAGTGCAATTTATATTATCAGATGCAGATAATATAAGTTATAAACTTACGCTCTGCAAATTTGAATAATAATGAAAATAACATTTGCGATACCGATTTGAAATCACTAGCGGAGTCGTGACGTACCAGGTGAACGTGACGGCGGCGGCCTCGTCGGGTCCCATGGGAAACCTGCTTTGCAGAAAGTGCAACTGGCAATAGTATTTCTGCAGCAGAGAGCATCCCGTCACCGCTATGGGTGGCCTGACCGCCATGGCTCTCAAATTTTCCAATTGGTGTATCTCGTTTGAATAAGACTCCGGATCTTCGTTGTAAAAATCGCGTATGTACTGGGGGTAAGAAAAATGAAAATACGATAATTCCGATCGGAACGAGAGTAAGCGGGAATAATGTGGCGAGTTAATTCAGTATGCGAGATTAAATTCCGTTTGGTAATGCAGGACCAGATTAAGTTTGTTTCCGGCGCATGGAAAATTGGCCGAACAAGGATTTCGTTTGCCCGCAACCAATTATTTAGCGAGCATTTTTTTTTTTTTTTTTAAATATCTCACCTGTTTCAATTTAGGACCGAAAGCCGTTGTTTCCGGACTGACTTTCAATTGAAACGATATCATCGGCAACCTCGGCACTGCCTCCATCTTTGCTGATGTTACGGCTTCGTTGATTGTGTTTTAAATAACAACAACAAGAAAATAGTCGTTAAAGTTCTAGACTAACCAAAGACCACTTTAATTCGGGGCTGTGTCAATGGCAAACGAAAGATTTATCGGGCGAATCTTTCAAAAGACACCCGCTGGCGATGTCACTGGACGACGACAAACGTCAAAAGTTACTCGCGTTATGGATGCCATGAATGCCGTGTTACGAACTCTCCCCCCACCACTGGGTTTCTTTCGTCATCGTGGCGTTAAAGGCTTGCCGTCACTTGTCCTAAATCTCATAACCCGACCGCTCCAAACGCCCGAAATTCTATCATCCGATGTACAGCGTTTACCCGAAATTTTGTAATCTACCGAACTTCGTTCGTTCGACTGTTCAAAATCACGAAATATTATTTTGCCGACTTGCTATAGTCCCGACGGTTTGTTATACCGAAACATCGATTGCCCGAAATCCATTCACCCGACGTCTCATTTGCCCGAAAATCTGTTTTACCAGCATAGAGCTCGCGATGATCGACAGTCGAAACCCCGATAATTGATAAATCCAGATTGCAATCTGAGACGTCGGGTGAATTGGATTTCGGGCAATCGAGATGTTTCGATATATTGAACCGTCGAGATTATGCCAAGTCGGCAGAATAATATTTCGTGATTTTGAACATTCCGTGTTCTAATCTGTGATTCGGTAGATAGAAATTTCGGCTCAACGTTACATCGGATGCATGAATTTCGGGCGTTTAGAGCGTTCGGGATTGTGAGATTTAGGACAAGTGACGGCAAGCCTTCCAAGAGGATGCAAATACACTTACGGAACGGTACTTAAATATACCGGTCACATTTGCTTCCTCTTTAATTGACCGTCACGAGAGCGCAGTTACCTTTCACCGTTCCTTCGCTAAAAATCGTCAACATTCGTCACCGTTTGGATCTTAAGAAAATACTGTTGCTAATTTTACCGTTGAAACGAAATCCGAAAATAAGATAAAATTTAGATAACGGGATTGCATCGAAATCAAATTAATTACGGTAAAGAGTCGCTGGTCACGCTTATCGCCCGCGTCTCTGCCTACATTCTCCTACTCTCCGATCTAAATTCGGCGACAGTGCCCGAGGAGCGAGAGCCGAAAAATGGGAGTCAGCTGGTTGCCGCAGTCAATCGCGCGGGCGGCGAGCAGCGGCGAGGACGCGGCTGGGAAGGGGGGAGGCGTGACTCGAACCGCGCACGTTATTACACGCTACAACTCGTTGTTCGTACAATTTGCACACCTACCGCCTACAAAACCACTATTAAGCCACGAGCAGAGATAAATATTACCACCCCCGGACCAGCAATGGTCACGCGCCTTGTGCGACACTGTCAGGCTTACGATTAAAAAAAAAACAACAAAAAAAACTGAGTATGTGTACGTTCCATCTCCGTCTCCGATCCGGACTTCGTACACGCAATTATCGTTGATTATATACCGTTTACTCGTCGTACAGAATAATTCGCACTTCGTTGATCGTCACCGTTTCAACAGTGTATTATTCATCAGTTGACGTTGTTCGCTCTTTCTCGTACGGTCTTTTCGTGAAATGAAGAGAGCGTTGAGACGGATAAATTGTACATGGAATTTTGATTAGTGCCGGGCGTTTTATTGGATAGGGTAAAAAAAAAAACTACTGCCCATTGATTGTACATAGAATCGTACAGCACCGCAATGGCCCAGTTCCAGCCGAGCGGCATTAGCGGCCAAGAGAGTTCCAGGGCTGGCGAGACGACGCAGACGGAGAAGCACGACGACGCCAGAACCAAGACCAAAATTAAAAGGTCACGCAGAGGCAATTGCAAATTGAACGCCAACGATGGCCTTAATCTTCACGAAATCCTGCTCTGCTTCAACGGGCCGATCAGCCGCGAGCAAGCCTGGGCGCTCTGTCATCAAACTGCCAGGACTATGTCCAATCTACCGTCCAATGACTTGCGGGAACTCACCGAGCTCTCGGAAATTATACTGCACAAGGACGGACATATCGTCCTGGAAATGCCAAAAGGTTCTAAATTTATATGTTGGATTTTTTTTTTTTTTTTTTTTTTTTTTTTTCATTTGTTATAATAAAATGACAATGTTGATAAAATCGAAATGTTTGTTTCAGAAGCGCAGAGTACAGCGCCAACCGAGCAAAGGGTATGCGGGAGGAAGGCAGTAATTTTTGATGAATAAAAAAAATTGGATTTTCATGTTCATAAAAAATTGAAATTTTTTTTTGCAGGTTGTTTTTTCTCTCGGCATCTTGATATTCAACGCCCTTGACTTTGCCATGGACGAGCGAGAAGAAACGCCGCTCTCGCCCGACCTTGAAGATCTCATAACAACGATGACTCAAGCGGACGAAGGTCGATTCTGAAATGCCGTACCGGGTGATATATCGGCGAGTCGATGCGATATTTAATCGTTTACCATCGTTCGTCTCTTGCAGAATGCGAACCGAACACGGAGGAGCGACTGCAGGAAACGGACGATGAGGGCATTGAGCGTGATTCGGGCGACGTCGAGATGGACGAAATGTCAATGGCGAAGAGCAACGGCGGTAATGCGAAAAATTCTTACCGCTGTACCTTGAAAACTATAATTCAGGTAACACAACTGTCGATCCTCATGCTTCGTTCGACTTTCGAAGCTGTTTTAATTTAAACTAATCACGATATTGTGGTCTCACTAATTTACAGTTGTGCGTGAGGCACGTAAAGGGTACCGAAAACCAAGCCGAAGCCCACTATCGCGCCGTTATACGCGCGTTCGTGTCGGAGGCTCTGGAGCTCTCGCAGTTTCTCGAGAAAGTCACCGACGAAAGGAAACAGACGAATTTGAGGAATTTTGCGTGCACCGCCGGCCCTCGGCACAATGCCTCGTCGTCGCAGCATTTGGAAACGCTGAATTTCGATGACTGGGTAAGATCGAACATTCGAATTTATTTCACTCACGAAAGAGGGTAATGAAAAACGGTCCAGGTTTTTTTTTTTTTTAATTGTCTATCCGATAATTATGTTTGTTTATAGACAGACATTAGGATTTGGCGAGCGATACAAGTACGTAAGCAGCGTAGATAATGCCTGCACGTACTGTGATTAACAAGTATATGCATGCGATCGATAGTCTGATAGGCCATTTATATTGACCTTAAATCGTGACCGATCGTCAATCGGTCGTTTTTCGTCGATCAATTTACGCGTAGTCACACGATCAAGTTTGTAAACAATCTCTATTTCCATCAGGCGAGGTTTTGGGTACAAGTTATCGGCGAGTTGCGACGAGGCGTGAAGTTGAAGAAGGTCGAGGCGAACCTGGGAAAGCGCGGTCGATCCCGCGGAAGAGGAAGGGGAGCCGAGTTCGAGCTAACACCATACGAAATACTCATGGACGATATCAGAGAGCGTCGGTATCGTTTGAGAAAGGCTCCAGCACCATCTCCACACACTAGAAAAGACGCGAGAACCATGGTCCTTGATTTCATAAGGAGCAGGCCGCCTCTGAAAAAAGTATCATGTTTAAAAAAATACATATATATATCTTCCTTAAAATTGTAAATACGCACGTAAATTTTATGAATCTTCTCTCATTATTTTTTCTTCAAGGCTTCCGACAGACAGCTGCCACCGATAAAAAAGCAGTGCACCGATCGAGAGCTACTGATGGAGAGCATAAAGAAGCCACCGAGACCATTGAGATCCTGCACTCATCGCCTCCAGCCACAAACACAGCTGAGTCATCATTCGCTAAATTCGCAGCAAGGTGAGACAACGCACCGCTTGCGCAAAAAAAAAAAAAAACATGCACGATGGCTCACTAAACTTTAGCCACACAGTATTTCGCGCATCATCAATCATTTCAAATATATTATTAGTAAATAGTTTGCACAGCAGATAACCACGCGCAGCGGACGAGGTTTGTTCACGAGGTATTGAAAACCCTGCTGCGTATCCCTTCGTCTTCCAACCCACGCAATTATGCATGCAGGCGAATTCATCCTTAGAAGCGCGGGACTTGCGTAGGCTAAATACCGATTTATCGAAAGAGCGCTCTCCTACGGCCCGTTGTTTCGTCGTCTCTCAGCGAATCGAAAGCTTCCCATTCGTCGAACGGATAAAGAAACAATATTTCGGAGCAATAAGCGTTCATCCGATAAACAACGTTCCTCAGCTTACCCGTAGCGACGAACACGCTAGTCATCGACGATGCTTCGCCCAGGTCAACAAAAAAATTCGGCATCGAACTTTTGCATATAAAACTTAATGCTTTTGTAAGTACAGGCCTCGATGTAATAATCCGCGAGATTACTCATTGTCGTTAATTTCTTAAACGATTCCCGGGTCGGGACAGGCCATGTTTGCGTATAGCGCATGTGTCGAGGGTGGGCTTTCCCGTGGGTTGTAAATTCTCAAGCTTCGATAAATCGGCCCAAGTAAGGGTGCCTCATCTGACGCGGCGGTGGTAGTGGCTCGTGACCGCGCACAATCACCGCCGATCAATAATCCTCCGTAGGCGTGGAAACGTTAAAAACGTTCGCCACGCGCGCCCGCGCGTAAGGGAGTGCGGCCCGCGAGGGTGTGTACAATAAGATATTACTCACAGATACAATTTCACTACGACGCGGGCGCCTCGATGTACAGTTGTTTGTTTCACGGTTAAACTGTACAACGTATGGCTTTCGACGGTTATCGCCTCGCGTACGTTCCCGGTCGCGCCAGAAGTCGTCATAAGGCGAGTCTCAGATTTTTTATTTTTTTTTAATTCTCTTTATTTGTTTATTTATTTATTTATTTATTTTTGTTAAAAACGTTTGCCACGAGACTGAAAGGAAACGGGAAGTTTTGTTGATGCGAAGAGGATTAGTGTAACGCGATGTACGGCAGGAGGTCGGACACGGGTGAATCGATAGAGGACGAAGGTTCTGACCTTTGTGTTTAATTAGTAACGCTCCGATTCTAACATTATCTTTTTTTTTTCAATGTAAATATATATATGTATATATATATTAAAAAATAAATCGTCGATACAAGTGGGGGATGAGAGTTTAGCCGTTGCGCGAAGGGTCGAAGCTCGCCACCTCGGTTGACTCCGGAACAGATGATGGCTCACGAGCGTGGTAGAGCGACGAGAAGTGGGAGAGTGGGTCGATGTTATGAGGCTCGCTCGGATAACTGATTTAACGGGCCGCGAGGGAAGCTGAGGAACGATGCTGCTCGCAGTTGGAGGAGAATCTCGGAGGATCGTCCTCGGTGAGGTGCCACCGGCTAAGCCCGAACAAGAGCAAGAGCCTGCTCAGGATGTCGCGGCGCAGTGGCGGCATCCGGAAGGTCTGGGCTCGTTTCCTGTACCGCAGCCTCGTCAGCGTACTGGCAAGGGACCAGAAGCTCGGGCTCGCGGAATTGGGAATCGTAAGTCTTGTAGAAGGCGCTTTAGGGTTTCAGGTAATCATACTCATTGATCACAATTGTCCTAATCGTACACTCTTACTTTTTGCTTCATTTCGTTTGGAGTTTCTTTTTTTTTCTCTCTTATATATATATGTATCTTTCGAACTCTGCACGACACCCCGAAATTCTATAATCGCATCACTACATCGTCATAGTCATGAGAGTTTAGGAGAATTTTTTTCGTCAAACTTGTCTTATCCGATGAAGCAACGAGGTTTTTTTTTTTTCACCGCCGCCAGTAGTGTATCGTTGTGCGTTGGGTTATTTTGAACAAACGAAGCCTGTATTTATATTTTTTTATTTACAGAGAACACGCAGGATATTTCGCATATAAAGGAAAACGAAGGTGTCACTCCGAAAGCTCGTCGTGGATCGTCAGAGGCTGAGCACTCTACTATGAAGCAGCCGCGGAAGCTCATACCCGTGGATTTCGATCTTAAGGTAACGATATATATTACTCTTCGACCCCTTTTTTCGAATGAATATGCGGTTGATAATTATGAAATTCGTACACTTTTATATACACGCATTATGAGAAGATCTGGTGTTTCTCGTTTTTAGCTCGACGTTGAGGAAGACGATGAGAACGATGACGAGGACGATGAGGAGTACACCGTGACGAGATTCGAGGACGAGGAGGAGGCCACGAACGTGTGGGAATCGAAGGAAGCCGCGTATCGGCCGCGCGTAAGCGCGAGAGCCGGAGGTTGCTGCGACGAGGACGAGGACGAGGACAAGAGCTCCGCGAATCCTTGGCGAAAGACCGGCGGTCTTCGATTAACGCGAAACGAATATCATCGTTTTTGTGACGCTCAGCTCGAGTGTAAATTTGATAATTTTTTTTTTCGTCGATGTTGCGTAGAAATTTTTCTGATCGACATTAATCGCGAGGAGTTTTCTCTCTTTTACAGCCTACGACTTGGCGACCCAGTGCCCATCGAGGCGGGCTTCCGTCCGCAAGCACACCGCCAGGGGCAGTACAGCCTCGTTTCTTCCATTAACCGGTACATCATCGGTGCCACATTCGAGGCCGCAGAGTCGGCAGCACGCCGGCTTGATTGATTCCGATCTGAGAACCAATTTAAGCCCCAGTCCGAGCGCGAGTCCGAGTCTAAGTCCGCGACCTCGCGAAAGAGCCTCGCTGAAAGGTCACGGAATCGCTTCATCGGAGTTTCACGATCAAAACGTCGATCAGAGCCCCCAAGTATGCCAACGCTTCTCAGCCAAAATCCATAGCTTCCAAAAAAATACACATACGCTTGCTTTTATCTAATTTTTTATTTGTTATTTTTAATTTTTCTTTCTTTCTCGCAGAAATCTTCACTGGGAGACATGTTCCTCGACGAGCGGCTGTCGTTGACCCTCGAGGAAATAGTTCACATACGAAGCGTTCTCACCAAAGCGGAATTAGAGTCCTTGCCGGTTGAGGGCCGCGTCAAGGAGGACGTCGAGAAGAGACGCGTGTGCTTCCTCTGTCTTAAAACTCGTTTCGGCCTTTTGGGACCGTGGGGCCAGCGTTGTCGGCTCTGCGAGAGAACCGTATGCGTAAAATGTTACTCTAAGGTGATTTTTACAATTTTGTTTTCATCAATTCGTCTCGTGCACTCGCAGCGGCGTCTGTGTCCGAGGCGGACGTCTGTGTTCATTTAGAGAATAAAATTCTACAAGTGAACCATTATGAGAACATAATGGTTCACTTGTAGAATTTTATTCTCTAAATGAAGGTCCCCGAGCGAAGTTTGTGCGATGCACAACACAACCGTTGTAACTTGATAAAATTTAATCTCATGCAGGTATCTCTGGGGACATTTATAATATCTTAGCTATTCGATCTGATGGTTTTTTTACTCTCCCTCGACACAGATGCGAATACCTACGGAACATTTCGCGGACGTGCCAGTGGTGCTATTGTCGCCGGGACTTCTGATGTCTCCCTCGAATTCCGAGCCCGAATCCGGTGCCAGAAGTCCCTGGCCCCGACCAGGTGGTGCCGTTGGCTCCGCTCCCGCCTCACCGGCCCCAAGACGTCGGGATCCTGCGTTGAACAACGCTACCCCGGTCTCTACCCCGAATAGCACTCCCGCGGAAAATACCACACCTGGCTCGACGCCCAACGAGCTTCAGGCTGCCGAGAGAAGGTCGGTAAAGAATAATCGGCAAGTGTAAAAGATTACCGAGAATTCAGACTGACCGAATTTCTTAATCCCGAAACAGATATCAAAAGATCGGAGGAAGTCCGAGCAGGCTGTTGACCAACAGCGCGTTCGGTGCCCTCGGCGGTAACAACGCGGATCAGCGACTTGTGGCGGAACGATTGCGCGGCGTCGCAATGGTTGTATGTCACGATTGTCGTATCATGGTGATACAGATAATCAAGAGTTCGCGAACGACACGCGCAACGATACGCAACAATGTTATCTCACGACTCACCCTAGATCTCTCACCCGCCTATGTTTAAGTTACTACATTTTAAGGTACTATAATACATATAACACATACATATACAACACCGATACACGACATAGAGGTATATGCTATACATAATTAATACTGTAATATAGTTAGAATAACCGATGATTAGACGTAGAAACGAGTATGGGTTTCCGGTGGTGCGCGATATTGGTGGTCGGCGATATTGTAGATATTAATGGGGCCCAAGAATACGAACGAATTCCAGAATTTTTTTTTTTTTTTCAAGTGAACTTTCGACATACGAGAATATTTTTGGAAACGCGATGAAAAAATTGCGTCGAATGAGGGGAAAAAATACCAAAATCGATGGAGACGATGCGTGTCGCGCTTTCCGGCGCGATGACCGTGCATGTTCCGAAGTCCGTTTTCCTTGTTCGTAGAGTTCTATTTTACTATTACTAAACTTTCGAAGTGGGGTGCCGGCGCTGGTGCGCGGGTAGAGACGACGATGGCCTAACGAAGAAACGAGGATTACTAATGGTAAAGTCTAAGCGAAGAAAAAAAAACAAACAAACAAAAAGAGATATTCATCCGACAATGTGCCGGTAGTTTTAGTCGTTACCTGTACTATTTGTTTTGGCACAAGGCACGTCGGATCATTATAATGTATAATTATTGTAGTCTTTTACGAACTACTGACGGGGTATTACAAACAAACAAAAATTGGTGATAAATAATGAGCGGGACACGGGGAAAAGTCGTCTCGCAAAACGAAAACTATGTGTTAGTGACACGCTGATCGATACGGCGCTTCGGGCCTCATTATGAAAAGTTGTTAGACCGAACTTGAAGAGCACGTAACAAAAGGATCGTAAATTAGTTCATATACACGACCGATGATACTAAGGAACCTCTTAGGCCTTCCTGATTAGTTCAATCCACTCGCGTACGCTCCGCTACCTTCCCTCCGAACTCGAGATTGATAAGATGAAATATATATATCTAGCCTGAAGGAAGTACGCTTCTGTATGGACCGATCATTTCATTTTTTTTTTCCGATACAATTACCCCGACTTTCTCTTGAGGCTCGAGCTGACATGAGTGGATTGAGCTTACGATTATCCACAAAGATTATGGGCAGGACCCAATATCCAAGTCTTGAATATATCGCTGTTGACTGAACAAAAAAAAGAATCAGGTAGAATAGCGAAAGTACAACCGAGTATAAAAAATGTATTATTTAGCATAGGGTGTAGGGATGAAGATCAAACGTTCCGTTGATGGATAATTTACATGTAATAATGTATATTAAGTGTAAAAGGTGTTCTTGCTGTCTGAGCCCAATAACTCTTATCGTAGCGAAAACTAGATGATAATTCATCGAATTTAAGGCAAATGATTTAACGCGAGATACATTGCGGACTGTACGAATAGTACCGAATGTTTCAATCGTGTCTCATCTGTTGTTTCCGTTTTTCTTTTTTTTTTTTTTTTTTTTTTCCTAAACACTATTGTCGATGCCAAAGGGACTGGTTAATTTATAAATACGTACTTGTTTATCGCTAATTTATTGCCTTCAGATGATAAACTTTTTTTTATCGGACCAGGAAACCTTGCAAGGTGCCATACAATCGTGTCGAATTGCATATATCTGTTTATAGTCGGTTTTCTTAATATGTACTATCGTTTAACCAGTGACACGCAGTTTATAGATATTATTTTTCTGTGGGCTTCACTCACTCTGCGTGCACCGTGACGTTTTTTTTCCGCTAGATTTTTCTTCGATCGAGACGATTATACATACGATGTTTAACGATAAATTATTGTTTCCGTTTACACGTCTAGAGCATTTATCGGTGAATCAATCTACCGGTTCACGATGTATTTCGCTGAAAGAAAATTAATCCAATATGAAACACGAAAAAAAAGAATAAACAACCGAGCAAGAAACGACGATCAAATTCTCTAATTTTAATGTTACTTAGAAAAAGCCCATCATGTAAAATAACTTAATCGCGTTAACACAACGTACATTCCATCCGAGATTGGAGTTTTACATTATTTAACGCAGTCTTTTTCAATCACGATTAGTCTACCGTTACGATAGTAAACGACTAGTAATAGGAAAAACGTGAAGTATTTTCATTTTTTTCTTTTCCCTATCGTTATTATTGCAAGCGTTAGAAATGATTTATCTTCTACGATTAGTTACACAAAAAGTCGATCGACTTAATTGTTTGATACAAGCTGGATGTTCCCTCATTCGGCAGGATAAATACTTTCTCGAAATACTCTTTTATACACACGCACGCCCACACGCGCGCGCCCACACACACACACACACACACACACACACACACACACACGTATGTGCGTGTGCGTGTGCGTGTACGTGCGTGTGTATCAATCAATATCTACGTTATAACATCGAATTTCCGTAAAAACACTCACCTGCCTCGACAATACCTAGAGGGCGGGACAGAAGAACGGATTCCTTAATTTGATCGAGGAATTCGACACAATGAGTCGTATCTAGATCAAAAACAAAATACAATTTCATCATCTCGTCAGTCATCGTTCTCTTAAATGAGATCGTGTGCTATATATATCTAAATGCTGCGTGAAACTGTAAAATAAATTTATCGTCCGTAAACATTAATCAATGAAGGAATCTTTGTGTAATGTTTATTTAAGTATTTTTTTAATTTGTTCATTTCTAATCGTAGGTATACAGTTTATAATTGTATACGCGGTTGTACTATTTGTCATGTGTAATTGTCAGGAGTCGAGTTTTATTATTATTTTTTTACGAGTCTCCCCTCCCCCCCACACCCCACCCCACTCTTCGTGTTTAATTCTCTTTTTTCGTTATCTCTCGAGAACAATGCATATCGTTATAGTATTTTTATTTTTATTCATTTTTTAAAATTTCGTTTGCGTAATCAGTAATGTTAGCCGTAAAGCGAATGGGATATATTTACATGTTGGCCCCATTCGATTTGCGGCCCGTGGCCGGCAGATGCGAAAATTTAATAAGTATATATAAACCTTTTACTTGGCTTGATGTTGAGCTTTGGCGCGCCAAGCATGCGATAAAATTGGTTATAACAAATGAAATAAAATCAAAGTAAAATAAAGGAAGGCCGCTTAAGCTCTCGAGAGTTGATTTTGTATATTGCGTACAGTTTTACGCGTAGCGATGGACATCGTCGCGCTTAACACGGAATAGAGTTTTTGTTTTGTTTTTATCCTTTTCTTATCTCTAATAGACATGCGTTGCGAGCTTATCATTCTCTGCTTAGTCCCCGATATGGGACCCCAAACATCGGTATATTATGATAATTATAAAAAATGAGCTTGAACTTTATACAATCACTTTTTTTTTCTTTTTTTTTTTTTAGAAATAATTTAACAGCTACGTTTCTCACGTACGGATCGCGTACTGACCCGTAACAACCGGAGAGTCGGTAGGGACGAGGGTTTATTTTTTTCATGGCTATACATGCACGAGGATCGACGATGCGGACACTTAATCAATGACAAATCGATGAATAGGATAAATAACTTAGTGTTGTGAACATGCGAGGAAGGGACATTGTTTTACAGGCAAGGATATTTTTTGTTGTGCTTGAAAAAAGATCTCGAAGAATTGCCATTGACTCTTGCGAATAAATTATTCGTCTGAAATCGCTACAACGCGAACAGTTCTATAGTCTCTTCCCCGCCCCCCCGCGCTTTTGTATCTCTTTCTCTCTCGTGTCGAGTATCCAACGCTGTTTTTCCTACCACTTGATGACGGAGCACGTCGGCGTTATGAAAAGAATTTTTCGTTGGGTTAGTGGTTTAATCCGTGTGAGTGACTTCTCGCTGTTTCCGATCTCGTTCGCCTACAGTGCTCGTTGAGATATCGCGCGAGGCTTCAGCATGGAACATCTATTCGATTAATTTTCCACGACGGCCGTGCGAGACCAACGATTATTTGATCGAGTTCTTCCATGCATTAACTGCTTGAAACTTTATACGTGGTTCAACGTATGAGACAAGTGGCACAGATTCGCTGAGGGCCGATACAATCGTCGTGGCAGAACGCGCCGCACTGACGACATATGACCATAGCTCCTCGCATGTTGCATTCGCACGGTGGCGGCGGATCACCGCCCATTATGACACCCGGTGCACCGGGTTCCGCGCCACCGCCGCCGCGGCCGTCAGAGGTCCCTCGAGCCTTCAGGGTCACCGCCTGATGGGAACCTTCGCCCGCGCTCGCCGGTCTTCCGCGCACCAGGTGAACTCCGATACCTGCTATCTGAGGTGGCAACGGCGGAGCCGAAGATGCTCTCGGTGCTCCGTCACTGACTCCGGTTCGTTGCACGAGAATGTACTGTCCGAAACCCCCGGTTCCGTTCGAACTCAACTGCGCCACTGCGTTGCTGTCCGCAACCTGAAAATTTGTTAGACAGTAAAAATAAAAAATAAAAAATAGCTAGTACGAGATCACTCCTGGTATGCGATCAATTCCATTAAATCTGCGGAAATGTAAATTTCCGGTTTCTAAATTGCGTAGGCCATAGAGTTAATAAGTAAATAAATAAGTGCACCTCGACAGGTGCGGCTTGTCGAGCCGTAGCGAAGACCTGTCTCAGCATAACCGCTTGAGTCTTGTTCTGCGTCTGTTTGCCGTGTTGAGGCGATTGCTGATGCTTCTGCGTTTTTACCGTCGTTATGGTCCGTCCGCCGGATTTACTCGTGGTGAATGCGCTGTCGCCACGAGCAAGCAAACTCGGTGGTGGTTTGAGATGGGCTTTGAGCTGATCCCGGTTCGGGGAGCTTTGAATTACCTAATGAAATGGGACACGAAACGATGTACAACGAATAATCCTCCGATAATAAATATATGTTAATTGAAACGCGGCTTACAGCTTGACAAATCTGATAGCTACGCTCCAGGTTTACAGCGCCGGGTGGTTCCTTCGTAGAGCTTCTCGATCGTCCGCCGCCCTGCTCTTTATTGCTGCTCCTCGATCCCCGATAAGTTCCTTGGCCATTGCCACGCGCCGTTCTCGCCGGTACCGTCGCGGTCGTGTACTGCTGAGTCTGCATATTCGCGACTATTTGCCGTGACTGCGAGTTTACTATAGGTGCCTGATGCTGCACCACTATTGCACTCTGTTGATGTACCTGCGTCGGCAATCCGACCGTCGCTTGGACGACGCTCGCCGGTACCGCGTTTCTCACACCGATATTGTTCGGCACAGTGGTACGTACGACCACGTTGTTGCTCTGCTGCTGGCCCGCCGCTAGCTGAACTATTTCCTCCGTCGGCCTGACTATGCTGACTCGATGGGTCTGAGGATTGTGCTGACTCTGAATTTGCGCCGGCATTGAGTTCGTTCCCGTCAACGTCTGTGCGGCATTCTGCTGGCCAGGATGAAATCTCGTTTGGACGAAGCGTATCGATTGCAACGAGGGAAACGCTATTATCGGTGGACTCGGCGACTGTACGGTCTTCATTAGACAAGTGGAAACGGCGACGGGCGTTGACGATGAGTTTATCGTCAGAGTTTCGGCCGATTGAAATGGCGAGCACGCCTGGACAACCGGAAGTTGTATACAATTGATGGATTCGCCGCTTGGCTCGGGGTTGACAAACTGCTGCTGGCCACTGGCGGTCGTCGACATCGAAACGTCGGTGGTCGTCGAAGTGTCGCTGCACTCGTCCTGCGTCGTCACCGTGATGTTGGCCGCAACCGTGCCGTCGAGAGCCGCAGCAACGAGCGGCCAAGGCACCTGCAAATCTTCCTGCGCCTTCGTCCAAGTCGCCGGTTGCGAAATATTCGTACGATTAACCGTGAGTTTATTTTCATTTATTTATTTATTTATTTTGTTTAATCACTTTATCCAAACTGATCAACAGAGATTGATTGAGGCTAAGAGAATTTTTTGAATTTTTTTTTTACTTAGCATACACTTACCGGACTGTTATTAATGTTAGTATTATTGTTATTAACCCGGCTGTTGACTGTCGCATCTACGGGCCAGCTGCATTCCAGCATCTCAGAGCACACGTAATTGTTAGCGTCCCGGAGCTCGTCGTCAACGTTAACGACGTTCATAACGTCAGGCGGTTCTACTGCGTCCTCGACGACCGGCTCGGGTACGACTTGCGGCTCAGTTTCCTCCGACACGCTCGAGCCCATCTCCATAGCTCCGAGAATCGGATAAATGATCTCCTCCGGACAGCCGGAAATCTCTTCGTAGGCTTCCCGCATCTCGCCGCGCACCTGCAACATAGGCATACGAACCTCGTCGATTGAATTCGATATTTGAAACGCGCCCGCTGCCGCTGCTGGCCATCGTAAATTCCCGCTAACGATTCTAATACCTCGAGTTCGTGAATACGCTGGAGCGTTTCACTGTCGATCTCCATGCATTCGGGAATCTGTGGCTCGGCGTCCGGTGTGCTCGTGCTTATACTTTCGCTGTGCTCGACGATATGGCCAGTTATCGCCGCATGCTCCTCCGAGAGTTGCTCCGGCGATTCTACGCGCTCGGATATACTCTCGATCGCCGCCGCGTTCTCGCAGTCCGATATCTCGAATCTCTTGTTACCGTCGGCTTCGATGATATCGCCGTTACTATTTTTGTCCGCTACCCGGAGAACCTGTGAATCCTCCACGTGGGACAGAGCGACCGATATCTCGGTTATCGGATCGGCGATCAGTTCCGATGAGCACTCGATCTGCATCTCCGAAACCGTCGTCGCTCGCGGCTCCGACAAGTCCGTGGATTCCTCCTCTATCGAAGCCTCCGGAATGTCCATTATTTCTTCGTTGCTAGGGTGCCCCGTCGGGGAATCCGATGGCGCTTCCTCCTCCTCTTCGGCTTCCTCCTCCTCCTCCTCTTCCTCTTCCTCCCCCTCCTCCTCCTCCTCCTCCTCCTCCGCCTCCTCTTCGTCCTCCTCCTCCTCCTCCTCCTCCTCTTCCTCCTCCTCCTCCTCCTGCTCCTCGTCCTCTATCTGCATGGACTCTTCGCGAATGATTTGACGCTGATCTTTCGCCTCCGTCGAGACTCGGGGCTCCGAGACTATCGTTGTCGCTTCCTCCTCCTCCTCTTCCTCCTCTTCGGGCTGTTGATCTTCGCTCGCGTACTCGACGGGGATTCCGTTGCCCATCGCCGTAACCTCGTCAACGGTGTTGTTCTCCTTCGTCTCGGTCTCCGCGCGATTATCGATCTCCGGCGAGCGTCTCGGGTGATCTTCGTACCCGGGCAACGATTCTGCTGTCCCCTCCACCCCCGGTCCGTTCTCCTCGACACTCTTTTTCGCCACTGCTCGATCATCCCCGTCGGCGACGACGTCGCTCTCCGATGCTACCTTTTCTGCGTTCAACGAACTCCCACGACAGTAAAGCTCCGAGGCTATGTGCTCGGCCGACGACTCCAATCGCAGTCGCAGACTCGAACGCGTCACAGCTCCGCCGGTTCGGGTTTCCGGCACACAGTGCAATCCCAGCCGGAGCTTCGGCTCCCGCTTGTCACCCCATATCGGCTCAAAGTGCTTCAATTTCCATGGATCCAGCTTGTTCTTGTCCTTCTCGGCTTCCATCTTAAGACGCTGCTGATTCTCCGGCGTGAATTCACCCTCGGCCAGACGCTTTCGCCATTCCAGACAGGCCCGCGCGAAGAATTCATTGTTCAGGCCGGAAGTTGCCGCATCCTGAAAATTTTAAATGCATTTTTTTGTCTTCCCTTCTTACGCAAGCCTACCAGTCGAAGAAATGATTAAATATCGTAGAATAATAATAATAATAATATAAAAACCTAGTACAGTAGAACCTCGATTATTCGAACCCACTGTTATCCGAACCGCTGTTGGTTCGGATAACAACGTAAAACGAAAATTGTGAATTTCTTGATACAGAAGGTTTGAAGTCATATATTTGATATTCCTCAAATATATATAATAATTATTTAAAATACATGGGTACTGTAAATTTGTCGATATGTATAATGCTATATCGCGTAACACAGCTTCACTGTGCTTTTATCCGAATTTTCGTTTATCCAAACGAGCTCCGGTCGCAATTGGTTCGGATAATCGAGGTTCTACTGTAGAAAAACAATACTGAGTCTCCGATGGAAGCCAGATAAAGAAAAGTGTACAAAGGCAGGGAATACCTGTCTGTCGACGCCAGGCAAAAGCTGAGCAAGTTTTCTCTGATAGAGAGGAGGAAGGCCCTGAAAGGTGTGTCTGTTGAGCAAAGCTCTGAGGCTCGTGCTAGCGAGTATGCTAGCCGGCGTTTCGAGATCCACCAGACCGGCTTCGAGCTGCGCAGCCGCGGACAATCTTTTGGTGGAGCGCCTGCGTCCTGACTTGAAACTGAAACCCGGCAAACTGGCCAGTACTTCCCGCATAGTGGCGGCAGGCTCTTCGACTGAAACAATCGAAAACGCGTCGTCTATTAAAATATAATATACAAGTATGAAGAAAAAAAAAAAAACAAAGATAATGTACAGCACGATTACCAGTATTGACATGCTGCGTTACTGGTACAGGGGGCGAAGGAGGTTCGCTAGGCGGCGGCGGAGGCAGAGGCTTGACGACAATGCGCGGCAGAGTGCGAGAGTTGCCCGACGCTATCGTAGTGTTTTTCCTTCGTCTCTTAGCCTGCTGTCTGAGCGCGTGCTTTATAACTTTCTTGCTGTGCACCATACCGGAGTAACCGGAGCATCCTGGACTCGTGTCGCCGCCACCCTCGACTTTCGCAGCCTCCACCTCGATCTCCATTGTATCCGCGCTCGTCGATTTATCCCCGTCAGAGCAACATCGCGATTTCAATGAAAAACCCAACGCAATAATAATAACAGCAAGAAACGAGAAAGCCGCATCGAATAGCCGCTACATCGAGCGATGTCTGCGGGTCAACGAAACGGTCATTGGCACATCATCGCATCTCATAAATGCCGACGGCAGCATACCCGATCGCACGTAAATTTCCATATGACAAATAAAAACAACATTCTCCACCAGTGGCGAGAAGCGTTCCGTGTCTCCTCCGGACGAACAGAGTTCATATAAATAAAACAATCTCCGAGTTCAACGGCTCCGATCAACACCGGGTTCAACGACGATCGTACCGGCAATACAAACGATTGGCTAAAACTTTTTACAACCGCGATTATCCGATTATTTCACACGGACGATATCGTGTTTCTCGTTGAAATATCGTGCAATGCAAATGTAGAACCGGACAGGAAACACTCGCTGTTCCGTTGTCTTCGGCCATGTTGCATCTACGTATTTACGCCATGATTGACAGAGGAGAACGGCGCGAACGTAGACGCTAGTGGGATTTTAAAGGGTCGTGCCGCAGCATTCTATCGAACGCCACAAGTCCCTGAAGACGAACTAGTTACTTTTTTGTTATTCTCAATCGTCGCGTTTTTTTCGTATTTTTCGGCTGTTCGGCCCGAAAGAGACAACTGAAATTATTCGATCGAGACTACACATGGAGTCGAAGACCGCTATCCGACAGAACGATCATTGTGTGGATGCTGAGGCGGAGATGCTCTAGGGTGCATGCGCAGAGACGCAGGCGTATTCTCCTACTGTATCACTTTGGCATGCAAAACACTTTTGTTTATATGCGCCTTGACTTACTAGCCAGAATTTTTATTTATTTATCAGGTTCAAAGTGTACAGGGGCGGCGGAATCCTGAGAGCTCTTATTATCAACGTTTCGCCATAGCGTAAAGCGTATTGTACTAAGTTGGCAATAGGAGTTTATTATCCGGGCCCAAATAAGGTGCCTCCGATTTTCTTTTATAATGATAGTGGCGTCATAATAACGAAGCTCAAAAATATACAATGTTTCCGCATAAAAAGCGCATGCGTTTTATGCGGCCCATATGACTTATTATCCACGAATGGACGAGGTTTACTCGCGTGTAGTCACAATACGCATGCGCGGTTATTGTAATTAGAGCGCTGTATTGTTACCACATTGCCGATAGATCGCTTCTCAAAGAGTCGATCATTTGGCTTCGTCTCCGGACGCAAAGCGTCGCAATCGTTTTCTGCTTAATCTTCTTTGACGAGGAGCGACGAGTCTTCCATATAGTAAACAATCGGAAGGAGTTCGTAGATGATGCGTACGAACCGCGTGTCCATCGGGATTCCGATACAACGCATGAAAATCATTCCGTAATTAAACTTTTTTTGTATACGGAAATTGTATTTGAGCGCGGCTATTGTATGTATTCTACATAAACGATTTTGGGCAGTAATGTGATAAAAAGCCGTCGTAGAAATTTCGAATCCGAGCCCATCGACTTATTAACCGATCGCGTTGGTTAAAAATCGTTTCGCACTCGAGAAGGTTGATTGAAAAAAATGTATTTTTTTTTTCCTGTATGCAGTGGTTAGACGTTGGACGTTCGTAGGTAGTCAGTACAATGCGCGAATCCATCGGGATTTTTATATCTACCGCAAAAATCATTGTAGCGTTAAACCTTTTGAGTAGCGTAATGCAAACCTATCCGGACATTATATACGGAAATTTGATTCGAGCGTGGATACCTTTGATAATTAGTTATAAAGATTTCGGACTTAAACTACACTAGAGACTTTCGATATGAGCAGGTTGGTCACTCGTATGATGCACCTTTGGCATTCGGTGAACTTTCGGTCACCCGATCTCGGTCCTGGGCGCCCTGGGTAACTAGCTTCTCTCTCTCCAATAGTCGCGCCAGCGCAGCACTCTCTCTCTCTCCCTCGTTCTATGTTATCCAAAGTAAGTTTCTGAACGTCCCCAGCAAAAGTAAGCGAAAAAAAAATACTAGAATCGGCGCAGCAGCACGTTTATCATTTCCGTTGCGAGAAGCACCTGCGGCGAATGTTGGATGTATGGCACATGCTGCACCGGCTGATGACACACCTGGCCGAGATTAACACGGGAGTTATTGTTCAAAAGTTCAACGATCAGTATTCGAGTATTAAATAATTACTTTAGACAATGTCGTCGGAGCAGGATGAAAGTATTGATAATTTGACGGTTACCGGTGGTGACGATGACGTCGTCACCCCTTGGGCCGTCCAAAGCCAAAATGATACCGGAGTCGACTACGACAAGTTGATAAGTGAGTAAAACTCCACGAATATATTTTCCGAACAAAAAAAAAAAAATTCAGAAAATCAAAAGTTTTCATTTAAATTTTTTGGAAAAAACAATTTTGGATTAAAAAAATATTCAAAAAATCATATTTGACCATTTTTCCAAAAAGATATTTTTCATATAAAAAAAAACAAAAATTTCAAAAATCTTATGTTTTTTTTTGTCAGAGAGGTTCGGCAGTTTCAAGATCGACGATGAACTTCTGGAGCGTTTCGCCAAGATAACGGGCAAAGCGCCGCACCACTTTCTCAGGAGAGGCATATTTTTCTCGCACCGTGACATGCATACAGTTCTGAATCTCTACGAGCAGGGAAGGCCGTTTTATCTCTATACCGGAAGAGGTCCGAGCTCCGATGCCATGCATCTCGGTCACCTCATACCGTTTGTGTTCTGCAAGTGGCTGCAGGATGTCTTTAACGTGCCGCTCGTCATACAACTGACCGACGACGAGAAATTAATATGGAAAAATTTGAAGATGGAGGAAGCCATAAAACTCTCGTACGCCAACGCCAAGGACATAATTGCTTGCGGCTTCGACATTAAAAAAACTTTCATTTTCTCCAATCTGGAGCACATAGGCTGTAATCCGGCTTTCTATCAGAACATGATAAGGATACAGAGATCCGTGACCTTCAACCAGGTCAAGGGCATTTTCGGATTCGGAGACAGCGACCCAATCGCAAAAATCGGCTTTCCACCTACTCAAGCCGCTCCCGCTTTATCCAGTACTTTTCCATTCATCTTCAGAGAAGCGAAAGTTCACTGCCTCATCCCCTGCGCAATAGATCAGGATCCTTACTTCAGAATGACGAGAGACGTAGCGCCAAAAATCGGCTTTCCGAAACCCGCCCTACTGCATTCCATCTTCTTTCCTGCGCTTCAGGGATCGAAGACAAAAATGTCCGCAAGCGATACAAACACCGCGATATTTCTCACCGACACGGCCAAACAGATAAAGAACAAAGTAAACAAACACGCTTTCTCTGGCGGTCAAGCGACGGTCGAGGAGCACAGACAATTGGGGGGCAACTGTGATATCGACATCTCTTATCAGTGGCTCAGATTTTTCATGGACGACGATGAAAAACTTGAACAGCTCAGAAAGGTACATTTTTTTATTTGGAAAAGATTTTTTCCTTTTTTTTTAGGTTTCTCATTCGGGTGAAAAAGTATTTTGCAATGTTATTTCGAGTTAAAGTCGAGTTAAGTCGAAATAACTGAGTTAATATTTTTTTGCTGCAAGTTTCGAATATTACATCTTTCCCGTTTGTTTCTTTTATTTTTTGCGTGAGTTAAAAAAAATTTTTTTTTTTAGCCCTGTAATTGTATTTAATTTAAATAATGTTTAATTGAGTCTTAGCTAGATTTACCGGGTTTTAGTTGAATGGATACTTCTCTCAAGTTGAAGTAATTACAGTCATTATTTTAGAAATTAACAATTGCATAGTTTATACTTAAAGCCAAACGTACTTGCTTGCGACGCTACTTGAGTACACAGTTTCGTCATGAATGCTCCAAAAAATGTTAACTTGGATTGTAACATAGAATCGTACCTTCAAAACAAAAAAAAAAGCCAGTAAAACTGTGTATACAAATTTCCTATTGTGTACATAAGTAAGTAGTCGTTGAATGTTAGTAAACACACTCTATGGAGCTATCACGAATCGGCCGTAAATTCCTCAACTCTGACTCAGGAAAACATTTGATTTATGTATGGTCAACATCTTGGAGAGACTTCGATAACGATCCACGTTCACTCAGTAGTCTATTTCATGCAAACACAGTTGTACAAAGTTAAGACAGTTAGAAAAAAATTAACATTGATTAGAAATCTTAGTGCTGTGATTCTTTTATTTTCATTTTTAATGAAAATTGCATCTCGACGCTACCGGTTTAGCGAGTGTGATAGGAAGTGACGTCTAAATTTATAGCGTTTCACGCGCTGAGTTACATACATAATCGTATATCGCTTCGACGACTGAATAAACAATAAATCTATTTTCAGGGATACACGAGCGGCGAAATTCTCACTGGAGAGCTAAAGAAGGAACTCATAGACGTGATACAAAAAATTGTTGCGGAGCATCAAGAGAGGAGGAGCAAGATTACCGATGATATTGTCAAACAATACATGGAACCCCGCGATCTCGGCTTAATTGTGCCTTGTAAATAAAAAATAGGGAGGAACCTGCGCATCTAATATTTTTGCACAATCTAGAGGCTAAAAACTTATGCACCCTCTAAGGCTTAATGATGTTGAAATAATGGAGATTTTTTATTTAAGTATTTGAAATAAATATTTATTATGCTTCGAAACATCGAGGGTTACAATGATTCATAATTCGTATGTGATAACGATCCAGTGAATTAGAGTTTCCTTTCCATCGTCGTACGTGCGATTCTCCGAACGATACATGCGATCGTCCCTCCTCGCTCGGCGACCCCGTCGCTACCAGTCGCTGCTGATGGTGTTACTGGCTACCAATCCTGTTTGCATATTCAACGGAATTTATATAATCCTCAAAAACATTTATTACGCATGCGCCACCTGGTTCCTCCAGTGAACTGCATTATTGTTACGCATTCATTCAAGGATTGAATCATGCGCGCGCGCATCTTGCAATTTACACCTGCTGAAAAAAATTGACCCTTCGAATCATCGTTCCGTGAATACCGGAAGTGTCGAAATTATCGCTTCGGCAATTTCGCACAACGAACGGAGTCGCAGATACGAGAACGAAACGAGCGAAGAGCAAATATTCTGTGAACACTTAAGTTCGGAGGCGCATTTGCACTTCGAGTCAATGGTTTCTTGTGAATAAAAATTAAAGAATCCAATAAAGACGAGATAAAGCGAAACATTCGAATCGTCATTAAAAGTATCGGAGTGCTTTGATAACTTTTATCTAAGAACGACGATATTTTCGTATCGCGTGTTAAAAAAAAAAAAAAATTTAAAGAGAAAATCAAGCTTTTGTTGATAAACCTCGAAATTTCGAAGCGATAATCGTGCCAATCGGTATCGCGCGCGCGTTCCTCGAGGTTCACGGTGGACGGTGAGACCGTTGCGAACGGCAAAGTCGAGCGGAAAACAAGCCCGCCGATTGGCTGTCGATGACGACACGTTACAAAATCTATTTATAAATCCGGCGCATGCGCAGTCGCAACGTCGAGTGTGTCCGCCATTCATGCGAGTCGATTTCGTTGTTTCTGTGTGTGTTGAGAGGCCTGGCAAAAAAAGACATGGTGACGGTGATATTCGTGTGCCTTGACAAAAACATGAAACGAGTCGATTAAGCCACTCTCATGCCCACCGATCACACGCACGTACGGAGTAATAATGATAAACGTCGACGCTTGTCACACGTAAGTATTTTACATTTTTATCGTCATACAATTTTTTTTTTTGTCTCTTCCTCGTTTCCACGCTCGCGTGTAAATCGCACGCAAAACTAATTTTAGTAGCAAAACTTTTGCCCTGCCAAATTCAGTTAGCACTGACCTCCTCGTTTATTCCATGCTGGCCCGATCGCGCGGCCAGTCTTTCCCTCGTTTTTTTTTTTCTTCTTTTTTTCTCAATCCTATCGCGAATATTTGTAGATTCGACGAAAGTTTCGCGACTATCGCACGACGCGTTACGGATATTACCGGTAAATAACTGTGCGCCTCCCGATCTACCCGTACGTTCTCGCCTACACCGCACAACCATTTCACCCCGATCTCCGCTGTGTTTGCATCCGTTCGGTATCGTCGCGTTTTTTTTTTTTTTAATTTGTATTTTCACACCAAATTCAACAACGCGAGACTTTGCCTCCTTAAAGCAAATTCATCAATTAAACTGGTTGTTTTGGATATTTTTTAAATCATATTATCACCCCGTTACATTACGTGCGTTATGAGCAGATGGATGTGATTATCGATATTCTCTTGTTTTGAATTTTTTTCTGTTTCACCAAAACTCACGTTATCGCACCGAAGCGAGATCGCTCCGTCGGTGCCGAGCGAGGCTCGTCGCTTCCGATTATCGTGAAACAGAAAGTACAAAAAAACCAAGAAGAACTTTGCGCTATGGTTGTAGAGAAGAAGATATCCTGTGCTAGGATTAAATATAATCGACTCCTCTTTTTTCTAATTTTTGTAGATAGAAGAGAGGAAAGAGAATCACTGAGGCGGACGTCGGAAGATGCTGATCAAATAAAAACACTCGAACACGACGATATAGAGTCTCAGCGAATCGTGCCGCTCGGATAGTATTTCAGCGTATACTATGGGGGCATTTTTGGATACACCCAAGACGGACAAGTACAACGAGCATGGAGCCGGAAACGATCTTCGTTACGGAGTCGCGAGTATGCAGGGCTGGCGAGTCGAGATGGAGGACGCGCACAGAGCCACGACCGGCATCGGCTCGCTTGCGGACTGGAGTTACTTTGCGGTCTTCGACGGTCACGCCGGCGCGCTCGTTTCGGCCCACAGCTCGGAACACTTGCTGGAGTGTATAATGGAGTCCGAGGAATTCAAGGCGGACGTAATAAAGGGCATACACTCGGGTTTTCTTCGTCTCGACGACGAGATGCGCGAATTGCCGGAGATGACTGCGGGAACCGACAAATCGGGCTCGACCGCCGTGTGCGCATTTATCTCGCCGAGAAACATATACATAGCGAACTGCGGTGACTCCCGGGCGGTTCTGTGCAACTCCGGAGCACCGATATTCTCGACGAGGGATCACAAGCCGGTCGTGCCAGCGGAGAAGGAGAGAATCCAGAGGGCCGGTGGGAGCGTTATGGTGCAGCGGGTCAACGGCTCACTGGCCGTTTCGCGCGCCCTCGGCGATTACGAGTACAAAAATGTCGAGGGTCGTGGGCCCTGCGAGCAACTCGTATCGCCCGAACCAGAAATATTCGTTCGCGACAGAGACGAGCACGACGAGTTTCTCGTTCTCGCGTGCGACGGTATATGGGACGTTATGACCAACGAGGATCTCTGCGACTTTATATACTCGAGGCTGTTGCTCACCGACGACTTGGAGGCCGTTACCAATCAGGTCATCGACACTTGTCTCTACAAGGTGAGCATGGGATTTTATCGACGATTGTTTTCTTCGTCGTTTGCGATTCTCCGTTCGGCTTTGGAAAAATCCGGACGAGATAATCCCACTGATCGTTCGAAAGGTCGTTGCCAAAGACAAATCTGCTCGTATATTTTTCGCGGTGTATTTCCATGGTCGCGGCGGTCAGGGAAAACCGGGAAAAGTCAAGGAAAGAAAAATTTGGTCAGGGAATCAGGGAAAAAAGTCAGGGAAAGAGTAGAATATCGCCGAATCTTCTGTAAATAAATAAAAAGTACATAAAAGGAAGCCTTGGAAAAAAATTTAGAAAGTGTTGAAAAAACAAAATATGATTTGAACATTAATACAATAATTAGCCATTTTCATTTGCATCGTTACATAAAAAAAAAAATAGAAGACGTTAGTAGTTTGGTCAGGGAAACTTTTTTATTGGTCGTGGAAAAGTCAAGTAAAAAAAAGTCAGGGAATTTTTTTTCCGGGACAAAACGACCACCATGGTTTCACATCGTGTGAACCGGCAATTTTCATGGATGTTTTTGTTTTTTTTTACACGAATTTATAAAGAAACTGGAAGAGAGAATCGAAAGAAAAAAAAAGATTTATTTTTTCGTGGTCAAGTAAATTGTACAGATTGCAGAGCACTGAAAAAAATAATAATTAACGCCTTTAAAAACTAGGGCTGTACAGATAGGCCGGCTTAGCCAGCTAAAATATCTTATCTGGCTAATGGATTTTACAGTTTGGCCGGCTAATCCGTTTTAGCCGGGTAAGCCAATACAGCCCTGGCAATTTTTGACGAATTTTTATTTTTTAATTTTTTTTTAATGTTACATTTGGCCGACTAAAATGGATTAGCCGGCCAAGACGGCTTAGCCGGCCAAACTATAAACTCCATTAGCCGGATAAGACACTTTAGCCGGCTGTCTGTACAGCCATATCGAAAACTTCAATTTCATGTACTTCCGACGTTTTTCTTTTTTTTTTCTCCTCACGGTTTTCGAATGACAAATGATATTTTTTGTTTTTCATTTTCGGGCAGAGCATGCGATTCTTACGAATAAAAAAATAATATGTTGGTATTTTTGACGATTGGAAGTTTCTTCGACCCCGTGTAGCCGTTGCAATGTTGGCGTCATTCAATGTTTACTATATGAATTGGATCTAGGACGGAATGCCTAGCTCATAATAATAATAATATTTTCGTCGAGGCAAACAGGCTTCGAAGGTGATCAAAACATTTCTTACGAAAGGTATTATCAGTCGGAACGGTGGCCGAAATATTGAAAATTTGTTAATGGAGCGGAGGCTCCGAAGTGCCCGAGTTTTCTTTAACGTTGAAGGGACACAAGAACAGTTAATAACATTTTTGCATTCACTGTTATTGAACAGTGAATGCAAAAATGTTATCAACTGTTTTCTCCCTCGCACGCGTAGGGATTGCCCTACGCGTGCAAGCATTACAATTCGAACATGAATAAGATTCATAGATTCATTATCACAAAGGATATTATTTCGATATTGCTATAAGCAAATAGAAGAAAAAAATGGAAAGGGTATAGTAGAAAAATAAATTTAAAAAACGGACACGCTAGTAGAAAAAGAGAAAAAAATTGAAACGGCAGTAGAAAAAAAAATTGCAATTTATCGATTAAAATAACCATAATAAAAACTTTCGATGTCAAGGAACGGTCTCACTGAAAACTCATCCCCTTTTTATCGCCCGGGAACCAAGATATATATGACATCAAAGGTATATTTCAAAGTAGATTATACACGTACGGTCAATCTCACATTATTTCCACTCGATAAATCTCGAGAACTGGACGGTAAAATTTTTATGAATTTTTCAACGTCCGAGGATTCGACACCTGCATATGTAGTTCCGAAAGTTTACGAGTTATTCAGATTTTTAAAAATTTTATCGATAGTTCAGTGTACATTTCCGCTGGATAAATCTTGAGAACTGCACGGCAAATTTTTAATGCACTTTTGACCGGCCGAAGATGGAACACCTTCATATCTTGCTAAAAAAGTTAACGATTCTTCAAAAGATTTTCTTATATTCAATGAATATTTCAACGTACATTTCAAAGTCCTTTCCATTAAAAATTACATTACAAAGTATAAGAGTTATTCAGAAGATTTTCTTTACTAATGAAATTTTTATACTCCGGCGCTTCAGGCATTTACCACCGAACGATGAGTGTGTTTTTTAAATATATATTTTTCTCCGTTATGTTACAGGGTAGCAGAGACAATATGAGCATAGTTTTGGTCACGTTCCCGGGAGCTCCGAAGCCGAGCCTGGAGGCGCAGAAGAAGGAGGCAGAATTAGAAACGGCCATCGAGAGGAGAATTAAAGGTTCATTTACTTTTCCATACTCACACTCAATGCTCTCCCTATGCTGCTGTCTTAACACACGATCTCGTGCCCACAAACATTCTTGACGCTCGCGTCAGTCCCGACACTAGGGAGAGGATCACGAGCTCGACAACGAGCGTTAGGTTTAAAAATAATAATAATAATAATAATAGTTTCTCATGCAACAACATTCGTTTCGACACGGTATTGCGAACAACATGATTAACGGTTAAATTCGCTATATCGACTGAATTGCGTTAATCGCCTAAAGACACATCAGGGCGTGAAAACGCAAATCAAAATATTGTCAAGTGCCAAAAAGGCGAAAACAAGAAAAAAATATCAAAATTTATCCAGCATAGTTTAAATGAGTACACATATCTTCGGTAATGAGAATCTGGGACCACAAGTGAAGAGTTTCTAATTATATACGATTCTACTAGTAGTGTCGATTCGATAAGAATTCGACAAGAAAAAAATAAATAAATCGGCAACCACAATGGGAAAATATCAGCCGATCTGTAAAACGAATCGGAGTTAACGCGAAAAGCAGTTTCCTCCCGATGGGTAAAAAAAAGTTTCATCCGATATGCTAAAATCGTAACATCGGGGGTTTTTAGACCCACGAAAATTTTGGCGATTATAGATTCTCAGTATTTCTCGGTGTCCTTTTCAGACTGCAATAAAATCCCGTTTTATTAGCAAGGCGGGTAACTCGAAAATTCCATGGTGTCGATAGACAGGCTGCGGGTAATACTGTAACATTTCTATTCGACCCTCAAAAATTTTCGATAAAAATTTTTCAAAGTATTCAGTATTCAGTGCTGTACATAATTATAACTTGTTGACACTTCCGCCTATACGCTCCGAGAGTGCGCCCAAAATTGTTAACACTCGTTAAACGTCTGTGGCCACGACTGGCGCAGCAGGCAGACTTCGTTTCTGTTTTGCCCCATTTCGGTTCATTTTCTCAGAAAATATCTAATATTCTCATTCAAATATCAAATGATATATTTCCACTAATTAGATAGTTTACGACCAAAGCGGCTATGATAGTAAGTTTCATAATTAGGGAAGTGCTAGAAGGTGGTTGTAATCTGTAAATCTACAATCTCCAGAACATAAATCTCTATTAGAAACCATTGGAACTACCATTACCAAACTCACAAAAAAATAACGATAGGTTCCACTCCCAATTTTGGCGACTAGATTTCTCGTCGTATATCCTGGCGCCCGACATTGTGAAGATTCGTTAAACACTTATGGCCATATCTAACGCAACAGGCAGACTTGGTTTCTGTTTTTCCCAACTTCGGTTTTTTCTCAGAAAAAAATTAATATTCTCATTCAAATATCAAATTATATATTTTAACGAATTTTATCGTATAAGACCAACGCCGCTTTGATAGAAACATCCATAATAAGAGAAGTGCTAAAAGGTGGCTACGATCGGTAAATCTACAATCTCCAGAACATAAATCCCTATTAGAAACAATTGTAACTGCCTTTATCGGAAACACCAAAAAAAAAAAAAGATAGGTTCCCCGTTATATATCGAATAGTCTGTAAGTTCAATTCAGTGAATGCAATAAAAGCAACAAGGCCGAATGTGACGCCGTTGCACTTATCGAGGTGCTGAGAGACGCGAATTCGTACTTGCTCGAAAACATGAATATAACGAGTGGAGAACAGAATCAGTAATTCCGATAGCTTATTCGAAAAGTTATTCGACGTGTTTCACCTTATTTAGTAATAATTTTTAATCATTCCCCAGCTATAGATATCCACCTTTCAATTCGTTCACGATCTTGACGTACTTAATATAAACTTTGTTTCTCGAAGAATACGGTTTCCGACAAAACAATACACGAAAAAAAAATCTCAAGGCGTATAAACGCCCCTAGTCTTATAAAGCTTAGGATTAGATAATCTCGAGGAAAAGAAAGATAAAAATGAAAAAAAAAACGTATTTTGTTGTAACACTCGTTATCAGATTAGTGTGTGGTCACGATTTCCTGTGGAAGTAGACGATTATATTTATTTTTCGATACTAATAGTTTACCGTAAAAAGATGGGAAGTAAAATTATATGCCTTGATAGAATCTACGTAAAAAAAAAGACAGGAGAAAAAAAATGAGCACTAGTCTGTGTCAAGTTTTGTCTTACCTCTGTTTTAAGCTTTGTGACGATTTCAATTTAATCTACTCTATGTGTCATGTAATGTTTCTTCTAATATTATTATCCTTTTAACGGAGCTGGTTCTCTGATTTATAAAGAGCATTGAATATGTGCCAAGCAATCAAAAGTGTCGGAGCTCTGGAAGTGCTGGTATTTGATTGTCGATCAAAAATATTATTGAGAATTACGCGAACGGAGAATCTGTAGTGACGTTCCTTTCGGCAGAGACTGTATGAGACAAATGTCTCAGATTCTCGCTCTGATAAACCGAGAAGGACCAAGAGAATATCGTCAATTCATCGTCTCTTGTAATATATTACGTGGAAAAAAAAATTGTTCTATCGTCGATATTTTCTGTTGAGAGCTTCGATCGCCATGCACTTTAGAACTAAGAAAAATAGTCGTAAGATAAGAACTTTTAGTACAAATTTAGAAAGAAAAAAAAATGAAGTCAATAGTGGATTGTTCAAACTATTTGGAATAAATTCTTTCATCAGACAATCTCGCACTGCCTGCCAATGGCTGTTTTTCCATCGAGTTATTTTCGTACGAAAAATCGTTGTACAACATCGTAGTTGAGAAACTTGAAAAAAAAGAAAAAAAAGAAATAGGTCCACCCTTGGAGTTGTCATATCACTTCACACAATTTACACGAAGAAAAAAAAGTTTGACTTATAAAGTTATCGAACGTAAAATACTTATCATTGTGTTGAAAATAGTTTAGAAGGCGCCACAGGTAGGTGCAAACTTATTTACAACACATTAGAACTTTTTTTATTCTCGCAATTCCCTTTTACCTTTATTTTTTCTCTCAATAGTTTAACGGCAATGCATTTCTTATGGAGATTCATTGCGATTGCCGTTATTCACTCGGGGGAAATTAATTTTTTTTCTTCTTAATATCATGTCATTATCTCGAGGTTTAATTCATCCTGACCGAGTGTAGACAATTCCAGAGGTGGATTAATTAGTCGCGCTTCGCGCGTTAACGATTAGAGAAAAATTTACTTACATGCGACGAGGAGTGTTCCTCGGGAAAAAAATCTATTTCCATAAGAAATGTAGTGTGGAAACGAACGACTCCGTTCCAGTCCGATGTAGCTGCATGCTTTTATTTAAAACTAAGTAGTAAAATATTCATCGTATGCGTAGATATGTTTTCCAACATTTATTTGTGAACGGCGACAAATTTTTATTGGTAATTTTTTTTTTAATGATACTTCTTTTATAAGTATAATTGATTCGACAATCTTGTCGTAACGAGAGAGAAAAAAATACATCTAGGAAGGGCGCATAAAATGCATCGAAAGCACTTATCAACCCATCACTGCATAATCATTTTTCTAGACTAATTTATACCGCATATAAAAATACGTTAGAGAAGTATGTCGACCATCCCTATATGCAACAACGGTCCACGATCCTTGAGCAGTTTATTAACCCGAGATATTGCGCCGATAGACCGAAAAAAAAAAATTTCGCAATTTTTGTATAGTACAAATTTTACAATATTATCGATAGTATGCCACGATACTTTATATATGTACTACACCAATCACGTCTGAAATGCAAATCTTTTAATTAGCACCCATTCGACGGCTATGAGGGGAAATAAAAAATATTAACGCTGTGTCTCTTTATTTCCAACAGAAATCGTCGCACAGCAGGAAGGTAAAGCGGGCTTCGACTATCTTCAGCTGTTCCAGCTTCTTGCGGACCAAGAGCTACCTAATCTGCCCCCAGGTGGTGGTCTTCTTGCAAAGTGAGTTTCTTTTTTCCGCCACGTATCGTTTCCCACATTCGTCTTCATGAAAAAAAAGAAAATCTCGTACAGCCATCGAGCTATCGGTATCAGACAATGATTTTTATTTTGTATTTTTATTATTACACGGCAAAAGAATATTTTTTATTACCCTTTACCTTAGCGCGGAATATTGTTTCGTCGTCTTCTTGCAAAATGAGTTTCTTTTTTTCGCACGTAACGTTTCCCACATTCGTGTTCATGAAAAAAAGAAGAAACAAACTATCAGTATCTGATAATGATTTTTTATTTTTATTATTACACGATTAAAAAATATTTTTTATTATCCATTACCTCAGCGCGGTATATTTTTTGCCTGGAAAATCGTGACGAAACTAGCGCGTATGAGCGAACGCCTCCTCGCCGCGCTCCGGTGCAACTAAAACTTCGCGTTCACGCCGAAGCCAGACATTCCTCGGGTAACATTGAATTTCCTACCACCACCCAAAACCCGTTCGCGCGTTTACGTAATAAATTTTGAACGAAGGTTAAATGCAAGGCCGTTAAACACAAAGACTCGTGCGGGTCTATAACAATTTGGCTTGATTCCAAAATACATAATTAGAATTCTTGCACAATACGGTAATTGGCCCATCCGACCGCGAAAGTATTGAAAATCGTGATCGTTTCGATATTTCACAAAATATCGGAAAAAAATATTATTTTTGCGATTTTGTTTACTGACCAAAACGTCTAAGAAAAATTTATTTATTATCGAATGATATGAATTTTCGATGTTTTATTTTATTTTTTATTTATTTTTTACATGGACTGTAGCTATGAATGATTTATCCACAGGCAACCACTCATTGAACAAGTGTTTCGAGAAGTATGTCCCAGCAGAGCAGACAGTGTAAGTCTTAGATACGATTACCCTTCATGTAACTAACTCCGCCTTATTCTAAATCACATCAAATGTACAACTATAATCATTGCACAAGCCCTACTTCCATGCTTGTTCATGCAAATTTTACTACAAAGAGAGAGAGAGAGAGAGAGAGAGAGAGAGAGAGAGAGAGAGAGAGAGAGAGAGAGAGAGAGAGAGAGAGAGAGAGAGAGAGAGAGAGAGCAAGAAAAAAGGAAATATGCAAAATTTGTTTAAAGCCTTGTCTCCTTGAAACAACAAAGACAAAGTTCTCATTGCATCACAACACGGCCGGTTAATGTAAAGTCATCTCTGCCAAAACGAAAAAAAAAGTTGAGTAGTAATCGCGGGTAAAAGATCGTCGGATATATTTATCCGGTTATATATATATATATATATATATATATATATATATATAAAATCGAGAATCGAGAAAAAAAATTAAGTTATTATAGGATTATATCGGTAATCGACAAATCGAAATTGCAATGCATTGAGAAAAAAGCGAATGATAGAGTGGAAAAAAAATTGTACAAAAATCCAGCATACTTGAACATAGATTTTACTCGTAAATAATTCGTTAAACAAGGGATTCACGAGGGATATATGCATTTGCTCTTTGTTCCATGCTAATCAAAGATATTCAGTAAGGTGTGATTTTTAAAAATTAACATCCTACCGCTTTTTCGATTGTCTTACTGTTTTCTTCTCGTTTTATTTTTATCCTTCTCATTTTCGTTACGTTACTGCCCGCATAATTACTATTTTAACAGCTGTGGTAATTGGTATTGCGGATGATAGCGGAAATTTTCACGAAATAAACTTTCGATTTTGAACGTCCGGGTTGCCTCATTTAAATTTAATTTTGATACATTATTACGGCATGATCTTTGGTACAAGATAGCATCTGGAGCGGAGAAATATTTTTTTTTGTTACTTTTTGAAGAGCAAGCTGCGATGTGCTGCAGCTCTTGCGTCGCGTGATGAATTAATTCGTACGACTCTCCCTCCAATAAAAGTTATACCGATATTGCTGAACTTCACAATAACTACCGCAGATTGTTATTATCTTGTAAATTTCCCCTACATCCACAAAGTGGCGAAAAATAAAATAAAATTATATCACGGTTATTATGCAGGGGGTTGAGAGATATTGTACTAGGTATTTATCGCTCGATATACGAGAAGGTAATCAATGCGAATCTAGACCACATGGAATCACAAAAATATAATCTATCGTCCTGGGACATTGTCACACTGTTTTCCGTAGAATCTATTGCATTTATGATTGTGAAAACGCAAACGTTCGAGAAGATATTTTTGCATTTTTCATTTAAAAAATATTTTTCACACACTGAATGACTGTTAATCTGTTTGGCTCATTGTGTAATATTTGTGGTAGAAAATAATCTAAATACTAAAAGTATATGTACTTACTAACAGTTCGTGAATATAAATTATTATTATTTTTTTTTCTTGAGATATAAAGTTCGTTCTATCGAATAATTTCGATACATTGAAAGAAAAAAAATGCGACATTTTT
The DNA here is from genome assembly GCA_964017025.1 of Stenichneumon culpator. NCBI lineage: Eukaryota > Metazoa > Arthropoda > Insecta > Hymenoptera > Ichneumonidae > Stenichneumon > Stenichneumon culpator. Next base: position 14,859,532 of record OZ024776.1, read on the forward strand.
TAGAGTATGAACGATATATTGTGTAGTCTAGATTTCCATTTTAAACGACGAGGAAAAATCAGCGTAGTAAAATATTTCTTCGGCACCCTCTGCTGTGTTGACAGTAATGCAAAATATTACGATATAAGAATTATATATTTTTGTAGTTCTAGTGGACTTGCGCTCAGAATATCTATTTGTATGCGGCCGATTTAATCGATTCTCGGAATAACAAGACATTTCGAAAACACTACGTTACTTCTGGCCGACACGATACGGGAGAGAATTCTTTTTTATCTATTTTTTTTCATTCGGAGATTTGGTAAAACAGGCCAATTACAATTAGCATTAGACCTAGCAGTCCTGTACATATAAATACTGTGTCCACAGATGTCAGTATTGATGTTTTTTTCTTCAGAAAAGAAAAGAGAAAAGAAAGAAAATGATTAGTAAGTTCGTAGCAATGGCGGAGGCCTTGATCTTAGTTTCCAAACTATTTTTTTGTCAGTCTCGTTGCTCACACCAGTATTAAACCGAACAGTTAATAAAAGAGAGAGAGAGAAAAAGGGAATAAGGTTTCGCCTCGTGTCTCAAACACATGTATCATTCGAGCGTGTAACGGATAATAACAAATTCATGTATCTCGATTCCGCAAACCAATTCCACAAATACCGTTCCGTTTAGCCCGGTGTTAAACAGCACCTTTTGATAGCTCTAAAAAAAAAGAACAAAATACCGACCCGCCCATTATTTTTTCCTTCGAACTATACGTCAAGGCCAATCTTTCAATCTTTCGAGACAGTAGCACGCATATACCAAAGTATATTATCGTTACCCTGCCATTGAGTAATCTACTTTTAGAGATAAAAGAAAAGTTTGCATTTCATTGTGTTCCTTTGGAAGCAATTAATCGTTGAGCATAGCATGAGGCCTTGAAAACAAAACGTTATAGGCTTCCTAACTTTATGATAACAGAATGATAAACGCACGAACACTATATTCATTCCAGGCTCGTCATCAAAATTAATCAGACTATCCTCGAATCATCAACCTTCAAAGCTAGCTAAGTTAGACCCGACGAACAATGTACATTCAATGAAATTTTTATTAATCGAATGCTTGATGTCAAGAAAAATATCCACACACATGCTAATATTCATCGGATCGTTTTTTATATCCACGTTTCCCTCGAACACTCGATGTAAACCTCGGCTCGTCATATTTATCGCTCGTCCGTTTAATCCGCAGATCGCCTATTCCGCAAAAAATCGCTTAATACACTGTTTTTTTTTATAACCATCTCACTCTGTCCAACTTTCTCGTCCCCCACTTTTTACCCGTTGCATGCCGCAAATTTATACGTTTACGTAGTGCGCAGGTCACACGAATCATTTTATTCACCGTCCACTGGCCGAACATGTCGGAGAATTTTTTATAATTACGGAACAACGGCATGGAATTTTTTTATGCTTCGTTCTGGCGTACGTAAATTGCTCGTTACATTGCATCAATTATTGCGTTTGTTTCGGATAGCTGAATGAAGAGACGTTGCAGCGAGCCTCTTTAAAAAATTGTTGCATTCAGAGGAGCCAAAACGTTTTCCTCGAAAAAAAAATCTCATTCTGACTCGGACTCAATCAAGTCGGCTTCAAGAAAAATTGCGTTGACATTTTTAAGGTCTTCCTCAATCGTCCTGATAAGCCCGGGATAAAAGGGGTACACTCGATACAAAGTTCATTCCCTCTTAAGGCGATGTGAAAGCCCTTTCCGAGTGTGTCGCTCAATCTCCGACATAAGCACTAATGGCGGTATTTCTCTTGCACTTGATAGAGTTTCACATGCAACAAATGGCCTTCCTTATTTTCTCCGAGACGACTGATGTTTCGGACGAAAACAAATTAGGTTTTCATACTCGTGTCTGTTGCCCAATAAAAATTAATATGTTTTTGGACAAAATATTAACGGTGTTGGAGGAAGTGAGGAAAGCATTTTGTACCGACTGAGCGCATGCGGCGTGTGACCGAAAGGGTGTTTTTCTTACGAGGAGGCTAAACATCCTCTCCCATGTTCCTGCGCTTTTTTTTTCAAGCGTCAGTATCAATTTCGTTTCCTAATAATAATGAGGTTTAGCACTCTCGATAAACAAAAAAAAAAGGGTAAAGTTTTTCTTACCGACTGAGTCTGGCTCGGGTTTGGGTGAGCAGCTTTCACATCTCCTTAACATAGAGTGGCACACGTTTCCGTCGTTCTTTCTCGCTCCACTTCGTGTCTTCACTTTACTCTTCACTTTAACCCTTTGCGTCGCGGTGTGAGATTGGGTGTCCATCCTGCTGTCGCTCAGTTTTTAATTTATTAAACTAATTTCTTGACATGAAATACTAAAGTTTTGTTTTTATAGTGTCAAAATGTATGGCTCAAAGGGTTAAGGTGATGCGAAAAGACCCCTCAGCCGCCTGAGCTCGGTCGGTAATAAAAACGGGAATACGTTTTTTTTTTCAACAATCCATTAAGGTCGATGATATGACAAGTGATAAATGCAGACACAGTTTTTGTTTGCCCGGGAGTGTTAAAACATCGTAAAAATAAATTGGATTAAAGTTTTTGTTATCGCGGGTAGTTCACATCACCGCATTGTTTGTATATCCGCATTGTTTGCGCACAATGCGGACACACAGCCACAATAACATTATTCCATCTTCGAATACATTACGACAAATGCAGGCGCACCACAATGCGATAATTTGAAAAAGATTTGCTTGCTACATACTGCGATTTTGTGCAAGTTTGGTTGTCAGGAAGTATATGCTATACAGTACAAATCCCATTAGTGCACGTTTTGTATATTTACACTGACTGAGTGAACTAGTAATGGAAGGCCTTATTTACGAGTCATGGATAGGGCAACCACAATTTGCCGTAAATGAGCCATAAATGTGCGACATCGCGACCAGAGAAAAAAACTAATGAGACAATTCTGAAAGGCCATATTTATGAGTCATGAATAGGGTAACCATAAATGACCATAAATGAGCCATAAATTGTGCGGGACCCCGACCAGAGAAGAACCCAATGAGGGAATGCTGAAACATACAGCGACTCAGTAAATTTCACCCGAAATCGTGCACCAACGGAGTTTTCACTATAGTCCCCTTTTTTGAAAGACGCATGTTGAGACCATGTAAAACATATTGTCGATGGTTAGTTCTATCTGTTTACCGTGCCCATCGACCCACATATCTTTCACATCGTCTTAAGGATACTCAATACCTTGTAACTTGTTTTTATTTATTTTTACTTAATTATATTTTTTGCAATAACTATCATCTTGTTGCTACACAGACGATAGGCCGTTGTGGCCTTAAAACCGTCGATTATTTTTATCGGAAGTAATTCTGAATTTCAAGAACGTCGACGGATTTCAATTAAGAAATAAATACCAAAAACTTATTTAGGATTATTATTTTTGATTTTTTACTTGGAATCTCGTCGTACAAATTGGTAAATAATTTGTCAGAAAAAAATATTGAAAATTTCCGTTTCGTTGTCGATTTTTAAAAATACAAAAATTCGAGGAAAAAATTGGTTTTGCCTTAAAAAAGTATGATGAATGCAATTTTCGGATTATTGTGAAATTACTGATTATCGAGGTACTGATGTTCAATCAGAGGCTGCATTAATGCGAGGTGCATAGAGTAGATATCAATTCATCACCCTCACAGAAACATCATTGGATCTTTTTTCTATCATCAGAAATTCCCAAAAATTCAAGAGCGTTACGCAATGCGCACGATTCCTTTGAACCCTTTCCTTCTCTTCCTAGATCGCCTCCGAACCCTGCTACTGGACACAGCGACCCCCCAACGAAATTTTTAATGAGCTCAATAACAAATGTTAATTGTCTACACGATCGTTATTTCCACACCCAGCCTAATCGGTCATACCTTAATTGAGTCGAACTTAGGTAGGGAAAATTAAATAGAGCTCGAACTCATTAAGGCGTTCTTGAAAATTGATGTACCTGAAATTGTTTTGCTAAACGACGAAAATTGTGTCCTCTTTCGAATAGTAGCCTTTTACCCCCATCTGATTGCAAGCTGATATTTATATTAAATATTCCAACCAAGATCCGAGAAAATAAAAAACAAAAAAAAATCAGCTTAAATGATCTAATTTCGAAATTGGACAGGAAAATTACCATAACAAAGGCTAACTATTTAAAGTACTAGCAAAGCATTTTCAGACGGAAACAGAAAGAATAACAACAACAACAAAAACTCTTAAAGTGGCGAGTTTGTTACTTACTATTTCTATGGAGGAATCGCCAGGGCTTAATTATACATTTTTTGTTTGTTCCTTTTTTTATTAATGGCATATCACCTCGACCTAAAACATCAAACTTTTGGCCTTCAATAGCCGGCACGCAGCTGTTTTCTACTGTTCGACATGCCCGACATTTACGAACTTTCATCACACGAATATGTATATAGCCGTGTTGCTAATGTTGTGTGTAAAAAAAATATTGTCGTCACTTTAGGACCTGCAGATTTCTTCATGAGAAAAAAAAAACTAAAAGTAGCTGTTGAAATTCTAGTACTGTAACTCGAAATTCAACATGATATCATGAATATTTTGTGTATGTTAATATTTACTTATGAAATTACTCACACTATACTATTTACCTATGTTGTTGTATATAATATACATAATTAAAATCTAATTTCATGGGAACACACATGCCTTCTGTATTATTAAGATCGTTTACGTTAATTAATTTTTATTAAATTTTTATTATCTTTCGCTTATCAGTAGAATTTATCGCGCTTGGTTTAGCTGCAACACTAGTTGGCGTTACATCGGCGCCGCCATTGGTCAATCCATATTTTTAATTAACGAAAAATTGTTGCACGGCAGAAAAAGAAAAAAATATATATATATCTATATAAATATGTGTGCCAAAATATACTTACTCGATGATTTTTCGAAAAGCCCGACGAGCTTCCAAACCGAACGCACAATTAGACTGTTTCCCTTGAGACCTTATTCTATTGATATGTAAATGTCGCAAAAGTACTCCCACCCGGCAGCACCGTTTACGACAACGAGAGAGAGAGCCCATTATAATTTTATTTCTGGGACCATTTCGTTCGTTTGTCGACTGCGCAATTATCGTACGTGCAGGATAATTTTTTAATCTTTTCCCACCAATTTTAATCACCTTGTTTTCGTTTTCTTACCGTGGAATGCATAACCGCAGCTCGGGGAAACAATAAGAACGATTTAATCGAGATTCCGCATATTTTCAAAATTTCGAATTCAGAGAAAAGAATGAATGATTGTGACATAAAAACAAAACTTTCGAAGTGAATGAAAATTTAAAAAATTACAGCGATTCCTTCATTATTCGTTGCATTTCTTGTTTGTACGTCTCATCGGGTAAAGGATGCATGCCAAAGACCCAATTGAAGTTTTTTTTTTGGAATTTAATTGACTAGCAATTTATTTCAAAGCTATAACGCGCTCGTGGAACGACAGTGCAACGACTCGTACGGTAATGGACGTCGCACTGTTGATCCAAGGGTGCGACATCATCTAACGAGCCCAAACTAACAAACCGTACTGGAATATCGTAGCTTGTTACACTTCACGACGCCCTTCCTTTTGCTACTAAAACAAATTACAGTTCAGTTAACGAATACCATTTTTTTATTATTATAAATATCTATTGCATTAATTAATATGGCAATCAACAAGATTTCAATGGAAACGACTATCTTTAGGAGAATGATATTGAGAACCAGCAATGATTCCTCAACACTGGAGATCACATCCACAAAAAAAAAAAAGAAAAAAAACATGAGGGTGAGATCAACGTGAAAACTATTTTTTACATGCATCCCAGGAAGTAAGACTGTCCAATGTGTAAACTAAACGAAAAACGAAATATCTCGTTATAGCTCTGTGTAGTGCGAATGGAAAAAATGTTAATTAAAAAAACAATAATCTTTTAAAAAAACACAACAAAAGTAGTACATTGTTTGTGCCAACATTACAGGGGTTGGAGTTATGTCGTGCGAGTGATTATTAACGAACAGAGTCATTTTATGGATGATATCAATTTATATTGACCACGAATGATTAATAAAGTTTATCCAGCCGCTCAATGTGTTTCATTGGAATTTTATTGTTCTATCTCCAACTAGTTTAGCGCTCCAAGCTCGGTAGTCCAGGGAAGGTGGTCGTAGCCAATAAGATTAATAACACGAGCGGACTCGATGGGAATGTTATTTCACTAATAAGACTCTGCATGCATTTCTATTCGTTTGTCTGTTACGTAACATTAATTAAACGTCCGAGAGAGCGCGCGAACACGATGAATGTAAGTTTAGCTCTTCGTTACAGCTTCGCCAATTAAAATTAACAATTAGAAGCCCACTTTACATGGAATGATTCGTATGCAAAAAAAAAGAATAATAACAATAAAAATAATAATTTTATCATGGTTACTCAAACCTTTGTAATTAACTCCTTCGCTCCGCGGTTTTAATTTATTTATTACGTGCCACCAAAATGTATGCCAAAAAAATGAACTCTTAAATACATATATATATATATTCGTTTTTGCTATAATAACAATTGAATATGTTTTTGTTTTGGCTTAGAGAAATTGTTGAGAATCCAGAATGCATTGGTCTTAAAAAAAAATTGAATCGAAATGCGTGTATTAGGAGCTCGGAATATTAGACACGTATTTCTTGCCTCTGGAGCGAAGGTGTTGGTTTTCCATACCACTGACTTGTGTTTAAAAAATATATATATATATTATTTTATAAATTTACTACGTCACGTTTCAAGTAGCACAATGTAATATGATTGCAGAAGTCAGACAGCAGTTAGTGTACACAATATGTATGCCATTTGATAAATGCTGTGTGCGCTAGACTGACCGATTCTGAAAGTGACAAAAGCAAGACTACGCCGACAACAGCAACAATGGGAGTACTCGACGAGCGATGAGTGTACAAAATAGCACTATAAGTAACAATGCAGGCACTGTTGGTTACTCACTACTCACTACCAAAAAAAAAATATATAATGTGCGATACACTTGTATACCTAATTATAACGATTAATATCGATTATAAGGTTTATTGTACAAAGCATTTCATCTTCTGCCAAGGGTAAAAGAAACAAACGAGCAAAAAGTATAGAATTTTGTCAGCCTCTTCGTAGAATGTCGAGAACATTTATCTCTTATTATTATTTTTTTTTCTCTTCTTTTCATTTCTCTCTTTTTTTTTTGTAAGTTTTCTTTTTTATCCGAGTGTACGAACAGTGGTATATAAAAAATACGGTTATATATTTTTGTAGACATCTTTTGTAGCCCCCCCCCCCCCCCCCCCCCTCCTAACAACTCGAACGTACCTGGAACAATGACTGACAGTGATGGCATTTTTACCTTACCAGAAGATCATTGCTTGACTATCTGTACCTGATGCGCTAAATTCGAACGTAAATCGTCGCAAAAAAAAAACATGCCGCAATTAGCTACTCGCGAACGACGAGCATTAAACTTAGCTCCGGTAATCTATTATTCTACAGTGTTTCAACACTTGTCAATGTGATAACTTTGCATTTTTAAAAATTTCTTCTTTGCCACGCAAAAGCCCCATCGTCGGAGCGATCGATCGAGTGCGGATTTAGATTTAATAATTTTCCTTTTTCTTTTCATTATGCTGTCGTTTAAATAAAAGTGTTCCACTCGAGTAGACCCTCCGAGCTAGGCTCGTTAATCTTCTTCGCACGTCATCCGTGCAATTCGATTGCTTTTCTTCGAATATTCGCAACGTTATCCCTTGGCTAAAGAAATTTCCTTTAAACCCTGATGAAAATAAAATAAAATAAAATAAATAAAAAAAGTACCCTATAATCATGAACTTTTGAACTTCATATTATCATGTATGTAAAATAGGTATATTATTGTATTTCAGTGTGTAGCTGCCGAAATTTGCGAATCAAATATGTACTATGTTAGAAAAAAAAAAAAAATCGGTATAATAGAATTGAATATTTGGTATCAACGGTTGTTGTAACATCTATTGAACAATCATTTTGTTTGCCTCTCGTGTCACCTCCGTCCATCCCTCTCGTTTCAGCTCGATGAAAAAAGAAATACTTCGCGTCAATAATTTATAATTTAGTACCTTTAGGTGTGAGATAAATTTACCCGAGAGATTAAAAAACAAATCGATCGGAGTGATTTTACGTCAGCGATTAGAATAACGCCAATCTAAGAATAGCCTTCTGAGATTCGATGATTATTAGATTTATACAATATTCAACCATTAGTAAAAAGAGAGTCGAAAATATCTAACGTTGAAGAATTCCATGACAGGGCAAGCATCCGGATGTTTTTCATTGCCTGTATTGCATCCAGATAACATAAATAATTGCCCGTTTTAGACCTTAACAAAAGTTAATTAATCCGGGACATGGGCTTGGTAAGTTGACCACGAATATTATTTCTGATTATGAAATACCCTCAGTTTCATGATTTGTTCATCGCAGAGTTGACTTGATGGAGTATTTCTATTTATTAAATTTACCTTCATAAATAGATCGCCGAGGATTGTTTTCAGGAATATACTTGTACTTGGAATGTAAAAATTTAATGATGAATTTTGTACTCCGTAGCGAGTACTCGACTTCAGTGGTTGAGTTTTAAAATTGAGCGTGTGCAAAAATGAGTTGGTGTAATAATCGTGCTTCCTGTTTCACGAATCTTGCGCAGGTAATATTTCCAGCCCCTGGATTAGCGTTTGCCCACTTTTACTAGAGAAAGATTTCGGAGAGTTGTTCAAAGATTTTAGCTTGGTTCGGTGTCGTTGGATGATTTACAAGAACTGAATTTTCCTTGCAAATTTCGGTCTTAAATACTACTGCTATCTGTATCTTTGTTCTTCAGTAACGGCAGGACAGGGAGAGTTTCTTCTCAGCTCATTAGCTTGAACTTCTCGTCTCCCACTTTCTTGAATATCAGCGAATTGTGGAGAATCCCTTATCTCCGCGCTATCCCCAAGGATCCAGCTAGAGATGTGCAGTGACCATTTGTGACCGTCATTGAGCAACTATATAGAGGACTTTTCTGACCGTTACAGTACATCTGTAGACCTAGCCATCTTCCTTGGCCTCACCAGCGGCTCGCTCCTAGGGCATGAACTACCATATATGGACGCTTACTTATTATCAGATATCGTCGCGATGCCGCCCAATCGGTAACAGAAATTTTATCGTAGACTTTGCCTACAGTAAAGTACAGTTCTAAGTATATTACAAAACGTATATAATAACTCTCAATTATTAAAAAAAAACACATTCTAGTATGGCTCTGTTATCACATTAAATATTTCTTGTCCCAATAAAGCAACAATGTTTCCGATTTTTCGTTGCGCATTTATAATTTGGCACTTTTAAGTGACAGTGAAATTTACCCGAGACAAAAAAACATCGATGCCAATGATCTATGTCAGCGATTCGAATAGCGCGTATCTAAGGATAGCTTGGCTGAGATTCGATGATTATTAGATTTATACAATACTCGAAAATTCGTAAAAAGAGCTGTACAAAGCTGTCGTGCAATCGTTCAGGGACCAAACTGAGAAACCAAAAAGACTGAAAAACGAAGAATTCGGTCGGTAACAGAGATCTTGTCGCAGACTTTGCCTACAGTAATCACTACCGTACGTATAAATTGGAACCGTCCTTATTTTATTAAAACACGTATATAATAACTCACAATAATAGAAAAAACCACATTCCAGTTTGTCTCTGTTATCACATTAAATATTTCTTGTCACAATAAAGCGACAATGTTTCCGACTTTTTTTTACACACAAAACATCGCGTGTTTACATACCCTCGACTGTTCGTCGCTTATTTCAAAAGCCTAATTATCGTCGGCTAAATAATACCTATCCGTTTCAAGTACACGATAAAAACTGTACATTCAAGAATCGTTGAACTTGATACGCAAAACGAGACCAGTGTTATCGACACTCCGAATGAAGATCGTCAGATTGTACTTATTTATTGTTATTTTGTTTTAAATTAATATACGACTTTGTGCTCGATTATAGAGTGGGCTCATTTCTCACTCGAGGTGTCCTATCGGTACTGTTATACGAAGTAATCAATTTGTGACTTTACACAAACATTTCTTTTCGATGTACAGTAGAAAAGAAAGACGGCAACATTTAGGAATGGGACTTTTGATTGGAATCCGAACTTTTTTTGTTTTACTAGACAGCCGTCGGAAAATCCTGTCCAAGACGATCACGAAATTCGCACCGTCATAAAGTACCTACAGACATTATAGTATATGTGTGTATGTATATATATATATAGTATAATATATACTTCAATTCGTACAGAAACGTTGTATCACATATGCCTTTATGTAAACGATAGATACAGTGCCACAAAACTCTTATCTGCCATACTCTACTGGCTACATATATCTACATCGATGTTCTACATAAGTGTTAACAAATTTCATAAATATATATATATATAAACATATATATATATATGTTTCTCCGCAATCGATTCAATTTTAATGTTAATAATAAACTTTTTGTTAATTGTGTTTTGCAATTTATTATTGTGCTTTGCAATGTATTTATCGAGGAGGAAGCAAGACAAATGCACAAATGCTTTATCGACACGATGATATTTAATCCAACTTCTTGTTCCGCGTCCGTAGAAACATTAACTTGACACGGATTGTATCATTTTTTTTTTATGAAAAAATAATAGTAATCGGTAATAATTGATAATTTCGCGGTATAAAATGTATATAATCTGTTCGAAAATGTTTCCTTTGTCTTTTTTTATCATCAGTTTAACCAACTAGATGTTTACGTTGAAATTCATAACAAATTTTTTGTGAGAACAATTTCAATTTGACACTGTCATGTGTTGATCGGCATCGTCGGTTACATAGTAAAATGTTAAAGATATTTGACATTTGTCGATATCGATCGAGGTTACGTACGTTTCACGGCTTTCTAAATTACAACGAAAAAAAAAAAAATATATATATATGTGAGGGATCACACAATCGCTTTCTATTTATTGGTCGTCCAACCCCGCCAGATAGAAGCGATACTCGCTGCCGCACTCGTTACCAAACCGCCTGCAACGCTCTGGTTAACTTGGATGCTGGAAGCTTGCGAGCTTATCGTCCCACCGGGATTCGGAACAGTCATTTCCGGGCAAGCTACGTTAGGCACCTAAAAAAAATCACCTCGTGAGATCGATGTGTACAAAACATATATACAAGTTGTCACGACACAACTCACAGCTTCCCATTCCCAATTGAAGGCGTCTTCTTCCTCGTCCGATGCTGAATCGTCGCTGTTCTCGAGATCCGATACCAACTGGGTGTGCATTTCAGCCAGTACGCTCGAATCCACCTCCATAGGCCCGATTCTATTCGATTTCGAAAAATTTGTTTTTCAGTGTACAAAAGTGAAATAGAATGTACAAAGATTTTTTTTATTAAAGGCATTTAGGAATTACTCTAAATAAAAAAAATGACAACGAAACTTCCTTTACGCTGCGACAAGATTTGTACAAAAATTACTTCACCCGTAGTGTAAAGCTTAGATGGAAATTTATTATCCACTGACCTTCCAAGATCGCTGATTTCGGTATTGAGCAAATGCATTAGATTTTGCAGAGTGTGCATAGGATGCAGTACAGTGGTATTGGTATTTTGTGTGAAACACAAATGTAGAACGTTGCTGTTGAGCCTCGCCACTTTCCTTGTAAACTTCTGGCCAGACATTTCGTTACCGCAGAATTCGCTAGAGTTAGGAAGAGGGATCGTGAAATTAGTGCGATAAACTTGGTCGAGCCAAAGTAGATATATGCTCACCTAGACGCAAGTTTATAGGGTAATCTGACGTTGACGTAATAGGCAATTATATTGACTAATTGCGTAGCGTACGTCAGGGCCGCACTGATGTTGTACCCGGGATTGTGCATAGCGTGTTCCTTGTTCGCACCGGACACCCCGTCTTTATTGGCAGCGACTGAAAATATAATTCAATGGATCCAGCTTTATAAATTTTCGAACTTTCACGCAGCATACATTAATTTTAATCCCTCTTATTGTATTCCACTGAATGCAACACATTTAACTACCCCAAAGAGAGTAAGCACTGTAGTCCCCCGAGCCTGGCAGAGTAGGAGCCACGATACGATGTTGCATTTCTAAACTATTCTCAGTGTCATTAATCCATCGTCCTCTTACGTATGAAGTCCCCGAAGCATCGGCAAGTGCACAGGTCACGATATCCGCACTTAAATTTTCTTCCTCGCTGCTGCACAAACTGAGAAAATATTATTTAATGAAAATGTTTCGTCAATTTTTTTGTTATATAAATTAATTAAATTTAAGTTAGGGATACCTTCTGTTCGGATCGACCTGCGTTAGTGGGAAAATATACTGAATCAATTGTTTAGCTGCTGTTCTGATAACTTTTTTCAATTGTTGACGCTTTCTGTCGACGGCTTCCCTCTGTTTCTCTTGCAGAACCTTCAATCCGGCTACAAATTTATTCAACTTCTCGACTCGTTCCTCGTGTCTGGGAAGTCTGAGTATCAGCTGGGAGTTAACATCTCTCAAAACGTTCAGTCGTTGATTACCTATTAAATTTATAGTGTTAATAGAATACTTGATAATGTAAAACGTGCTTTATTTGAAAACGTAAACACTTCAAAGCAATTCTCGCTTATGACGAAGAATTGCTTAGGCGTCCCATTTCTATAATGCGGATTTACCGCTTCATGCAAATAAGAGGGCAAAGAAGAAATACAACTATTCCAAGGCAAATGAAGTGTCGAATAAAATGAAAAATAAAAAATCTGTACACGTTCAAAATTTGATGAATATAATAGTAAATGCTGTGTTTCGAGCAAGTAAGCAACTCGCGACGTGTAAATGAATTGAATACAAAAAACTTATCAATGTTTAGTTAACATAAGCCCAAATTTTATAACGGTATATTTCAGACGATATTTCGTATATATTCGTATACATCGTCCATAATGTTTACCTTTTTATTCAGGACACTGAACAACATTCATTGTAGCTAAAGTTTTATCAGATTTTGGTGCAAAAATACGAATTTGAACTGACACAGAATTCTGCATGGTCTAAAAATTGGAGGATCGATTGTTAAAAAAACAAAAAAATTCTTGATAAAATAGTTACCTCTGTTGATACTCTGTTTCGTTTCGTTCACTAGTGTTTCTAAGAGCCTCACACGCTCTTTACACATATTAATATCACATATCTGAAAGAATCGTTCCATACAAGCAGCTTTGTATTTATTTTCTATGAGTTAACTGACAAGTGTGTATCGTGTATAATTACCAGCTTGTCCTTCTGCTTATGCTTCTCAAAAGCATCGACGCATTTGTCTTCCAACTGCGCCCTGGCAGCTTTCAACCGTAACAGCCGTAACTGTTTATCCGCAAACCTGCAAAAGTGAAGAAGAAAAATTCACAATCACTTTTATTGCAAAAATACATTTAAAAATTTTTTTTTTTTGTAAACAAACAAATTAATAATTTAATTTAATAAAAAATGTGGTTAAATAAATTTACCAAAAACTGTTATAGTCATTGATAAACTTGAAAATTAAAAAATTGTTTTTGCATATTTATAAGAGTAATTGAGTTCCTCACAGCGAATAAAAATAATGTCATTGAACATTTCAATCGCCGAAAATCAACAGCCGATACCGTCGAACTATGATCAAAGGTACGAAAAACAACTGAAATACCAAAACAAAACAAAAATGTGACAAAAATTCCGAGTATCGAAAAAAAAAAAAAAAAAAAAAAAAAAAAAAAAAAAATCGGACGTTGCATCCCGTCGCCAGGAACGTCGCAAACGATCGCTCACCGTTCAGAGTAAACAGAAGTAGAATGAATGAAATCCCCATTTTGGATGCACTGCCTGCAGTAAAAGACTCGTCTGCTGTTGTGACAGAGTGGGCACTTCAACAAATTAATGCTCAGACGACTCGAGACTTCTTCTAGCTCCGTTGAAAGTTGAAAGTCTGCTGGAGCCGTACAAGAACCGTCGGAGCTGCTTGTCGCCATAACCAATAACCCAGAACAATAGAGACTTCCAGCCCGTTGTCACTCATCAGCTGATCCGATGTTTACTTTCGATAGTGCAACTTCACCACGAAAAAAAGGAATCAGTTTACCCGCGCTCTCGACCAATCAAATCGTTCCCTCCAACATTTATAATGGGGAAGAACAGAAAGAAATTAATTTTATTCACCCACCTTTATATGCTACATGCTATCGGACTATCATTAAGAACTATCGTCAAGGGGAAGGCTAAAATAAACTTGAATTTTGCCTCGCGCAGTGCATAGCTACGCCGTGGCACGAGTCATCGTTGCACACAGATAACCGCGAGCCGCGATTAGTACCGGAGAGTATATCTGTGAGCGAGGACACCGATGGCAGATCAGTGTACGGAGAAGGTGGCCAACAATGTTCTTCGTTTATTCATAGACAATTTGATAAACAGACGATATGCGCGCTCTTTGGATTACCGACCGTCGATTAAAATCACCGCGAGTTTCATCGTCGACCACGTCCTTTCACTATTGTTCTCTTGTCAATTTACCGGTAAATTATATTAGTTACCATTTTTGGCGGTAAAGTACTTACATGCTATCGGTTTATCATTAAGAACTATCGTCAAAATAAACTTGAATTTTGCCTCGCGCAGTGCATAGCTACGCCGTGGCACGAGTCATCGTTGCACACGGATAACCGCGAGCCGCGATTAGTACCGGAGAGTATATCTGTGAGCGAGGACACCGATGGCAGATCAGTGTACGGAGAAGGTGGCCACAATGTTCTTCGTTTATTCATAGACAATTTGATAAACAGACGATATGCGCGCTCTTTGGATTACCGACCGTCGATTACATCACCGCGAGTTTCATCGTCGACCACGTCCTTTCACTATTGTTCTCTTGTCAATTTACCGGTAAATTATATTAGTTACCATTTTTGGCGGTAAAGTACTTACATGCTATCGGTTTATCATTAAGAACTATCGTCAAAATAAACTTGAATTTTGCCTCGCGCAGTGCATAGCTACGCCGTGGCACGAGTCATCGTTGCACACGGATAACCGCGAGCCGCGATTAGTACCGGAGAGTATATCTGTGAGCGAGGACACCGATGGCAGATCAGTGTACGGAGAAGGTGGCCAACAATGTTCTTCGTTTATTCATAGACAATTTGATAAACAGACGATATGCGCGCTCTTTGGATTACCGACCGTCGATTACATCACCGCGAGTTTCATCGTCGACCACGTCCTTTTACTATTGTTCTCTTGTCAATTTACCGGAAAATTATATTAGTTAACATTTTTGGCGGTAAAGTACTTACATGCTATCGGTTTATCATTAAGAACTATCGTCAAAATAAACTTGAATTTTGCCTCGCGCAGTGCATAGCTACGCCGTGGCACGAGTCATCGTTGCACACAGATAACCGCGAGCCGCGATTAGTACCGGAGAGTATATCTGTGAGCGAGGACACCGATGGCAGATCAGTGTACGGAGAAGGTGGCCAACAATGTTCTTCGTTTATTCATAGACAATTTGATAAACAGACGATATGCGCGCTCTTTGGATTACCGACCGTCGATTACATCACCGCGAGTTTCATCGTCGACCACGTCCTTTCACTATTGTTCTCTTGTCAATTTACCGGTAAATTGTATTGGTTAACATTTTTGGCGGTAATGTACTTACATGCTATCGGTTTATCATTAAGAACTATCGTCAAAATAAACTTGAATTTTGCCTCGCGCAGTGCATAGCTACGCCGTGGCACGAGTCATCGTTGCACACGGATAACGGCGAGCCGCGATTAGTACCGGAGAGTATATCTGTGAGCGAGGACACCGATGGCAGATCAGTGTACGGAGAAGGTGGCCAACAATGTTCTTCGTTTATTCATAGACAATTTGATAAACAGACGATATGCGCGCTCTTTGGATTACCGACCGTCGATTACATCACCGCGAGTTTCATCGTCGACCACGTCCTTTTACTATTGTTCTCTTGTCAATTTACCGGTAAATTATATTAGTTAACATTTTTGGCGGTAAAGTATTTACATGCTATCGGTTTATCATTAAGAACTATCGTCAAAATAAACTTGAATTTTGCCTCGCGCAGTGCATAGCTACGCCATGGCACGAGTCATCGTTGCACACAGATAACCGCGAGCCGCGATTAGTACCGGAGAGTATATCTGTGAGCGAGGACACCGATGGCAGATCAGTGTACGGAGAAGGTGGCCAACAATGTTCTTCGTTTATTCATAGACAATTTGATAAACAGACGATATGCGCGCTCTTTGGATTACCGACCGTCGATTACATCACCGCGAGTTTCATCGTCGACCACGTCCTTTTACTATTGTTCTCTTGTAAATTTACCGGAAAATTATATTAGTTACCATTTTTTGCGGTAAAGTATCTACATGCTATCGGTTTATCATTAAGGGGAAGTGAAAGTCACGTGACGGGGCCGTGAGTGTGAGAGAGAGTTGCAATTTTCAAAGTAACTTTATTCGATGGTGTTAATTTTTTTTGAGAAAAAAATGAATCCGGGCCGGATGCGAAATTACCGTGTGCATCCGGCTCGAATTTGCTTTTTCCTCAAAAAAATTAGCATCCTTGAGAAAAGTTCATTACAGTTTTCATTACCGACCGTGATATTTCACTTTCCCTTAAGAACTATCGTCAAGGCGAAGGCTAAAATAAACTTGAATTTTGCCTCGCGCAGTGTCATCGTTACATACAGATTTACCGCGTGTCGCGGTTAGCACCGGAGATTATATCTGTGATTGAGGACACCAATGGCAGCTCAGCGTACGGAGAAGGTGGGCAAAAAATATTTTTCGTTTATTCATAGACAATTTAATAAACGGACGATATGTGCGCGTTTTCTGAATTATCGACTGTCGATTAAATCACCGCGAAGATACGCGCGTGTCGCTACTTCCCACTAGTAAAACTATAATGATGTTTAGAATGAGAAATTATTTTTTGTTATGTGAATGTTTGTAAGAAATTTTCTAACAAAGTTATCGGCCGAATCCTTAGATACACTTTGAGAACTACAATTGGATTTATTAATTTTTCGCTACGACTTCGCATTGAGGATGAACGATTCCCAATAACATTTGCCCAGGTTAGGCCGCTCACCGGATGTATACAATCTCTGTATCGTTGATTTTTTTTTTATGTTTACTTTTTACAAACATTCAGTCATTGATCAGTTTTCCGTTACAATTGCCTGCTTAAACACCGTTATTACTGCGTCGTAAATATATGAAATTTCATTGTTAGCAATTGTCAACACTGTTTGACGTTTGTAAAACGTCTGTGTTTTTTTTTTCCTGCCGAATTTTTTCGCCGACAAAAGGGAGAATCACTAAACTTATTCATTATTAATATATCATCCGTTATACACAGATTATTATTATTATTATTGATTCACAAACGTAAAAATATAAAATTTCCTTGTTATCAAAAGTTAGTGCCGTTTGTTGGTTGTAAAATGCCCAAGTATTTTCTGTTTTTTACCATTGAATTTCTTTGGCGACAAAAGGGAGAGTTAAGAAAATGTATTGAACAGACATTATTCTTATTTATTCACACAGGGTCTCGTTACTAAGCCAATAGTGCGTCAAAGCAATCATGACGTCTATAATAAAACTGCACGCCATTTCTGGCGCGATGGACGAATCTCCGCCGTGTTATATACTGCAAGTAGACGAATTGCGGATACTGCTGGACTGCGGATGGGATGAAAATTTTGATCAGGACTTTATCAAAGAATTGAAAAGGCACGTACACCAAATAGACGCGGTACTACTTTCATATCCGGATCCACTGCATCTGGGAGCTTTGCCGTATCTGGTGGGAAAGTGCGGCCTCACTTGTCCGATATATGCGACGATACCTGTTTACAAAATGGGCCAAATGTTTATGTACGACATGTACCAGGTAATTGTTTTCTATTTTGTTATTATTATTTTATCGAACTTACAGAAAAAGAAATGTAACACTTATAAAATCTGCATATTAGTAACTGAATTAAATTTCATGTGAACACGTGCCGATCCAGCCTGCTCATAAATTGGTTGACTGACTCAGAGTCTACGACTGCGGTTAGCAGTGCATTCCAGGCCCTGACAACCCTCATACACAGGGCCAGTTTTCATGGATTTTTGTTGAAGGTGTTCCTTTCCAGTTTAGCCCTGGAGAGGAACTAATTTATATTAATACAATATTTTAATTGACAATTTGTTTCCGCAGCTTAAATTTAAATGCATAGCCAATTATCCATTTGGAATATTTATCATTGAGAAAACGAGAAAAATAATTGATGTGATACTCATGATACTTATATTAATTATTATTCATTTAATCATGAATTTACTTTATGTACAGTGTTTGTGTATTTGGAAATTTTATTCATTTACTTCAAGATAGAAAAGTAGGAATTCATGTTTTTTTGCGAATTGCCGGGCTCTATACTTGATAAATAATATTTAGTAATTCATTGCGTAGAACGACACCTCGCAACAATTTTTCCGACTGTTATGTTGTATCGAATCGTAAAAAAAATCTTCCAATTGAGTAGTGAATGTGTTGAGAGATAAATTTATTTTCATAAATGTTCGTGATTTTTTTTTTCAGTCAAGGCACAACATGGAAGATTTTGACCTGTTCACTCTGGACGATGTGGATGCAGCTTTCGACAAAATCGTCCAATTGAAGTATAATCAGAGCGTATCTATGAAGGGAAAAGGCTATGGAGTGACGCTGACACCATTGCCAGCTGGTCACATGATAGGCGGAACTATATGGAAAATCGTTAAAGTTGGCGAGGAGGATATAATTTACGCGGTAGATTTCAATCATAAAAAGGAACGACACTTGAACGGTTGCGAGTTGGAAAGATTGCAGAGGCCGTCGCTGCTGATAACCGATGCATTCAACGCCACATACCAACAAGCAAGGCGAAGAACCAGGGACGAGAAACTCATGAGTGAGTGCACTTTTTAATCATTTTTTACTACAATAAAGCTCCTCTAGGGGGAGGCGAACTTGTACTAGAATTGCAAAATGCAATAAGTATAGTTAAAAACAAAGTAGCAAAGTTGGACAAAAAATAATATCAAAATTGGAAAAAATACTTCGAAACATGTAGGCTAGAACATTTTTTTTTTTTTGTAAACTCTGATTTGACGTATAACATTAAATGTATTCGTGTTTTTTCACGTTTTTTATCGCGGAAATACCCTTACTTGCGTTTTTTTTCCGCGGTCCATGATGAGCACTTGGGTTTTTCCACAATTCCATCGGCAAGCGAAGATTTGAGGATACGAAAAATAAAAAAATAAAGTGAACCACGCACAATTTTAATTAGCACGCATTTGTTAGCTATTAACATTTCGGCAATGTATTTGTATGAATATAATTTTCCAGTTGCCAAGCATCATAGTTTGTTCATTCAAATTTCAGTACAACGCTACGATATTTAATATCCAATTGAATTTCACTTAAAAGTTTAACTCTGAAAAGTTAAACTCTTCAGAGTTCCCGTATTACCGAACATAAAAAAAGTTTGCTCCGTAAGACCGATATTTCTCCACCTCCCCCACCGTGCCAAACGAGTTGTTTTTATTTCCAGAATTAAATTTAAAACATATCTGTGGCTAATCATAAATTGCAATGACTTAATAAAATTAATAATTTGTCTAATGTCGAATAATAAAAAATTTCAGCCAACATTTTGCAGACATTGCGTGGCGGCGGTAACGTTCTTGTCGGTGTCGATACTGCGGGTAGAGTTTTGGAACTCGCCCACATGTTGGATCAACTTTGGCGTAACAAGGAATCCGGTTTGCTCGCATACTCGCTCGCGCTGCTGAACAACGTTAGTTACAACGTTGTCGAATTCGCAAAGTCGCAGATCGAATGGATGAGCGATAAATTGATGAGAAGTTTTGAAGGCGCTAGAAACAATCCGTTCCAATTCAAGCACTTGCAGCTTTGTCACAGCATGGCAGAATTGAATCAAGTGCCCAGTCCGAAGGTACTGCGATAGAATACAGTAAACTTATCGGAGCCTCGATTATTTGAGACGCAACCGCTTTTATCCGAACGATTGAACATTATTTAGAAAAAATCGACGCAATTACGTAACTATTCCATAATTTTCGCGCCGCAATATTTCCTCTCCAATAAAGAATTCCAAGTCCTAGGACAAACTGAGATTGAAAAGTATATTAATAAAAACTTCCAATAAACATTTAGCCGTACAATTGTCACTGGGAAAAGCGGAAATGCTTTGTTTGCATTCATCATGTCTACATATAAATATATCAATATAATCAAACGTTTCAAGGAAAGCATTTGTCGACACCACATCGAAATTTTTCCTGCAAATGCATAAAAATTATATTCACGTGTGAAACTATCGTACGATTGACCGCCACACGGTTAATTTTTTTTTAATCTAAAATATAAATTACTTTACAATTCATATATTTCTCACAATGTATCCGAATTTTCTTTAATCCGGCCTAATTGCATCGTCCCAATTGCTTCGATTAACCGACGCAGTATACACTATAATTTTTTTTCTGACAAACGCATAATGGTTAGATGAAAATTTCTTTTAAACCGTTGCTCTTCAATGCAGGTCGTACTGGCGAGTACTCCCGACATGGAGTGCGGATTTTCTCGGGATCTCTTTCTGCAATGGTGTTCGAATCCGCAAAATAGTATTATAATAACGAGTAGAACGTCGCCGGGAACGTTGGCTCGTGACTTAGTCGAGAACGGTGGAAATCGTAGTATCACTTTGGACATCAAGAGACGCGTCAAGCTCGAAGGCTCTGAGCTCGAGGAACATCAGAAAAAAGAGAAAGCCAAGCAAGATCTAATAAAACAGGAACAAATGTAAATTGAGTAGAGAAAAGAAGGTCCATAAGTCATGAGAAATTAATTTACGAGCTAAGAAATTATTTTGTTTTTTTCTTCAGGGAAACGGCCGATGTCAGTTCCGAATCCGAAGACGAAATAGAAGTTGGCACCGGGCGAGGAAAGCACGACTTGCTCGTGAAACTAGAAACGAAACCTGGTTTCTTCAAACAGAACAAAAAACAACATCCGATGTTTCCGTTCGTGGAGGAAAAAATCAAGACGGATGAGTACGGTGAAATAATAAGGTGAAGGAATCTCATGGTTCTTATTTAAAAAAAAACAACGTTAAGCATTTTTCATCGATGAATGAAAAAAAATTGCGAAAAATTGTTAGGTTGAAATGTTAATCAATCTATAACGCCTCTCAGGCCAGAAGAGTACAAAATAGCTGATGCGGTACCTGAGATAGAGGACAATAAGGAAAATCTCGAGATAAAACACGACGAGGCGATGCATCATCCTGAAATAGCCTCGGATATACCGACCAAGTGCGTTCAACTGACTCGCACGATAGCGGTCAACGCATCGATAACTTACATCGACTTTGAGGGCAGATCGGACGGCGAATCGTTACAAAAGATACTGGCACAGTTGAGACCTCGTAGAGTCGTGTTTGTCAGAGGATCTACAAAGGATACGGAAGTTCTGGCCCAACAAGCGCAAGCTGCGGGGGCGAGAGTTTTCATTCCCGCCAGAGGAGAAACTCTCGACGCTACTACGGAAACTCACATCTACCAGGTATGTGCGACTGCATCGAGGAAAAGTTGAAGCAAACGTTGGAAGAACAAGGCCGGGGAATTCTACCAGTTTACTATACAAATGGCAAATGTAATTTGTCCTATACCCATATAGCTAACCGTGCCGGACAAGTAACAAACTAACTTTAAAAGTATCGCACGAATTCGCATTTTCAGTCAAATTTTCGACAACAAAGTTCGAGGGTTTAGACATTTTTTCTATTTTTTTAATCTAATTTTTTTTCCTTTCGAAGCTATTATCGGTCAAGTGGGAGCCAGATTTCTCAGCAACCGATATTAGATTTATTACCACGATTATATTTTTAAAAGAACTGAAATTACCAAATTCATTGTCGAAATATGACTTCGCACATATACCAATAAATACTAACGCAGATTCGTACGGTAATTTCAATATCGAATGCAGATGTGATAACGAAATGTTGTCTAGGATCGCTGTCTTATTCTTTTGCACTCCTTTACAATACTTCCGGTATGAGAAAGCTCGTTGACCAATTTTTGCAAAAAATTGGAGTCCTTTGAAAAACAAATATACTGTCAGGACAATTTTACAGCATAAACCATTTTTAAAAAACGCATTCTCTACAAAATTGTGCGGCTTTTCCAACGGTGTTATTTAGATTCGCAGGGTGATATATAAGTATGTAGAAAAATACCAAACTAGACGAACGGCATATTTACATCTCTGCCAGTCACAACTTTACCAAATAACAAGTGTACCAAAAAGATAGCGCCAGTAACTATACCACATAACATTTTTACCGGAATTACAATAAGGGTCTACCAGAACCAAAATGAAATATTATTTCCGGTACTCTCAAATTCCGGTAGAATTTTATTTCAACCCCGGCAAAGTTTTATGTTCATTCTGGAACAGATTTTCTTGACCGCCTACATCTCGGTCGATTTGTTAGATGGATTCGCTCTCGTAGAGCTGCAATCTGATGGAGTTTTAATTCGATAGACTTTTTCGGACAAAGATGTATTCTGGTAGAGTCGTCACAGGCTGAGGCGTTGATGCGCCGGACTAATGAAACAGTGACACCCTCCACAATTGGCTTTCAATTTTGGAGAAACCTTGCACTATGCGTAATTAACTTAAGGTAAAAATACGCGTGCCCACACACCTTACGAAGCAGTCTCTCTTGCGCACACGCTTTGACCGGCTATTAGGACGTACGTTTTTAGTCAGTAGGATAATTACCATAAATGGGATTCTCGTAGGTCCGTTTAACTGACGCACTCGTCAGTGGTCTAAACTTCTCAAAGGGCAGAGGAGACTCCGAGGTTGCCTGGGTCGATGCATTAATGACGTCACGTGACCACATTTGCCCTGATGCCGTTTCCGACGCTGAGCATGAGGATTCGGATCCGAGTGACAAGATACTCACACTCGAACCATTACCGATCAATGAGGTAAGCCATCATTTGCTTGAATAATCCGTCTAGGCTACTTGAAATTCCGCACAGAATACTACCAGAAACAGTAGAAAATTATAATGAATTTATAGTACTTTATCGTTTTGCTTCCTCAGAGAGAGTTATTTTTTCTGTGAGAAAAAAAAATTATAGTTTTTATTGTCAGCGTACTAAAAAAGGTCTAAAACGTCGAGAAATGTGATTTTTAGCTGAATGTCCAAATGTATGTGTGTGTGACTCATTTGCACTCTTTAAAACGACTATAGATCCAAAATGGCTTGAGATAGCGAGATGAAATATGGCGCACTAGAAGAATTTTTACACGATCAAAATTTTTTTGAGAAATGTCTGTCGTAGCTCTAACTCGCGTGAATTTTGAGCTATCAAAATGTTTCGCTCAATTTTGACCGTTTCCATTTGATGAGATGTAGACATTTTTTTAATGTTACGATAAAGGGTGCGAAGTACTTTGTACATGACTTACTCATTTATTACAATTTTGCGCATAGCTTCGACGATGAGGAAGCCAAAATCGATCAACAAAGTTTCTCATGGACGAATCTATGCGCAAAAATGTAATAAATAATAAATGCATGTGCAAATTACTTTGCACCTTTTTTATATACATATTTGTAAATACGATTTGCAATAAAGACGGAATTGTAATTTTAACTCAATCGGGTCCCTTCTCAGTGCTCCAAGATTTGCCAAGGTCTGCTTTAAAGTGTGGCGTTTTAATTTATGTACTCATCAAAGTTGAAAGAAATATTACGCACATATAAAAAAAATTATAAAAATGTTGGTTTTGGGCAATTTTATGGCGAACCAGCTGATTCTTCGTCTGATAAGTCCCGGAAAAATATCTTGTATGTAACATGTGTTTCGTATCCCTTTAGGTACCGGGACACCAAACAACGTTCATCAATGAATTGAAACTATCGGATTTCAAGCAGATACTGAACAAGAGCAACATTCCATCGGAATTCAGTGGAGGAGTTTTGTGGTGCTGCAACAACAGTATCGCTGTGCGACGTGTAAGTTTGCACAGGCTTACGTATATTAACTTACGAATTATGCCTAAATATCTCAAGATTGATATTATGTTTTAGCACGAAGCTGGAAAGGTGGTGTTGGAAGGCTGCCTGTCCGAAGAGTACTACAAAGTTCGAGAATTATTGTACGAACAATATGCGATTGTATAAATTGCCAAGGCCTATGGAAAATCCGTGTGTATTATCTTGAAAGAGGAAATAAATCTTGCGATAAGAATAAAACGAAGTATTATTTCTTCCGCGTTGATGAAATAAAATGAAAGCGTGGCAAAACCTGCAATTAACAAGAAGCATTCCCAGGCGTATGCAAAAAAAAATGTATACTGTAAGAGAAAAAAAAATGTCTCTATAGAATCTCATCACTACTCTTCTCAATCAAGGATAAAAAAACCGATACGGTAAAAATATCCCTCACATAATTATACATAATTACATAATCATTATGCTCATCGATGAAAGAAATAGGAGTACAATATTCTTCGCACGATTATAGATGGCACGATAAGATTTTATAACAACAATAAACAAATGGATGCAATGTATTACGACAACGTTTCGATTGTGCCAAAACCTCGTAGATAGTAATTGTTGTACAAACAATACAGAATCACTTAATAAGATTAAGCCAATCTAAATTAATAATTAATAATACTTACAACATGAATGCAAATTTTTTCAGTTAAAAAAAAAAAGAAGTTATAAAAAATGTATTAGATATTCGTTAAAATTTTGTTGTTGTTTATTTGAAAAACCATATGACTGTACAACGTGAGAAAACTAAATTAAAAAAGAATTAATAAAGTGCATGAAATCTATATTTTCGGATACCATGCGTGTTCATGTCGAACAATCACGCAGCCAATTGCATAAATTCAAATAGTTTGAGGATTCGAACAAGTTGCGTGCGGAAGATTGGACGTGTAATATCGTCATGCCGGACAGCCGGCTTGTTCTGACAGTACGGCTAGCCGGTAGCGCACGTGTTCATTGAGCACGTCAAAATTTAAATGGTTGCGCCGTGACGATCGTCACGCCGATCACGCAAAAATCAGGTGGTCAGGTTCTCAGCTGTTGACTGCCATTTTCCATCCCTGCGTGGGAGGGGGGGGGGGATGGCTCAATTATTTGTTCTTTTCTGTTATCCACCGGTTTTTTAATTGCACGGCAGATTATGACAGATAATTAAAGGGCGAGTAGAAACCGATGTTGATACTCCATAGCCCATTAATATTCGCAAAATCTTCAATGTTTTTCGTTCCAACGAATGAAAAGGCGGTTCTGGACGGACTACTTTCGGGCGTAGTAACACCGACTGGGACGCAGGCTCGTCTCGGTCCGTGCAAATTTATTTTCATACAATCTATTATCGATCTTTCGACGATGCCTCGTTGAGCCCGAGAGCCCTTTAAAATCATACGAAGAGACAACGATAAATTGTTGATCAGATTTTCGAAATTCCTGATGAAATTTGCAAGGGCTCAATTTGCGGCGGAGGAATGGTCGTTCCGCACGCGGGTGTGGTGTCGCAGGAAGCGATCGCCCATTGGCTGAATCGGGTGAACAACGTGTACAGACGTGCAGAAGACTTTTCTGTTCGTACATGCATGACCTACACAACTTTGCCGTTTTCGTTCGTTACTCAGGGGCGTAACGCACGACGGCGCCCCTCGAAGACGCTCTCGACGCTCGGCCATGCGACTCAGGTTCCAACTCATCAATTCGATCGAATCGCACGGAAAATCCGTCGAATTTCATTGCTCCCAAAACACGCGAGAGATCCTCTGAAGGCGTAAATATCATAGTACAGTTCTATGTCCTAAGAACTACGGCGATAATGATTCGCAGTACTGGAAATAAATCCAGCAGCGTGAATTACTAATTGGCCCCGAGTCCGCGCATGTTTAGGAACTTCGTGCATCGACGGGCTCAAAATAATGTTAAGAACGATCCGTCGAACGCCGATTGATGCATACACGCATTAAATGTTTTATGATCTAGCTCGAATAAGGTCGGTCCAGAGAAATATTCCAGGCCAACATTTTTCGAGTAGATACGTTACTGTGTACCGGTCGCCGTCGCCGAGAGAGGGGTCAGATTTTCGCACGCACACCGGCGCGCGCGGCCCAACAGAACTCACAACTCACTTCGCCGGCTCAAGGAAGAACGCGTCGACCTATACACCGCGCGCTGCCTTACCAAGGCGATTATATCTGTTATTTATAAAACTGTGAAAGCCGAGGAAGTCGTGGAAATGTCGGGAGAAAAGCGTAGCCAGGATCAGGAGGATACTCTGCTTGCGGAGACGGCGATAATCGTTGATATCGAAGGCACCACCACCAGCATTAGCTTCGTCAAGGTAACAAAGAGCATGGCCGTGGGCCGCGAACCGCCCGGCGCTCGCATTTCATCAATTTTCGTCTCGGATATCTGAAAGAACGTAGATTAAAATATTTTTAACGCGCCTAAACGACGGCCCGATATCTCCGGCATGAAATATTCGTCCCAAGGGCGATCAATTTTTATCGGACGATTAAATTTATTTCGCGGCTCGTTTCTCTCGCGGCAGGACCAACTATGCCGGCTCCGACCGTTTCGTCCTCGAGCTACCCCGTACGCGAGACGGCCAATGTCGCGAAAACTCCATTCGTCCTTTCTCACCGACATGCCACGCCGAACGCATCGCGAAATGCTTCGTTATCGAGCCATTTTTTATTTCAGACACGTTTTATCAACGTTACTCGGACTAATTTCTCATTCGGCTTATACGTGACCGATAATAATTCGACGTTTCGTCGACCTTTCGCATTAATATTTCGTGCGGCGACCGAGTGACGATAACGCTACCAACGAAATTCGACGATTTCACTGTTGGCACACAAACGAGCTTCCGTTTTGATCGTTCTCATTGAGAAAACGTGGTGTTTTTTTTTTTTTTTTTCTTATTCTTTTGGTGATGGATTTGTTTTCAACGTTAAGCGAATTTTCGGTTAAAACCGTAGAGGTCGGACATATTTTGACCGTTTCAAGTTTCATCGCTGTTTTTTCGACGGCGTTCGTCGGATTTCAGGATCTCGCGAGGATAATAGAAATTTTACGTTTTATACAATTTAATAAAAAAAAAAATTGCTCGAAAAGTATTTTAAAAAATCGTGTTTATTTGTTTATGTTTTTTTTTCTATTTTTATTTTTTTCGAAATTTTTTTCGACTTTCCAAAATTGATATTCGGAAGCGATTTTTCTAAAGAAAGATTTTTTATTATTCTAGGAAACACTGTTCCCTTATGTGAGAGAAAACTTGAAGCAATACATTGAAAAAAATTGGGAAGCCGAGGAGTTCAAGGGTGACTTGGAAAAATTGAAAGAACAGGTGAGCCACGAAAATTCGCGCATTACATTATCCGGGAAATTCGCAAAAATTTTCTCGTTCATTTGTCGATAGTTAAAAATAAATCTGTACCTAGAAAAACGTGAATACAGTTTGAGGCCCCAACAAAGGTTGAGCCATGAACCCTTGGCACTGTTGGAGCAGCTGGTTGTCTGTCAGAAAATTCTTACCTGAGAATATCCTTTGTCCCAATTCTCGGGCAACCTCTGGCCTTCATGGACTCTTGTTCCATGAATAATATAGAGCCCAAAAACTTTTGTCTCCTATGAATCCACAGCTGAGCTTTTGCACTGCATCACTCTTGCATACCGAAATTCAGTACAGCAGCTTGAAACATTATTGGGATTCAGTGCAATTGTGATCGAGAAGTTGCAAAATTTTTTTGTTTTTGGTTTTTTTTTTTTTGCAAATTATCTCCAATCTTCGAGGGTCAAGGTTCAAAGTAGTTTATCACAAGCAAGCTCATTCTAGTTTGCACAACTAAACTCGGCATTGCAAAATTTGATTGAGATATGATGAACTATGCAAAATCCATGTAGACATTTTTTTTGGTGATGGAACAGCAAAGAGAAACAAATAAATATTATCAATGCTGGGTCTCGATTATGTGCGGATTTTCAAAATGTAATTGCCCGCACCGGCATTCCTCGATTAGGCAATAATCAATTGATCGCCACTGATCGAAAGATAAAGAATGGACAGACACGTGCGATACGGCGCTCATTTCCGCGATAACAATCGAGCTTCATTTGTAAAAAAGTAGAGCAGAGGCTTGTTACTTTGTGTGCTTAAATTTAGCAAAACGGCGTTTTTGTTTTGTTTTTTTTTTACCCTCTTTGAGCCTTAACTTGTATGGGTGAATACTTGACTACAACGTGTCACGTTGTTTTCCCTTGTTTATAACGGTAATACGGATGTGTCGAATGTTATTTTTTTAACCGTATACATTGAGGTCACACTAAAAAAATTACTGGACCATTCATCGATATTTTATTAATTGTTTATGTATCCCGTGGTTTACGTTCCCGAGGCATATGTATATAAACAATACCGACATACATAAACAAACCTCGACGCATGTACATAGCCGTGCATGCGGGGTTAACGCTGCACACGAGTTCGGCGGACTCGACGTCTCTGTCGTCGCGCCATTTTGTCCGAAATCAATATTTTTCGACTTGTTTACAGGAAAATCGTGTTTAATTACGTAGCATGCACACAAGGTGGAATAATGTGCGAATTACAAACTTCAGAAACGTAGCCAAGCAGAAAAATTAATAAAACAATTGCAAATTGCTAAAAACGATTGCAAATTGCTGAAAATAATTGCAAATTGCTAAAAGCCATTGCTAATTGCTAAAATCCATTGCTGATTGACGGAAACAATCGCAAATTGCTAAAATCCATTGCCAATTGCTAAGAACAATTGCAAATTGCCTAAAGCATTCGCAAATTGCTAAGAACAATTGCGAATTGCTAAAAACAATTGCGAATTGCTAAAAACAATTGCAAAGTGCTAAAAACAATTGCTTATTGTCGAAAACAATTGCTAATTGTCGAAAACAATTGCAAATTGCTAAAAACAATTGCTAATTGTCGAAACCAATTGGAAATCGCTGAAAACAATTGCAAATTGCCGAAAACAGTTGCAAATTGCCGAAAACAATTTCAAATTGTTGATAACAATTGCAAATTGCCGAAGACAGTTGCAAATTCCAAATTACTGCAATGCATTGGTCCAAAGTACTCGTGTATGACATTCTAGAGCTAAGAAAGCGCTGTAATAGTAACCACAATTACTCGTATTCTCCCATCGACTGTACGCCTGTCTCCCCATTGCAGGCAAAGAAAGATGAAACTGACAAAGTAGAGGGTGTAGTTTCGATAACCGGTGGAACACCCGAAGAAGAGAGACTTTCGGTGGTAAAGAATGTCCTGTGGCAAATGGATAACGATCGCAAAACCGGGGCACTCAAGCAACTGCAAGGGCACATGTGGCGCGAGGCTTACAAGTCTGGCGCTGTCAAGGGCCAGTAAGTTTTATTTTTTACAACATGTTCATTATTTCATCAGAGTTGTGTATTATTTGAATCATTATTCCACTAAGAATTCTTATCTTTCGTTCTAATCACAATAACTTTTTGCATGAAAATTGTCCGCGTAAAAACTAATTGCACGAAGAAAAAAAATTGTTGGGATGGCAAGAAGTTTGTTACCGTAACTAATTTGTTTACTTAAGATGAGGACAACAAATTATTTTGCTGGGGCAGCAAATTCTTCATGCTAGCAGCATATTTTTCACGCTAGCTGCCAAGTGTTTGGCCATAGCAGCCAATTGTTTCGTTGTAGCGCAAAATTGTTTTGCTGTAGCAATAAATCGTTTTACTGAAGCGGCAAATCATTTTTTCTGTAGCGGCAAATTGTTTTGCTGCAGCAACAAATCGTTTTGCTGTAGTGGCAAATTGTTTGGCTGTAGCGACAAATTGTTCATGCTAACAGGACATTTTTCATGCTAACAACAACTTTTTCATGCTAACAACGAATTTTTTAAGCTGGCAGCGTATTGTGTGATTCAGCTGCATGGAGAAAAAAAATTTGTTGCGACAGTTAGAATTTCGTCGCCGTAATTAATTTATCTACTTAATATATTAACAACAAATATTCATGCTGCCGCAGCAAATTTTTTTTTCTGCGGCAACTATTTTCTTTGCTGTCGGAGTAACAAACTATGAGCAATGCCCCATTTTTAGAGCAAAACAAGAACATTTTTATTCGTGTGTATAATCTAAAATTATAATGATCCAGGCAACATAAATATGCAAATCCGGAATACTGTCCTCTAACGAAAAATTTCGCAATGTGCGATTTTTAATCGCAAAGATTGTCCAACTCCGTGTTTCATCGTCGCCATAACGGTCCGTTAATCGATTTGTCTATTCAGCGTTTACGAGGATGTGCCCAAGGCATTCGATGCATGGACCAAATCGGGACGAAAAGTCTATGTGTACTCGAGCGGAAGTGTGGAGGCTCAAAAATTACTTTTCGGACATACCGAGCACGGCGACATGTTGAAGGTACGTTCACCCTTCTCGTCATGTCCAATGTCACATTGAATAAGAGATCGTTAAACGTTTTCGTTATCCCCTTGCAGTACCTCAGCGATTACTTCGATACCGAAGTTGGCCCGAAGCAAGAAGCTGCCAGTTACAAGACCATCCTTGCTAAAATCGATGCCGAGCCGTCGAGTGTACTCTTCCTTACCGACATTGTAAAAGGTTCGTATTCACATAACAAAAAACAACTCCCCATACTTTAAAGCGTCTACTTGGCCATAGAGGAAGCTTTGCAATAGTGCAACTTTAGTAAAATTTCAATGCATTGTCGATCAGCGATACGAATAATCGGAATGGACCATATTTACGAAGGACTTTCGGCGAAAACCGAAATCACGGTAATGTTTTATAGCGGTTGGGGTTTATCACACATGTTTGTTTTAATCAATGAAAAAAGGATTTTTTTTTACTGATTCTCAAGTTCAGCTTTAATCGGTTCACCGAAAAATTTCTAAGTTCCAGCTTCTCCGTGGAAATATGGTACACGTGCTTTATGCGCTTACGCTCATTTTTGGCACGTTTACGATCAGGTTGATTAATAAAGGGTTCAAATATTTCCTGCATCATAACACTATTCGCTGCCAGATGTCCATAATTTTCGATTTAAGTTCTAAATAGCTACGATACGTAATGTGAGGAATCCGAACTTGTAAAGCTTCTTCAAGCTTCGTAGAAGGTTCGAGGCGTACGGCGCGGGGATATCTTCTATTTTTGGATCCATAAATCGATTATATTAGCTTTGCATATTTAAGCCTAATTTTGGTCTTTTTGGACAAAGTACATCTTGTAAAACGTTACCTTCTTTGCGGTCGTTGAAAATTTAAACTTAAGAAATGTATATTTCGAAACATACTGGTCGTAATTATCTTTGGTACATGAGGCATTCCATATCAATGAAACCACAAAAGAGAAAAAATTCCCAAAGAATTACTAAAAATCTAATTATGGAATTCCGATAAATATACCGACTTTCAATTTAAAAAAAAAGGTATGACGTACTATTCCAATTTTTCACACAAGCAGTGATATCTCGGTTAACCGTATATCTAAACAACTAAAAATACGAAAATCCGCGGTTTTATGCAACCCACAAGAATGAAATTAATTAAAAATGTAATGAATAATTTTAACCGGCTTTGACAGCAAAAAGCAAATCGTAAGTATTTTTTTTGCCGGTGGGGCCACTCGATATGTTCCCGAAACAATTTTTGAGATTTTTAATTTTTTTTTAATAAAATTTTATGCGTACAAAAATGTCGGCCATTTATATTTTATTTAAAAAGTGTTTAATCAAATTCATATTTGATTGTAAACGGAATGAAACTCGCTGTCAACAATACCAATTATCGTATTGTGAAGTCCGATTTATGGCAAATGTTCGGAATAGCGGTGTTACCACCGATAGCGATAAAACAGTTTTATGTTAACATTTTTTAAATGTTAACGTAAAATTGGAACGAGATATAAAAGAAAAATCCGAACTTAAAACGGTTTCAAAATTCCGGATATCGTATTTCTCACAATTCGGGCGTTGCCTGAAATTCTGGTCAATATGCACGATACGATGAAATTTTCATATTGTTGACAGCGAGTGCTATATCGCTTGAAATCGAATTTCAACTTAAAAAATGCTTTGCGTTATTGAGTATTCCATGAAAAAAAAAACCATAAAATCTTTATTCGCTTACGGAATTTGAAAAAAATATCTCTGCGACCGCATCGTGGGGCCCTTCTGCCGAAATAGTACATTATTCTACGAGGGCGAAAAACGTTTTTCTAACGAGTGTGAGTTTGCAGCACGAGCCGAAGGCGAGTGCTGTAAGCACACGAGTTAGAAAAAGTGTTTCGCACGAGGGATGTACGAAATTTTTCATCACAAGGTGCGAAAATGGCGGTTTTACGCACGCGAAGCGGGCGGAAAAGTGGCCACTTCGGCACAGAGTGATGAAAAAGATATTTTCAATTACCTGGAAAAGTTCAAAGTTGTGAAGTTTAATCGGAAGTATTAAACTGTAAACTGTAAACTGTTGAAATGGAAGCTAAAAAATGCCCTATTAGGAGGCGATCTACTTTTTTATGTAAGGGAAGGGATTTGTAAACACCCGTCAGGGCACGAAATAAAAATACTGCTACTACTATTTTCGATGATTTGGCAGTACAGTGTCGGTGAAAATTACTCAATTAAATTTTAATCTATTCTATTCCTGTGGACCATACGAAAAGCGCAGATTTTTATTTCGTAAAGTTACCGAGACGGTTCAGTTTTTGCGAGATATAACAGTTGAATTGAAATATTCGGTCCTAAAAAATAGAAATAAAAATTGAAACTTGGCTTATTTGCAGGAATCACACAACCTGGTTTATAGAGATTTTTTGGGAATGTCTTTTGTTTTGTGTTTGAATAGACATGTATTGTCACATTAGAAGTTTTTTTTTCATTAAACTGGTCAAAGTTTCAACACGAATTAGGCATGTTTGTAACTAAATATGACAAAGCTTCCTCTAAGAGAAAACTTCAAGTTTCGATGTAAGGATTATTTGGCCCAGCAGACTCGTAAAATCGGCAACTCAAATTAATAAAATATATTTTATAAACTGGTAAAATACATCCAACATTGATATAACTAACTTTTAAACACCTAATGTGTTCTAAACGCAGAAAAATTATTAAGT
Source organism: Stenichneumon culpator (assembly GCA_964017025.1). Taxonomy (NCBI): domain Eukaryota; kingdom Metazoa; phylum Arthropoda; class Insecta; order Hymenoptera; family Ichneumonidae; genus Stenichneumon; species Stenichneumon culpator. The sequence goes on from OZ024776.1 coordinate 14,893,029, forward strand.
ATATGAAAATTTGACCTTATTTACACCATTACCTGGTGAAATAAATTTAAACCTTTTAAGACTAGAGGTTACCGTTTAGATTTTCGATAAAAGTTTTCGAACAAAAAATTGAATAAATTTTTTAAATACACTAAACCGTCCGAAAATTAAGAAAGGTGTTTTGTTTTCTAATCGATTGGCTTTACAGAAAATGTTATGATTACGTGGACTGCCGCACCAGTAACAGTTCGATTAAAAACCTAAAGTTTTTGTTAGATTTTTATTTCACGAATTTTTTAAATTTGAGTTGCATATTCGACTGGTCGACGTCTTTAAAGTCTGACGAATCGTTATTGTTTTTCTTCGTTCTCATAATCGTTGTTGAATTCGACAGAGGCTCAGGCAGCCACGGAAGCCGGTCTGTCGGCGAACATCGTCATTCGCCAGGGTAACGCTCCGCTGACCGACGAGGAAAAGGTAAAATTTACAACTATCGAATCCTTCATGGACTTGTCATTTCAAACATCGGCGAAGCGTCAAAAAGTAGAGAAGTCTGATGAGAAACCGAGCACGGAGCCAGCGGCCGAGGTGAGCGAGCCGATGGACACGTCGGAGAGCGTCGAGCCGAGCGTCGAGAAGGTCGCCGAAAAGGTGGAAGACTCAAAGAAGCCAGCGGAATCGGAAAAAGTCGAGGAATCAAAAAACCCGGAAAAGTCTGAAAGTTCCAGTATGGAAACCGACGACAAAGTTGAGACTGAAAAAAAGGTGTCCGCCGCGAGCGACAAATCTCCGGCAGACGAGGAGTCGAAAAAAAGTGAGATTGAATCAAAAACAGATGAGAAAATGGAAGTATCGAAGGAAACTGCGGCGAGCGATGTAACGAAGAAGGACAGCGAAGTTGCGAAAAAAGACAGTGACGTCGCAAAAAAGGACAGCGAAGTCGCGAAAAAAGATAGCGAAATCGCGAAAAAAGACAGCGACGTCGCGAAAAAGGACAGCGAAGTCGCGACAAAGGAGGTCGGAGTCCCGAAAAAGGAGAGCGAGGTCGCGAAAAAGGACAGCGAGGTAGTCGCGAAAAAGGACAGCGAGGTAGTCGCGAAAAAGGACAGCGAGGTAGTCGCGAAAAAGGACAGCGAAGTGGTCGCGAAAAAAGACAGCGAAGTAGCCGCGAAGTCCGATAGCGAAGCCGCGAAATCGGACAGCGAAACGACAAAAAAAGAGATCGAGACAACGAAGACTGAAGTTGGTAAGGTCGAAAGCGAACCCATGGACGAAGGTACGAACGATCCGCCGTCCAAGTCCGAGCCACTCGGCACAACTACAGAGGAAAAGACTGCAGTATCGAAGAAGGTATCGGAGTCCGTGTCAGTGGAATCAAAAACAGAGACTGAATCGAAGATTGTCGAATCCGTGCCAGAGGATAAGCCTAAGGATAAGGAAGTAGCGAAGGCGTCGAGCGCGCCGGAGGAAAGCCCAAAAGTAGCCGTAGAAACAAAGCCCGATGAGACCACCGGCGAGGACAAAAAAGTTGCGACGACCGTCGAGAAGGTAGAGCCGGAAGTTGTGCAGGACGCGACGGAAACATCATCCGCGAAGGTCGAGGAGAAACCGGCGACGGAGAAGGTCAAACAAAACGGCGACAGCGCCCCAGCAAAGGCCGAGGAGGTCGCGGCGGATAAAACTGAATCGAACGGCGGGGCGAAGGAGGAGGCCGCGAAAGTCGAAGAGGTCGCTGCGGAAGCAAAGGCCTCGGTGGGCGAGGATAAAAAGCCCGAGCCGGCGTCGGAGGCCGTGAAGAAGGACGAACCCGAAGCCGAAAAGTCGAAGGCCGACGAGGCCACGAGCGTCGAAACCACCGACTCGAAACTCAATGGCACCGCACAAAACGGCGACAAAGCTTCGACGGCGACGGACGAGAAACCTCACAGAAACGGTCTCAACGACGAATCCTCGACCGAGAAGACCAACGGTAATACGAAGGGGGAAGCGGCGAGCGCACAGAACGGCGAGGCCGAGAGTACCTCCGACTCTACCTCGGAGTCCATAAAGGTAAAAAAAGTGGTCGACTCGACGATCGCCGACGGTGCCGGGGAACCCGACGTCGTTCCACCCGTCGCCGTAGCCGCGACGTCCTAATCTCGTTCTCTAACATTTTAAGAAAAAAAAAAGAAAAAAAAACAACAAAAAACCACCCCTTCATACATAAACCCGAATCCTCGATCCAGTACTTATCTTATAGTATAAAGTATAAAAAAAAATTCGGTATCCAACATCCCCAACGCACCCTACATGAATCGTACGACATTTAAGCATAATGCGATAATTTAAGATATGGCTCACGGGATTATCGTTCCTTTAAATAACACACTACGGATTAAAGATGAAAAACAAAGGAAAAAGAAAAAGAAAATTATCGGACAAATCGTGCGTAGCGCATCTCACAGAATCGATTGTTTCTCGGACTAACCGAGTGCAAAGGTATTTCATCCATGTCGAGTCGTTCTTTTCAACGTTCCTAATATTAATATCATAAACTATCAACGACTTTTCATAACTATCGTGCGCAGTTGACTCGCCGCGTAACTAGGAGATAGGTTTTTAAAATATATATATATATATATATATATATATTTTTTTTGTTGACTTTCTATCGACGATTAGACCGCCCATTGTACTCGGCGATTTTTTAATTCCCGCCGACGACATCTGCTCGATTCGGTCAGGAGTTTCGATTTTTTAAATAATCCAGACGCGCGCGCCTCACGCTTGTTTTACTTTCGTGATAATTTTTACGGCAACTAAAGAACGATCGAATTTGTCAATTCGCTGCAAACGATTTACCGGTATTGTTTCTTTTTTTCTCTCTTTTTTTTTCATCTTTCTTTTCCTTCCACGCGGCGAACTGAGCATACTCATTTTTACTATTAATTGATACACCGTTACGATACGAATACCCATAGGATAGTTAATATCGCGACAGACGGAAGTATGCTGTGCTGAATGTATTGTGCCAAAAGAATTAAACATTTTGTTCTACAGACTTTCATTCGCTCGCAACATCTCAATTTATCAACATTGTGTGATTATTACTATTATTATTATTATTTTGTTTTTTTTTTGTTTTTTTTTTACTATCACAGTTGCGATTGAGTATGAATTGATTGCGGTTTTTTTTTCGAGACTGAATCTTTGAAGTAATTCTCGAGTTGCTGGCTTTTCAAGTGTAGGGGGTCATTCGGGCGAAACGTACTTAAAGACACATCGGGTCCGGAGTTGTACACTTTTATCGTGGACGAACCGTGGGATTATTCGTTTTATTTCACACACATGAACGGTCGATACAACGCAGTTACATCGAGTGGCGGATATTGCAGCTTTTTTTAATCTAATAGACTTCGAACTTGAGAAGGAGGGCAAATTATTTATTATTTCCGTCGGCAAAATTAACTGTGATCTAACGTTAGCAAACAAAAATAGACGTAGGAGACCAAATAATTCATCATTGCTATCTCTGTCTCTCTCTATCTATCTATCTATCTCTCTCTCTCTCTCTCTATTCGTTTACTATGGGGCGATACTTCGACGTTTCATAAAAGTCGTTGATTTTTTCTTATTCTCTATCGCGATAAGAATGGTCTGCGTAATTGAATTTTTTGCGGCTCAGCCCTTTCGCAAGCGTTCGCCAGTGACTGTCCGTTAAATCATGGAGTCGAAAGGATTTTGGTTTTGTATGAAAGAGAAAAAAAAATTAGAGAACACAACTAGTTGCTTAAACATTTCGAACACGTAGCCCGATTGCGTTGATGCAGGGTGCGAACTTTTTTTTTTTAATCGAGCGATTAGTCAATAATCCTTATAATTTATGGCAATTTTTTTTTTTTGGTTCTCGAATGCTCTGAACAGTCCTTAGAATAGTCGTCCAGTTTGTATGACGTAGCGTTTCGGATTTTCGCGCACCGTACGCGGTGCACAAACCTGTATTTCGATCACGACTCGTAATGTACTGTCTATATAATGTATATTTGATTAATGTCCATTTTTTTTTTCATTTTTCTATTTTTTTTTTTTTTTTTTTTTTTTTTTTCATTTGTATCAACTGACATTCAATTATCTTTTGTATTTTTCGATTGTTCGTCGCAGTCGTATAAAAAACAAAAAAGTTGAATGACAAAAAAAAACAAAGATAATGATTTGACCATCGGTTTATAAGTTCATTCCATGATTTATTCTCGTGCCAATAACACGCACTGTTCGGTCTGTGAGTACAATAAAATTCAGTATAATGGCCGTACGATTGATTAAATCCTCGAAATAGTCATGCGCAGCGGGTGACCATTATTGTCAATTAATGGTCAAGCCGAGAAGACTCTTAAAAATGTTTGAGACACGCGTAGTTCGGTAGAAGGCAGAATTGTAGATTTCGTATGATTAATCGCAATCTCTTCGGGAGGCGGTAAACCAGCTCTGTTGCTTCATCGAATTTTCCTATCAATGGAAAAAAAAAGCTGGATCAATCGATGCTCCCGCGAGATTCGACTAATGGCTTAATATTCTTACGCAGGATAATGTGATTGTATTTTGTATTTTATGTAACATTCCTTCGCTCGCCACTTGCCTCCTTCGTGAAACTGTTAAAAAAAAAAAGAAAGAAAGAAAAAAAAACCATAACATTTTCCGATAGACTGCCAGAACACGGGGAAAGTCCGGTGAAATTATAAATTCGGCGTTCGAGCGTGCCGATGCGAGCGGTCTCTTCTTCGATCGACTTTTCGTCCTCATCCACTTGATCACTTCATATCATTCATACAAGGTTTGCGTCAATGAACGAACGAGGGACGTTCGCAACGCTGCTCGAACGCCGAACTATATAAACAAAAAATGCTAAAGTAAAAATCGGATTGTTCTTTATTTAAGCGTACGCTAATATTTACTTATTTACGCCACTCGATATATCAACTAAGTTTCGAAAAAAAAAAAAAAAAAAAAAAAAACAAACAAACAAACATTGAATAAAACGTTTATAATTTATCATTCGACGTTCTGACTTGTGTTTGTATACTGCACGCGAACCCACTGGCAATGAGCTCGATTCGTCGTGGGTGATCCGAACTAGCCAATCAGTTGCGAACACACAGCGCATCGTGGAATACCCCCGTTACGGTATACGAAACAAAAACATCCCGAAACACTGCCTTCTCTGCCATGCCTCGCTAATTTCGTACGATACATTTTTTGTCCCCGAGACGTGTGGCACAAGGCACAATATTCCAACAAACTTCTACGAGTACATATATATATATATACATATATATATATTTACGAATTTTTAAAATAGCTCTTGTGTTAATCAATAATTATCGAAGATGTGAAGCCAAGTATTGTCAAGAGAATAAAATTTCTTTCGTACGTACAGCGTTCAGTATGGATTTTATGAAAAATCATTAAAAAAAAAAGAAAATAAAAAAAAAGGAAAAAAAAGCGAAAACAAAAATAATGGCATTAGACTAAGATCCTCGAAGGTAATATAATTATTCACTATGATTCACGTGGTAGAGACTCACATATATCGGTGGTTAATTCGGACGATATATCAGAAAGAAAAACAAATAAATAAAAATTATTGTAAGAATTTCAATGGAACCCCAACGAGCATTGTGTCTCCACTGTACTATTAATTCCAGAGGCTGTTGTAATAATTGTCATCGAATGATTTTTCGATGAGGAAGCGAATGCAATGTAATTGGACCGATTGAACTATAACAGTTACGGTTCCTGCTCGAGAATTTTCAACGATTTTTCTCGTAGAGCTGAAGGGATCCTCACGTACTCGCGTTGTCGGAATTATGCGTATGCTGGAGACGTAATGAATGATATATTCAATAAATATTTGTTCATAGTAAAGTTGTTGCATTCCTCTCCTTTCCTATCAATCTACATACACACGATTCAACCTACAGCTTTTGGATTCGGCATTTATATTACGCCGTAAATTATAAACATTTCTTACATTCCAGCATTTTGTACATTCGATTCCAAGACCAAAAAAAATTACGTTGCTCTACAAATGAAATTGCTTTACAATTTTGTTTCTTTTTTTTCGTTCATAATTCGATTGATTTTCTCAATAAAAAAAAAAATCTCGCACAATGTACGACATTCTCTGTTGATGATTCGGAACCTTAAATAACCTTTGAGTATAAACACAATTTTAGTGATGCAAGGCACAGTGACAAATAAACCGAATTCATTGCGACGATCTGTGGTCAAATGACATCATCGTGATACGCAGTTGGAGGAATGTGTAATTCGTGAATGTGTTAATAATTCAAATAATTGAATTGCCTTCTTTTCCTATACGCTATGTTCAAGTATTGTACAAGTCTCTAGCTGGCTTTGACGACGTTAAATGACGGTGTTTTTTCGTTATAAATTAAACCTTCGATTTTTCATGTAATTGCAATTAATAATCTACAGTTCCTATTCGCAAGTTTCGAGGTATTTTAACCACGACTTTACGAAGAAATTTAATAATAAAGTGAAGCCACGTTGAACGAGTCTTATGGCAAAGATCACGATCGGACCCTTCAACTTAATATAATGTATCTTCCCTCGTATTAGGTCACTTCTGCGAGACATTTATAGATAAAGATTAGATGCATAGCCTTCCGCTCGCGTGCCTGGGGGGCTTTGGAGATGGAACACTCGGAGTCGGAACGTGCTAAATGTCACGTAAGCACGAAATTTTGCCCAAAATACCATGCAACCTAGGCTAGCCATGAAAGGAATAATTCTCTTCGTGAGTATTATAAAACAGTTTTTAGAATAAGTGATATCCAAAATGATAATTTGGTAATTTTCTTCTCGTATTTTTGTTTTCCCGCCAACTTAGGATTTTAAATATATCGAAAGACGACAGCGCTGTTCGCGAGGGATCGATTGAAACGCAGGAACAGTTCCACATCACTGTTTACAATAGGGGATCTGGAGAAAGAACACACTGAGCTGGAGCGTGCTAAATGTCACGTAAGCAGGACATTTTTCCAAAAGTACCACGCCACTTGGGCAGGCCATCTGCATAATAATAAAGTTCATGTTGATTCACCAGTCACACAAATACTTACACACCCACGGAAATATTTCTGAAATATTGAAAATATTTTACCAATATCACAAAATATTTCTCAAATATATTTTTAAATTTCAGTAACGTATCTACTGCCTCCAGTAATTCATCTATGGGATTCCTGTGAGCCTCTTCAAGAGTGCAAATAAAATGTAGTATTATGACGCATTAAATAGTGGAACTGTATTCATTTTTTTTCCCTTCTGAACATAGCTCAGTACACATCTTCTAATCTTCTCTTTCAAAATATTGTTTCATCGTTTCAAAAAATCCAGAAATATTTCAGATGTATGAGAGATTAAGTATACATATTCAAGTATCTACCAAGTTATTTACAAATATTCAGATAGTCACAAATACTCTCAGACACTCACAGCGATAGTGCGAGCGCGCAGGCGCGCGAGCCAACATAACCGCTGGTAACAGTTATCATTACAAGTTTTATAAAAACATAGTTTTTAGAATAAGTGAAAGCGAAAATAAAAATTTGGGAACTTTCTCCTCGTTCTTATTTCCCCGCCAACTTGGGATTCAAAATGTATCGAAACGCACGACCGTAGCGCAGCAAGCGGGGAATCGATCGAACCGCAGGAACAGTTCCACATCATTATCAGCAACAGATAAAACGACCTTGATAGTATTCATTTCAGACAACGTCAAATAACCGAGGCGTCATCTCGTTGTCCAACGAAAGAATTCGCCGATCCTAAAAGAGCATGGCTGCGGACAGAAACGGATGACGATAAGCTACACATGCGAGTTTGTCTGCGGACGAGGTACGCGCGTGCGAGAAATCGCGACTCTTCACGAGGGCAATAATTAGCGATCGAGCTTATCCGGGAGTAAAGAGTATATAAACGGTTCGGGCACCGAGTCGGGAATAGAACGGTGTTAAATGTTTTTGCCGTGAGGCAGTGTGTTCTCGGTAGGGTTCGTCGGACGGGATGTCGATAGCGCCGATGGCCGTTCGTAGCCTGGCGTATGTGACCAGGGAGCGTGGAGAAATGTCGTCGGCCGCAGTAGTCGGGAAATAAACGGGGAAACATGGCTACCCCGATAGTCAGTCGTCCGCAGACAGCCGGCGGTAGTGTTTCGGGTCCTTGCGTCGGGTGCGTTATATGCGGTGTTACAAACAAGCTGCTCAGGTGTTCGAGATGCAAGTCCGTTGTTTACTGCACCAAAGAGCATCAGAGACTCGACTGGAAGCGTCACAAGGAATTTTGCCTCTCCAACGCGGCGAACACGAGCGTCAGCGCTGATTCGACGATCGTCTCAGGACTCGCAAAGAGCTCGAGACGCCAGATTCGCGTCAAAGAGGACAAGCCAGCTAACGGACCGGGCGTCGGAGTACTCTCTAACCTGAACAGCAACATTGTCAGCGAATTTACGAGGATACAGTCGCCGATCGACGTCGAAAAAACCGAGGAGCGCGTTTGTGGTAAGATTTCTTTTTTTTTTCTCCGATCTTCCGGAGATCGAGAAAAAAATATCGATCGCATCGATTGTTCTTTTGGCTTATTGCCCGAAACTGTTGGCATGTTTGGGGCGAACGTTCTTCAATTCGAAGAAAAACAAGAAAAAAAAAACATAATTCGAGCAATTCTGGCACATCGCGCACCTGCCATTTTCTGTCGCGAGAACGGAACGAAACGGTAATGTTTGCTGGCTAAATTTTGTTATTGAATGCATTTGCGAGAACGAGATTTTATTTACTTAATTTTTTTTTAAGACAATTTTTTTCTCGTGTCGCTTTATTATTGCATTCGTATGAGGATTTCTGCTTCGGATAGAATTTTTTTTGTAGAGAAGGTAACTCAGCGGAGTAAGTTTAAGGCAAAGTGACACGACTATTTTTGAATATACTGATTTTGGCTTTTTTCAAATATTTGCTTTAACGAAAATTTGAGGCGGATTCAAAATTAACGTTCGCATCCAGCTTGAATTTCCTTATCGTCAACGAAAATTAGTGTCCTTAGAAAAAGTTCATCACAGTTGTCATTACGGACCTTCGTATTTTGCTTCGCCTTAAAAAAATTGAAGATTTGTCAAGCAAATTGCGCAGTTCAAGAATGCAGATAAAAGATCATTGATTTTTTGTTTGGCGGATATAACGTCTCATGCGAGAACTTCAAGCCTATCTTAAAGATATGCGAGTCATTGCGACATTTACTCTACATGACCTCGCAGAGAATTTTTCGAACTTGTACATGTAACGTATAACTCTGCAAAAATTTGTTCCCAAAAAAAAAAAAATCACAACTATTTTTTTCATAGTATTTTGCATGGTTCAGAGATTCGTGCAGTGTTCCATTTATGTACCATATTTTAAAAGCAAAGAAAAAAGAAATGGAAAAAAAAATTTCAAGTCTTTGCATCAATGCCATGAAGATTTTATTTTATTTATTTATTTTATTTACGGAACAAGCACTTTTACATAAGATTACATGAAAAATTCAGATAATATAACAACATGAGATCAAGTTGAAATTAATTATGATTTTTAATTTCGTACAGTTTGGTACAGTTTATTCGAATAGTCTTCACGAATTTTACAAAAATATATATTTTTTTTAATTCATCTGTCGGAAACATAAAGCACTCCAATAAAACAGTATCAATATATAAGTCTGCTCCACCAAAACCCGAACATTTCTTTACAAAAAAAAAAAAAAAAAAAAAATTAATACCAATAATGAATGCCTCGAGTCTCGCATAAAACCAGCCAATCTGAGTTCGATTTCCGTGTCGCGTGAATTTCACCTGACTGCTATGAAGGAGGATTCGATGCTAAAATTAATCCGTTAAGGAGCGTTTTGATTGTGCCAAAGATGCGTGTAGTTTTAGTTCCGAGATGCGAGTACGAACGGTCGCTGATAATTATGTTTGTTTGTCTGTTTACATGCTCTCTCAGGATCGGAAGTTCGCAATCAGCGGTCGTCGAGCGAGGTCGGTTACGGCGAGAACATCGAGCATTCGAAGCAGAAGAGTATCGCGAAGCCTAGAGCGGCCTCGACTGGGCGTCCCAGCGGTTGGACGTCGCCCATAACGTACGAGGGGAGTTCGGAGGACACAATACTGGGCGCGAGAGCCGAGTCTCTCAACCCGTCTGTCGAGGGTTCGAGAATCCTCGGTGACTCGGAAATCGTTGGGTCGGACATAAAGATAATCAACAATCATCATAATCATCACCACTACGGGATGAAAAACTTTCCGGAAGTGTCCCTCAGCGGTGAGGACGATTATCTTCCGCCGTTCCTTCATCGGAACAGAAACAATCTCGAGGAGTTCATTATAGAGGACATATGTAGAAACGTTATAAGGGACATGGACGAGTACGGTGTGTGCGTCGTTGACAATTTTCTCGGTGCCGAAAAGGGCATGACCGTTCTAAACGAAGTTCTCAACATGTACAGTGCAGGAATGTTCAAGGACGGTCAATTGGTGTCGAACAAGGCCGGTGCCAAGGACTTGAAGACGATCAGAGGCGATCAGATAACGTGGCTGGACGGCAAGGAGAAACAGTGTAAAAACATTGGTATGCTGATATCCCAAGTGGACGCTATAATAATGAGGGCGAACAAGATGCACAATAACGGCAAAATGGCCAACTACACGATCAATGGGAGAACTAAGGTAATTAATTGTTTGGTTATTTTTCTTTTCTTCGCTTCGCTTTACTAGGCCATCGGTAATTTGGTGTAATTGATGTAATTTTTTCCTCGTCGATTCTTCGAATTCATTGGGAGTCGGTTTTACCAACGCCGCGATATTCGCTAAATGTGCCGGCGGTGCGTAATTTTGTGATGGGAGAATTTATCGTTGTTAGCGATCGCAATGACACGGCAAAGTCGAAGCGTGTAATCATCGCTTCGATCGAGCGCAGGGCCCACCGACGGAGCCTCGCTGCCAAGGGTCTATCGAGTTTTCCGAAACCCCGTTCAATCTCGTTACTTCCCGACGACGTTCCGCTTTCCAATTACGCAAATCTATCGCCAAGCTCCGCGCACTCCCGTCGCTCGGTCTCGCTTCGAACGGCCTCGACGAGAACTTCAGGAAAAATAGTACTGTAATAAGACAGTGCGACATATAAATACTGGTTCTGTGAAGACGCAGAGTGCAATTAAGGTAGTCCTTGCGAATAGTGTTCACTTCGCATAAGTTTCAGAGAGATGAGAGGGAATTGCAAACACTGGATGTTATAAAAATCTTTAAAAAATCAAGCTTATTAAAGGTGATGAAAAGATTAATTTTGCATATTAACAAATCGATGAAAAATAAAATTGACGACAAATCTTCAGGAAAACCTAACTTTTTTTTACGAAAATGGTTCGTTCACTTTTCTGAGTAGGTATGCATTTTTCCAGATTTTTAAATGCTAGTTGAATTTATTTGTTTTTTATATTGGGATTAACCAGAAAGAATTCATACATATTCCGAAAATGAACGAATAATTTTTATTTTAAAAGAAGTTAAGTTTCCGGGAGATTTGTTGAACATTTTTATTTTTCATCAATTTGTTTATAGAATTTTGGAATTATTATGATGCAAAATTAATCTTTTCAGCAGCTTTAATATGCCTGATTTTGTAAGGATTTTTCTCCCATTTCTCTAAAACTAACGCGAATTAAACACTATTCGCAAGGACTACCTTAATGTTACCACGTCTGGACCTATTTATGAATGTGATTTTCGAATACGACCTGATAACGACACGCCTTTTTTTCGCAGGTAATAATTAATAAACATTTTTTTTTCTGCTCGTCAACATTGCGGCCTCAAAATGGTTTTTAATTTAAACAAAATGCCATTTAGGATTATTGACGCGATTTTCGTACTAGATAACGAACCAGAAATCACAGTCTGCTTATCAACCTATACCCAATATTGGGATAGTGCTAGACATATGTGTCCGCTATAATTCGTCAAAGGCCAAAAGTGCACGTCAAGAATGTGTCTTCACTCGAATAAAAAACAAAAACTAGTATAATAAAAAAATTTGCTGGTACGCAAAAATGGTTCGGCCGAATAGTGGAACCCAAAAATCGTAGTCGTTGCGTCGTTCCACGGATAATTTCGTATCTTCCAGTAGTATTTACCAAGAAGGCAAGTCAAACAAAGAAAAAAAAAGTAAATACCATTTACGATTATTGACACGATTTTGGTATGAGATAACACGCCGGAAACGACAGTTTGCTAATCACCCTATACCCAATATTGGGATAATGCTAGACACATGTTTCCGCGATAACACGGCATAGGCCAAAAATGTAGGTCAATAGTGTGGCTTCACTCGAAGAAAAATAAAATAAATAAATAAAAAATAAATAATAATTCGACACTCAATATTGAAGCTAAGTGCCTCTAGTCACGTACACCTCGATCGTTCGCTTTCGTCCCCCCCAATCCCCTTTTCCCAAACGAGAATGAACCCACGTGCTCGGGTCTCGCAGACGGGGGCGAGTCCGCGGACTTTGGCGGTCGAAAACGTTACGCAGCGGCGATGATCACACGCCGCGGCGCGTTCGGTGCCTCCGTAACGTGAGAGAGGCGTCCGCGGAGCGGCAGCTGCACTTCGCTTTAACCTTCGCGAAGGTGAAAAGCGGGAGAGGAGGCGCCCGATGACTACGCGGCGAATTGCCGCGTTATCGCGCGCGCAACGGGAGATTATGAGATCCCGGCCGATGCCGACACTCGGACCTTGAATCATCGATCCGTTAACGATCGGCTCGTAAAAAAAAAGCTTCTTTAGGGAGTTCGTGTAAAGAAAAAAAAAATAAACAAATAAAAGAAAACGGATGGAGGAAGAAAAAAGCTGACGGGACGAGATCGGAATTACGGCCTTACGCCACAGTACAATTTCGATTTTTTTTTTTTTTTTTTATAGTTTATAGTGTCAAGAATATTCAGTTAAATTTGTATGTGGAAATTCAATGAATTACGAAAGTCAGAGACCGTTGTGTGGAAAGTGGCGGAGCGCATAAGCAGCCGCGCGGAGTGCTTGAGCAGCGGCGCGGCCGAACTTTGAACGCGTTTTACTAGAAACGTGATTTTCAAAAACGGCTCGATGGATTTTTATGAAAATGTTCACATGTTTAAAATATTCATCTTTGTTTCTATATACATATTTTATAATATTCATGTTAAAAAAATATATTTACATAATTTCATCCAATGATTCAAAGTTAAAAAAAAATGGGTAAAAATCATTTTTTTCCTTCAAATTATCGCCATTTCTTCGCTCGTCAAGGACCGTGTTATATATCATTTGTTAAGAAAAAATTTAAAAAACATTATTTCTGATGAAATGACAAGTCGAAATCAGGGCCACAGCAAACGAACTTTCGAAAAAAATTGTTTACGTCTACTGATAGATAAATAAATAAATAGTAATAAAATGGAATGAAAAAATTCCTAACGTTTCTTTAATATATTCTATTTCCACCTTACAAAAATGAAATCGATAAAGCGTACATTTACCGAGAAAAAAAACGCAAAAATGCGTGAGTTTTCACCCATTTACTGTGTGTCGTAAGCCCTTAAGAGCACGTGAAACACGTTCTCAGTGTGTCTCTCTCGCTCCATAGTGTTTCACATGCTCTTAAGTGTCAAGCGGCACCGCACTTCCTCCTCCATTTTACCTGCGCTACGTCGCTCTTTACTACGCACGGGACAAATCGATTTTAAGTTAAAGCGCCGCAAACGTCGCGAGTAACTTATATCGAGCAGAAAAGTACGCCATCCCTCGCGGACTACCCAACCGTAAATAATGGTTGGAATCTGGACGATTTTTCTATAACCAACCACAAACCAACCGTCGATTGGTGCGCCAAACCAACCATTATTCCAACCGCCCGAAGGTTGATTTTTTTGGTTGTTTTTTTGGAAACCAACCATTTTCCGACAGCGTAAATAGTTGGTTCGTGGTTGGTTATTATAAAACGACCCCCATTTCGACTTTCAAGTGACTACAGTGATGATCGATTTGTGGTTGGTTTTTTCGAAACCAACCATAAACCAACTATTTCGGGCACTGACCTAGCCAGCGGTTGGTTTACGGTTGGTTTTGAAAAATCAACCATAAGTCAACCACGACTATTCTCGGCTGAAAGTCGAAAATAGAGTTGGTTTATAATGTCCAACCGTGAATCAACCTTTACTCTGCCGAAAGAATAGTTGGCTGATGGTTGGATTTGACGAACCAACCCAAAATCAACCTTCGGGAGGTTGGAATAATGGTTGGTTTGGTGCACCAATCTATGGTTGGTTTTTGGTTGGGAGGAACGCGAGCGATACTCTCAGATGCGAAAAAAACCCTTGTATACTTCATATAAAAAAATATTGAAAAACTCGTGGCGGAAGAAAACAAGGAAGAAAGCTGGTGGGCCGAGATCGGAATTGAATGTTTAGCGAGCTTCCCCCTCCACTTCTCTCTCCGCCGCGTAGCTCTTCGCACGTACACGTGCGTGCGGACACGGGCCAAATTGATTTTAAGTTAAAGCGACGCAAGCGTCGCGAGTAACTTAGCTCGAGCACAAAAACTACGCCATTGTCTCGGATGCAAGAGGACTTGTCGTGTCTGCATTCTGTCTCGGTGATCGACCGACCGGCCACAGAGAGTGCGGCACCGAGCTGCGCAGTGCCGCACACAATTTTTGTTCCTGCGGTCGATTCCTGCGTCAGCCGGGTCTATACTTAGATGACTCGACCTCGAGGATCCCGGGTGCTAACCCAACGATAGTTTCAGCGCGTTACATCGAGAGAACCTAAACATCCCGACGGCCGCGGCGCTTCGATGTTTATGTGTCAAGTAGACACTTTCCTTATATTTTTTAAAAATTAAATTTCGATGTGGTAAGGTAAAATTACCTGGGGTCGGGCAGCTAAGAGTCCGAGTCGCGAGACATGCATGAAAAATCGTATTTTCGTCTCTCTCAGAGGCAGGCTTTGTCCGCCCACTGGGACGTGTTCGGTCACTGGGACGTGTTCGGTCACTGGGACGTGTTCGGTCACTGGGACGTTTCGGGTCATTGAGACGTTTTCCTTACAACGTATATGAGAAGATACAGCTTCCAGTAAGATCCAGCGGTCCTTGAAGTCCTTTGAGTCCTGGAATTGTCCTTCAATTTTGCCTGGCCTTGAAAAAGTCCTGGAATGTCCTTGAATTTCACCTTATGTCCTTGAACTTTTTATTTCGCTGAAAATTTGAGTTTGTTTCGAAATGTATATTTAGTTTGGTAAATGTTTTTGTCCTTTTTTAAAAAGGAACTGCCACGTATTTCGACGTATTTTTTCCCGCTGAAGACGAATGCGCTGGCGTTTTTGGTGCTAAAGTACAGTGAGACATTGAAAGTCTCGATTTTAGGCGTTATAGCTGCACCAGAAAATCCCCCAGAACGAATCCCCTAAAAGCTCCCAACGAGAAAATCGTCGAGGGCGAAAAATAAATTAAATCTGCCCGATTTTTATTCAATTTCCACAAAATCTTTTTTGATATATTCACACAATCTGTAAATAAAAAAGTCGGCATGGTAGACAATTGGTGGTCGAATTTATACAAAATACATACGTATACACAATTGTTTCGTATATAATGTAAATGTCCATTGGATCATCACGAAGGACCAGTTTGGTGCATCGAGCGAACGGCTCGTACGAGCCTCGTCCCGTGCCGCAGTATTATCCTAGGTCAGTTGGAGCGTTTTAAACCAGACTCACGACTCGTATTTAAGAATTGTGCGAGGTCACCGCCGAAAATTAAAAAATTTCTATGCACTAAGGACTTTTTCAAATATGAAAAATTTTGCTTTCATCAGAGTTTTTAATTGAAATAATAAACAACGCAATAACAACAACAACAACAACAACAACAACAACAACAACAACAACAACAACAACAATAATAATAATAATAATAATAAGCGAAAGAATAACAACAAAACGAACTAATAATACTAAAAATAAAAAAAAAACACAAATAGGTGTCACGCGACCCGCTCCGTCCACGAACCTCGCCCGAATATCTCTCGTTGACATTTCGCTAATTCATCACTCTCACCCGACGCAGATTGTAAATTGGGAACGCGTGAAGAGGATGCACGCCGCAGCTTGCACGTATTCCTAGAATTCGACGACGAGATAAAGAACCGGCAATCGTGGCGATTAGTAAATTTATACTGTTATTGCTGAAAAATCCCTCATTTCGCGCTCGTCTTATCGATTAAATTCAAGCCCCCCGTCGACTACGTCCAGTCAATTGCATTATCATCGCACGATATTATATATTTTTTTGCATCCAACGCATTTCGGCACGTAGGCAACGTCGGTCGTGGCGCCCGGCTTGTGTTTACCTTTACCGTGTCTCCACTCGTGTCTGCCCCGCCAACCGCTCTCGCTTTCGTAATTTCTTCGAGCCAATCTGTCGGACCAACTGATAACAGAAATTGCGCAGATACACGACATGTCTTTTGCGTCCCTGAATCGCAGTGCACGATGAGAGTTTCTCAGCACGGTACTCGCGTGTTTATGTTTCGTAGATAATTTTGTTCTAAAAAAAAATAATAATAATAATAATAATAACAATAATAATGAATGAAATTTCTTGTCGCTTACGGTATGGTTCTAAGAACGTTTCTTTACTGAGCCGGAGATACCCGCGATGTTGCCTTGCCATACAATTTCATAAATGAATTAACCGCAATGACCGCGTTAACCACGTTCACCGCATGAAGATTTCATTGACAAAAGTGCCAGAAATGCTTTTTTAGGGATACTTTACGCTACTACGTTATCACACAAAGCTTATCTATTTGCGACGCCCCATGACAGATTTGTTCAATGTAGATAGATAGAAATGAATGTATTTTGCTTTGAGACAGAGTCACCTCAAAGTATATACAGAATATGCAGTGATATACATTGTAGAAAAAAATTAGTATTAAATTCCATGTACAATTGTGATGAAAACTTAATGTTCAGTGCATTAAAAACATTGGAAATAATTTACTTTAATTTCAATGAGAAAGTGTATTAATTTTTCATCACAATTAAATTTAATGTATCAGTTTTTGCATAAGATCTTCCAGTCCGATACATTAAATTTAAATTTTTTTACAGTGTGCAGTAGGCAGTAATTTATAACAAGTTATGATGACGTTTATAAAAGTGTAAGAGTGTTGTTATGCTGGAAAGTACGGGGAAGTAAGTGCTGTCGGATTTGCTTATTGTTCTCTCGTTATCGCGTTGATGTGCTCAAGTTTTTTTTTTTTTAACTGCCAACGAACAGCAATATGCATCGGAGCTAGAGAAAGAGTTAAAGTAGATGTACCGTTTCTTCCGCTTTTTACAAACTGTTCTTAACTCCCCGTAAATTTGACGCTCTATCAAATCAGCCCTAAAGCATGATTGCTACGGACCTAGAAAACCGGGAAAAGTCAGGCGATCTGTTGGGACCTAAAAAAGTCAGGGAAAGTTCATGGAATTTTTTTGAATCTGATGTATTTCGTTTAATTCCGTGCCGCACGGCGTCTACACTTTTCGTTTCAACAAACTTGTCGAGCATATAAAGCATACATATGACTACGTCATGATTATATTTTCATCGGGAACTTCTAATATCGTCAACTGACTTTAACAGATTAATCATCATTATATATATTTTACGTTATTTTTAATCGTCCTTTCCTACCCTGATCGATAGACTGGAAAAATTAAATTTTTGTTCCGGAAAACCGAGAAAAGTCAGGGAATTCCAGTTGGACAATTTCGTGGCAACCGTGTAAAGTTGCTGTACTTATAATCTTAGGATTTCGTAATCGGGAGTTCGTAGGAGTTCGCAGTTGGGTTTCAAAACCATCGTAACAATCGTTTGGTACATAAAATCGATAAACATTGAACTGGCGTGAGACTCAACGTCGCTACGTGACGAGAATCACGGATACGAGCCGAACATGGAGCCAAAGTGAGCTTACGAATTGGGCCAAGGTCCGAAAGAAGTATGGGTTTGCTCGCGTGCCCTAGAGCGACCTTGGCCGCGAGGACGCCCTAACCTCTGCGAGCGCTAGCGGCGAGCCAGACAGCACAGTCAACGGTCTGCCTTCCCACTCCCATGCGAGAAACGCGTTACAACGCTCGCTTTCCTATATATATTTATATATATATATATATATAAAATATAAAAATGGACAAAAAAAACCTTCGCGAAAAAGCATTACCGCTGACAAATGATAATCCAACCTGATCGATCTCGCATATTGCTTTTCGTTATTATCCGCAACATCGTTAATGTGACATTGGGCAGAAACCTTGCTATCGACGAGTAAAGAACCCCACATCTTTTTTTTATGAGTCACGGTGCGGCTCATTGATTGATATACAAGATTGCGTCTTGGCTTCGGGGACCGGGAAAATTATGCGACGGTGACGCAGACTTTTGTCGGCTTGAGATAAAATATTATTATTTCTTTTTTTCTTCTTTTACCGTATTGATTGTTAGCTTCACTCTTATTCGTCCCTGGTTCGCCGACCTTGAGGTGAACATTTTTCATTTGATTGTACATCAAAATTCGTGAAGAGAAATTAATTACAGATTTTGTTACCGACCGCGGTAATTAAAACGCTCTCAACGGGTCCGAAAGGGACAAACAGGAAGTTTGGTGTACACGAGGTGTGACGTAAGTTACGTACGTGAGAAGACCACGCGAGCACCCTAAACCGGATATGTGGCCTTGAACAGTTTCAGCAGTCACGTAATATACGATCGGAAGATCTTACGCGTGTATAATCTATCGAGTCTTTACGTTCTCGGTCGAGAGATCGCGTTTGGGAAGAGATTTACCGTCCACGATATTTACAAGAATTTACCGTCCACGGCATTTACACGAATTTACTGTTCACGGTATTTAGACTAATTTACTGTTCACGATATTTACATGCATCTCTGCTAAAGCCGTCTCCCCAAAATTATTTACAAATAAATTCGGATTAAATAAGGGTATATCAATTACATAGGCCATAATAAGGGTATACAATATATAAATTATGAAATCGAATATATTGAGAACTCTTCAAATTATGCATATTAGAAAAATGTGAGCTCGAAGAAAAAAATATACGGGCGATAATGGGCGATTCTGTTACATTGATTTAATGGTATTCTAAATTCTTTAATGGTATTCTCATGTCCGACCATCTATTGTGGAAAATAAGACGATACATACAAAACGATGTATTAGTGGAACGATATTGCCTTGATTTAGTGCAAACGTTATTTTGTTTAAAAAGAAAACACGTTGTTCTAAGCTACGCTTCTTTTATTAATCCGTGACGATCTTGTAATACGATCATGTTCAAATAAAATTTCTCCTTTACAAAACCATCCAATATTTACTCAAAAATAATAAGAGTATCTGGAAAACTTTGTGAATGGACAAAAAAAAAATCAATAACCCGCGGGCATTTTCCATCGCGTTGCTACTCGCAGTCGTATTCTATTATTCAGTAAATTGTGAAGTTGTTGACGCTCAGATTTTTTTTCATTTGATCCTTTCGCAGTTCTGCGCGGCATTCGTCATGTCATTGCGACGTTATCCTGCATTAATCTCGTAGCAGACCGTCCGGTATTCCCACTGCCTCGCACGTTTCCTCTCGCACTCGCCTAGCCAGACTGCATCGCGCTTCGGGTGAAATTGTCATTCTATTTCATTTCACAACTGCACGGTTCGATGACGCGTGTACCAGCTGGCAACGAAGCGTTATGGAACTCTCGGCTGCGGCGTTTCCTTATCGAGCACCGTTGTATCGCTTGCATGCGAAAAAAAATAACAATAAGCTTGAAATACTCTCGACACACTGGGTTCGCGATGATGTTTCGCGAACGCGCCGTTCGACTTATTCTTGGAACGATTATTCATCGTTTTCTCCACTCGGATAGCGGATGATCGTAGGTTTAGTTTCCGTCGGAGCTGGACAGTAACGTTATTGCAAATTGCTCGTTGCGTTCGATCAAATTTTTCATACCAATTCCATTGTTCTCGGATTATTATTATTATTATTATTATTCTAAACCGGTCACAGCGTTTACATACGCGACGCGAAATCAATGGCGCTGGCGTCGCCGCAGCTTTCGGCAACTAACAAAATAATTTCATTATTCGCAACGTTTTGTGTTTCAGGCAATGGTCGCTTGTTATCCCGGTCATGGCTCGCATTACGTTAAACACGTTGACAATCCCAATCGGGACGGTCGATGCATCACGGCAATTTACTACCTCAACAAAGATTGGGACATTAAGGTACGCTCGTGAGAATCATTTGAGGTTACGTGAAATTATCGCCGTCGGTAACGAAACCTGTAACAAGAGCTGATTTGAGACCACGAATAGCTGAGTAAAAAAAATTGTACTTCCCCGGAGAATCGATAGACACGGGGAAGACCAATTCTCTTTTTCCTCAGGCGTCTGCGGCCTTGAAATGTCGTCCATTAAAGTTTTTGTTGCCGACTGGAAACGGAGTCGGTGGGCGGGAAGTATCTCCGGATACAACAACCTATGACTCTCGTTTACATGGTCTTTTGGATATACTGTGTTTTTTGTTATTTTAATTTATCGTAACTATACTTTAATAGATTCAATTAGTCGATTATATGCTTTGAACTATATGCTGTTTGTAGAACGAAAGAATTTGGGAATGTATTCGACTCTAAATATTCAAGTTCTTTGCATAAATTTGAAAATTCATGCTAGCTTTGCATTACTATTTCCGAAACAGCGGTGAAAGATCGAAATGTCTGTTGGAATCAAATTAATTCGCAAGTCGAAGGGTTTATCGCCTATTTATTTTTTTATTTTTATTTTTATTTTTTTAAATCTCGTAAAGTGAGAATTTTGCCGTCCTTTTATAGAAAAACAGTGGTATCAAAGGATATCACAACACCCTATGACTCATCGCCTATTTTGTATATAAATAAAAAATAACAAAAAAATTCGTTTTAATTTATTGTAACTATATTTCAATAAATTCAATTAATCCATTATATGCTTCGATCTATATCCTGTTCGTACAATGAAATATTTCGAATATGTATTGGCCTTTACATATTTAAGTTCTTTCCATAAAATTGAAAATTGATTTTAACGTTATATTACTATTTCCAAAACGGCGGTGAAGCATCGAAATATTTGTTCGACGGAATAAAATCAATTCTCGATTCTAACCGTTCCTCCCAAATTTTTATATTTTTTCTTACGTCCGAGGAACTAAGAATTTCGTTTTCTTATTATAGAAGAACGGTGGTCTGCTGAGGATATTCCCGGAGGGCTGGCGAGACCAGGTCGCAGACATCGAGCCTTGCTTCGATAGAATTTTGTTCTTCTGGTCCGACAGGAGAAATCCCCACGAGGTTCAGCCCGCGTACAAGACTAGATACGCCATAACGCTGTGGTACTTCGACGCCGAAGAGAGGAGTCAAGCTTGCCGAAGATATCAGAGAGAAAGTAAGACGACGTTCGTATCGCCGAGGGCGTCGATCTTTACATAACGAAGTCCCTCCTGCCCCCCCCCCCCCCCCCCCCTCCCCGTGGAACAATCTCAGTGATATCTCGGACTTTCCGTGTTCCAGGAGATGTTCACACTGAGTCCTGAGCGTCGATGTACGGGAGGCGCGGAATCGTCCGACGCCGTCTGTAATCCGAGACTCCGTTCTTCCCTACAAACCGACACACAACTGTAAATAAAATAAACGCGTGGAGAGCACTGGTACATAAATGTAACGTATTACTATGCATTAAGATCAACCGGATAAACACGAAAGTCGATGGCTAGTCCTCGAGTAATCAACTTCAAAAAGTGGAGCTATACCTTCGCATGAAAAAAAAACAAAAAAAAGAAATATCTATATCTTTGCCGAACGAGCGCGTAGCCTGTAGAATGTACACGAGGTACCGAAATCGGGGAGAAAAAAAAACCACTCCGGATAGAATTTCATTATTAATTAATCGATAATTTATTTAAATTAAAAACAATAGATTAATTATAAATTAACTTGCTGTGCAATTTTTTCCGGAAGTAATTTTTTCTTTTCTCTCGCACGGCAATTTTATTCGACCCACGGAATTTTCCCGCGAACTCTAAGCGTACACGTTCTTTCGAGTCAATTGTTCATTCTATGCTTAAACCTGTTCGGCAGTGCGCTGCAGCGCTATTGCTCGCCTGTTGTTTCTGCTTTTTTTTTCCTTTATTTTATTTTTCTTCTTATCCTCGTCGGTGGTAAAAACCTTAGTATTAGGATCTCGCGCAATGGGAATAGTCGAATCGTAGATCGGCCGACACTAGAAGACCTCATATATCGCAAACGATTGATGTACCGAAATCTGTTCCTTCGGAATCATTCTGTGATGTAATTAAGATAAGCACCGAAGCGTTGCGATTTAATTTCGTGAGGAGTGGAAATGAAAGCGTGCGAGATCGTGGCGTTATCAACCCGGGAGATTGTAATTTAAGTATGTGAAATTTGTAATTTGGTTGACAATGGCCAGTATGTGAAACGGTAGACGAAATATGCTTCCACCAGTGCGGTTAACTGAGAGACCTGTAACATTGTTATGTATATTGTGAAGCAAAGGAGCGCAAGGTTTTTAATATCGTAAGGTATCTATTTATACTAAATTGTAACCTGTAGAAAGGCAACGATGGGCAAAATTAATTCGTCGAATTATTATCGAAAATTTTAAACGATTGTTTACATCGATCTTGAATATCGCATGGAAATAATTTGGGATTTATCGGCGTAGAATCGAAACCCAAAGTTGCTCACTAATTAAAGTATATCCTCTGTTCAAGCTTGATGTACGTGATAAATGTGAAAGAAAAAAAGAAACTTAAATTTTGGTAATAATTGGTCGAATTATTTTTGTTGTCTCTGGTAGAAAACGCACTGCCAGTATCTTGCGTAGAAACATCTGGTTCGATCCACTCGAATAGTCAACGGGCGATGCAGACTGACAAGCGCGATAAAATATAACGAGACTTTCGATAAAACTGGAAATAAGCAGCAACGCTTTATATAACGATTGCCGATCAACATTTTTTTTTCTTTTTTTTCGGAAATTCGGTAGACTCGGAACAATTGTTTTCGTTAATTTTTCAGCACTCGTCGTGGTACTCTTGGACACGGTAGAGCCGAACATTATCCCGGAATCTTTCGATGAGTTATTAAGTTATTATGTCAAAGCTCGACTTCAATCAATATTCACGATTTAACTTAATTGTATAATTGTTATTTCCTAAGTTACGCGAGGGACATACCTTCCAAAGTATTGTAAAAGTGAAAAAAAAGATTTTATTACGCGCGAACAATAAATATTGTACAAAGTCTGAAAACTTTTTTGTTTGTTTTCATATTTTCATTTATAAATATATATGCACAGTGGTGATTCGTCCCAATGGAATTGGTTGTTTTCACATATTCTCCTCGTCTTCGGGAATCGCTGAATCTTCGATCGCATCGCTCGACGGTACGTAGACCTTGAAGGAAAAATCATTCTTCGCAAAAGTTCCTGGATTGATGACCTGACAGTCCTCGTAACTCGTCGTGTAAGACTCGAACTGATCGGCTACGACTATGAGATCGGGTGTTGGAAATATTTGTAACGCGTGATCGTGCTTCCAGTAGACGGGTATCACCGGCAAACTTAGAGGGCTCAGGTGCGATTGACAGACGATAGATTTCGCATACTGAAATAAAAATTAAAAAACATAATTTTCCACTGGAGAAAAATAATGCTGCAATTTTTCTTTGTACACCCATTTGGAAAAAATACTATTTATTGCTTCCTCAAAGACGAAATTTTGTTTTAATGATTTTTTTTTATTTCGAGATTTTCATCGAAACGTTGAAAGATCACATAAAAAAAAGCCTGAACGAGATTGTACTTTTCGTATATTTTTAATACAAGGCCGAATACGAATCAGAAGTTCGCGAAGCTTCCTCTACGAGGGAGCCAAATATTAACCTCGCGCAACGCTTTCTAATCTCGTATAATGAGAGAGCAAATTCATTTGCGTCATTTTTTTCTACTTCCAATACTGTTTTATTTAAATATTTACTTCCAATACTGTTAATTGATAGTCAACAATTTCGTCGATTACATAAAATAGTCACTTACGTGCTCGTAGATTTTGCCATCGCTTGGAAATTTCAAAGTATTTCTGCAGAGTTTAGTGAGCATGTCCTCTCTGAGCACGACTATTTCTTTGGTGCAGTACTGAATTCTGCATGGATTTGACGCCAGAATTGTGTCGGGTACGCGTTTGATAAAATCTTCCAATAAACTATGTGGCAGTGGTCCTCTGGGTAAAATTTTTGGCGAGCCTAAATCGTACGGGCCCGGTACGAGAACGAATTTAGAATTTTTCTTTATATCCGGAAATCTCTGAATTATCTCGGCCAGTCTCGTGAATCCCTCTTTCATTTTCTGTGCGCTCGTTACGTTCGGTGGAAAACTGAGAAAGTCTCCGCACAGAACGAACGCCACCGGTGGAAAATCGTTGTAACCGTCGAGCATCATTTGAAATTTCTCGAGAACTCGGTTATTGTCGACCCAGAATTCGGAGACGAATATGATCATCGCGTCCGTTCTCGACTCCTCGTGAATTTTCAATTTTTCCGAATTTTTCAAGGAGGTCGGATGAAGACCGCCGAATGTATTTTCATCGCCGAACGGGGCTCTCGAGTTATTGGATGGCTCTGCGGGCGGAAAACCGATATCTTGAATCCGCAGAACGCCGTCCTCGTAAGTACCGTTCGCTATGACTATGCAGCCTTCCATAATGAGACCTGCCTGAAAGTTGTGTTTGTTTGTTAAGGATTAAGTGTTTATCCGTGTCCAATGCATGTCGAGAAATTTCTGCTAGTTCTGAGACAGAGACGAACTCGATACATACACATGGAAAATATTACAATACAAATAACTATAATAATTTTCGACCGTTCGATTATTTAATCCTTTAGTAGTTCTAGTTTCAATGTCAAGGTATCATATAAGTTTTTAGGTTTTTTTTTTAAGTTATGATAAATCATTCGTGTTTTTTCAAAAATATCAAAATCATTTATGTCCTCAATTTTTCAATGATTTGACTTAAAAGGAAACACGTCTAACACGATTTCGACTGCGAAAAGACGTAAGATTAACAGTGTAATCTGAATAATTGTTAATATGGTTGTTAAACATTTGTGATTTCTAGAAATCGATGTATCATACTATTTTTATTTCTTGGACCAACAAGTACACGGCTATCGACAAAAAAAATGTTATACATGATTGTGCAATCAGGACTATTGGAAGAACAAGACTGCAATTATCTTAAAATTCACAATGATAAAAAAATTCATATATATTCAGAAAAATCGACTCATTTAAAATCAATTCATTTCGCTTGAAAAAAAATAAAAAATGATTACTTGTTATAAAATTACTGTTTTAAATTCAATTTGTTAATAACTTTTCATAATTGTTATTGTGCGAAATCAATGTTCTCAACATTTTTAACAGGTAATTTATTTCTTCAGATTTTCTATGTTTCTGGAAGTACCAAATTTCTAGCTGAAGCAAATTTTTCTTTGATAACGTCCAATTGCAAAGCGACATTAGAAAAGCTTCTTGTATACGAATGGTCAAGGCAATTAGAAAAATCGTCTCAGGTCGCAAACCTCGAATTAAAAAGGATATTGCTTTGGTCAGATCAATTTTTATCGATCCTCCGGTGTCCTCCAAGTAATACTGTCCCTCGGTGAGCTGGGAGAGCAGACCCATGACGTAAACATGCCCGATTTTAGATTCACTGAGCAAATATTCAATGGGCGTAAGTTCGTATCTTTCAGTGTTGGCTTCCCCAAATTTCAGCGGTTGGAACAATTCGTGCCGCTGGGTTCTGTGCCAGAGCAATTCCAGTCTGCGCCTGAATATTGTCGATTTGTGCAACGCGTCTGGGAACAAATCAGGTTCGACCTTGCGAAGAACAAATTTTTTTTTGCCCGGATCGTACACAACTTTCGGTACTAGGAACGTGTCTATGACACTGAAGACCGTCTCGGAATCCTGGAGAATTGTGTCGGGTCTGTCGCATTCTTTTATTGCCAGGCGAATGCTCTCCGCTGTTACGTGCGGATTGCCAGGATTTTGCTCGAATATATGATCCATTAGTTTTGTGAGCCATGACTCGCGTTCCCGGGGCTCGACCCTCTGCAGAAATCTGTGTACCGGAACACTGTCGGACCTGCGAATGAAATTCGATAATACAAAAACGTAAATTAGGCGATAAAATTTTTTTAATTAAATTTTTTTTTTTTTTAATATTATAAATATTTTTACCTACTTTGTTACAACAAGACCGTAAAGCGAGAAAGTACGCTGTATATCCCCTAACGATTTATCGTCTGCCATAATTTTTTTTATTACTTTTCGCGTTCGTTTTGGTGTGCAAATGTATTTGTGCAACAGGTTAGCGATTTGGCGTAAAAGCGCGCCAAACGGTCTCTCGGTCACTCATTCGAAATCTCGTATCTGCACCAGTGATGCCAGATTCCCCCACTCATTTTCTCCTTCGCCTATCTCGTACCGTGTTAAAAAAATCCGTCTGAGGGAAATTTCCCTCTAATCTGGAATCACTGATCTGCACTAGGACCTCGAGTTCTTTCACAGCGGCGGGACCGGCTTCGCCTCACACCTGCCATTTACGAGGTAGCGCAAGCCAGCGCAAACTCCGCCCATACTAACTGTCGAGCATGGCCCGTAGCTTTCTGCGCCGATCGATATTCGCTCCGTGGTGGGGACTGCTACGGATATCGAGGGTAACAAACTCGAGGTCCTAGTGTATTTTCTTTTTTCGCTTACTTTTGCTGGGGACACTCAGAAACTTACTTTGGACAACATAGAACGCGTGAGAGTGCTGGGCCGGGATCCTGAAATCCTACCAGCGAAGTTAGTAACGCTAAAGTCACATATATAGATATACTGACCAATGTTAAGTTAAAGTTAGAGTTAGAGATACTGGCGCCGCTAGTAGGATTTCAGGATTCGGCCCTGCGCTCGCTGGCGCGAATATTAGAGAGAGAAGCTAGTTACCCAGGAATTACTGAGTTTTCACCGGGACTGAGAACGGACTGACACGAGTCTGAACTAGTGGCAAAATTCTAGGTAATTCGAAACTTTCTAGTCAACAGCCGTTTCCATAAGTGAATTTTGAGTCTACCAGATTTTTTCCCCTAGTTCAGAGTAAATCTTGGCCCGATCTCACTCACGGTGGAAACTCGGTATATGATTTCTGTACGCGGCCCTGTTTATAGAGGCAAGGCAACGTGCCATTTGCGAATATCTTTCAGCTGTTGGTTGTACTGTGTAGTGATTTAATTTGAATCGCTGGTGGTGTGCGAGTCGCTGTTATGCATGGGTGCATCGAGACTGGAGTAGTTAACTGTCTGTTACCTTCGGACGCTTTCCAGTCACTCCCCAAAATGGTCCCATCACTTATTCCGATACTAATATTGGTTCGTTCCGGCGGATACGACGGAACGAACCATCTGACAGATGGTTAACGATAATCTGACAGAACGGACCAATTGTAGGACCGGACAAGTGATTATCAATCATTCTGAATTCCGACTGGAAAGCCGCTCTTGTGGCCAATTCACAACACTGGGCGACTGTGAGCTTGTGCAGTTACCATTGAAACTCACCCATCGTATCTCGTTACCAATATTTATTGTGTTATTTTGTTATTTATCGTCGTTTATCGTCAAAATACGAGATGCAACCATTTAATTTATCAGTAATTGGCAATACTGAATAATGACCTTTTTTTTTTAGGTCACGACCGATAACGAATTAACTATTTTTGTCATGAAAAACATAACCGACAGTTGCCGGCTTGACTCGGTGAAAATAGGTTACGGTCGAGTTTACGGGCCCGATTGGAATAGCGCCGTTATAACCACACTTTTATTGTAACATCGAAATGGCAACGGAAGAGAACCAGAATGAAAATAATGTTGGAGATAAAAAACGGTCGATATTTCGGGAGCTCACGGCCGACGATCCGGAGCCGGAAAGCACGGTGATCGAGAGTCTCTGCATGAATTGCGGTGAAAATGTAAGTACTTAACATTACTTGTTATCGTCCTTTTTTTGTCTCGCGCACATGCCCGTTTTCGAGGTGACGAAAAATTTTCGCATTTCGCAATGTTGCACTGTACATTGTATAGATCGATAAATAAATTGATGCATCTGTAGATATGAATTTTCAGGGCTCTACGAGACTCTTGTTAACAAAAATTCCGCACTACAAGGATGTAATATTGATGTCCTTTGCTTGCGAGCACTGTGGATACCAAAACAACGAAATCCAGAGCGGTGGAAAGGTGGGCAACAAAGGAGTGAAAATAGTTCTTAAAGTGTCGAAACCGAAGGACCTCAATCGTCAAGTGGTTAAGTCCGATCATACAAGCGTCAAAATACCCGTTCTGGATTTTGAGATACCGGCGCTATCTCAAAAAGGAGGTATGTGTAATGTCGCTAATGTGAAACAATTTTGGGATCATTTATTTTATCGCTTGCTTCAATGGATAAATTAATTAATCAATTAATTAATTTATCTATTTTGTGTATTGGAAAAATCTTACAAATTTTTATAAATAAGTGTAAATTGGTGACATACAACATTTATTTAAATGAGAAAGACAAGATAGACTTTTCTTGTCTTTCTTATTTGGTTTCCTAGCTGGAAACTATTTTAGTATCATTGATGATACATTAATGAATCTATTAATTTTTGTTATATATTTTATTTATCGGAAAAATCCTTCTACAAGTGTTTATAAATAAGCGTACATCAGTAAAATATAATATTGATTAATAAAATAACGAAATAAGAACTACAAAAAATCACTGTAGGCTTTGTATGAAATTCAAGTTGAAACTTTCAGTGACACGAAGCAACAAAAAGTAACAACTTCATTTAGTCTACTAAAGTCGGTCTAGAGTCGGTCTAGGCTCGTACAAAGGGCTGTGTACAAAAACTTGGATTTGTTTTGATTTTACAGAGGTAACGACAGTGGAAGGGATTATCGACCGCAGTATAGCGGGATTGGAGCAAGATCAGCCAAGACGGCGAGAGGAGAATCCAGAAACTGCTGCAGAGATTGATATTTTCGTCGCGAAATTCCGTAATTTGAAGCTTTTGGACGATCCGTTTACGATAATTTTCGAGGATATAACGGGAGAATGTCACGTCGAGAATCCCAACGCGCCTTTGAAAGACAGCGACTGCACAGTCAGTTGGTTCACGCGGTCGGATGAGCAGAATCGCCAGCTTGGTATTTATCCTCAGAACGAAGATGGTCTTCTGAAGCCGATAAACGAAGAGGATTTCACACTGGAACAACTGCAGAGCGAAGTTTTGTCGTTCCCGACAAATTGTCCTGGCTGCAATAGTCCTTGTCAAACGAACATGAAGATGACCAGTATCCTTTTCAATGAAATCATTTTTTCAATTAAGGGGCGGTGTTCGAACGCCGCGCGTCTGCAAGAAATATTTTATCTTTTTTGCTTTCAAAAGCATTGGAATGAACAACGAGGATTAAAACCACTACACTTGCGCGATAAATTTCACCTGGATCCAATTATTCGTGAATATCAGACATATATATACATGCATAGGCATCCATATATTTTGTCTAAACGTAATTTTTCAACGGGTTTGAACATTCGGAAGCAGTTTATATGAACATCTCGAAAAAGAAAAGTTTTCATGGAAACGTACATTTTTATTTCCGAAATGGAATTAAGGTAATTTTCGAGGGCTTAAAAAAATCTTACCGACGCTGCACAAACCACTAAAAAGCAGCATTTCCCCTACAATTCGAATATCTCAACCAAATTCGGTTTCAGTACTAATTTGCCATTTTGAATTTTCGTTCATATCGAATCTTCCATTTCATTAACTCGGCCGACCACAAAAATCAACTTCGATTAAAAAAATAAAAAAATTCGCTGATGTAACGCTGGGAATCCGATCGATGTAAGAGACGTTGCTCGCTCTTATCAGTATCTAGGTTCGAAGATATACCCTCCTTAATCCGTAAATAAATGAATACGCTAGTGATTATCTTTAACGAAAAATTCAGATATTCCACATTTCAAGGAAGTCGTCATAATGGCGACAAATTGCGACACTTGTGGACAGAGAACGAACGAAGTGAAGAGCGGATGTGGGATCGAGCCCCAGGGTGTAAAGATCGAAGTTAAAGTGCGAAGCAAGGAAGATTTCAGTCGGGATATCCTAAAATCCGACACATGCGCTATGGAGCTACCAGAATTGGAATTGGAGGTCGGCTCTGAGGCTCTCGGCGGTCGTTTCACGACTGTGGAGGGAATACTGATGGCTACTAAGGAGCAGCTGACCTCCTGCACCGCTTTCACTGGTGACAGTGCCGAGAGATCGGCGGAAGAGAGAATGGCAAGTTTCATCGAAAAATTGGACCAAGTATTAAACGGTGAGAGATCAGTGACCATAGTGCTGGACGATCCGGCAGGAAATAGCTACGTTCAGAGCTTGTCCGACACGGGACCCGACGTGGGTTTAACGATCACGAAGTACGACAGAACTTTCGAACAGAATGAGGACCTCGGATTAAACGACATGAGAGTCGAAAACTATTGAATGCAAAAAGAGAATAAATAATCTATCATACTATCTTATATATAAATATGAGTATATAAGATTAAATAAACAATTAAACTATGTACAAATTTATAAACGTGTTTCAAAAATCGTCATTACTTTATTAAATGTTCGGTTATTTCGGTAATTAATTTCCTCCGTGGCTGTAAGAAAAAGAGAAGCAATAATAATTTTTTCAAGATCGAAGCGAAGCGCACTCGGGTCTATTTACACGATCGGAACAGTGTCGAGTTCTTTCAGAGCCAGAAATCTCTGCATTACTGGGGCGTGACACGCT
Source organism: Stenichneumon culpator (assembly GCA_964017025.1). Classification (NCBI taxonomy): domain Eukaryota; kingdom Metazoa; phylum Arthropoda; class Insecta; order Hymenoptera; family Ichneumonidae; genus Stenichneumon; species Stenichneumon culpator. The sequence continues at coordinate 14,924,138 of OZ024776.1, forward strand.
TCGTTGTCCACTGTAATTACGCTTGTTTACTGTAATTACTTCATTACATATTCAGTTAATTCGGGAATTAATTTCCTCCGTGGCTGTAAGGAAAAGAGATAGATGCAACAGTAATTTTTTCAAGCCCAAAGCGAAGCGTTCTCTATAATTACACGGCGTAGAATATACTTACACGATGGGTATAGCGTCGAGTTTTTTCAGTGCCGGAAGTCTCCGCGTAACTTGGGCGCGCCACGCTTCGGCGTCCATATTTTCGCATATCGGATTATTAATGAAAAGAAGATCCTGAAGATTCGGAATTTCTTGAAGTCGGTTGAACTCGGACCAGTCTTTCACTAAATTATTTCCCATGTACAGAACCTTCAGAGCTTTGAGAACATTTACACCCTTTATCTTCTCGATCATGTTGTAGGATATCCACAGCTCCTCCAAATGTTCACCTACAGCTTCGAGACCGGAGAATGTTTTGATGTAATTACGACCCAGAGACAAGACCTTCAAGTTCTTCAGCGAGTCCAGTCCGGTTATCTTCTCGATCATGTTAGTTGATAGCGACAGTTTTCTAACATGCGAAATTTGTCTTAAGTAACTACTGGCGCATAAATTACGAGACATTCACGTTGTACTTGCGGACAGTCTGACCCCACGTGAGTTCAGAGAGAATTGAGAGAGGAATTGCGAATGTGCTGAAAAGATTGATTTTGCATAATAATCATTCCAAAATGTTATTAACAAATAACATTTTGGCAACCTAACTTTAAAAAATGAAAACAATCTGTTACTTTTTCTGAATACGTATGAATTTTTCCAGAATATCAGAATATTTTAGTTAATAAAAAACGTAATTATAAAAAATTACACAAAACTCTGAAAAAAATCATATGTATTCAAAAATATTAGCAAATATTTTTATATCATCAGAAAGTTAAGTTGCCGGGGGATTTGTCGAACAATTTTTTTTTTTCATTCCATATGCTTAATTTTTTTTATAGATTTTTATCCCACCGCGAAGTGTTCGTTATCTCCTCGTAATTCTCTGTGAACTCATGTGAGTTCGAACTATCCGCTAGTAGTACCTTAAAATCTATAGCTTTATGATTAGGAAATACCGACTCGACGTTAACGAGAGCGCCTAAGCTGCTGTCCATTCTGTCGATCGGCGGCCATTGAAATGACAAAATAATTTCTTTCTGCTCGTTCGCGGCCTCGCCCGTTTTTTCCTCCCATCTCTGAATAGCTTCTCGGCACGAAGTCGATTTCGCCTAGCGCGCGTTGATTCCTGATTAGCATCAGTGATGTAAGCTTACATGATGTTCGAGAAGAAGATAAATTACCATTTATTACTGTGGACAGTTATTATTAGGAACTATATATCCGATGGAATAAATTATTCAGCTGCCAAAGAGCCAACACATATGCTGTGGAATAGAGCAATGCTGAGATCAAATCTCGATCGTCGTATTTATATTTGTCATGGCCGACGAGTTTGACAACTCGCCTCGCATCAGCGGTAACATGAAAAATATTACAAAATCGTGACCACCGGTCAGAGAAATCTAAGAAATTTCAGGAAATTAGAAAAAGGTCCGGTCATTTTTTCAATCAAATTTAATTAGATTCATTACAATTTATTACTATGAATGACAACACTGAAAGGGAAATAATAAAAACGTTTACGGGTCGAAAATTGTGTTTACGGGTTAAAATTGAAGGAATAATTTTTCTTTAAAATCTACGAATTTTAAATGAATAGAAATATAGTGTTAATAATGTAAGGAGGTTTATGTCGAACATTTTTGTACTGTACACAAACGATGTACAAACTTTATTTTCTGTTATCTTTGAATAGACTGTAAAGATATGGTTTTCAATACCGCTTAATTTGGAGCTCGATCGATTACCCACTTAGCACAAAAAAATTGGTTATCAAAAAGTGATTCCAATAGATCTGTTCGTTTTCAGAGTAAGCTGGAGCAGAGCGCTCTTTTTTACATGGAAAGTATATCTATATTTATTGGATATATAGATATACCTTCCACATAAAATCGAGGGCTCTGCTCCAGCTTACTCTAAAAGCGTTATCCGAAAGTTATCACTCATCCAAAATGTAAACGTTTGGACGTAGGATAGCTTTAAGTAACCATCCGGACGGAAATATGTAACTCATCTAGATCATTTTTTCATGCCGGATGTCTTTTTGCTATTAGTTGGAATTTTAATCGGGAGAAAGTCATTATTCGGCTCGAGAACGTCGGGGAAGTTGCGATAAATTTTTTCTACTCTTTTCAGTGGCCATCGTTTTGAGACCGCAAACCGTCGAGGAAAAAGAAAATTGCCTTTCCCTGTGTCTCCCGATTCTGCAGGTACAGTTTTTATTACCGGCGACGGTCTTCCACATCACCTTAACGTGAAGTGAAACACGGCCTCTGTGGCTTTCTCTCGCTCCACCGTAAAACCAATCTCACACTCCTGGCTCTGTCACGTGACTTTCACGTCACCTAAAAGTTAGCTGCATTAATGCCGGTTATCCTGCGGAAAGTTATCAAATGAATTACGCGATTTGAGTTGCTGATTTGATTATAGTGAAACTTGAAAATAGCAACATTAATAACCCTATAATTTTCGGCATCAAAGCAATAGCTTTAAATTGAAAAATGCCCAATCAAATGGCATTCTATGTATATTCAGCCTTAATCGGATACGAAAAGGGAATTGGCCATTGTCTCTTCAAAGGTATTCCGCATCCGCAATTCCACGTTTACGTTCCACTTTACCCTTACGTTTACCTCTTCTTATTCCGAATGATAACCGCATCGTAGGTCAGTAAAAGTGAAGGAGAATCTGCGAGGAGTATGAAGCGGTTTTTGAGAAGCATCAGGTTTTAATCCATTGTCCAGGATTAGATCCCGATGGTATGTTAAAACTGGGCCACGCTGTCGCAAATTTTAATTTCCCAACAATTGAAATTGGTTTATCATATTATCCGGATACTACGCTTGAAAGCGAAATAGTAAATTTTGTGTGCTTTGTAGAATAATTACTGATCTGAACATAAAAATGACAATTAAAAAAAAAAAATGATAGCCGCGAAAAACAATAACTATTGACCTTGCACAATCTTACGATCGTGCGAAGTATATTTCAATGCATATTTCAAAGTATATTTCAAAGTACATTCCAAAGTGCATTACAAAGTGTATTTCAAAGTACATTTCAAAGTACATTCCACAGTCCATTCTAAAGTACATTCCAAAGTGTGTTTTCTTAATCGTTCCGCGTTCAACGACTGATCCACGGGCGTCGCACTCGTCGGACGCACAGACATAAACAAAAGAACGAAAAAAAAAAAAAAAAAAAAAAAAAAAAAAACTTTCGCGACAAAAGTTTTCACAGTCGAAAAGTCAGATCGTCGAGTTAGCGAATCCAGACGTGAGGTGTCTCGCGTGTCGCGATCCGATGGCCAATGGCCGCCGCGTAACGAACGCCGTGTGTGCCCGTGTCGGCTGGCTGGCCGCTGACTGATGTACGTTCGCAAGCGTGTCCGTCCGTTTATCGTTTGATTTTTTCGCTGTCGGTGCGCTCGATAAAATGCCGAACAGGCAGAAAAAGGACAAGGTGCGTTAATTAAGTTGATAAATCAGTGTTTATTCACGGCTATCGGTGCTCGGTATCGCCGTGCGAGCGGTGCGTGTGTTCTCTTTTTTTTCTTCTCCTTTTTTTTTTTCATTTTTTTTTTTCGTCTCCACCGTCCTCCCGTGTGGCACATAGGCCCGCGATCCAACGGGGGAACAACCCCGGCAGGCTCGGCTTATACAAACGTAAAAGCGAGGATCCGCCTAAACGAGAGGGTGCTCAGTGAATCCGGTCTCGCGACCGGACGTCCGACACCGGATTAATCTTCGCGATACTTAACACTACTAGCCGCGATACTCTCGCGGGTTTTTTTAATAAAACCACCCACGACAATGGTACTGTCTTTTCTATTCTATTCTCATTTCTCACTCACTTCACTAACTACACGCTCGCTCACAGGCACCTCGTAGTGTAGCGCAAAACGAGCACTCGCAAATAATCACGTCCGTTCGTCACCGTGCGAGATTGTTACATTTGTTAGCGGCGTCACCGACCGTCCCGTTTCTATGTTGCAGGAGTCGGCGAAGAGCAAGGACAAGGGAAAGAACGGCAAGGACGCCGAGCCCGGGGATGAGGTGAGGTTATATTCGTTTGTCACTCCTGCCATTCGACGTTTGTACTTGTCGAGTTTCGCAACTCGCGGACGGACGCGTCTTCGTTGCAAACGAACTCGTGTCGTGCATGACGACGGTTCTGGGCGACAAGTAAAGTTAGGATTATGTATTCTTTTTTCGGCTTTTTTGTTGTCTGAAGGCATCGGGGTTTTTCTACTCGGTCGGTAACTAGCAAAATCTGACGATCTCGCCAATCAGGGATACGGATTGTATTTGAAAGTGTTTTAGTGGAGTCGCAGAAACATTGCATCTTGGAGTATTGAATTAGGTGAGCATGCGCTGCTTGGAGAAGCTTTGGTTCGTGAGAACCACTGTCTGATATATTCTTTGCCAAATGGGCTTGTTTTGACTCGTAGCATAGAGAATTTTTTATTTATTTCTTTGTCTGAAGCCTACTTGATGTTTCTACTCGCTCGGTAACTCTCAAAATCTGGCATTCTCGCTGATTAGGCATTCGGATTGTATTTCAAAGTTTGTTGGCAGAGTCAAAAAGATTGCGTCGTCGGTTGTTAAACTAGGAGAGCATGTAATGCTTAGGAGGAGCGTAAGAACCAATGTTTGATATATTCCGAGCAGAAAGGTCTTGTTATGACTCGTAGCGTAGAGAATTTTTTTTTTCTCCATTCAACGATTGAGGTTAGACAGAGTTTGTTTTGACAAGTAGTTCAACAGAGCTCCTGTTGCGTAGAGTCTGGCTGGCTAGTTAAATCAGGGATCTAAGCCACTCGCCAATCTCGCTCGAACTCCAAACACAATCTGGCTGCGACGATGCAGGGCGGGGATAATATATTTTGGGATGAGTTAACGGAAAGGGATCTTCGATTCTTTGTCGACATAAAAAAGAAAAAAAAACTCCGATCATCATAAAGTTACATCAGTAACTTCGTGTTGCAAATAATTGGGCGTTTTTCAAATTGGAATTAACTACTTAACGTGAACAATGTTCTTTCGCGTTGGATTGACGATTTCAAATAATGCACATTTTTCTAAAACATTTTTAAATATATATATTTAAAAAAAATATTTTGAACGAACGATTTCCCGTTCTGTTACTTGCTTTGTCTGGTGCTCAAGCCCGGCTGCAATACGGCTTGTTCACGACTCGATATCTAACCTAACTTATCCCATATTATAGAGTGTATGCATAACTAAAATAAAAACTAAAACAAATTCACCGAAAGGGTTTTGATGTACGTCAAAAAAAGGGGATTCTGTTTTAAAAATATGAGAAGTAATATGACGTTCTAAACTATTCTTGTGTTAAGAAAACGAGTATTCGAATTAACTGGTTTTTAAAGACTTTCGATGAATTATATTTATTTATTGATTTCCAATCAAAGTATTTCCGTACTGTGCAATAAAAAAAACTTTACAAAAAAAAAGTATATATTTTGTTTAGCATTTAATGATGTATGCTTCGGGATTTACAAATTAGATCGCAAATACCAGATGCATTCTATTTAACGTCTGACCGATAATTCCGTATCTACCGTTCGTCCGGAAACGAAAACTTAACCACTGATTCTCCAATGCGTGAGCGATGAATCCATTTTTAATGCTTACTAACAGTTTTCAACAGCTGACGTTTTTGACGCAAAATGCTCACTGTCAAGTGAACTCGGATGATAACTGAAAAACCGGATTCGTTAAATTTTTCGACCGATCCAATAATTTCGTATCCATCGCTTGTTCGGAAGTTCTAAACACAGCCAACTTCGGACAGAAATATAAATGTTGGGTGGTATTTTTTCAACGACCGACCAGTGGTTCCGTTTCTATCTTTGACAAATAAATTCCGCCAGCTGACGTTTCGCATTACGCAAAATGCCTATTGCCAAATTAATGCGAAGGATAACTCTACCTGGTACATTCCACATTTATGTCTGACCGACAATTCCCGTTTCTACTGTTCGCTTAAAAATCTAAAAGACATAGCTTCGCATTCCTTACGAATACCGGCGTAAATTTAATCGGACGACACTTAGTACGACGCACAATGTTTATTGTCAATTAAATTCAAACAATTAATCTACCGGGTCCTTTTTTAAAAATAATTTCATAATATTCGGCTAACGCAAGTAAAGTAAAGAAATTAATTTCACTAGCGCTCCGCAAATAAATATACATTTGATTTCAATAAAGATTTATTTAAATCGAACAAATATTTATTTTAATTATATAAATAATTATTAGCGTGATACCCATGAGATAAATTATTTTTCTGGGTACATTCAATTTTAGGTCCGACCAATAATAATAATAATAATAATAATAATAATAATAATAATAATAATAATAATAAATTCCGTTTCTCCCGTTAACTTCGAAACCTTCGCCCAAAAGAAATAAAGTAAATAGGATGTAACTATTGTTGACGAAAAATGTATCGTTTCGCACTCCTCAAAATGCCTATAAAAATATTCAAATACATTCAATTTTAATCAATTCTTCCATAAATTAAATTCTAATCAATTCTTTGATAAATTCAATTCCACGTCCACCAATAAATAATTCCGTATCCGCTGCTCGCCCGAAAGTCTCCGAACGAAGTAAAATCTGAAATAATTACTGGAACAGATTTTCCTGGGCTTTCGTCCAGTAATGCCCGTTTCTACCGTCGACGAATGTACGCCTCACTGTAACGCGTATCGTGCAGGGGCGACGGGACAATCAGTCGGTAATTACGATATTAGATTTGTCCTATCGGCGGTGACAATAATATCCTCTCAATGACAATAAAGTAATTTCCCAGAGCTCGCGTGGAGAATGACGAGAGGCTGCGGAGCGCGTTCACGGGGACTCATTCGCATAGGTAATACATAACACACTCGTACAGTTTGAAGCGGTAATTCCGTGACCTTTGTAATTAGTTATCTCGGAACGGGTTGCGTAATGCGTGTAATGTATCTATGTATGGGAATTATTGTTACAGCCGGCGAGTACAAACTACTGTGCAAATGAAGTGCATATCGCGCCGGGTCGCCCGTCCACGAGGATAATAGCGACCGACTTTGCTCGCCGAGTTTAACGCTCTACACACGCTGGCCGCATACGAGCTTGTGGTAATCGACAGGCGTCGAGGCGAACGACGCCGAAGATGGCACCACGCGCCCTCGGCCCGTCTACCGGGTGTACCGTTTTGAGCCCATTTTTTTTTTTTTTTTTTTTTTTCTTCACTCGACGTATTAAGGATGCGTCACACATACATTCCCAACCAAAAGTTCAGCCCGATCGAAATTTCAGTACTTTGCGATATACCAAAAGACAGACAAAAAATTAGACGTATCAATGAAGACCTTTGATTCTGCATAATAATAATGCCGAAAAGTTATTAATATATATATTTTTTTTATTCATTGATATTAAAAAAATCAACTCATTTTAGATTCTTATTTTAAATGGGTTTCTTGATTTTTTTAAAATTCATATGTATCTTTTCAGAAATTTTCTTACATTTTAACATGTTTTTTTTTTAAGATCCGAGAAATCGATGTGGAGGCGCGAATTTCGGATGTGTTCGCTAATGACGATTGCACAGTACACGCAAAAAGTTTCCACAATACACGCAAAAAGTGGCGGAAAAAAAAATTCAAAACGAAAAACTCAAAAATGTAAGAAAATTCCGAAAGCATTCACGTGGCATCTAGAAAATCAACGAATTCATTTGAAAAGAGAAAAGGAAGGTTCGCTGATTATTAGTTAAACAATTTTTATTAGCAATTGTGCAATAATTTTCGCCATTATTATTATGCTAAATTAATGTTCTTGGCACCTTTAATAAAGTTGATTTTCTAAAGATTTCTGTACTATCAGAAAGTGTTGAAATTCTCACTAAATCTCCCTTGTGGTAGGGAGCTTGCGTGTAGAATTAAATGTAAAATTGCAAGAAAAAAAAAATTATTTTCGGTAGTCGACGATCGCTCGACGACGTTACAACAAAAAAAATGAGGCGATTTGCCCCGTAGAATCGATTTGCCCGTGAAAAAAAAAAAAAAAACATAAATTTTCTCGAAACAGCGAGTTACGAGCATGTTATTTAACGAATGTTTAGTACCCAAAAATGCTCAACGAATTTTCTCATAGAGAAATACTGTGCGTAAAACACTAAAAAAATGGGGAAGCCATATACAAATTATTTTGAATTTTTAAAAATGAATGAAATGATCAAAAACGTCTCCACGTATTAAAACGAAAAAAAAAACCTCCACGAAATGGAATATCTGGGCAGTCACTAAATTGTTAAAAATTTGTTCACATTTTTTTAAAACACGTTAAAGACAATACCTTCATTTGCGGACCGCTTGCTTCTTAAAATGATAAATATTTATGGTGTTAACCTAAGAGCATAACCTGGTGTTAACCTAAAATTGATAACAACAATATTCATCGATAAACAACTGAGCCCGGACATAATATACAAAGATAGCTACATATTCCGCTTCATATCGGTTCGAATTTCCTGGCCCTGATTATAACACATCACAGAGATTTTAATAGACCGGGCAATGCGTCGCTAATACCGGAAAAAAATAGTTCGCGATCCATTCGCTCCGAAAGCGTCTGTATCATGCCCTGTCTATAGCTCGGCCGTACTTGCGAAATGAAAAATAACTATCGCTATATAATGACGCGTGTGAGCGCGTGTCTATACTGTGTATAACGTGTAACGATATTCTCGCCCCCGCTGCCCGTCGCGGCTCGCGAGGGTCTATTTCAAGTTGCATGCAAATAGAAAGCACGCTAATAATAATATATGCCAGTGCATTCCGGCCGGTACGAAGCGGACGAGCCGCTTTTCGATTTTTTAAACGCGAATCGAAGATTCGACCGCGCGAACTGACGCACGGATCACGCGAACATTCACTGCGATCGATATTATGGGCTCGGATGGGTTTCTAATGGGTATGGATTAAAAAAAAAAAAAAATTTATTTGCCCTGGCTTCGTTGAACTCTCGAGTACGCGGTCCCCAAATGAGAGACGTCAAACGAAACTTCGGTACTTTGCGATATACGAAAAACCAGACAAAAAATTAGACGTTTTAATGAAGACCTTTGATTCTGCATAATAATAATGCCATCAAATGTTATCAACATATTATTTTTTTTTAATTAATTGATTTTTAAAAAATGAGCTCTTTTTAGATTCTTATTTTAGATGACTTTCTTGATTTTTTAAAATTCATATGTATCTTTTCAGAAATTTTCTTACATTTTAACATTTTTTTTTTTTAGATTCGAGAAATCGATATAGAGGCGCGAATTTCGGATGTGTTTGTTAATGACGATTGCACAGTACGCGCAAAAAGTTTCCACAATACACGCAAAAAGTGGCGTAAAAAAAAAAAATTCAAAACGAAAAACTCAAAACTGTAGGAAAATTCCGAAAGCATTCACGTGGCTTCTAGAAAATCAACGAATTCATTTGAAAGAAAAAAAGAAAGGTTCGCTGATTATTAGTTGAACAATTTTTATTAGCAATTGTGCAATAATTTTTGACATTATTATTATGCTATATTAATGTTCTTGGCAGCTTTAACAAAGTTAATTTTCTAAAAATATCTATACTATCAGGAAGTGCTGAAATTCTCACTAAATATCCCTTTTGGTAGGGCATTTACGTGTGATACATTCTTAAAATCTTCCCGGAAAAAGCACGCTTAAAAGCTAAAGCACGATTAAAAAAAAAAAAAAAAAAAAATTATTTGCCCTCGCTTCGTTGAACTCTCGAGTACGCGGTCCCCAAATGAGAGACGTCAAGCGACCGAGCCTCGTGGCACACGTACAAACATCCGGAACACACCAGCTTGACACGTCTCTGTCGGTTCGCTGGCTTTACTAGCGTAAGCGTGGATATGCAAATGTGGCTCTGGATTAAAAAAAAAGAACGAGAAAAATAAGAGGGGAGAAGTTTTTGAACGGTTTTCGATAGTTTGAAAATTGTTTCTGGGAATAATTGAATGTATTATAGGGAATAATTGTGATTTCCAGCTTATTTGGGAAAATCTTAAGGCGAAGTGTAACTACGGTGTCCAGCGGTCCTTAAGGACATGTGACACACGCTTATCGATGCTCCAATGGTAACAAATCGCTTTCCCTATTTTCTCCGTGATGGTCGATGCTTCGACCAAAATAAAATTACGTTTTTGTAGTCAATAGATATAAGCATGAAAACCTAATTTGCTTTTGCTCGTCGTATCAATCGTTTTGGAGAAAACAGGAAAGGCGATTTGTTACCGACTGAGTATGTAACACATGCCCTTAAAGTCGTTGAAGTCCTGGAATTGTCCTTGAATTTGAGTTTGTTGCAATATGTATATTTCATTTAGTAAATGTTTGTGTCCTTTTAAAAACGAAGTGTTTTTTCCCACTGAACACGAATCGGCTAGCCTTTTTGGGGCTAAAGTACAACGAGCCATTGAAAGTCCCGATTTTATGCACGAAAAATCGTATTTTTGGGATTTAAATGGAAAATATTGGGTTGGGAGTAAAATTAATGTTATATTCGTGATCAGCGGGAAAAAATACGTGGAATATAGCATTGAAACAAAGAAAATCTATTGAACAACGATTTTTCACTTTTTCAGCTACTTTTGGAAAAACGTCGATTTTCATGATTTTCAAAGGTCGATATCTCGGCTCCCAATGGAGCTACGGAAAATCCGGAGTGCCCATCGTGTTCTATGGAAAAAAAATACACAAGACAGGACCCTGTCCGAAGTTTTAGAATCGTTTTATCGTGCCGTTTGAGGACGTTGAAAAACGCGAAAAGTGGCCTCTAAAGGGGTAGCCTTGGAAATTTTTGATGAAATATTTTTTGTTGGTATGAAATATTTTTCTTCGATTATAAAACATATTTTTGTGCGCTGAACATGAATCTGCTGGCCTTTTTGTGCGTAAGTGCAGTGGGACGTTTGTGGCTTCGATTTTATGCACTAAAAACAGTTTGATGTAATGCGAAATCGCATTTTTGGGATTTTGGGTAGCCTCGGAAATTTTTGATGAATTATTATTTGTTGGTATCAAAATATTTTTCTTCGTTTATAAAAGTACTTCGTTTGCAAAAGTTATTTCAATTCCGGTAGAGTTTTTTTTTCTTCAGTGGCAGAGATTTTGAATAGTTGTTACGTGCTAGAGTTGTTGCAATTATTATTCAGTAGACTTGTTTTCTGGTAGAGTTGTGAGTAGTAAAGATGTAAATGTGCTGTCTTCTACATACAAAAAGTACTTTTGGTATTGAATCTCGAATCAATTCATCCATGCTTTCCGATATACTTTCCTTCAAATGTGAAAAAAATAATAAAAAAAATATTTCTTTTAAACAGTAAAAAAAAAAGCAATTAAAAAACAATTTGCTGCGCGGACAGACAGACTTGCGCCGAGGGAATTAAAAAACCAGTGTTCACAGTAAAAGTCTCGTCTACAATTATCTCACGAAGTCACTCAAGAAATATAAAACGAACCATCGATTGCAAAAAAAAAAAAAAAAAAAAAAAAAAAAAAAAAAAAAAAAAACAACAACATAGCTTCCTCCACAAGGAAGCGAAAAGTGCATTTCGTGAAACATGGATGCTGTTTTGATACTCGAAAACCCCGGACGAAGTGCCTTGTAAAAAAAAAAACAAAAAATATGTAACGTTCCTCACTGTACGAGCGAGCCGGTGTGGTGTCCGTATTAGAAGCGTTTCCGCGCGACGCACGTAAATGAGTGACCGCGCGAAGGTCCGCGGCCGGTTGATGTAACGAAAGAGAGTCCGCGTCGTCGGCGTCGGTGACAGCGCGGAGACAAACGGAGAGCGTCGCGAAGCGGCGGAGGGCCCCGTTCCGGAGCGTGCGACGCAATATGCCTTTCAGGGACACGGACGCATAGGCAGCGGCGACATCACGAGGCGTCGTTGCCAGCGGCGAGAGCGTGTCTGGTCGAGGCGCGAGCGGCGAGCGCGTGGTTCTTCGATCCTTGCGCTGTACACAACGCGCTAACGAATCGATAGATTGACGACAATTATCGGCACCTCTCGACCGTTGGCGGGCCGGCGACGGATCGAGTACGGAGCAACGATTCGACGATCCAGTGCACAGCCAGGAGCGCGACTTATCGTGCGGTTCTCGTTTCATCGGCAGCGGTTCGCCTGCCGCGAGGCGCGCAGACGAGATAACGATCCTCCGAACTGACTGACATCGAGAGAGCGAGAGAAAGGACGGTCGGCGAGGTGGGAGAAAAAAAAAAGAAAAAAAAAGAAGAAAAAAAAAAGAAAAAAAAAAGAAACGATCCAGATAGATAAGGATCGAGGAAGATAATCCGAGATGCAGACCGAAGAAGTGGTGTGGCGTCCGAGCGTCGTCGAATGTACAGGAATAGGCGAATTTCGTATATATACGTATCGCATCTGCGTCAAAGTCGCCCGATTGTGCGATTGATCCGGACTCGGGCCGAGAGAAGCGTTGGAGAGCTCCGCTCGCACCGGCCGATATTTTCTCTCGTTACGAGGCCCGTCGACGGTGCGTATTATTTTTAAAGTCATACTCGAGAAGGCTTCGGGAGGGCCGCGCATCGGGCCGGGATTCCTGCGAGGAGAGAAGAAAGAATAACAACAAAGAGACGAGCGCGGCGCTCGTGGACGACACCGACGGATCCGGACGGTAATTCGCTGGGATAATCGTGAGATATACGATGATAGCCGGGCCGCCTCGCCACCGCCGGTCGCCGCCGATCCCTCGCCAAAACGTGTCGCAAGTAATTCGATTCTCGGTCACGAGCGTGATAGTCACTTTTATTATCGTCAGTAACGCCCAACGACCTTGCCTCGGCGCGAGCCTCGCGAGGAAGAAAAGATTCGGGCTTTCGAGGATTGCGTCGATGAGCCTGTGACGAACAATCGCCCATCGCGGATTCGAGCGATTCGAGACGAAGTAGAATTCCATCGTTGGATCTCTTCGGATTCGCCAATTTTCATAGTTATTTTGTGATAGATAAATATATAGATTAAAAGCTTGAACTTGTAACCCGGGACATTGGGAAGGTCCGGCTTGGATCGTGGCTCGGTTAAATTGTTTATTCGGTAAAAGACGTTAGTGCGGTTGGAGCTTGAAGGAAAGTGCGCGAGTTCCAGGCAAGGGATTTAAGAATTGGCGCCTTCGAGGATTCGGTCGATAAGCGTGTGTGATGGTCGATTGATGATCGATTGTTCGTCGCGGATTCGACCGTTTAGATCCGAAATAGAAACCCCCGCGTTGGATCTTAAGACGCTCTGGATTTGTAACTTGTACAGTCATTTTGTGATGTGTATATAAACATATATATGTAAACTTGGAACTTGTAAACTGCGCAGGGACATTGGGAAGATCCGCCTTGGTTCATCGCTCGATCGATCGTTTACTGAGGAAAACGAGATTGGTTGAAGTGCGCGGCTTCGCTGTAACGAATGGAAGTTCACAACGGATGTTCCGGTGACGCTGGGATTGCCATAAGACGTCATGCGACGATGAGGCCAGCCAGACTGGAAGTCGAGGGAGGCTCGCGAAGAACCACGGACTGAGTGAGCGGAGGAGCGGAGCGGCTGAGTTGTTGGGGCGAAAGGAATCATCATCGGCGATGAGCGTCTGAAGCTGGATCGCTGTGCCGATCGTCATCGAGCGGAGTGCGTTGCCACGGTAAAACGCGAGACCGCGATCAGACAGACGGACGAGCGGAGATTGTGCAGAACAAGATGCAGGGATTCAGCAGCCTCGGTTTGAGCAACGTCTTCAGGAAGAAGGCAGGTTTTTTATTGAGAAAATAAAATGACCACTCGACGATGATGAGACTGGTTCGTCAGAAGCTTTGACGTTGTGGAACGGGTGTAAAAGTTGTCCCGATGCCAAGACGACGCGAGATAGACGATCTATCGATAAGATAGAAGAAGAAACGGCGGGCGATCGCGCCGAATCTTGTGACGACAATCCGTGAGAGCGCTTATCTGCGGGTCGGTTGTAGGCAACTCGTTTGTATCAATCTGGGACACTGGTTGAATCGGAATTACATATTTTGTGATCGATGATTCTTCTTGGTCTTGGTCGATACGTAGTTTTTCTTGGTAGGGTGGAGCGGGAGAAAATGGAGTTGGTAATGTTTTGGGCAAAGGGAAATTAGGTTTTCATGCATCTGTATATGTATATAATAGCTTATGGTCTATCGATAAGATAAAGGAAATGGCGCGTGATCTTGATGTGCAGAATCTTGTGACGATAATCAGTGAAAGCGTTTATCCGCGGTCGGTTGTAGCTCGTTTGGATCTATTTGGGACACTAGTTGAATCGAGATTATATATTGGGTTCGATTATTTTTCTTGGTCTTAATCGATATTCAGTTTTTCTTGTTCGAGTAGCGCGGGACAAAATGGAGTTATTAATATTGCAGACTAACGGAAACTAGGTTTTCGTGCATCTGTATAATACACTGAGGGAAGGATCTAGTAAAGATGGACAGTAAAAGTGGTGCAATTTTTTTTTTTGTTCACAAACGTCCACAATTATTTTCTTGTTAATTATAGAAACAAAACGTTGCGTTCATTTTACAGTAATTTTGATGTAAAATTAATACGAAAAGAATTGTGGATGTTTGTGAACAAAAAAAAAGTTTGAAAGAAAAATTGACGCAAAATATTCTAAGATTATGATTATCTTTAGCCCCCACATTAAGGTGATGAAGTATAACGCTAACCCCAGTTGCTAACGAAAACTGTACTGAATGCCATTTTCCTCGGTGGACCGCGCTTTTAAAACGGCATTCAGCAAGGTGAAAGGCCCACTTTATGACACTTCTCCGCAGCTCTTTCAGTTTAAGCGTGTAAAATCATAGGAATAAACAAGAAGGACCAAGAGTCGCAGTTTGCGAGCCCCCGAACGCGCGATATCCATTGGCTGCATATAAAATGGTGGGGAAAGCCGCCCTCCTGTCGCAAACTGGCAGAGTGTTAGAAACTGGGCCATTTACCTTACAGTTTTTATTGCCGGCGGCGGTATTTCTTATCACCTTAAGGGGAAGTGAAATATCGCGGTCGGTAATGAAAACTGTAATGAACTTCTCTCAAGTGTGCTAATTTTTTTAAGGAAAAAGCAAATTCGAGCCCACGGTAATTTTGAATCCGGCTCGAATTCATTTTTTTCTCAAAAAAATTAACACCATCGAATAAAGTTAATTTGAAAATTGCAACTACCTCTCTCACACTTATGGCCTCGTCACGTGACTTTCACTTCCCCTTAAGAGCAGGTGAACGTCACGCACCACGAGCGCGAGAGAGATGCCGTTATTAGCCCTCGCAGTGGAGTGAGAGAGAAAGCAAGAGGTGATTTCACATGACGTTAAGGTCTCAAGCAACATTTGACTTTTCAAATATTCCCATAGGGCCCATTGGTGTGGTTGATCCTGTAGGGCTGTTTAAGATATCAGCCCTATGGGACTGGATATCAAATGCAGCGATGAAATTATGCCCCGCCGAAGTGAAGCTTGTGTAGTGCTTACGAGTATGCTTATGAATAATTGCAACGTGAACGGCCAAGTGTATTGCATGCTTGGCGCAAATTTACAATGTAGATGTCACAAATGCATGCTTCATTTAGCATAACATTGAGCTCATGCTATGTACGCTAAATACCTGTAATTCGTTTGACGGTATCTACATTGCATGAGGCGAAAGCACGGTGACGAGCATACTTGTTTTGAACTGAGAAAATTCAAAGCGATTTATGGACAAATTTATTTCGGATTAACCTTTACTGGAATTACTGTGATACTCACCACGATTTCAGTGGAATGTCATGATTGAAAATAATGGTGTTTATACAATAATATATCAATGGTTACTCTGTGCCGCTTTATTTGTGTGGATCCAAATTTGCATAATGTCGACGCGATTAGTAACTTTCGAAAGAATGCTCACATCGCTGCAAAGAGTTGTATATAAATGGCCCAGCGTATGAAACTCAAATTTGACTTCCCTACTATTTTCACAGAAAACGGAAAAGGCAAAAGATTTAAAAATGTAATATGAGAGTGCGATTTTTCAATCGGTAGGTGGTTGCAAAAGATTACATAATTCCGTCTATTCAATCTGTATGATCTAAAATGCAGTATTCTTGCATAAAGCCAATCGTTAAATGACTCAACATTGAAAATTAATAGCTTCGAAATGGTACAAGCCTTCCAGTGGAAACTTTGGAGTCTTGTGAAAGCGCTACTAATAAACGTGCTGCAAAAATTTTTAAAGTCAGCATCACATTGAGATACCAGAAAACCTTTTGTACAGTGAAAAAATATGCCCGATGGCAGTAATCCACTAAAACGTAACGTGATAATTATTGTAGTTTATGAATTTGATCCAGATCTGTCACTGTAAAAATGACTTTACTGTTGACATGTTATAAACACAGCACATAAAATATTGGCTTTAAAAAAAGCCAAAGATTCTATTTGCCGCAAATGATAATCCACTTGCTGCAAAAAAGTCCTCTTGCCTCGAGTAAATCTTCTTTGAGAGTGCATTTTTTGGTCTTTCGAACTGAGACTCTAATATTTTGTTTATATATAGGAATAACAATTAATATCGTTACGTTGATACGTAACAAAATTTCTGTATTTTTCCTTTATTATTCAAAAAGTGATTTATTGTTTGAAATAAATTATTCGAGCGGACGTGTGAGTATCCAATTACAGCGGATCGACCAGTCCTTATTTTGAATAATGGCGAAGTCCGATGTACAGAATCGATTAACTGTAGCACATTAATTTTTTAAATTAATATCGATAATTGTATGTTCTTGTGTTTCTTTGCAGAGCAACAAAGTGGCGGGTGGATCGCCGGGAGGAAACACACCGCCTCCGCCGACTCTGATCAACAAGATCAAGTACCAGCCTGGTGGACCGGTAATAAAGAAGGACAAGCGGCAGAGCAGTTCGAGATTCAACATCTCGAAGAATCGAGAACTTCAGAAGCTCCCCTTTTTAGCCGGTGAGCTAAACGAGCTTCAATTTAAGGAATTCGCGACACAAGTGCACACTCCGTGTTCGAAATTTTCATTCTCTATACTTTCCAATAGGATAGTCAATTGGAGAATGCATTTTTGCGATCGGGCGGTATAAAAGGAACTTTTTTATTCTGACAGTTTTTTTTTACATCTAAAATAGCCGAGCGAAATTTCCTATCGTGTTTCGAGAAGAAACAGCAACTCGGCGTAAATAGCCAAAATGAACGTCTCGTTGTTGCGAAAAGATGAACTTGCTATAACACATACTTCTCTATCTCAACCTTTTACTGCATGATTTTTTTTAAGCGACACTTTTCCACGCAATTCCATTTAGGATGCACTGTGAGAAAATAGTAAAACGAAAAAGTCTGGAGATTTAATACACTTTTATAGCGTAAAAGCGGTGAATATAGCCCACCTCTATTAGCACGCGAATCAATTATGTATGGACCGGTTTATATTCACCGCTTTTACCGTATGCAAAAATTTGAAGGTCTATTTTGGTAAAAGTGATATAATTGTTTTTATCTATTTCGATAGAAAATGAAGTACTTTTCCATCGAGTATTTTATCGTCATGAATGGTTTTCTTCTTCTAAACTCGCTACGGCTCGTTGAAGT
The DNA here is from genome assembly GCA_964017025.1 of Stenichneumon culpator. Lineage (NCBI taxonomy): Eukaryota > Metazoa > Arthropoda > Insecta > Hymenoptera > Ichneumonidae > Stenichneumon > Stenichneumon culpator. Next base: position 14,942,005 of record OZ024776.1, read on the forward strand.
TAATAAAACGAGAACCTCGGAAATCCGTCCGATTATGGGGGTTCCTCAATAAACCCCCATAAATGTGACTCCGAGGCACAGACAAAAAAAAATTAAACGTGGAATATTTTTCCATAAAAATTCCACAGCTGCGCGCACCGCTGTCCGTCAGTAGATCAAGGCCTCGCCTCTTTTACCCTACGTAAAAATTTGATGAGCCATTTTGTTAAAAGTGATATTATTATTTTTACCTTTTCTGATTGAACATATTTATATTTTTATATTGACTACCCTATTGTCATGAATGGTTTTATTTTACCAAATTCGCTGCAGGTCGTTGCCGTTAATAAACTGGGAACCTCGGAAATCCGTTTATGGGGGTTTCCCAATAAACCCCCATAAATGTGACTCCGAGGCACTGACAAAAAAAATGAACCGTGGAATATTTTCTCATAAAAATATTCCACAGTCACGCCTCCAGCTGTTGATCAGTAGTTCAAGGCATTCGCCGCCTTTATCGTGCATGAAAAATTGATGGTCCAATTTAGTAAAAGTGATCTTATTTTTTAAATCGGTTTCGATTGAAAATTAAGTATTTTTCTATTGACTGCCCTATCGTCAAGGATGATTTTTTTTTTAATTGGCTGATTCTGAGGTACGGGTAGAAGAAACGAGCTGTGCCATATTTTTTCTCAAAAATATTCCACACAGCTGCGCGCACTGCTCTCCGTCAGTAGATCAAGGCATTAGAAACGTATGTGGTCAGTCTAGATTCTCCACAAAAGTAAACTTGTCCGCGTGAACTCGGTGAGCGGCATCTCGGTTAATTGTTTCGATATCCGACTGCGGAATTTTCCGTCAATCGATATCTATATCGGAATTAATTGTGTCCCCTGTCCAGCGATGCGGTCATTCTCTCGTCGAGGAGCGTTCGCCTCCCGGACGGCAAAAAACGTCGATGGATTCCCGCTCAACGGTGGACTCTACGGAAATGCCCAAAAACCCCATAAATGGTCCAAAAATCTTGACGTACTTTGATGCTGTTCCAACTTTGCAAAAAGTAGACAAATATTCAAACCGCTCTTCACATTTATTACAAAGTACATTTAGTTGAAAAAAATAAACTTAGTGAAAGCTACGTCAAATTTGCAAAAATCATACATTTAGTTTTACATTAAACTTGGTGAAAGCTAATTCGTAGATTACCGACCATGAAGATAATGAACTGAAGCTTAAACAAAACGAAAAAAAAAAATTTCCGCTCAACGGTGGACTCTACGGAAATGCACAAAACCCCATAAATGGTAAAAAAAACTTGACGTACTTTGATGCTGTTCCAACTTTGCAAAAAGTAGACAAATATTCAAACCGCTCTTCACATTTATTACAAAGTATATTTAGTTGAAAAAATAAGCTTAGTGAAAGCTACGTCAAATTTGCAAAAATCATACATTTAGTTTTACACTAAACTTGGTGAAAGCTAATTCGTAGATTACCGACCATGAAGATCGCGTATTCCATGTACCGTACCGGTACATGGAATACGCGAGAGGCGAGTGACCCGGCAATCCGACTGTACCATTTTTCCCAATGGATCAACTGCCTTTCCTGCATTTCGTTTTTTTCTCCTCTACATGCATTTATTTATTTATTTATTTATTTAATTTTTTTTTTTCAAGCTCTCACATTCCAAACGGAAATCGGCTCTTTTCGGAATTGACTCGCTCCGTGTTGGCAAGTGCACTTCTCAACCGCTGTTTGACAATTAATTTGACGGAAGAGCCGAACGGAGTCAGCCACCCTGGCCTTCCCCAACGCAACAACCGGCGAATCACCGGTCTAGAGCCCTCGGTGAAACTCCTCGAGTACGCCTACGTCAGAGGATATCGATTGTCCTTGGGTTCGCGCAGGCGCAGGGGGCGTCCGTTGATGTCTTCTCTACGTTTTTCCCTGTGTCCCGTATCTTCGGGTAAACAGTAGCCCCTGAGCGCGCCGCCCTTTCGCCGACGGGCCAGCACAGTCGCGTAATCAAATTTCGCCGGCAACGAGCCGGTAAGCTCGCCGTACTGCGCGTCGGCTCGTTGGAACTCGACGATTTACTCGCCAAAGAGTTTCGCGCCTCGTTTTTGTGGACATCATTATTCGATCGACGCTCGTCGCTCGGGGCGAAAACGAGGCGTACGTGCGATTCAGATACGCGCAGCTATAGGCGTTTTCGACGCCACAGGTGTAAATAAGCGTTCTCCTCATCGAGTACTCTTAAAAGAACAACAAAAAAATTATTTACCAATGGGACTTCATTTTATTGAGGATATAAGTGGGAACACAAGATTTGTGTCGCGCAATTCCCGATCCGTACGATTCGGAGGCTACGTGACCTGCCCCTGTATCTTCCGGTGAATCTTCCTGCAGGTGCGCCGTTCGGGCTCGTTCGATCTCACTGCAGACATCCGTGCTATCTCGAGACTCGGCGAATTATTTTTGTTTCCTCGGATTTTCTTTGATCTCGAGGGGTTGTCGAAGGAGGAGGTGGAAAAGGTGGTGGAGAAATATATTCAGTGCCGTGCGGTCCTCCCCACTACTTTGCGGGTTACTTCGGTTCGAAGCAACAGATTGCCGCAAAGTCGTAGTAAAAAGGTTGCCCGGGAAGTGGAAATTTTTCGTCGGGACACCGACGCGACTGGCGATCCATCGACGAATACCGTCGAGGATCCTCGACACGATCGGATTAAAAAATTCATCGGTGAATTTGAAGAAACATGGTTCACGTTGGTGAAATGAGCCCATCGCTGGGCGGTGGACTGCCCAAGAGCCCGAGCTTTCATCAGGGTCTCGCGTTCGCCACTGTGATGAGGAAGTACGAGAACAACAAACCGTGCCCCTCCGCCTCGGCACTACAGTATCAGCCTCTTCAACCGTTGTTGATCGGTAATCGAGGATAGATTTTTTTTTTCTTCGAACCTTATCAATCGCGCTTCTATAGGCTCAGAATGAAACGGGTTTTGCACTTTTTTTACCCTCGTCTCGGGGATTCTCGTGAATTTTCTTTTATTACGAAAATAGAATTTTTAGTACTTTCTCTATGAGGAAGTAAAAAGAGAATAAGTGAATAAATAATACTAAATATACGTTCAGTATTATTTATATATACTTTAAATATTCTTTTGAAAAGACATAAGCAAAGCTTGTAATTTTAAAGAGATACTCTGCACAACATTTCTGTTTCATGTCGATACTAGAGGGAATTGTATTGCAAAGAACGGCTATAGTTTTTCGAGTTCTTTTTCGCAAAGTTTGAACACAAACTTTCGTCCTTTGAATGATAGGTTGCACTGTTTGATCCTTTCAATGATAGATTGCCTGTTTGTGCGTAGAGTTGATTATTCGGGTGGCTTCATTTGGGGAGCTGAACCTAGGGCTAGTTTCTGCTGTACTCATGTTTTTTTTCTCATGATTATTACAATTTAATAAAATTGCATGACCGTATTCTAGCAGGGGTCGACAAGTGCAATTTGTAAATTTTCGTAGACTGTTTTATTGAGCCGAGCGAAATAATTTAATTTTGGGCTGCAATGAAACTATTTATTTTTTGCAATGCTTTTTGCTATTTACATTTCTTTAGGCAATATTTAAGCTATAATGTTGAAACTTCGTATACACACTTAGAAATAAAATTGTAAGATATACCAAAAGTGGCGGCAATCCAAGTTGAAGGCCGTCATTTGGTTTGACCAACTAAAGCATTCATTTTTTCAACAATTATTTGCTTCACTCGATTAATAATAATAATATGTCGAATCAAATCAAAATTTTTTTCCATATCAACCAAATAACGCCTCAGAACGATGTCACCACGCCTCGGTTAATTGAACGATTTCTTTTAACAATGTTTAGTATTGCATTGAGCGAGGATTGATAAAGCGTTTGGCTATTCAAAGAAACATATATATATTTTTTTTATTCTACTCCAGTTGCCTGTCCGGCGTGGCCAGTCGTTCATCTATCGAGCCGAAACCCGATAAAACATTCATGAAACGAAAGAACGACGGCGCCCTGGATTTTCAGATTTTACGGAAAATTGTCTCTTATCCCCGATGAAGTGCCGTTTTCGAACTTACGAATTCGATAACATATTCTACATTGTACTCGACAAAGCGATGCTGAGAATATGTACTTAAAAAAGGTTCGGATGTTGAAATATGACATTAACAGAAAATACATCTGTATGCTTCGGGCGAACTGTATGCGGTAGTTCGGCCATTTTCGACCGCCAACATCCGGACAATAGAGCCTTTCTATTGTTTATTTTTTGCACAAGGAATACTCGCGTGCACTCACGACGTTAACATCGCCCTTAAGTTTATCATTATTATGTGTGTATGCCTTTTTTTTATTTTCTAATTTTTAAAAATATTGACTTTTTTCGATTGCAGAGGCTGAACAAGGTAACGAGAGAGAAGAACTCTTCATACAGAAGCTCCGCCAGTGCTGCGTTCTATTCGACTTCGAGTCCGATCCTCTGTCAGACCTAAAATGGAAGGAAGTGAAGCGCGGTGCGCTTCTCGAGATGGTCGAGTACGTGACCAAAAACAGAAATGTCATTACCGAGGCGATCTACCCCGAGGCAGTGAATATGGTAAATGAAACTACCAGCGAGCTAGTATTTTTGTTCTTCTAACTAATCCATGATTTTTAAATGTTGCAGTTTGCGGTAAACCTGTTTCGAACTCTGCCACCTTCGTCGAATCCGAACGGTGCCGAGTTCGATCCGGAGGAGGATGAACCGACGTTGGAAGCCGCGTGGCCACACTTGCAGCTCGTCTACGAATTCTTTTTGCGCCTATTGGAATCGCAGGATTTCCAACCCACTATAGCGAAGCGCTACATCGATCACAAATTTGTTTTGCAACTTCTCGAACTCTTCGATTCCGAGGATCCGCGAGAGAGAGACTTTTTGAAGACAACGCTGCACAGAATCTACGGAAAATTTTTGGGTCTCAGGGCGTACATAAGGAAGCAGATAAATAACGTTTTTTACCGGTTTATATACGAAACTGAGCATCATAACGGAATTGCCGAGTTGTTGGAGATACTCGGAAGGTAATCATTTTTAACTCTACAGCGAAATTTTTTTTTTCTCGGAATTATTATGGGATGATTTTAACAAATTATTCATTGTTCGCAGTATTATCAATGGATTCGCCCTGCCGCTGAAGGAGGAACACAAAATATTTTTATTGAAAGTGCTTTTGCCACTGCACAAGGCCAAATCACTGTCCGTCTATCATCCACAATTAGCTTATTGCGTTGTCCAATTTCTCGAGAAAGATCCCAACCTTACCGAGCCCGTTATCAAAAACCTTTTGAAATTCTGGCCGAAGACTCACTCGCCGAAGGAGGTAATGTTTCTCAACGAACTCGAGGAGATTTTGGACGTCATCGAACCGGCCGAATTTCAAAAAGTCATCGATCCGCTCTTTCGGCAATTGGCCAAGTGCGTGTCGTCACCACACTTCCAGGTAATTATTGCCCAACATATATCACTGCGGTTCTAGTGAAAAAACGTATGGATTTGAATTTTTGTGTGAAACAAACTTCGTCGTTGCCGTTCATGGTACACAATTCGAATCTTGAAATTGTTGTCATTTCAATCGTGCCCCGTTTAATTCTTGGAACCGAATAAAAAGATGCCCAACGAGTTTCTCGCGTCAGAAACATACGGGTTGAAAGTAATGGTGAGGCTCAAAGATTTTCGGAAGATTTTTCTCTCTGAAACAACAATCACTAAGGATTGACAGAATTAAGTAGAGATTTGTTGCCTAATATATATATATATTGTAATTATACATTTTACTCTGGATTGTCCCCAAAAATTAACGATATTTTATTGCAATATATATTTTACATCGAGCTTAAAAATATATGTTGTGTAGCAGAAATCTTAACGATTATCTACATACGAAGTCTACAATTTTTATTGTACTGTTTAATCACCATTTTCTTGTTTGTTCCCAGGTGGCCGAGAGGACGCTGTACTATTGGAACAACGAGTACATAATGTCTCTGATATCGGACAATTATTCATTCATTCTGCCGATAATGTATCCGGCGTTATACAGAAATTCACGTAATCATTGGAACAAGACTATTCACGGATTAATTTATAACGCACTTAAGCGCTTGATGGAGATGAACCAAAAAGTGTTCGACGAGTGTACTCAACAGTACTTCCAGGTAAATACCAGTTTTCCACATTGCATTTACATGCATTTTATCGTGTTCAGAGAATTTAAATGTGATTCCTGTGCGAAAGGATCGACAGAAGGAAAAGCGAATGCTTAAGGATCGTGACGAGGCGTGGAATCGCGTTGAGACACTCGCAATGAGACATCCTAATTACAAAATGATCGTGAAAGGTACCACGAACAATCCGTACACGCTGCCACAGCATCTCGACAGTCCACCGCCGGACGAGGACGGTGACAACGACCAAATTCCCCTCACGTTGGAAAAAATCGAAGCTAAAGCTAACGAGGTAAATATATCAAATCATTTGCATTACCGTTATTCACTCTTTGTATAAAGTTTACACGTGTGTCGGTGATTATAGTACATTATTGTACAATCTTATTGTATAAGTCAGATTATTTGTTTATTGCTAATATATTAAGTCACGCATAATACGAAAAATAATTGGTACAAAACCCAAATTTATGCTTATTCAAATAACGATTGTCCGTAATTCTATTTCAATGATCGTTAATGTCTCTAGTCTTAAACCTAAGTAAATGAGTTTCGTGAAATTAGTTTTGAATATTTTAAGTATGTCGAGCTTACGACATGCAGTCTGTTGCTTGGCTAATTTAATTACTGTCAATAGCACGATTAACCAGAGTAGCGAATAAAGTCAGTCACGATAAACTTTCAGAAAAATCCTTAACTTATCAATTCCAATTGGCATTTCCATTTCTCTGCGAATTTACCCATGCACACATATATTTACGAAATAAAAATAAAATGTGCGCTAACGCTCGAAATTTGTTCAGGTGAAAATGACGAACGTAAACAAGGGAAAGCCACTGCTGCGAAGAAAGAGCGAATTGCCTCAGGATACGTACACGATGCGGGCGCTTTCCGACCATAAACGCGCCGACGAGTATCTCGTTACGCCGCCGGATCCCAACAACTGCTAGTCCCTACCCAACCTTCCGATCTATCCTCTGTTTTGCTGCAGAAACGTCAGAACTTAGCTGTATCTCGTTCCATCCGTGTATCGCAGCGTTGACAATCGCTGCGAGGAGAGAACACGCGACAGAGATGAACCAGAGAAAGAGTGCGAAAAAACCAACAAAATACGGAGAGAGGGGATTCAATGTCACGAGTGAAATTTTCCGACCGTTAGAAAGTGACCTGAAACGCGGATGCAGGCTGTCTGCTTAACGACGGTTGTACCAAGTGTCGCGAACGAAGTTTCGCGATATCTAAAGCTGATGAGCAAAGACGGGAGAAGTGAAAAGAAAAAAAAAACAAACAAACAAAATGAGAATAAAACAAAAATAGGAATATGGAAGATATCGAATAAGCATGAACGGTCGCGCGACTATTTCGCAGCTTTTTCTCTCGCGAGACTCTCTTGTGTCAGAGGGGATCCAGGACATTTTCTTTATACAAGACGACTCGTCGATGCCGCAGTTAATGAACCAATCTTCGCGGTGAGGATAACCAACGCGAGTTAATTTTCGCATCGCGTGAGAACTTTTTGTACGAAGGAGCATGTTTTATCGGCGTTTTGGTGGTACAAGAAATAGGAAAACGACATCGGACGGTGTCAGCGTGTTTATATAGCAATGTTGAACGTGCGTTGTTCCAATTGTCGTTTTTTTCATTTTCGAGCGTAAAGCGACATCGCTTTAGGGTCCTGTTAAGCATCGCGAAAGCTTTACTTAGTCCCAAGATCGAATATGATCCCAAGTTATCAGAGCCACTTCGATGGTAGTTTCAGTTTTAGTATTAGAGACGTCTAGGAGAACATGAAACAAAAATATATATATAAGAACCTTGCATCATCCGTCTGGATTACTTTCCACTAGATGCCTTCTATGAGACACCAGGTATTATTCAACAATTTATACATCGTATCGTCAACTATAATCACCGTTCATGAACTTTAGAACCGCTCGCTTAACACAAACATTGTCAATCAATCGGTCCTAAGGTCGGGAAGAGAGAATAATTATGCTGTCGCGGCAGGATATTAGAGAAAGAGTGAAAAAAAATAACAACAAGCTGGAAACATAAGTAACACACATACAAACAAACAAAAAAAATGAAAATAAAACACAAGTGAGACACGTAAGTCTTTGCGCTGCTGGCAGGCTGTTATGTTAATATTAACGATATACCTTGTTGAAGATAAATATAATAAGCTCTTATATTGAACATTACAAATTAAAGCTAAAAAAATGAAATATGAACGAAATTGATTTAATTATTGATTAATACGATAAAAACAGAAGAATGGCCACCTCCGCTGAACGTTGATTATTGGTAGTAAACATGATTACAATAATTATCGTGGATAAATGTAAATGTAAAAAAAACACATCGCGAGCAAACGTAGTCGCATCGAAGCTTTTACAGTGGTTCACAAGACGTCGAAAAATAAATTTGTGACATTCGACATCAGCGATGCAGCGTTGAAATATCCGCGTCTGTAGAAAAAAAAGTCTCGCCCTTTATATAGCAGCATGATTCGATGAAAGAACGACATTTTTTGGAGCCGCGCTGAATTGAAATTCCGATTTGACGAAGAATGCGGCGTCGAATGGATAAATACGTTGGGAATGAGATGTGTTTCGCGTCCGCAAATGCTTTTGAATCACACTGAAATCCTTAGGCAGAATTATGAGGGACGAGAGTTTGCTGGTAGTAGGGCTGCTCGTCATTTTATATTTAGTAAATCGTAATGTATGTTTGTGCCGCGGGAGTTTTCTTTTTCATATTGTAGCTTACGTTCGAGTACAGGTACGAATATAATTCCGTGACCGGCGAATATTCAGCAAAAGAGAGGGAGAGATTAAAAAAAAATAAAAAAAATAAAGGACTCTCGAGGCCGTGTCGAAACGCGCTGCTCCGATTACGAACTTTGAGGCTTCGCAACTCTGTACTATGAGTGATTAAATAAAGAAACAAAAGCCGTAGTCGTTTACGCAACTGTAAATAATATGTAAATAATATGATTGTTTTTGAACACCGACTTCGTTTGAATTCCAGGGGGAAAATGCAATTCATTAATTTCTTTTCTTTTATTTAAGGTTTTTTTAAGTACATTTAGATCGCGATAAAATGGCGTTATCGCGGAAGGAGATACCGTTTAATTATTTAGGGGGTTCGCGGATGAACTTTCGGGATCGCTCGAAGTGCGTCGAAAGTTAATAGAGCCTAAGCGTTAACTCCAAATACGTTTCAATGTGCCCGGGAATAAAAATGATCACATATCATCATCTATGAATCGGGCACGAATTAGATCGCGTTATCTATGATCAGAAATGAACAGATAATTTCATGCTTGGTCAGATATTATTTGATATCTGACCATATAAGAACTCGTATACGTCCATTTCTGATCGAATATGATCGTGCTCATGCAGCATATCTGGCACCCCATGAAACATTACCTGTCCACGTATGAGCTCACATCTGTTCATATCGAATCATATATTTTCTACCGTGTCTGTTCATATATGAAATCGTATTCGAACGTATCTGATATCTATTATCGGATTTCAACAAGTTAATTTTCTATTTATATCTAAACATTTAGATTCACATGAATCATATGTATGGATGAAGTTAATAAATGTACGATTTGGAATCATGACATTTGCAAGAAAACAGCATTTTATTTAAAAAATAGAAATTGTTCTTCACGGCAGAATAAAAAAGAATCGTAGTTGACTTTTCGATCAGGTTCGATTCCCGTGTTCTTTTTGGTTGTTTGCCCACATTCCATTTGAAATATTTAAACAAAGTTATTTTAAGAAAAATTCCATCTTTGAATCCAATTTATATCAAAATTTTTGTCAGAAAAATCACCCTGTCAGACATGACCATATCTTATCAGATATATCAATTTTTCTTGTCTGATCACATCTGATCATATGTGATCATTTTTTCCCGGGATAAATAGCACCTCATGTTTATTCGTCTTTTTCTTTACCTTTTTTTTAAATAACCGCAATTTGGCAATGCTGTGTGTGCAGACACTCTTGCGGAATACACACAGATTACATATAGGGCTAGGAATTCGCCACAGTTTGTAGCTTAGCATGTGGCTACAGTATTATATGATATCCGTGCCGATAGCATAAATCGATGAAAGCAAATACCATTAAAAAAATAAAAATTAAAAAATACAAAACCCTACCATTTGTTTATAGCGTGTAAAATGTTGATTGACGTAATAAAGAGCGGCGAATACTCTCCCTCTCATCCAGTTGGTCGATTGAAGTGTTATACGTTCAGTAAAAGATGAGTCAGTGTAACGTCGATAATTGTTTAGAAACCTCGGAGCATTAACACTAATTGCGATATGAATGAACTATAATGAGTTCGAAAGATTCTATACTTCCCGAAGTGAGATTTGGTTGACGTGTCTTCGTGACGCGTGTGCATCTTATGTTTATTTGCTTTTTGTTGACCTCACATTTTTTCATATACATTACAATATTGTACCCTATTTCATACACACAACAAGTTTCGTCTGTAATTTGTTGAAAGCATAGTTTTATAGTAAATAAAGAATTACTAAGAAGTTCAGATAATGCCAAATGACGTAAAATATTTCGTGACTCGTTTTTTGGTCGCTTCATTTACAGCGCCTTGCACGTTCGTGCGCCTTAGAGGCGAAATGAACCGAAATTAATTAACAGATTACGCCAATTTGCCTTCTTTGAGAAGCAGCACAGCAACGAGATGGGCCAATAGTCCGCCCCCTCGCGGGAATCCTCACCTTCGGGATATGACAAACAAGCGCAAGCGAAATAAGATTGAAACAAGTCAATCTTATTTCAATCTTTGTATAAGATTTTTTTTTCAAGAGCACTAGTCGCTTTCGGATGATGTCGCTAAACGTTCACTCGTTTTTCAATAGCTTCGCTGGATATGCGCTCCAGCGTCGAACCATATTAAGGGGAAGTGAAATATCGCGGTCGGTAATGAAAACTGTAATGAACTTTTCTCAAGGGTGCTAATTTTTTTGAGGATAAAACAAATTCGAGCCGGATGCACACGATAAATTCGCATCCGGCACGGATTCATTTTTTACTCAAAAAAATTAACACCATTGAATAAAGTTAATTTGAAAATTGCATCTATCTCTCTCACACTCATGGCCCCGTCACGTGACTTTCACTTCCGCTTAAGGACGCATCGATGCTCCGACGGTAACAAATCGCTTTCCCTATTTTCTCCGTGATGGTCGATGCTTCGACCAAAATCAAATTAGGTTTTTGTAGTCAATAGATATAAGTATGAAAACCTAATTCGCTTTTGCTCGTCGAATCAATCGTTTTGGAGAAAAACAGGGAAGGCGATTTGTTACCGACTGAGTCTGTAACACATGCCCTTAATAGGAATTCCGATCTGTTTCGGCACCGAAACGTATGTTTTGCAGTCCGAGTGCCAAAAAGTTTAGCGCTTAGCGGCATGATCTGAGATCGTCTAGAACTGTTGAAAAAAAATATAGAAATTACGGTTATCGACCGTCACTTACTTTGCATGATGGCAATGTACCTTCAATCTGGTAAGCGAACCGTGTGTGTGTGTGAAAGTTCGTGAACGCTTCACGCACTGTGTCGCTCCAGTCGGGTCTCTAATAAAAAAAAAAATTGTTTCGATTATGCTCAGCGTGTATTACGTTACGAGTCTCTACAATCGAAATTTGCAACCAGGTATTCGTTCGTGAATATTCTGAGACAGCCGCTTTACAAATTGTTTTTCCCCATTGTCATTATCCAATGTATTCTTGTTGCTCGCGAAGCGAGTTATGCTACCAGTTCTCGTATTACTTTCCGTCTTCTTGGGGTGGGTGGGGGTGGTTTTATTAATTCCCTTTTCTGTTTTACCATGTATTGCACACCGACCGAGTAGCTGATTGTCCTCGTCGGATAGCGCCACACTGATTCTATTGAAAATACCACTCCTCTTTTCAAGAGCAGCTATGCGATACATTAAAAACCCCATAACAGATTATCGAAGTCCAGTTTCATAGCTCTATCCACATAGCTTTATCGCTTAAAGTATCGCTCGATACTGCTGATTTTATAATATCCTCTCCGTCGTTCGTCAATTCCACGAAACATTCCAGTCCCAGGGGTTTAAGCCTCGAAACAGCTTACGCAAGCCAAATGTAATCGATATTTTTATTGCGACATATCTGTCTCGGCTGATTAAAAGCAAATCGCTTTGTGCATCCTGCACCGTTGCTTCATCGATTTCAGTGCGCGACGCAGCGATGCCACAATAAAACTTGCAGTATCGTCGAGAATTCGAGAACCGGAAGCTGTTGCGGTTTACCACCTGAAAAGCCGTTCGAACTATTATAGGAACTTCTCGTCCATTACCGTATTCTCGACACGTTTTCATATCGTCGTTTAAACTTGTAGCCATCGAACGTGTACCAGCCATGTTATTCGTTAAACGGTACCATTTGTCGGGCGTGATGCTCGACATCATTGCAATGTTATCTGTCACATTACTCTTACTCTTCCGTTTTTTTTTTTTTTTTTTTTTTTTCTCTATCGCACATCCGCTTCCAACGCTCTCATTTCTTACTATCCTCGTCTCACCCTTTCTCGGTTTTGCTATACTTCGCCTACTCCCACGTTATTCCAGCTTCCTCTTCCATACGGAAAGACCGATGCGAGGTATTTGTCGGCGGACGGAGGTTGGCGTCTGCCTCTTGAATACGTTCTTCCTTCTGGAGGCGAGGCGGCACCCCCGTTTCGAGTTTGCTTTCGTCTACCGACCAGCATCTCACCCCCTCGCGCCACTTTCATCCCCTTCGAGATACGTATCGCGCGTTAGTCACGCTCGTTGAACTTTTTTACTCGGCGAGTCACCATCGCATTCGAGTTTAGCATTAAAGTACGTCGGGGTCGATTAAATCTTCGTTTATTTGATATTTCGTTCGTCCAATGATAGAGCGCTTGTAAAGAATTTATTACCGTCTCATTTGATAATTATGCTGTGGTTCATTGCAGAATTTGCGCGGATCGTTATAAAGTCTCTGTTTAGATCGTGCAAGCGGCTACGGCGAATACGATTCAACGACGGACGAACCGAGCGTTTAATTTTGACAACTTTTTAATTAAAATAATGGAAGTACGAAGTCTTTACGGGAATATACGAATTTTCGCTTAAATGAGTGGAAATAGAATGTTCTTATCCATACACATTTTATTCTGACAGTCGAAACCTACGTTAATCGTCGTTTGTCGGATCGCGAGTAGAAAACAGTAATATCGCCGCAGAGTTCTTGTCGTAATTACTGCGTAGCCGTGAAGTAAAATAGTGTGAAGGGCGGAAGCTTCAATTAGAGAAATGTGCGGCGTTCCTTTCGGCTTTCCTCTTTACGCTTTCAACGTCAGAGCAAAAAAAAGTAAATTCAACAAAACTACGGACAACTGTTGGCAATCGCGACTCCCTGTATGTTAGATCATATCCGAATGCCACTGAGTGCACCAAACTCGCTGCGGTAACGGAACTAGTCTTCAGAAAAAAAGGCATATAAAACGATAACCTGTGAGAACCTGCAAACGGTTTCAGCCTTTTTTACCTGAAGCCCATGAATTTGCAGTCGACTCGCGTTTCCCTCCTCGCTTTATCCTCTTCGAGACTGGTTTTTCCTCTCAATCGGCAAAACTCTTTAAATCCTTCGCTTTTCACTATTTCGGGGAACAGTTTTTTCAACCAATGAAAGAGTTTTAAATAAAAATTTAGGAACCTAGGGGTAGAAGATTCAAAGCATATTATGTCGGATACCGAGGGATACTTGTTCCAAAATCTGCTCTAGCCTAGGACGTACCATACGACATAAATCATGTACTCGGGGTTGCGGCAGTGCATTCTGGAGGCCAAAGTAACTTCAAGCAGGCATCCTGCAAGACACACGGTAACAACCACGATGCAGTACTTAGCGCACGATGGAAGTACAGTGCACGTTCTTGATGAATAACTTGTACACACTTTCTCACCGGATGCTACACTATGTATGATATTATCGTGGAGATGCTGCTGGCGACGGGAGTGGATATGGCAAAGGTTCGTTGAATGTTTGCACCGGCATCGCTGCTAATGTTGAGGAAAGGAGAGTATAATATAAAGGAGAGTATAATTTATACAAAAACAATAGCATGGTTTCCATCAGACCTTGAAGTCCTTGGAGTCCTGGAATTGTCCTTGAATTACGCCTGACCCTGAAATAGTCCTGGAATGTCCTTAAATTTCACCTTATGTCCCCGAAAATTTGAGTTTGTTTCAAAATGTATATTTAGTTTAGTAAATATTTTTGTCGTTCTTTTAAAAACGAACTGCCACGTATTTCCATGTATTTTTTCCCGCTGAACACGAATCCGCTGGCTTTTTTGGGCCTAAAGTGCAGTGAGTCATTCAAAATGCCGATTTTATGCACAAGAAATCGTATTTTTGGGATTTCAATTGAAAATATTGGGTTGGGAGTAAAATGATTGTTATATTTGTGACTAGCGGGAAAAAATACATGGAAGATAGCCTTGAAACAAAAAAAAAAACGATTAAAAAACGAATTTTCTCTTTACGAGCCACTTTTGGAAAAACCTCGATTTTTGTAATTTTCAAAGGTGGATATCTCGGCTCGCAATCGAGCTACGAAAAATCCGGGGTGTCCATCGCGTTCGACGGAAAAAAATACACAAGATAGGGCCTTGTCCGAAGTTTTAGAATCGTTTTACCGTGCCGTTTGGGGAAACACGAAAAATAGACTCTCAAGTTAGCCTTGGAGATTTTTGAAAAAAAAAATTCGAAACAGTTTGACATGCGCCGTACAGGTTTCTTTAATAGGAAATTCACCCTAATTATGGGTTGCTAGGAGCCGCGGCTCGTGAACGTACACGACACAACACGACATCTCGGTTACCGAGAGCTTTTCGCCAAATCTCAGAAACTGGAGGTAGTATCTAGCAGCTGTGCTTGCAGTCTACGGTGAAAGAGAACGCCTCCACCTGACCCCTTTCGCCGCGTCGCTTTGTAGATGCCCTGTTTGCATCTCGTTACCTGACTGACTATTTGTTTGTACTTTGATATCATGCGACCCTCATGTCGGCCTTGGTCGTTCAAAAGGCTCCATCACCCCCAGCTATACCACTCCCACGGGGAGTAAGTGACGCTGGAACTGGACTAAATACAGTATAAAACATAAATAGATGTGAAACCTTTAGTTTACTGTTAGCCGCACATTCAACGCTGTTAGGCGATTACTCGCGAGCGAGAAACCGCGCTTTTAATTGACAAATATATTCCATAAAGGAAACGGTTTAATTGCGGAAATAAATAAGTGAGCGAAAAGTAGTCCACAAGGGGACCCGAAAAGTTTATCCGACCGAAAAATTCAGTTGCTTTAGATTGTTTATAACAAGGCTATAACAAAATTAAAACAGTTATCTTTTTAAAAAGTATGTATGCCAACGTTACTGGATAAAAAAAATAGGCTTAAAATGGTGATGTTATTAATAACAACATTTGTTATAATCGATTGTATCGAACATGAACTTTTTAATTATTAAAACGACGATTCCGAGAAAACGATCGACATTTTTGTAATGACATTTTTGTAATGTAAATTTTTTATAGCAACAAATAACATGATGTTATTAATTTTCTTCCAATATTTTTTAATAAAGTAAATAAGTAAAAAGTGAAATTATGAATAAAGTTAAGTAATGAAAAGACGAGCGTAGGCACATTTGATACAATATATTAAACGCAACATGATATTCGACAAACAATAATATAATATATCATTTAATACATGGTTTCCGACAAGCAGCTGGTAATTGGTAAAAACGCGACCGGATATTCGACAAACGACCTAAAAATACGCGACACAATTTCTCACATGAGAACTATTCGGCGTACAAATAACCATCGCAGCGAAAATTTAGCCATTCTGCATTCGATGGTGGATTCACGCGATAAACGTGAATCAACGTAGCGATCACATAATAAATTGAAAATGCATAATGCCGCATCCATTGGTTGGGATTTTCTTCCACCGGAAAATAATGATAACAATAATAATTGTGAGAGAAATTCGAATAATATTTGTAACGAAAACTCTACACTGAGTAGATTTGCCTCGGTTTCTCTCGCATTTACGACAAACACACATACACCCCCTTCCCGTAATAGAACACATACGGTGCGGTAACTACGCATTTTTTGTTTCCGGAATTAACGAAATCCCCTCAACACTTTTGAATCGCAATTTATAATTGATAGATTCGCCTCGATGCCGCAAAAATTGACGAACTAAAGAATCTCATCCACATAGCACCAAGCTCTTAAAGAGATCTTGCAAATGACAAAGTCAGGTCAGCAAATCTTCTGACCTTAAAGCCTTAACCTTAATGTCAACCTTTGATGGTAATTCAAAATGATATTTTTTTGCCCTATCATTTGGATGTCCTTAATGATAGGGTAAAAAAATATTATTTTGAATTACAATCAAATATTAACGTTAAGGTTTTCAAAAGAACACAGTAAAGACTTGCAATTACACATTTCACATCGAGAATGTCTTTTTTTTCAAAATGTCTTTCGGTATACAGCCGTCTTCATTACTACATGTACTCAAAAGTTCTTTTTTCTGCATCTCGCGTTTTTATGATCGTTTAAGAATAATTCAAGTTGCTAGAGTGTTATTTGGATTCGATGTTAATATTCGTCGGTATGGGTGAGAAATTATAAATGCAATGTATGCAACATTAACGATGGAAATATAATATACTACTGAACGGTTGCACCGACGGAATCGCTACAGACTATACATATATTTATCAATACCGGGACTCCATGCTCAGACTCAAACAATTTAGGTGGTACCAAATTCATTCCAGCTAATTTAGTATGCGATCGCAAATAACTGCCGGTTAGTGCAGAAAATTACAGTCCGGAATATTTTAAACCCACCCGTATTTCTACTGCACGCCAGAAGTCGATCACTCTAATGTCTGAGTTGGAAGAGAGTGAGGACAAACTTTTTGTTCCCTTGCGTTCATTAAATATGTAGAGTATAATATTATAAATAATCCGGAGTTTTTTTTACACCGCCAAACTCCCAGCCGACTTCTCGAGTCTGACGTTATTACAGAACGGCGCAAACGCCCCTGGGTCGTAGATATATAACGCAGCGGTGTTCTAAACCCTGAGCCCGCGACCCTTCTTCGTCATTTTCAATTACCCGAAATTACCTCGAATATTAATAATGCTGGCTCATATTTACGTTCCAACTGGTAGAAGGACGGTCGCGGTGCTGGTGTGTTCTTACGAAGGCACCCTGCGACGTAAATATAAAGTAGTACGCGCCCCAGCGGAGTCAAATAAAGCTTATTAGCTGAATTTCGGTGCTGCGTATTTCGGGGTTGCCGGCCAAGACAACTCTTCGTATTCCATAAATAACTATACTATAGAATAATACAACATCCAGACGAACAGTTTCGAGAGATCTCCTCGCAATCTAAGAATATATGTGGACTTAACTAAAATAGTCCTTAAGCTCTAGTTACATTCCATCATGAAACCCTATATGCCGTATGTACTCTCCCAGGTAGGGTGATCGGATGTAGTGAATAGTTGGGCGAAGCTTGGTATAAACGTTGCCAACATTGGCATGCGAGTTTGGCCTAATCATCGAGAGAGCCTCGGATCGTAAATACTTGCCAATGTAGGCGCCCAATATTGGCCCCAAGGTCGATCAAGAGGACCGGCCGACAATTGGTTGTCAATGTCGGCCCTCTATAGATACATATATAAGGCCAGAGTGGTTTTAGAACAATACTTTTTTTAGTACTGTGAATGTTAGAATATGCCTTTTTTATGCTTCGCATGCTGCAGGAGATTATATTTTATATATTTTCTCCTGCGAGAACTCTCAAAGGTAATCATACTTAGTCAATGGCAATACATACTGTATATTGGTATGTCAGTGCATTTATTGACTACCCAGTACGGAATTCAAAAATAATACGCATACTTTGCGAAAGTTAAAAAAGGTCTCATTTCGCATGCTCTTATATTGACGCTCGAGTACACTTTCGCTTGCGAGAAACAACTTGGGTGAGCGCCATCTAGCGGCGAAAGCAGATGACTGATGGTCCAATTTTGGCGTCACAACGGTAAACCAACGATTAGCGACTTGATATTCGGTAGAACATTGGCCTGAAATCTGTGCACGAAGGATTCATGAAATCACGCATCAACCGACCAATGATTGGTGAATTTGTATTCGGATGAACATTTGCCTAAAATCGGAAAACCAATGTTTGGTGACAAACCAACAATTGTCCAGTCAATACTCGACCAAGCATTGGCCGCCAATTGTTAACCCAACCAATTGTGACCAAATACTCGGCCGAACATTGGTCTCAAATCGACTAACAGACAATTGGCGAATCAAACGCGGCCGAGTATTGGCCGCAAATTGTCAAAGCAACCACTGTCAAATCAGCCATTGGCGATTTGACAATGTTGTTATTCCGTTGTTGCTATTCCCAGGTTGTTATTCCGATTCGCTCGATAATATCCTAAATATCCATAAGTGCGAAAAATATATTTTTTTTATTCAATCAAATGTCGAGGGTGAGCCGCGAGTTTCGTTCAATGTTCGCGTGAATGCGGTTTTATCGCGATTATAGCCTAGGGAGATGTACGAGTCGAAAAGTTCGCACCCCGCCCAGTGCGATTCTCCGCTCCGAAGCGCGCTATAACTGCGCGGGAAACCGCACTTCCTCACCAGTTTGATTACATTTTTCGCCGTCGGCTTTCTCGCCCTTTTCGTATACAGCACTGTAATACGCGGCTATACATAGACACACCAATATCAGTTTAGACTTTAGCGATTAAAGACGAGGGTGCGAAGGGAAATGACCTCGCTGGCCCGAGTTCCCCGCAGTGCCAGATCGAGTTCGTACAGTTAGCGTGAAACGAGAGTCTCGCTGAGCGTGTACTGTTGTTGCTTGCTTTTACTTGGATAGGGGATTCGAGCTTGATTGTGTAACTCTAATGCCATTTATCACGGCTTCGTTTTTCCACATTGTAGCTAAAACCTCCTTCTTCTTATCGCCTTCCGCTTCCACTCGCTACCAGCGTAAGGGGGCATTGGACACGAGTGGAAGAGGAACTAGAAGAACTATTCGAAGCAGCAGCAGCAGCAGCAGCACCTCCTCGAAGATAAATTGTTCGCGAATCGATGACGACATCCAGTATCGAACCGAAGTTAAGTTTATCTTATCTCTAGTGAAGTGAGGGAGTCGGCAAATAAGAGGCCGAGAAAGTGAGAAATAGAGTAGAAACAAGCCAACGGCAGACGAGAGTTGATAAACTATTAATTCTCATTAAAAAAATTTTTTGTTGTTTCCGCTAGTCTGTCAGTCGCTGGGGCAACTGAAAAATTGCATTGAAAATAAAATCCATGATACTACACGTACACCTATAAGAAGCAAAGGCAGCTTGTAGAGGCTTCCAAGAGTTTTTGCACGGCAGGAAAATAAAGATGGAACCTATGGAGAATTTAAGGAGAGCTGGGTTTGTCACCGTAAAATCTCGTCCGCTTTTCTGAAACTTCCGTTATCTGAGATGACAATCTTGTAGTGTAAAGCATCAAGCAACTGAATACGCTGGAGTGTGAGGCATATCTGCAGATGAATGTACCAATTGCACAATTAAGAGTCATGGCGCAGTGTAGACTAGCAGAGAGATTTGCGTGCAAGTTCAAAATTAAGAACTTCGTCTACAAGTTTGATAGCGAATCGCCGTGCCCTTGTTGTAAATCGGGCGAAAACGAATCCTTAGAGCACGTCGTTGTAAATTGTCCACTGTACGATTCGCATGGAAGAAAGTATCTAGCGAACTGTGAGTTCGCCACAAGCCTTGAGTTTGCAGAGACAGATGTTGTAAAGAGGCTATTTTGTTATATTTTTGCATCTTGTAAAGACCGCGCGTTTGTACTGTCTGAGTAATGTCCACGTCATTGCACGTCATTGCTATCTATATACATAAGGTTTATTATAAGGCTATTATTATTATAGCAATTTTATAATAGGTTGTAAAAACCTGAACAAAATAAAATTAATTCTATTCTATTCTAATCTTGTAGTGTCGCTATTTTGTTATATTTTTGCATCTTGTAAAGACCGCGCGTTTGTACTATCTGAGTAATGTCCACGCTATCTATATACATAAGGTTTATTATAAGGCTATTATTATTACAGCAATTTTGTAATAGATTGTAAAAACCTGAACAAAATAAAATTAATTCTATTCTATTCTAATCTTGTAGTGTATATCGCGGTAAATCGCGTGGACAAGCGATACTCGAAACGCGAAAACGCTGGACAGGTTATTCGAACCTCTGTCTTCTCGGTAGAACGGGCTGTAATGGACGAAAAATCAGAAGTTCCGTTCTTGTTAAAGACATATATTTCTTCCAGCGTACGGAGTCCGCCCCCTTTATAATCCCTCATACTGTATCACATTGGCACACGCGCACAGGCACAGGCACGAGCGAGAGGCTTTGCCATATACAATAGTCGGCTCTTTCGGTAGAGTACGGTTTCCTACAGGGAATAACGATACTCTGGGCAAGCATCGGTGGCACGCGATGTGCGCGCCTTTCATGGGGATTTTTGTAATTTGTAATGTTTTATTTTCGAATGACTGAAGCGCGGCATGCAAGTTTTGATAGGCACGTATTAAGATTGCTCCAGGAGCAATCAGTATGAAAAAACATGCGGTTCGGTCGAACCGCGGCTAGGTCGATAAGACGCAAAGGATGTTGAAATATCGGAATCCGTTTTACGGACAATCAAGCCGTCGTACTCATTGATAGGAAGCGGTCTTAAAAATATGTGTACTATACAATGATCCGCTCTTAAAAAAAGGAGATGACACTCGAATGATCAAGATAAATATATCGAAATAATCGAAATCGTGAAACCAGTTTTCGGAGCCAATCGGGATCGTGCCTTTCGTTCGTAAGATCGGCACACTTAACCCAAAAGAAATGAAACAAGCGCGAGCGAAGCGAGCGCGTTGTTGCTAGTGACATATAAAAGAAAGTATGTTGGAAAATCTCCCGTATATATTTTTTTTTATATGAAGAGTCGAACGGTGATGCATACAGATGTGAACAAATTGTGGTGTTACTTTGATGTACTTAGACGTTGGTGGCCTGCTCGTCTACGATTGAACTCCGTTCATTTGAAGTCGCCTCTTTCAACTTGGCGAAGTCTTCGGTGCTGTACTTATGTATTCTCTTGTACTACTAATTAAGCCTTTCAAGGGCTCTGGGGAGCATTTATTACCACCTCCTGAATTGCATAATGTACGAAGTTCGTAGTTGGCAATTTGACTACAGTTCCTTAACCAATTTTTCGCTGGCATCCGGATGTGTGTGTGTGCGTGTGACGAATATGTAATTTTTAAACCACTATAACTCATAAACGGCTTGAGCTACTGGGCTGAAAGTTCGTACACTAGTAAGGTGGTCACGTCCCTTCGTTCAGTGTAACTTTCATGAAAATTGACGCTCAATCTGATATTTTATCTGTCTTGGAATTTCTTGAAAAATGTCCCTAAGCTATACCTTACGTACATTTTCCGGTGCCGTTACTAAACCGTACACGAATATAACATCGATCAAGAACCTTTGGTATTGAATTTGGCCAAGAAAGAATGAGGTCTTCAGATTTTTCGAGATTTGTAATTGAATAAGATTTGGAATTTTTTTTACTTCAAAAATGTTTTTTTGAAGTACAATTTTTTTTTCCCTCTTATCAATTTTTACTCTTTTGGTGACGGAAGAGGTGCATCACCAAAGTTCTCCAATTGGCTCCACCAAGTGGAAGCCAGAATCAGACAACGAATTTTCTCACGAATGTGCAAACAATATGCAAAAGAGGAGTAAATTGCTTTGCGTCTTTTTAAGTACTTGGCATCGCGACGCGATCGATTCTTTTGGTGTAATTAGGCGTAAGCCTGAAGATAACGAATAAGAGTTCGCCGCACCTAAAATTGTCATTTGCTTTTTAATAGAACCCAGCTCGGCCTCGGATATGTGCCTACATATTAACTATGGCAGTCTGGAGACACAGTATATCGAATACCCATATGCGCCGAGGTCGGGGTCTACTGACTGCCCCAAACCGATCTACACGACCTTGGAAAATTCCTCGAAGGGTATAATCCCACACTATATCATGTTCTCCGAACCACGCCTTTCTGGAAGCTGCGGCAAACGATACAAAGGGTCTGGTCCACTCAGTAGGCAACTATATAACCGAAGTAGCACGACGCTGTTGGTGACGTCGACCACCAATCTTCCGACTCTCGATCGACTCCCCGGTTTCCGGAGCTCGAGGTTTTCCCGGTCCCTCGCGCGTAGCTCAGTCTTGGGTGTCACCCCGATATACCGACGATGGGGCTATGGCTTCCACGGATCCGAAGACCCGTTATTTACGACATGTATTAGGCAAAGAAACCACGTACCGGCGTGATGGCTCGAACGTTTTGACAGCGCCACGGATATAGCATGCTCCGAGGGATCCATGTACGCCCTGGCTGAGAGGACGGTGAAAATCGGTATATAGAAGATGTCCCGCGCGGGCCAGACCGGCCACGTTCAGTCGATATTTTCCTTAACGTGAAACAGAGACTGCGGTGTGGCGATGGGGCGGCTCACGCCAGTGGAATGGAATATGACTCGGGAAACGCGACGACGCTCCACCATCGGCACAGCCCTTCCAACCGCAGCATCGCGCCACTGACGCTCCGGAACGTCTTGCAACTCTTGCGCGGAGATGATGCATGTTCTCTCGTTTAAGTCTGAGGAACGGTCCGCTCCGTTATATACACGAACCGCAACGTGAAGCAGCACTGTTCACTGCTGCGCGCTCGGTCCGCTTCGTTCTAGGCGCTACCACTGAATCTGTGTTTCAGTTGACGTTTCTATGTAGTCCGAGAGTATCTTGTACTCTTGACAAGGCAGCTGCAATCTGTCTGACGCTAGTCCTCAGTTTGTGGATACCCCTTCGTCTTCGGGGTTTTAGACGTTTTCCCGAGAAATTCGAGCAACGACTCACCCTCTCTTTACGCGGAGATTTATATGATGGGTGTAACAACTTCTGTCAACGAGAATCCACTACGCTATAGGCGAAGGCATAAATCGCGACCAGGAATGAGGTAGTCGAACCATTTGTCGCTCTTGCGAAAATTCGATTGGGAACGAGGGGTGATCGACGACTTTTGGTCTATTGGTGTCACTTTGTCTCGTGTATTATCACTTCTTATTCTCCTTTTTTTAAATTCTTTATTGTTTTATTATTGCTTTATTGTTTAATTCTTTATTGTTGTATTCACAGGTTTATGAGCTGTAATTCGGAAGATCCGAATAGAAATACGAATGAAGTTAATATTATGAGTATTACTATTTTATGAGGCAGTCATTAATTACGACCGTCTTGATTATTCAGTGGATTATTCTTTCAATATAGTGCCGCGCACCCAGAAAAATAATTTATTTGGTTGCACCCGCAAATATATATTTATTTGGCTTTAAATAAATATTTCAATTGATTTGAATAAATACTTACTTAAAACGAATGAATGTTCAATTCCTTAGCGCCCGTAAAATAAATTATTTTTCTGGGTGCGCAATGATTTGTATCGCCGAAGTTCGGTTATTGCTACTTTGATTGGACGGGTGAAACGACATCGACAAATAATGTAAAGCGCGATAGTAACTTCGTAACATTTAAACAAACAATCAAAATTACAATCGGACGTAATTTAGAAAACTAACTATAATGTAAGGAATACGAGCCAACGTAACTTTATTTTGACGTCCGTCTGTCTGACTGATTGGATAAACGTTTCCTCTGTTCCGCACGTTTGGCCTCTCAATTATTCAGCAGGATTTGTTCCACCCTCCTCTTAATCCTCTTTCTTCTCATGCTTCCCACTCTTTCTTCAATTTGGTATTCGGCGAACGTACGGTTCCGTCGCTCATGCGTTTCGCCCCACGACAGGATCAGGAAAACGGCGGAACGAGAAAGTGAGAAAGGGGCGAGGAGGGAGAGTAATGGAGATCTTGGCGAGAGGAAGATACGGAAAGAGCTGGGCGAATGGCGAGGACGAGTCGTCGTACGATTACCTCGTACGAAAGTACGCGGGGGTGAGACGAGCCAGCGAATCAGTACCAGTCGCAGTCAGACACGGATGTATGTAAGAGCAAATAGAAGTTGTCGTCGTACTCGTGGCCGTCGTTGGCATCGTCGTCGAAAGGCACAAGAGGATGTTGCGCCCAAGAGTCTGCTCGGGCGACGAAGCAAAAGCAAGCAGGAAGCAAGCAACCAAGCCACTAGTCGTCGTTACCTTGGCGAACATTAGCGTCTGCGGGGCCCGGGATAAGAGACACTCCCGGTGTCGAGTCGGGGATTATAGAAGCCCATAACGCCACCATGCCGCTGGTACCGACTGGAAAGGGTGAAAAGACGAGTGGAGGTATAAGAAACCCGCTTGGCCTTTTCACCTCGCAATCCTCGTGGGAGGGCTAGACCTTCGGGCTTTCTTCCCCTCACTTATGTATTTCTTCCGTTTCGCCACCGTAACGCCGTTCCGCATACCACGAACACACGCCCTGCCGGGGTGTGGAATAAAATGGTGGCAATAATTATCAAGGCGTATTAAAGTTGAAGTGCGCGAAGGAGAGGCTCTAAAGTGGCTGCAGGTGTAGTTAAGGTTATTGTACTATGCCCTTAAAATTTAAACCCTTTTGTGCTAGAATTTATTTTTCCGCGTCAGGTATAATTTTAGTCCATCCCACAAAATGTAACATGATAAAAACTGAGGCTAAAAGTGGAATAAATTAAAGCAACTTTTTTTTTGGGATACTTGTCAACCGATTCTTTTTTATATTGGCCGTTCGTTTTGGAAGAAAATTTAGCGATGATACGCAGATTCGGGAGCAGTTTTGAAAACTTGGGACATGTATTGGTGGATTGTTAAGACTCTCTCTCACTTCCCGAGTAACTAGAGTGGGCAACATTTCTCTACACATTTTGCTGAAAACACAATATCTTAGCGTGTAACGGATAAATAAAGATGGTTATAATATATGTGTTTGCCCTGAAGTGTTGAACTTCCTAAAGAAAATTGATTGCAGTTTTTATTACTGAACGCGGTATTTCACTTCACATTAAACTCATGCGTGATGTATGTAAAAAAACTGTGTTCTCGCGATCATGGCTGACAACACCGGCCACGCTGATGCGTGGCTGGGCAGCCACGCTAACTTCGTTGGAAATTCAGTAAACGGAAGAGTGAATTTGGTAAGAATTTTCTTGATCCTAATATAGGTGGTCGGCCAGAATAACTCGGACATGTTGCACTACACAGTATACTATAAGTCTTTCGATGTCTCCGGAAATATAACTTCTGAAATACTCTGCTCTCTTCTTCGAATATAAAGGACATTTTTATACAACAATGCATGCAGTAAATACTGTATTACACTATTGTCAGCACCGACACAAGGAATACACCAACTTATTGAATCACCTAAAAAAAACTTTTTTAATTACACTTACGCTTATTACATGCGCATAACACACAATCTATTATAGACTCGGTAAATGCTATTACTGGTCTCGTCCCAAAGCGAAATAAATTTCTTTCTATCCATCTAGTAGCTATAGCTGCATGCAGCGTACGAGAATCTATAGCACAGACAACCCAGAGGAAAATGGAGTGAGAGACAACATGTACCGAGGTGATCGCGCGCTTATTTTCTCGCTATGCCGGTTTCACTGGCGGCAGAGCGCCTACGTTTGGCTCTCCCGCCGGCACTTTTTTAATTAAACTCGAACAATGCCATTGTTGTCACCCTCCCGTGCGTTCGCAATGGTTTCTGGTTGCAACCTAGAGAGAAAATTGATCGAGAGAGAGAGAGGGGCAGGGAGAGGAGCGAGGGAGGCAGAATGTGGGGGGGTGGGAGAGAGGGAGAGAGGGAGAGAGGGAGAGAGGGAGAGAGCGAACCACGCCCGCTGACTGTCTCGTGAATATGCCATACGCTCATCCGGCCGGCGTCGCCAAGTCCTTCGCATTGTTTTCCCGTCGGCCTTCTCTTTCGACGTCGCGATACTTCTACGACCCCTTCGACACAGAGGCCCCCTAACCATGCACAACCCTCGCTCTCAAGTCCAGGACAGACAAACGAAATGCTCAGACGCGAGGAAAATACAAGGACCTCCGGTCTCTCCAGACGTGCCCACAAGGGCCGCGCAGACGACGCCTTCGTCTTCGGTTTAGTTGCTCTGCTATGTTTCCTAGTTCACGTAAAGAGGTGAACGAGCGTCCCCTCGATTGCAGGAATGACGCACGTAGTGAGGCTGACTGGTTGTGTGCAGTTGACGTTTATCAGTGTGTAGTGGAGTTGTTTATTTTTCTGTCCGTTTCGAGTTGACACGAAAGAGCGACACTTGAAACACATTATGTAGTATGTCAATTTGGAATTGTGACTGATTAATTCTTTGTAGAGGGATTTTGATATATAGTGAAAGAAAATGTATGTCTGTGGATGCGTACCCGCATAGCAAATTTCATCAGGTATGACCTACGAGTGATCAGGTGGTGATGAGGAAAAGGTAAGGCTTGCCGTTTAATGGAAAGCCTTACCTGGGCCGGGTCTGGAATACACACAATCTGCATGATCAGGTATGACCTACGACTGATCAGGTGGTGATGAGGAAAAGGTAAGGCTTGCCGTTCAATGGAAAGCCTTACCTGGGATTTTGGTATATAGTGAAAGAAAATGTATGTCTGTGAATGCTTACCCGCATAGCAACTTTCATCAGGTATGACCTACGACTGATCAGGTGGTGATGAAGAAAAGGTAAGGCTTGCTAAGCTAAGGTTGCCGGTTAATGGAAAGCCTTACCTGGGCCGGGTCCGGAATACACACAATCTGCATGATCAGGTATGACCTACGACTGATCAGGTGGTGATGAGGAAAAGGTAAGGCTTGCCGTTTAATGGAAAGCCTTACCTGGGCCGGGTCTGGAATACACACAATCTGCATGACCAGGTTAGCCTACGGCTAGTACGATCAGGTCCAGATCAGGCATTGATCGGGCAGTCCTTGTTGATCGATAGTAAAGGAATTTAGTGGATATTCGTCACCGGCGACAGTAGGGGCGTTATCTTTTATTTTAATGATGGCGACTTTCAGACCAACATTCTTTCACACAATAATTTTATTTATTATTCGATTGTCTGCTTCTGCGTTCTTATGACTCTGTTAAATTCTGCATCTTTTCGTAGTAGCGAACCCACAACTATTATAACTCATTTCCTGTGAGTCGACTAGAGACTCGCTTCCTCTCACAGTCCGCCATCAAGCAATGGGTACTCGTCGCGCCGGGACATGCTGGTACAGTAACTGCAACCACCAGACCTGCCCGGGCTTGAGCGAGCCACAAAAAATCAATTTCCATTCGCTTCGATTCGAGAGGGATGGAAAAATCGAGCGATGTCGATAGAAGGGAATATAAGCTGGTCAAATAAAGCGCACATGCACGCACAGGCACACATACCGACCGTTTACATTGCATAGTATAGTATGTATTATTACTAGCATTATTATGACGTTGTACCTATGTATATATAGTATTCTTTACACGGAGAGCAAAATATAGTAATATCATCTAAAATAGTTTGGGAATAATCTTCAGACGGTATAGCAAACGCGGGAAATATCGGAAATCTGGGAAATTTTCCTATACCGTATGGGACGACAAACTAAATCGACGAAACTACTCAATCGTGTGATGCGGCTGCCACAGTAATCGTTGCTAAATCGAATATAGCAAAAAATTATGAAGCGTGCGCAATCTATTACTGAACTCCTAGTATTTTATACCGACCTAGAGAATTATATTAAACATTTGTTGGCGCAAAGTATGGGAATAATTACGATATGCCGTAAATGGTACCTATGGTGGCTTATGCATAGCGAAATTCGCGATGCGTTTGGTTAAAATCGTAATTTTTCCACTTCGTCCTCGAATTATTATACGAATCTGGAGATTATTACCATACTTTTCTGACCGTGTATTTTCCATGCTTCTGTCATAATTGTCTCAGTTCCAAACCTTTGTTTTACCTTATTTTCCTGCTTCTCTTACCATTTTTTTTCTTCCTTATCATTAGCATTTCCCGTTTCGTTCAACCTGTAATTATGTCTCTCAGGATTTTTGACTGAAATCGCCTATATTTTCTATATCCATTTTCCGTTATTCACCTTTCTCGATGCACAGGCTATTAGGTATTACTGAAGTTAGTGCGATAGTATTTTCAATTTGGTTTCAGACGGAGGAGACCAGGAGAAGCATGCCAGAACCAGACTTGAGAAACGCGAGGCGACGGACTGAAGTGGAGTACCAAATACTTTTACGAGCATAAATACCTACCTCGCGTTATGGGAACCCGAGCTCATCGTTCTCTTTGTCGTTGCTGTTTCTTGTCGCAGTCCTTTGCCCACTTCAAGATTTAACGGCGGTTTCCGTGACGTCCGTCGGCGGAAAACCGTGACGGTGCGCGGTTCACATACCACGTATCACATACCACGTATGCGTTTATCGCCGGTACTAGAAAGGACGATTCAGCGGGAACATTTCAGTCGGTCCGAAAGTGTTGTATCTTTCTTTTACTTTCCCTCGTCCCATGCTTTCATTTCTGTAAATCAAAAGCTCGCCATTGGACTGATTTATAGCAGGTATACATATCCTGTTCACATGGGTTGAACTTGTCGCATTGTGGCCTCGAGACATTTGCAGGGTGTAACAAAATTATTAATTGCCAGTTCGCTAAATGATTCTCCAGGTCACGTCCGCAAAAGATCACAGCCCGCACGGTCTTTCAATTTTTTCCTTAAACATGCAACCGGCAATAGAAGTCACTAGTTAAAAAATGACAGACTTACATTTTGAGGCTCCTGTTGAAAATAATATGAGTCTTTCACCTCTGGATTTCCTTGCCATGAATTTTTCCGCGTTTAACAATATTCGATAATATTATTCTACCAGGCGGTTGCTCGCCAACCACGATCGCTACCAAAAATGTGCTCATCGCAACAAGTAGAAATGGTTTGGAAAAAATGAAGAGTGTCGGCGTTCAACTTCCAGGTCAACACGAATATTGCGAACCTCGATTTGAGGTCAGTCTTCGAGGCGATCTGAATAATAAATTGGCCAAACGGAACCGACAAGTATTTTCCGCTGTCTACGCACTCTCCGTCCGCCACATAAACAGTGATATTGACAGCACAAGCCCTACATTTACCCTGCTCCATTATGAAGATAAATATCTTTGCCAGGTCCGACAATTTGTCAAAATCTGTGTAGATAGCTTACAAAGGCTACGCAGCACACCGGAGTGGAAGTAATGAGAAGACGGCGTAGTACTTGCCGATATTGCGGACGTTACGATACCGAACGGCGAGAATGAAAAGAGGTGGAGGATGGGAAGGCCAATGGCTGCAACAGCTATGATGGCCACGAGGCTTATACTTACGTGCACTGTACGACGGGGACAAAGATCGTTCATTGTATATTTCGTATATAATGGTCGAGACGCTTGCCACATCTCGGTACACACATATATTCTCCCCTGCGCGGCATCCCCAGGGTACGAAAATAGCAATAGCTTCCTATAACTTGCCATAGCGTGCAGTATAGCTTCTGGTTTGATTCGAGGTGTGCTGTAATGGAAGCCACTCTCTGCCTCTTTACCCGACCGCGTCTTCCCAACGAGAGCTCGGTAGAATATAGCCAAGATGAAGAGGTAGACGGTGCCGGGGCACGAAGCTCCGATGCTCGCGAAGTGGGAAAGTGATTTTGGCCATAACAGCTGCTGCTTCTCCGCTTTGCGTCGTCCGGCGGGCTCCGAGCTAACTGGAACTCGGGTTATACGTATACACCCCGGGGTTTCTGGCTGTGCTTGGTACGTGAGTACGGGACCCGTTCGAGTTTCCTTTGGGAGCGTCCTCGGCTCTTGCTTGTCGGGACGCTTATCGCTCGGCCCCTGCGGACGAACCTGCTATGAGATGGAACGCGAAAGCATTTCGAGCTATACGTACGGTTGATCCGCTCACTCCCGTTTCCACTTTGCTCGAGAGAGAGAACGAGCGGGGAGAGGGAGGGAGAGAGAGAGAGAGAGAGAGAGAGAGAGAGAGAGAGAGAGAGAGAGAGAGAGAGAGAGAGAGAGAGAGAGAGAGAGAGAGAGAGAGAGAGAGAGAGAGAGAGAGGGGGCGAGAGAGGGGGGAGAGAGGGGGGGGGGAGAGAAAGAGAGGTAGGGAAGGGTATTTCCAAATGCAGATGCTCTCGTATAGGATATACATATATATACCTACCCATATTCCGTGTTACCCTCGGCCCGTTCTCACTCGGATTCTATCCTCCGCTTCGAGAATCCGTGAATCTCAATTCTGGGCGCTCTCTGCGGTAAAGCGAGAGAGCGAAATGAAGTGCGAGGAGCATCATCGAGGCACAAGCAAGCTAGTGAGCCGGAGCCAGTCACATAGAGTTGAAGTGGATATATAGAGCGTCGGATTCGCGGGAATCCCCGAGTAGTCAAGTGCGCTGGAGGTGGACGGTTGCGCCGGTGAGAAGAGGTCTCGCGAGGGCTATATGCCGAGGTCACCAGGAGAGTTTTCGCCGGCTACTCGATCTGCATGCTAATATACAGGGCGACTGTGAGATCTCGTTGTTCAGGGGGGAGGAGGGGGGGGTAAGGGGGGGGGGAGTGAGAGGGAGCGCAGCTTCTTCCGCGTGCAGGTTCATCGCGGTTGAGTCTCTCCGCGAGGTTAACTGGCTTCTGTGGCCTGACTTTGACTTCGCGAGGCTCGCGACGAATGAGAGAGAGAGAGCGATGGATATACCGTGCGATGTGCCTCACCCCCTTCCCGCCCCGGGGCGGCGGTCGACCGTTTTAATCGAGACAAATTACTCGTGGTACGTGAGTCGTGATCGAACGAGCAACCGGTCACGGATCAGGCATAACTCTGGGTTAACCCTGGGCTATTTCAGTGGCTTCTTCTTCTTCCCGCTGCGCCACCTTCTTCATCTTCTTTTCTCTTTGATTCCGGCTCTCTTATCCCGAAGCGTCCGTACTTCGGTCTCCGCCACATATCTTACTCCTCGACTTTTCATCTGTCCGACCATCGCCAATCTCCTCCCCAGGGGGACGGCGTTACTCGGGTTTGGGGCATCAGTCTATGAAATGATATAAGCTGATGATGAAGTGCTGGAAGAAGGAAGGCGCGCTGACCGAGTACGACGGCCGGTCGAACCTCGGAGCTCTTATATCTGGCGGCGAATGGCGTACCTTCGTATATACAGCGGCGGTCCAATATAGTGGGCGGCTAGTCTCGCGCACTCTGACCGGCGAGCCAAATAGGTTTTGCCACACATATTACTATAGATCGCATAGAGCAAAGCGCGCGAACGGCCACCCATCCCTGCCCGCTCTTCATCCGACAAGGGGTACTATGAACCCGGCACGTGGAGTTCCGGAGCGGTTTGGATAACAGGGGCGAGGATTGAAAAAAAATATATATCGAGGGGAAAAAAAAAAAAAAAAAAAAACGAGAATGAAACGCTCGCGCAAACCGCGGGATTTGTCGCCGGCGAACGGTGATATATTCGACCGCGTTTCTCATAAAAAATGATGGATCGACACCGGTACGAGCGGGATTCAGGGTCCTGCTGTCGCACGAAGTGTTATATCCTATGCTGCTTTTACACTCGCGGAAAGTGAGCGCGGATCAGGAGAGTGGAACGAGGCGGTTCGAGTCACCGACGAGACGCTTTGGGACATATTAAGGGCGTATCGATTCTTTTTTTCCCGCGCTAAAAGAGTCTAAGCTCCCTTCACGAATGGGCTCGGGCTTAAAAGAGTTCGACGTTTCTCCATCTCGATCCGTCGACATTCCGGAACGGCGTGTAGCGTATCTTGCGTCTATATCGTTATTTTCTATATGGAGTCCAATGTATTCGTGGCGACCGCCCGGCGAGGAGAAATCTCTTGATTATGCCTCCGTTACACTCTACTCTGCCTCGGGAACGAGCAAAATATAGAGCAAGAAATATTTCCGATTTCTAAACGCGCGAGACGGAGTGAAAATTTTGAACGAATTTTCCTTCGAAACAATACTATAAAATGAAAAAAGTATTGTGGAGCGCATTACATTAATCAGATATAATATAGAGAGCGTCGCAATTCGTTCATTCTTTTATAAAACCGCTTTGGAGAAAAATGGATTCAAAATATTGCCAGGTTATCTTGATCTTTATTATTAATTCGCCGCCAACGTTTTTAAATCGTAGCAATTTCTTCCAAGCTCCGTCGATCGAACCACTATATTATACAGATTAATCACAAGAAATAAATAGAGTCCGGAAGACGATGCAAAATTGGGAACCGGGAACGACGGGGAACCTCGGGAGCGACGCCACTGAGGGGATCGGAGGTGTAACAACTTCTCGTTTTGTACAGCGAGAAACTAATAGAGAAGGGACGGGCCGAGGTGAGGAGTGATTGCTGAGTACTAGACTCACGTAGTGGATCCATCGTACAGCGGCAAGTGATTAAGGTACGGATAAGGGTCCACGAGGGCCGCCGCGTCGTCGGAGTTAGCACACCTATTCGTAATGGCAATTTTGTCTGGGACCGTGCGAGTTGGACTTCCCGGAGAGGATGAGTTGGCTGCATCCAGGATAGAACGAGTACACCGGGTCGACGCCAAGTTCTCCCATAATTTTGCTGTTAGGGTCTCGACGTCGTACCGTGTATAGGAGGGTACACGTGCACAAGCTTGCGGGTAAGAGAGCAGAAGTGTGAGGGCGTTCTGGTGGAATAAGATAGGAAGATCGAGCGAACGCGGTGGGAACGTATAGTAAACGTGAGTGTGTATCCGCGGCCATCCCCGGCCGTTATTACTTTAATGCACCAGTTGAAGTAGAGTACACGATCTGGTGTTCCCGCGCTCGCTTGGACTCAATTTTGCACTTCGCCACTCTCCGCGTAATACAGCTTAAGCACGTAAGTAACAGTCCTCGATGTGCACGTACACGTATGCACGTTAGGGAACACATTGCCCGCTAGCGCAACCACGTCTAGAAACTGGCGCTGTAAGGGAAAAGGAGAAAGATCGATGGAAGCCAATGAGAGGAACAGAGAGATACACGGATGAAAAGCACTTTCTATACCTACTCGTATCCTTTTGATCAATTCGCGTTATAATTCCACAAACGCGAGAGCACTTCGCGGTCTTTATCACTGGAAACTTTGATAATTAATTAGATTGTGCAGTCGGTTTTATGCCATAATCACCACATTCATATTCCCCACGTGCAAGGCAAAGTGGTTACTGTATTTACTGTGTATGTAATGATGGAAGAGCGAAGTGAATTTTGAATTGGGATCGGGGGGTTTTTTTTTATATTAGCCTCATCTGGCATGAGTCGTGCGATGTTGAGACTTAGGCTGGAATTTTAGAACTTAAGTTCCAACTTAAGAACGCTCTTGACATTGAACTTTAGTCCGAACTTTATTGAGTGCTTAAAGTTCATTCCGTGCTCAAGTTCTACGTCGAAAAAGTGTTGAAGTTCGATCTTAAGTTCGAGTTTAAACCAAAGTTGTTTGATCTTAAGTTCGATCTCAAGAGCGATTGTACGGCCGAATTCGTGTCTTAAAATTCAACCTTTGGGTCTTTTCATTTATTTTCCTATTTGGGAGCTGAGAGGCCAAGCTATAACGGGTGAACTCTAAAACCGAAAAATTGTTTAGCGAATGGAAATCCATGATTACTCTACGGTGCGGGACGGATTCAGCCGACTGACCCGAATATTTAATGAATGAAGCAGAATAATTGAACTCCTCGACGGCAAACTCTTACCGAACCTTTACAATATGTAGTTCCAATTCGAGATTCGGGAATGGCGTAATTTACATCGGAAAGCTCTTGTCTCTCGGCACTTGGATTATTTATCATCGTCAGATTGGTGGTGGAAAGTTTCTCTCGATTCCGTCTCTACATAGAGATTTAATTCGGCAGGCGGATCAAGCATACAAAACATATAGGACATTATAAATTTATTGTATGGTATATTATTGTGTGTGACATATTGAATCATATTAGTTTCGAACTATTGCTTTCGAAGAGTTCAGTCGAACGTTGACGTCAAGGGAATTAACATTTTCCCGCTACAGAATCAAACTGATGTTTACATGTATGCCTGAACGAGTGGAGTTCGGATCAACCGAACTCGGGCTAAAAAATTGCTATTTTACCCAGGTCGAGTATTGTGTTGATACATGTGATACACTATGATGGTATACGTGTCTTTCTCCGAATAAATATCCAAATGGGTCGCAACGCTTGGTGTCTCCATACATTATTTGACGTCGAATTCGGGTCATTGAGATGTTTCTGTCATCTTT
The DNA here is from genome assembly GCA_964017025.1 of Stenichneumon culpator. Lineage (NCBI taxonomy): Eukaryota > Metazoa > Arthropoda > Insecta > Hymenoptera > Ichneumonidae > Stenichneumon > Stenichneumon culpator. The sequence goes on from OZ024776.1 coordinate 14,976,793, forward strand.
CACCATTCTGCATACAGTATTCAATTATTGCTAAAAACGATACCGTCACCACTCAGATAATAATTCTCGTCTTATTGCCGATAATGCAATATCAGTACATTAATAACAATATATTATTGAAATAGTACCTGCTTCCGTAACATATGCATAAAAAGTCCCTCTTTTCGGGTCGTTTCTTAGTAAGACGTGCGAGAAAAATATTGCGCATGCGCAAATCACACTAGGGTAAAAGTGGGGAATATGGACCGGTCCATATATCATTGATTTACGTGTTAATCGAGGTGGGCCATATTCACCACTTTTACCCTAGTTACTTTTTCGCATGCTTTCGCCACGCTATAGTCACGAAAAGGGGGCCTTTTTATGGATTTGTTGCAAAAAGTAGTATGCAATTACGATTGCATTTATCCGTATCACAGCCCAACATTAAAGGGCCATTCTGTCTGTCCTTCTAAACACTGAATACACCTTGTTACCTTCAGGCCATCAATGCGTAGCAACCCCTATCAATATCAAGCTCCGAGTTTTCAATGATAATCACAATAGTGCCTGCGCTAATACGATTGTGTCAAAGATTCGAATGTATACGTCTCCCCCATGACCAACGCATGTGTCGACTGCAGAGAGAAACAGCTAACCAAAGCGCAGTAGGGAAAGCATACATGGAAGTCCGAGAGCGAGGGAACGAGGGCGTTAATTTCACGAAACCGCAAGCCATGGAGCGCGATTATGAATTCATATTGATGTCGCATCGGACGATAATTATTATTGGAATGCCTAATTGTTGTTTGCGTACAGAAGAGCACTGGCCCGACGCACGCATTGGCTGACCAGTTGTTCGGCCGACCGGCCAACCTTCGTCCATTCTTGTCGTTAAATACAATTTCCAATGTCGGTTCTCTGGATGGCATGAAAACGTGTTTAAAAGCTCGAACGCGCGGTGTATTGCAATACAGTAAGTGTATTGCAATATCCTGCGTAGGTGAGAGTAATTGTCGGACACGCGGTGGTCCACGAATGGCGTAGCTAGCTGGAAGGGATGCGTTGTACGAGCGGCGGCTTATACTGCGACCGTACGTGGACACGTGCCCGATTCGACGTGGTTAAACAGGCATATTCGGATATAGGGAGGACTTTTGTCGATTGTTCCGGGCGTTCGACCACTACAATGTTCTCCTGTTATAACCGCGCGCCCTTCCTACAATAATCTTCCATCCGTCGTCACCTCTCTCATTATGCCGACCATACGTATGAATACGCTCTATTACTTCCTCATTATAATGGTCTGGTGGAGCGTGCGTCCATAACCGATTGATCATTGGCATTGAATCGGCTATGAATGTGTGATATCCTAGATAAATAGTCGCCGGTGGTTGGGCTATTTGACAAGACTGAAACGGTGCTGATGCTGGGGTCCACCGAGGTATTTGGTACTAGTCGGCTTCGACACCTCGAATATACAAGTCTACCCTAAGTCAATCTCCGCGCCTAGGGGTAATCGAGGGGATTTTCCGTGGGAATTGCAAATAAACGTTTCGAAAATGTGTTGACATGTTTCTGTTGAACATATTGCATTATTTGTATTTAAATAAGCATACAGATCGGTTATCGACGCACGATTTCACCAATCACGTTGCACATTAGTTATATTCATAACATAACCAATCTCGAAATTGGTTCGTCGAGGACTCGCTATTCGATCGGAGTACACAGCTTGAATTAAACAACGTTTCATGAACAGAAACCGATGAGTAGTCTTTCTGGTGCAGTGTTGCGCTTCCCTGTAAAGAGTAAATATAGTCTTGTACCATCAGCGGGAGATGTTTTCAGACTGACACGTTAACGACTGACACGTTGACGACTGACACGTTGACGACACGTTGACGACACGTTGACGACACGTTGACGACACGTTGACGACACGTTGACGACACGTTGACGACACGTTGACGACACGTTGACGACACGTTGACGACACGTTGACGACACGTTGACGACACGTTGACGACACGTTGACGACACGTTGACGACACGTTGACGACACGTTGACGACACGTTGACGACACGTTGACGACACGTTGACGACACGTTGACGACACGTTGACGACACGTTGACGACACGTTGACGACACGTTGACGACACGTTGACGACACGTTGACGACACGTTGACGACACGTTGACGACACGTTGACGACACGTTGACGACACGTTGACGACACGTTGACGACACGTTGACGACACGTTGACGACACGTTGACGACACGTTGACGACACGTTGACGACACGTTGACGACACGTTGACGACACGTTGACGACACGTTGACGACACGTTGACGACACGTTGACGACACGTTGACGACACGTTGACGACTCTGTAATACGCGCTATCGGAAAATAGCGGCGTTTGTCTTGCCGTCATAGTTATTTGTATGGCAAGGACGTAGACACGGAGTTCTTGACGAGTGTCAAAATACGGCACGGGCCGAAAGCGAGTCTGACATTCACACGAGTCAGAACTCCATTTTTTACTCTCATGCCATTCACATAATTCTTCCTGACAAATTCACGAAAATCACGCTTTTCGGTCCCGTGAAGTGTGCGTAGAAAGATCTTTTTCCGCACTAGTGCTGGAAAAAAGACCATATTGGGTTCATACGCATGCATTAATACAAGCGCTTATAGAGATTTCAGAGCATTACATCAGGCCCTGAGAAGCGGCTCATAACGACTTTTCAATACCATATCAGGCCCCGATTTGGCACTAAAATTTCTACTAAAGAAGATGATCCCGGATTAGTCGATAGCTTCCTTATATTTAATCTTTGTACAATGACTTCAGTGATGTTTTATATTCTTTCTATCTCTCCAATGCAATTTTTATCCGACATTCACAAAGCTTCATCTATGAAGAATCCACAGATTAATCAGCACACTTCCACGCCTGAAGATCTGCGATCAATCTTGAATAACGAAGAAACAATGTGCAATATTAATTTGCACTCTTTTATAAATAACTTTAAAATTTCGAAAAAGAACGCTTGCGATTTTCCGTACTCATGCCAATCTAATTAATTAACAATATTATGGAATATAATATTAGAGCGCGGCAAAAGTGCTTCCTCTCGAAAATAACGTCCTTGATGGAACCAGAGATTGCAGCGGATATAAAACATTGTATGGGTGGTAGTGAAACAAGAATGAACGTGTGCGAGCATCGGATCTGGTGGAGGGTTAAGAGGTTGCCCGCGAGGTAGAGAGTGGTGTAGTTATAGCGCAATCACAAGGTGAGACGACGTTGATCGTTGTAGGCAGCGCGAGCTGCGGCGACGTTCGTCGGGCCTCGGCTCTTGCGTGGCTCGGTTGGTGCGTCGGCTTCGAGAGGGCCGGCTTGAAAAATTACGAGCCACCTCAGGAACATGAGCTTGGTTTCCCCTCCGGTCTGAGCTCTCTTGCACCGTTCGACGCCGGTCATAAAAACAGCATAGGCGTTGTGTACAGAGAAAGCGCTGGAGTGAACGACTGAGGGAACCGCGGTGCAAGGAAAGCGCACATACTCACGGCGCGTAGCTTGCATCCGTGGCACGTGGCGAATAGTGACGAACAAGTCGAAAAAAAAAAAAAAAAAAAAAAAAAAAAAAAATGCAGACGGAAAGCAGCGAGAGGGTTAGACGTTGTGGGAAAGTATAGTGGCGAAGAGCTTGCCGGTTCTCCACCTTCCCGCCGCAGCAGACCCTCAGGCATCTTTCACCGCGCTTTTTCCTCTGTTGCGAGCAATTTTTCCTACCGGCTCGCCCGTCGCAGCAGGCCCGTCATTGCCCCGGGGCTACATTCGCGATAATTGTTTAAGAATATATTTCTGAGCCCGCGCGATCCTCCACGCCGTCGAGTTCTGGCTGGCGAAGCGGGGAATTATATAACCGACGGGCCGAGAGTCGATTAGTCACTCCGAACCCTTAGCTGTAACTTAAACTTTCTCTCGCCCTCGTTCCCAACCTCAGCAACAGAGGACTCGGCACGAGAGCACGGTTCTCGTCTCATTCCGCGTCTTTACTCTATACTAATGCCCCAGCTTCGACTCGATTTCACTTATTTCCCGTTGCAACATTCTTCTTAGCCGTGTTTTCTCCTCGCCCTCACCCTCGTTCTGTCTCGCCGAGCAGCGGGCACCTTTTTTTTCCGTGTCACAGTCAGTGTCTTGTGCACGTCTCTGAGCGACGATGTAATTAGTTGTCGGAAAGCGTCGGGCCCAGCGTTCCTAATACTTCTTGTTCTTGTTCTTCTTCCATTCGCCCCCTTGCCGTTTTTGTCCCTCCTCCGTCGTCACATACATATTTATGCGGCGGAGTTTGCCGGGCATGCGAACACTCAGCAGGGGAGCGTGCGCTGGAACAATTCTTTTTGATCGCTCCCGATGGAATTAAGGGTGCGGTTTGGAACGCGACAGGGTGAATGAACGATTACTCTTTTACGCTATCCACACTTTTTTTTTTTACATTTTTCTAAAGGAAAAAGTAGAAGGCAAGTTGCCGAGCTGTAAAATGAGTGGCGTCATGCATCCTCGCTGAGAAGGTAGATGTTGTAAGCGATGTTGTAAGAAACCCGGTCGTCTCATCTAAGGCGCCATATAGACGCAACTTAAACTCGACGTCGGGTTGACGAAATTACTGTATTCCTAGGAATCCATGCAATAATGGTTAACGCAGTAAAATTGGTGCCAACGCTTCTTGTTCACGAAGTTTTACAATTTTTGTTGTTGTCAATTTTCCAAATATTTTTTGTAAAATTAACAAGATAAATATCGTGGACGTCTGCGGCCAAAAAAAAAGTTTGTTAAAAGTTTGTTAAAAGTACAAATATTTTTTGATTTCAGTTTTAATACATTATTTTATTATGTTTAAAGTTCTGAAGGCCTTTTTAAACGAAATAAAGTAATTAACCGGCGCGATAGGTTTGCTCTATCCCAGATTACAGCACGGAGTGTTGTATCTGTGGATAAACGTATGCCGGCAGTCAGGAGAGACATATGCGTTATCGGCAGGAGGCTGAAGATCTTCGCGCTCCAATCGTCGACATCGCCGATCGAAACCCGGTCGTCTCATCTAAGGCTCCTTCAACACACAGACTCGTGCCACGCCGTATACACGCAGCTTAAACTCGACATCGGGTTGACGAAATTACTGTATTCCTAGGAAACCATTAAAACCTGCGCAGTAAAATAGGTACCAACGCTTCTTATCCACAAAGTTTTACAATTTTTGTTGTTGTCAATTTTCCAAATATTTTTTGTAAAATTAACAAGATAAATATCGTGGACGTCTGTGGCCAAAAAAAAGTTTGTTGAAAGTTTGTTAAAAGTTTGTTAAAAGTTTGTTAAAAGTACAAATATTTTTTTATTTCAGTTTTAATACATTATTTTATTATGTTTAAAGTTCTGAAGGCCTTTTTAAACGAAATAAAGTAATTAACCGGCGCGATAGGTTTGCCCTATCCCAGATTACAGCACGGAGTGTTGTATCTGTGGATAAACGTATGCCGGCAGTCAGGAGAGACATATGCGTTATCGGCAGGAGGCTGAAGATCTTCGCGCTCCAATCGTCGACATCGCCGATCGAAACCCGGTCGTCTCATCTAAGGCTCCTTCAACACACAGACTCGCGCCACGCCGTATACACGCAGCTTAAACTCGACATCGGGTTGACGGGGGTGCATGCCAACTAAGGGATTACGAGTTTCCGCAGATAAGACGAAATATATAGGAAGCGGATCCATTACTAGTTTCAAGAGAGTGTGTGAGTAAGTGCAGAAGGATTGGCGCACGAGTGTGAGAGGGCGCAAGAACAAACGGGAGAAACGCGAGGGTAGCACGCCAGACGTCGAATGAGGATGCACAGGCTGGCAGGGTCGGTGTTAGCTCTCGACCTCGGCTTCGGGGCCGTTCCGCGGACGAAAGAGGATAAGGCGCAGAGACAAAGAGGCACAGCGTCGGCGCGACGGCGAACGAGAGGGTTCGAAGGTTCGAGTCTCGATAATGAAATGGATGCCCCGCGGGTGCGAGCTGCTCGTCGGGACCGACGAGGAGTGCGAAACCCATTCGCAAATTAACCTTACTTATTCATTAACGCTAACGACCTACCACTGTAATTCCGGCGCACCGCTCATCCCTTCTCATCCCTCCGCTGGCAAGATCCCCTATCCAGTTCTCGAGCCCGCGGTTTGATGAGCTCGTTCGCTTGGCCACCCACACCTCCCTCTCTCGTCGCGTCTTTATTCTCTCGCACCATTCGTGCGGATAATAGTACGTACCTACTGTCAATCCAGTCCCAGGGGGCGGATCGGTGTAGACGATACGACAAACGATACTGTGCCGGCATAGCGTTGCGACGACCGTCAACGACACGGCACGATACGTCGCGTTGAGACGGAACTTCAAACTCGCGTCTGGTATGGCCGCCCGTTGGAATTTAGAGTCCATCGAGCAAAATTAGGTACATGAATATATTGGTTACAAAAAACTGTCGATTTGTACACTAAATATTTGCTGATCAACCAAATAACACTATGTACAAACAAAGTGGATGAAAACGTTTCGAAAGTGTTCAATTAAAAAATGATACCGAAACGACTGTTTTTATGAAATAGTGTCCGGAGTATGCGTGCAAACTTCTGGCAAAAATATTTTTAAATGTAGGAGGAGATATATTTTGAAATATTTAATTGAGGTAAGGCCGTCGAAATTGGCCCTACGGCTCAATTAGCTCATCGCGATGAGCCATGATTGAAATGGTTTTAAGAAATATCTTGGCACGGACGCTTTTTTGTGGCATAGTCAAGATCAGAATGTGAAGATATACCAAAATTCCAAATGTCATACGGAGTACATGTGTATCGTCCTGGACGCTATTGTGTTTTTTTAAGGGCCGCTCCTTTTTTGGGTCTGGTTTTTTAGGGATTGTTTTTTTAGGGGTCGCTCCTTTTTTGGGTCTGGTTTTTTATGGCTTGTTTTTTAGGGGTCGCTCCTTTTTTGGGTCTGGTTTTTTAGGGCTTGTGTTTTTTAGGGATCGCTCCTTTTTTGGGTCTAGTTTTTTAGGGATTGGTTTTTTAGGGGACGCTCCTTTTTTGGGCCTATACGCTGGACGCGACAGCTGTTTACGGATCCCCTATCAGAACTAGAGCTATCAGAAACGATAGTGACGTAATTGACCCGGGATGGAATCGACGCCACCCTTCCCTAGGACTTGTCCTTAAGGGCCGTAACAGCGTGGATTTCCGATTTCACCACGGAGATCCATTTCGAGTTCAATGAGGATCTGAATAGTGAATTTATAAAACGGGGGTTTGAGGACTCGGCCTAGTCGCGACTGCTGCGGGGCTTACACTCTGTTGCCGGTGGAGGTTTCCACCAGGAGGGAATTTGCTGGCGTATCTCGCTTCCCGGACTGAACCACGCTTGTTGAGCTTCGGAGCCGGCTCGAGTGAGAAGTAAACGAGTTTCAGTGTGAATTCGGAACGATCCGGTGCCTCGTCGGGTGGGCTCGTTCGCTGGTTGGGTTCGCGAGCTTCGAGCCAACATTCCCGCGAGAACTAGACTGCGCACCAATGCTGGAAAGGGTAGTTTACATCGCGGTCCTATCCCCCCCCTTTTGCCGCTCGTTTCCACGTACCGCATTTCGCCGGTTTAGTGCTGAGCATATAAATAAAGTATAGTACACTACTGTATATACGTATGCTATATCATCGTCTAGTAGAGTATACGTATATGTGTCCTATACGTCACAACACGCAGACTAGTCATACGGTAATGGGTGGCGATCCGTCTCTGTCGATCCTTGCTCGCGGTCGACGTTAACGCGCGATAAAAGTAAAACCTTGTAACCGGCGGGCTTCCGCGTTACGGTTGAGCACCTGCGGCAATATTTCATTCCTCTAGCGGCCTGTGCTGCGGCAGCATAACGCGTTATACCGAGCTACTAGGAGCGAACCGAACGATCGGATAACGTTTCGCATTTCGGGAGGTCCTGTGTATGTGCAGCCAACGGATAACGAGAGCGAACAACCGATCTAGCTTGATCGACGCATAAGACTGACGCTTTTTAGATACTTTAAAAAACCAATAATCCTGTATCGCCGCGCTACTCGGAGAAATGACCGGCTCTATTATAGCTACGAACGGCTAAAATCCAGTACGCGATGTCGGAATGATTAATAGTTGGAAAGCCGACCGACAGATTCTGTCACGCGGTTTATCCGAAGTCAAAAACAAGTTTCAACTAATGTGAACAAAGTTCGGAGTTTCGGATAGCAACGAGAGGGGACTTATATAGTGAAAGCTGTGTTTTACTTGCAAGAATAATACAATTACAGTCGCCTGGACCAGAATGTGGATATACTTTGGAGGAGGAAATCGTCATCAGGTTTTTTTGAGAACTTACAGTTTGAGGAATATAGTTCGACACGACGTTCAAAAAGAAATACTTTCCTTTGACTAGACGGTAAATTTGTGTGAAAGCCTAAGCTACGCTTAGGGTAAAAGTGGTGAATATGGCCCACCTCGATTAACACGTAAATCAATGATATATGGACCGGTCCATATTCCCCAATTTTACCCTATAGTTAGTCCACATGGCGTCATCATGGATGACGGAAAGGAACGAATTCATTATCAAAACGGGGCCGTTGTGTGGAGTAACTGTAACAGAAAACAAATAACGGTCGCTTTGGATTTCAGGAGACCTGTCCCGATTGCAGTGAGTGGATGAATAATAATTATAACTCGTATAAATGATAAATAAAACTTTTATTATTAGTTTATAATAATAATAATAATACTTATTATTATAATAATAATAGCAGCAAATATCAATGGTCAAAGTTGAAGGAAGCTTCCGTGAAAATTAATATTTAAAAAAATGTATCGTCCCCCGCTTCTTAAAGGTACTGCCTTATAGCGTGTCGGCTCGATTGATGCGTTATTACCAGTCCTCACTTATTTTTTGTCCATTTCTATTGTTTGTCTACATGTCCAGAGCTGTGTCCCACCCATAGTTTTATTATACACCCATAAACGACGCTACCGATGAACCCTCGACCTGCCGATGCTCTGGTTTAGAGGAGAACATGCTAGCCAACGCGACGGATATGAAAATTAATATTCTCCTACCAACAACGCACTCGCTTCGCTCGCGCTTATTTCATTTTTTTTTTGGGTTAGGTGTGCCGACCTCGCTAACAAAACGGACGATCCGGATTGGCCACGAAAACTGACTTGCTATTTCGATTATTTCGATATATTTATCTCGATCATTCGAGCGTCATGTCTTTTCTAAGAGGGGATCGTTAATAATTTCGAGGATAAGGTTTAGAAGATTATTTTGATAAGTCGTTGTTTTTCGTTGTTTTCTTCAATTGTTCATTATGGCTCCGTTAAGAGTTTTTTTTTTATTTACAGGGGCATTCATTATACTTCCGGGGAATATAGAACTTTGTACTGCTGTACAAAGAAGTGAGGCAAAGGAAAACTTGAGGAAAAACTATAAGTAAAGAAAATAAGAAAAATGGTCGGCGTCTCCACCTTCGTAACAGAGTTAGTGGAGCATGTGATCTCCGTTCGCAATCTTGACTTCGTATGGTCTAGTTAACTCATTGCTAGTCAAGATTTTGAGGGCGTGCAAGAACATAGAGTACATTCATGCAGTAATAGTTCTGAGAAATCTGGCGTTTGATGAAACTGGAAACGAGATGCGAGGAAAGGGTCGAGATAGGTAAGAAGTCGTGAGTGTGAAACCCTGGTGAATTGCATTAGCACTGCGCTCTCAAAGTTAGTCCCGATAGCAGACGCAATCGCTTGCCTAGTTTGTCTTCTGTGACTTTCTCTATAGGTCTCAATGAGTGACACGGACACAGTCGATTGTGTGCGTAACTTGTTCATCTTAATCTGACTAACGGCAACGGCTGATGGGAAGAAGTTTTGAGAAAGCGATACCGGATATTCGCACGATTGAAACTGAGCGAAGCAAAACCAGCGGCACTATGATTGAGTTACTTTGAGAAGAGGCAATCAAAATTGTGCAAGTTCGCTGTGTCTTTATATTGCGAGCTGTAAATACATCAGTTTCGATTCTAGAGTCAATGGCAGAACATCGTGATGTCTCAAAAAAGGAAACAAATCGTAACTGAACCAACAAAGTCAATGTTTATACGAAGTGATGTGGCATTTTTAAAATATATAATAGTAGTACAAGTTCGAATTGAGTATGTTATGAGTCTTATCCGAGATTTCGCTTGTCCGACCTACGCACTCTCCACATTACCTCGCCTAAACGGGGTTCTACTGTAGTTCCTTAATTCTCATCCTTACATTGCTTCCGCGAAAGTATTATTCGAGTTTTCTGTTTTTTGTTTTTTTGTTTTTTTATTTTATCAGCGTTTTTGCATGGTGGACGATTCACACACAATGTTTTATCCCAGCTCATACGACACTTTCTCTGAATGATCGTACATAGTCATAAATATAAACGGGCGACAGAGAAATGCGTGCCACAAATATGTACTCTCCGCAGCCGTGCTTCCACAGCTTTCGGTCTTCGAGTAGCGAAAACGTTCTCGGTGAAGATTGTGCGCCAAACCGTGGTTGAGAGAAGTACTCATGCATGCTCAGGACTCTCGCAGGTGCAGAATAATTCGCGTCCACTATCTGCCTTAGGAAGACGTTAGAAATGCATAGAGTCTGCACGAGCGATGCCGGGATCGGCGGTCAAGGACTGGCGAGAGAGTCTGCCGCATTTCCCATGTACCCATCGTATCCAGAGGGCGGAAAGCTGGCGGTGGGGCAGCAGGGAGGGACGTTTGATGCGAAATCGATTTATTATCGTATAGATCGAGACTCGCCAACGAGGGAACGTGCACTGTACCTACACAAACAGTATATGTACATAGAGTATGATAATATTTAACGTACGAAACCTCGTGAGCATATGATGCGCAGAATTGGGTTATACGTTCTTGAAGGAATATGGTCATTTGATCGTGTTAGTAGATTTTAGTAGTAATTAGAGAGACAGGCAAATAGGAAATAAATATTGAATAATTATTATAAGGGACAATAATCGTACAGTGGTTGTAACGAATTTCATGTACCTGTGAAAACCAGAACATGTTTGTTCTGTTAAAAGTGTAAACTGACTTAAATACGCCAGAAATCGAGCTTGAATATGCCTCGAATGTCTTGTTCGGCAAACCTGTGCAATGGTCTGCGAGGATATTGAATTAATTATTAGGAAAGCCGGAATAATCACTAGCGTGAAGCCTTATTAAATGTAATTCTAAATGAAGGAGAGCGAACTGTTTTCGTTTCGGAAATAATCTTTCGCTCAAAGCCCCAAAATCACAATTAACAATCACCGTATCTATAAAGTCACAATTCACAAGTTACAATTGAACTAGCTTATTCTACGGTAATTTTTTACAATGTACGGCTCTCGGATTGCGTTAACCGGGGAAAATTTGCTCCATGATTGACCGTGAATACAATGTTAGATAGTAAATGCACTAACCGTGTATAGTTCTTGATGACGGAATGCAGTTTCTTGGATGTATGAAAGCTCCTCTCCCCATCGCCATCTTGCTTCTTACGCCATACCGAAATATTAGGTACTTTTTGATAAAAAAAAGTGAACATATAGACCAGTTCTATTACACCTACTCTCGCATTTCTCTTCCAGGTAGTACGTGCTTCGTGCAATTGCAATTGGAGGATTGCTGGATAATTGCCAATCATAGGTCGGTGATAAACAATCGTTAGTTGATTGCGCGTGACCTCCCGCTCCTGATCTCTCACGCTCACACTCAATATCTCACTGGTACGTTAACCGTCGCTTCTCGCCCAGAGATACAGCTGATGCTCCCCTATCTGCCCGGCACCGCAGTACTGCATGGTGTTGCTAGTACATTGCCAAATCGCCACGACACTATCCACTTTGGCATATCGGCTCAGCACCGACCGACAGAGTTTGTTCAACGCGACAATTACGCCAATTTGCACTCCGGCTAATCTATCGACCGAGACCTCGAATTCCGATTGACTCTATATCTGTTATACAGCTATTACAATGATTGTCCCTCACGGTTGACCGAATGTCGATCGAAAGCGTTTTGCTGTCTCGCTTGACTGCGACTGATTCGGTCAAAAGCGCAATGCTTGTTTTTAAAGCCATATCAAGTATGATCAATATGTCATGAGCCCTTCGATGCCGACTGAATACAACTATGGGTCATGGATTTATCAGGTTTTCCTATATGTCGAATCGGGAATAGATGGAACATGGTGGAATATAAACAGTGCCGTTAATTGTTAAAATGCCATAAAGAAATTGCACGGAAAGCAGGGGAGACTGGGGCAAAATGGCACAGCAGGGCAAACCGGGACAGTGAGGGCAAAACTCAATGTTCCAATAATTTTTGGATGCCCCATTTTGTCCCAAGGATGCACCCGGATTTTCAAACCCATTTTGCCCCACGTACCACCATCGCCACCATCCAAAAGTTATTGGAGAATTGGGTTTTGTCTCATTATCCCGTTTTGCCCCAGTGTGCTATTTTGCCCCGCTCTCTCCTAATATGGTTAATCGATTACAGAGCTTCAGCCGGACGGCCGAGACATTTTTATAAATTAGAGAAAGGGATGATTGTTTGAAAAAAAAGTAAAAGAGAATTTTAAAAAAGCCTCGATTTTTACGCTATAAGTTCCACAAACTTGTTACAATTTAGCCGACTGTAAGGAGTCTGACGTCATAATGGACAGTTGATTTTTTATTTTTCCGATAGTTCAATTGGGCATTGAAAATGTTTTTTATTTTTGGCTAATTGGCTAGCCTGAACGTTTACCAGATTGTCTGAATGCTTCGCGAGAAGCGTTCGATATTGCTAAAAAATTGTAAATGAAGACAGGACAACTTGACAAAGGGTGAAGAGAATACAGCACAACAAGATCCGAAGAAGTAGCTACAACAGACACGATAAAGCAACTCCTTTCTCCCGCATAGACATGAGATCGTAAACAAAGTCAGACTAGCTGCGATACCATTCGAATAGGGCTGTTACGTCTCTTTTCGAGGATTTTTCTCCCGGCATTTTTTCCGGCCTTTTTCTTCAGGACAATTTTTTCAGGACTTTTTCCGACGGGCTTTTTATCCGGGAAGTCCTCCAACCTTTTCTTCCGCGGCTTTTTTTTCTACCGGCCATTTTTCCAGGCCTTTTTTCCCCGACCTCTTTCCAACAGCCGTTTTTTTTGCCAGCCCTTTGACGGCGTCGATGGAACTTCCGCTCCATGGCATCGCCCGAATAGATATAGAGCTCGGGATCGGAGACTAAAGAAACAAGAACCAATTGCGTCAATAGTACCTCCGCTCACTATGACCGGAACAACAGAACGGTTCAAGTCTGCTCTTAGCCCGGTCAGATTCCGATTAGTGTAAGAGGAAAAAATGGGTAACCCGCATTCCATGTGGCGAGAAACGGGGAATGACTCATTGTGTGCCCACAGCTCTCTTATCATCCAGATAGCGTAGAAGCCTGAACATAACTGCAATTCCCGTTTTGATGTTCTTTTCACCTACCTGATCATAATTTTGGGGGATATTTACCGCCTGCTAAAATAATCACATGTAAAATAATCCGGCCTTTTCTTCCGTAGCGATTTTTTTTTCCATTCGCCTTTTCTGCCGCGGCCTTTTTTGTCGCGACCTCTTTTTTCCGCGGCTTTTATTTTCGTCAGGCATTTTTTCCAGACCATCCTTTCCGCGGCTCTTTTTGCCACAGCCTTTTTCCTGTCAGCCATTTTGCGGCTACTCTAATCGCTCACATTTTTAACGGTTTCTCAATAGCTATGCTATGCTCCCTTTTTCTTACGTGAACGTGCTTCACGTGAAGCCTGGCCAACTTGACAGACGTGTGGTAAACACCACGGGGTTTTCAGCATCTCACGGTAAGCTCCCACAGCACCGAGGGACAGAAATTATCGTAGCGTATCTCATAAAAATTTTGGAGCAGGGCTTCGTGTTTACTGACAAACGAAGAAGAAGTGGTTCACATTGCTGCACACTCGAATTGTCATGTTAGGTAGCGAAATAAACCCGATCTCTGGTATCATCTTTGGATGATACTAGAGATCGGGTTTATTTCGGTATTACATAAATATTTGACCTACGTAGTATCTTCTTCGTATGCCACAACATTCCCACGAATAGAATTTCGCTATTCGAAGAAAATACTGTGACCCGCCGACATGACGACTGTACACTGAGAGAAGGATCTAGTAAAAATTACCAATCAACTAAGAAAAATTACCATAGAATATAGTAGTACGGCGCCAGGGCGCCACCTATGGCAAAAAGTCTCAGAATTTCCAAGAATTTTTACCATAATATCTGAAAAAAAATTCTTATAAATCCGGTACTTCCTACCATAGGTGTCGCCCTAAGGTTCTACTACTATATGCTACGGTAATATCTCTCAAGTGATATAGTAGTTTTTTGTATAGTAGTTAATACAGTATAGTAGTTACAAGTTAACACAGTATAGTAGTTAATACTGTGACCCGCCGACATGACGACTGTACACTGAGAGAAGGATCTAGTAAAAATTACCAATCAACTAAGAAAAATTACCATAGAATATAGTAGTACGGCGCCAGGGCGCCACCTATGGCAAAAAGTCTCAGAATTTCCAAGAATTTTTACCATAATATCTGAAAAAAAATTCTTATAAATCCGGTACTTCCTACCATAGGTGTCGCCCTAACGTTCTACTACTATATGCTACGGTAATATCTCTCAAGTGATATAGTAGTTTTTTGTATAGTAGTTAATACAGTATAGTAGTTACTAGTTAACACAGTATAGTAGTTAATACTGTGACCCGCCGACATGACGACTGTACACTGAGAGAAGGATCTAGTAAAAATTACCAATCAACTAAGAAAAATTACCATAGAATATAGTAGTACGGCGCCAGGGCGCCACCTATGGCAAAAAGTCTCAGAATTTCCAAGAATTTTTACCATAATATCTGAAAAAAAATTCTTATAAATCCGGTACTTCCTACCATAGGTGTCGCCCTAACGTTCTACTACTATATGCTACGGTAATATCTCTCAAGTGATATAGTAGTTTTTTGTATAGTAGTTAATACAGTATAGTAGTTACTAGTTAACACAGTATAGTAGTTAATACTGTGACCCGCCGACATGACGACTGTACACTGAGAGAAGGATCTAGTAAAAATTACCAATCAACTAAGAAAAATTACCATAGAATATAGTAGTACGGCGCCAGGGCGCCACCTATGGCAAAAAGTCTCAGAATTTCCAAGAATTTTTACCATAATATCTGAAAAAAAAATCTTATAAATCCGGTACTTCCTACCATAGATGTCGCCCTAACTTTCTACTACTATATGCTATGGTAATATCTCTCAAGTGATATAGTAGTTTTTACTAGATCCTTCTCTCAGTGTACCATTCCATACCGTTTGATAAGGATAGAGTTATTTATAAATGAAAACCTCTGTGGACTAGGACGTGGAGGCAGCCAAGGAGGCATCGCACCGGCGGGAGGACGGTGACACGACGAGGGAACGGGAGGTTGGTAACTACATAATTTTCTAATTAACAGTCCAGGCGAAAATCACGGGTAAAATTCTGTAAGCAACGAAAGCTCGGCAACTATTAATTAAACGGGCGTACATAGTGGTTCTCGCCGGCCCGCCAACATCACCAACCTGATGGCGAATCAGCGAGCGTGAGAAGTGTGAGGGCTGCTTGAGCACGAGGGTTGTTCCGCTCCCAAGTTTGTAAGAGCCGGGCTGGTTGTAATTGTAAACGAAAATGTGCACCTCCCGGGGTTCACTGCTGTTCCTACTCTTACACCCTTCCTTCTCTCGGTACAGCCCTATATTCAGTCTACCGAACATGGTTTCCCCGATTCGTTAATCCTCATTCATTCTGTCCCGTTTAAGAATTACCCTCTCACACCTGGTTTTATTCGCTCCCTACCATCGGTTCTTCGTCCCTCACTTGCTCACTTATTTGATTCACCTACACATTATTATTATTATTATTATTATTATTATTATTATTATTATTATTATTATTATTATTATTATTATTATTATTATTATTGTTATTATTATTATTATTATTATTATTATTATTATTATTATTATTATTATACTTTTTTATTCACCTACATATTAAACCACACATCGCACCTCCGGAACAACGGCGTAACAACTCGTACAGCAGACCCGTGAGAGATGTCACACTGTTGCTCTGAGGGTAAGATATGATAATATATGATGAGTTAGCTCTAAGCGTCGAAGCGGGTGGTTCCCTGTCTCAATGCGATTCCCAGTGCACATGCGACGGGATGCTAAATATTAGCTTGGCACGGCTAGGGATGTTACACCTGCGAGACAGTTAAATCTATAAACGCACACTGATCCATATAGTTGCCAGCAAACTTGCAAGCTTCACACGTCCGCACTGAAGAACCAACTAACGGCGATTCGAGTATGGGACTGATTTCTTCTGACAGTAAGAACGGAAAAGGTACGAAATAAACAAACGAACTGCCTATACCATATTGGTGGGTACGCTGAAAGAATACGAATCACAGAAAACATACACGCAACTTACGTTGATTTCATTTCAATAAAACATTACGTACGATTTTTTTTTGTTTTCATTTGATAAAATTTTTGACGTTTTTATTGTTTGGATTTTTTAAGACAAAAAATAGCAGAATCTACCATAAGGTCATAACAAATTTTGAGAACGAATTTGAATCTGCGCGCCCATCCGCTCGACACTCATTCGGCAAGAACATATCCCCGATGTAAAAACATATAGATTATGCCCGTTTGTTTTTAGCAGACGATAGAGCGTAGTATAGGAAAGATCTACACCGCTCGTGGATTGACAGTAGAAGAACGATGACATGATAGGATCGGAGTAGCAAGAGAGTCTTCATCGGTCATTGAAAGCCAGATTATTGTGAAAGTGAGATTATTGATAATGTCCGCCCCAAAACCAGATACGTGTTTTCACGTAACTGGGTCGTTGCAATTATTTAATTAAAGATTATTGTGAAAGTGAGATTATTATTAATAATGTCCTCCTCAAAACCAAATACGCGTGTTGTCACCTAACTGGGTCGTTGCAATACCTTTGGTGGATAGAGATAAATGCAGAGATATGGCGAGAACAATCATAACATTGTCCAATGTGATGCTTCAGGAATGCGGTCTTCGAACTACCTACGTCCTGCATATGTACGATTACAACACTGGTATCCTGTGGACGCGGCTCTGCGGGCCTTCTGTTAGTAATTCGAAACGGGATGCGGTTCTCCGTTGACTCGTACTTACCTATGGTATACCTACCTACTGTCTGAGACAATCCTGCCCAAACAAGAACCACATCCCTCTAATACACTCTGGCGGACGTACGATTGCATTGCACAAGTAGTGTGCCCACAACATGATAATGCGTTCCATTCTGGACATTCGCGCACTAACCACAGAGGTGTACATTGGAATGCAATTTTCCTTCAAACTAAAATTACTGCATTGGAATTTCGTTCGCAGACTATATTTTTTTTAATTTCATTGGTGACAGGGTTTTAATAATCACTTTAACTCTGTCTTCACTTCTCAACACAAGTTGAGGATAGCCAAGTTGGCAAAGGCGCCTCCATCGTGCAATCCCCATTCGTAAGGTTGCTAGTTCGAGTCCGACGTTGAATGATTTATAAATAAATTTTACTGTGATTTAAATCGTAGTAATTATAGTTATTAATTAAATCCAAGGAACAAATATCGAAAGGCTCACAAGTCCGATAAATTAACTCTTATAAATAAAATAAAGCCAACTGCACTTTGCATGCTGCAGGCACGTCGGCACTCGCTTGTGGTTGCGAGGCGTTGGCAACGAGAGGGGGAAACGGACGAACCGTTGCAATACGCGGATATTAACCTGCTTGCATCCTCAAGCGACTTGAAGTATCAGCTGTTGAATCGGAATTGCAATGTGTACTTCATTCACTCGCCTCCGCAGCTCGACCAGACGTTACGTAAATCATACAATTTTGTAGGTGAAATTGTATTTGTATGCATGAAAGTAAATAAGTTTCTACAAGCTAGAACAGTTAGTTTCATTCACTTCCAATTGTATACACATTTGATTAATTTTCATAGATTATTCCTTTGAGCTTGACGCCAACTGTCGTTTCCTTTACGCAAAGTTCATTGAGAGGACGAAAGTAAGTAGCCTTTTGACAGAAGACGAATCACCGACGAGAACGAACTATTTCTTTTCATCCAGGGATTCCTTGCTCACCATACGCCTGTTCTCTTCCAGTCTCCTTATTAAGATGTCGAGATAATTGCGAGTTAGTTGGTTGGCTGGTTTACTCTCGTCACAAAGTTGCTGGTTCTACTTTCAGGTTGGAAATAGCGAGCTAAGGGTGCACGATATAAAAAGAGTCAAAGAGAAATTGCGAGTATGAGAACCAATAACACCCCCGACGCCAAAACCAGCCAGAGATGGTCGGAGTAGTGACTTTCCTTGTTAAGAAAGCCCCGAGGCTGAACGTCGCTCCTTCTGAGTTATCTCTTTACTGCCTGTCTGACTCCGACATCGCTTGCATCATTTCCTTTTGGATATTGTTCAGTATATGCTCTCTCGACAGTATCTTGACAACGCGGTCAACTTATATTTATCATGGCAGGTCAAACAAAGCTCTGCTGTTTTGATCGCTTCCTATGAAGGTAAGCAATCAGCGTAGATGCGCTACATTATTATAGTACACACCTGTTATTCGTTGTATTTTGTTAAATTTATCGACCGGCCGGTAGTTTTTTATATTGACAGTGTAAGTATTGTGACATCGTTCTTTTGAGCCTCAACAGCTCAGGAAGCTGCCGAGTAAACGAGCGTATACAGCTGACATCCTATTAAATAATTTGCTTAAAAGGCACCAGGTTTTTTCTGTGTGACCTGTGAAAAACCAAGGCGGGCTGCTCGGCTAGATCATACCAAAAAGAGGGAAGTAGGCACGGCGCCTCAAATGACCTCGCAAAAAATAACAATTTAACAGATTTACAGACGCCCGATGGTAAAAAGAATTATTAATTACATTACATAATTCGCTATAAAAAGAATAAAACAATTACCCTTTGTTTATCATTTTAATAACCGTCGGTTGACATCTCTCGAAGATTGAATCAACCTTAATAGTTAATATGTAACGTGACGCCTTCAACGCCCCTTGCAATTGCCTCTCCTTCAGCGTGGCAATGAGACTCCAGCCAACAAGCGGGACTTCGAGATGGAGAAGGGAAATACTTTTTGGGTATGGAAGAAATCATGAGACCGATTCGTCGGATCGGCGGCACGAGTTTAGGCGAAGTAGAATTATCATTCATTATTTTGAATCTTTTTTTTTCGAGCTCCCATGGAGAAACAGCCCACGGGAATTGGAATCGTCGAGCGAGAGGTTTTATACCCGCATCATGGGAAGGCATCGATAGCGGGACTCAGCTACACCGCCACCATCGTCGAGGAAACGTAGCCTGGTTGGACGGGGTGCAACATCGCAAAAGAGACACCCGCGCAACGACGTCATGAGCCGTGGCATGAGAAGGGCCTGTAAAGTCACTCGCAACGAGATCCGCTTCCCGCACTTACGAGACAGCGATCCTCAGCTGTCTCGTCCAAGGAATCCAAGGGAATGAATAACGCGCGGATTAGGTTTTAAGGCGGATATTATTATGCACGATGGCAGCTAAATATCTCAAACACGAACTGCCAAAGGTCCGTTTACTCTGAAAGTCCGATCAAGACGGTTCTACATGACGTCCGATTTTGTATCGATCGGCCGTTCGTTCGTCACTTGTCAAACCTAACTAATATCGTGCGCCTCAACGAATTGTCTGCTACATATTCGTTACAATATATATATTTACCAAATATGACTTTCGGATATTTCGGAATATTCTGAAAAGTTTCACATGAAATTCTGGAAAAAAAAAATGGTTCACCAAAACAATGCTTCCTCCGCGAGGAAGCAAAATGAAAGAATGAGTACCTATAGCAGTAAACTCTTTCCGCGAGAGTAAATGTGCTCTCAGACGGTTATTTGGAATATAAATCCTTGAATAAAGTGCGAGCCGCCGCAAGAAAGGGAGATAGAAAAGTTTCGTTTTTATTACTATTTATTCAGCGGTGCATATTTACCCCAGAGGGACGAGTTATACGTTCGCTGCCAATATAGATATATGCACCGCGAACGGACTTCGCAAGGGCTTGCCTTTAATGGGGTAGTTGGATGAGTCAGAAGTGTTACGAAGGATGGAGAAACAAGTATGCGGTTGATGGCCGTGCCTTCTTCTTTGTCTGGACATTTGGTATGTGCATATAGACTAGTGGTGCGGCTCGTAAGGAATTTCAACATCTTTTTCTGGATTTTCTGTGCATGTGTGCACGTTCACACATCTAGAATCTCGCATAGTTGACGTGAGTGACTCTAACGTCACAGGTGGAAGAGGGGGAGAGGGAAGGGGCGAGGGGGAGAGGGGGAGAGGGGGAGAGGGGGGAGGGGGATAGGGGAGAGGGAGAGAGGGAGAGAGGGGGGAGGGGGGGGAGGGGAGAGAGGGGGAGAGGGGGAGAGGGAGAGAGGGAGAGAGGGAGAGAGGGAGAGAGGGAGAGAGGGAGAGAGGGAGAGAGGGAGAGAGGGAGAGAGGGAGAGAGGGAGAGAGGGAGAGAGGGAGAGAGGGAGAGAGGGAGAGAGGGAGAGAGGGAGAGAGGGAGAGAGGGAGAGAGGGAGAGAGGGAGAGAGGGAGAGAGGGAGAGAGGGAGAGAGGGAGAGAGGGAGAGAGGGAGAGAGGGAGAGAGGGAGAGAGGGAGAGAGGGAGAGAGGGAGAGAGGGAGAGAGGGAGAGAGGGAGAGAGGGAGAGAGGGAGAGAGGGAGAGAGGGAGAGAGGGAGAGAGGGAGAGAGGGAGAGAGGGAGAGAGGGAGAGAGGGAGAGAGGGAGAGAGGGAGAGAGGGAGAGAGGGAGAGAGGGAGAGAGGGAGAGAGGGAGAGAGGGAGAGAGGGAGAGAGGGAGAGAGGGAGAGAGGGAGAGAGGGAGAGAGGGAGAGAGGGAGAGAGGGAGAGAGGGAGAGAGGGAGAGAGGGAGAGAGGGAGAGAGGGAGAGAGGGAGAGAGGGAGAGAGGGAGAGAGGGAGAGAGGGAGAGAGGGAGAGAGGGAGAGAGGGAGAGAGGGAGAGAGGGAGAGAGGGAGAGAGGGAGAGGTTTAATCCATTGCGGTCTAAAAGGGATCGCGTCGATGTCATTAGTCGTAGGCAGTGGCTTTGGGGGTCACGGCTGTGGCATCGTCGAGGAAGAGGCTGTTGATGTCTCGCTCACCTCAGGACGCTCGTAACACCTCACCAAACCGCGCTCTCTCCGGTTGTTGAAACTGCGCTCACGCTAGGACAGGAGATGGGTACATGGCGTTGACGTGGGAAAAATGCAGGTTTCAAGCTTTACGAGCGCGGCAGGAGCAAGAAGCGGGCGATGGAGAGAGGGCCATCTGCTTTACGATTTCGTTAAGCGACCAGCCTATAACCGCTACGGTGCTTCTGCCTCTAATGAAACATTTTACATCCGCGCGTTAACTGCCATTAACCGGTGTGGCTTGGCGTTTCCTTGCTATAACGTTCACATACACAGTTGCCGAAGTACCGTGTAGTACAGATTCTATATAGGTAAACTTACGTTCGACCCAAGCAACTGCACACAAGCAATCTTTATTTTTTCACAGTTTTTGGCATGACATTGAAATGTATATAGAATATTTACTGTGATGAGTTAGATTATATTTTTATGGTGACTCTCGAGACAATATACACATATAGTTCAAATCAATTTTGAATGTAAGACTGAAATTAATATTAATCATCCCCTTAAGGAGATGAATTATAAATAAAAGAATTACGAGATTAAAGGCGTGAGATTCATGGAGTATGAATTATTTACTTCAATATTGCTATTTGAGTCATCAATCATTTGCTCAGTCTTAATATTTATGTTATTTTCTCGCAGCAGCAGAATTTGTACGAAGATTGTGGTCTTTGGTGTTGGCCTGGAATCAAAAACGGTATTTAGCTTGCGCGTAGGACGGAAAATCCGCTGAAGTTGAATCGACAATGATTGGACTTCGAGTCTTCGCAGGTTGGAAGTCGAATCGTCAATGCTTCAGGGAAATGTGGGTGGATTTTCCTGGCTATAAATTAAAGATGTTGTCATTGCATGGATCAATTTAGTTGTATTTCGGCACATTTAAAAGCTTATTAAATAAAAATTAATTAAATTGCATAAAAATGAATCCTTTCTACTGTATATCACTTAGAATTTTAGATGGACCGCAACATCGCCACTTTCGCGTATATGTATTAAGATTTTTTTTTATCATGCTTGAAAAGTTTTGATGGCTACCATTATCTCCCATTTTTTGCGTACATTCAATAAGATGATGCGGTCTTGTAATAATAAACTTGGTGAGATCAAGGGACTTCCGAAACAGCTCGTATACTGTCTATCGAAAGTTAACGAGTCAGTTGCCGAGTAAACAAGCATTAAATAAAAATGAAAAATCATTTCTGAATTGCCGGCGAACCTGGAAGTCGAAACCAACGTCCTCGTCGTTCTCTAATCAGATGACCCTAAACTGTACTCTCCACGGTGTATTAGACGTCACTGAGATTAAAATGTAACTTTCGGATTCGCGTAATACGCGTTATTCTCGTGCCTTCCAGTTTTATCTTATCTTCAGACCACTGTTGATAAAAATGATGGGGATAAACAATGTAGTACGTTTTTTTGCTCCTTTCCCAAATTATTCCGGTACACCACATTGCCACGGTTTCTCGTAGGTCAAATCAGTGAGAGTGGACCGTCGCTTGAACTACCGTCGGGGTGTGCGGGTGACTGGATGCAATTGTTTTAATGCAAAGCGTGCCACGTGGGAACGTGGACGCGCCATCAGAATCCGCATTTGAATACAATTGCGAGATATCACGGCCACGCCATCTTTTTGCACGAGTACTTTCGTAGTATCCATTTAATAAAAACACTGGTTGCTCCTGCAGCATATTTCGGACGTATACGTAGTCGTACCGAACGAATGGTAAGCTTCGTTGTAACGATACTTTCTATTACACCGCACCGTGAAATAATCTTTACTTCCATTTCAAGCCCGAGTGGAGATTGCAGCCTGAAATGTTATAACATCGTTCAACCCCCATTAAAAAGTACAGATAAAAAATGTTGGGATGAAAAAAAAGAGGGAAAGGTAGACGAGGGGCGTATCATTATTTACCAATTTAAAGTTGGAAAGGGGATGGGCCAGAGTGAGATGCGGCTGACACCACGAAGAAAAGTTGAAACACTCTCG
This sequence comes from Stenichneumon culpator, assembly GCA_964017025.1. Lineage (NCBI taxonomy): Eukaryota > Metazoa > Arthropoda > Insecta > Hymenoptera > Ichneumonidae > Stenichneumon > Stenichneumon culpator. The sequence continues at coordinate 15,000,280 of OZ024776.1, forward strand.
GGAGATAAACTCTATAGCGGTGTATATGTATAGACACAGCGGTAGACCGGCAGTGTGAACAGAAGCTGTGAGAAGAGAGAAATCGGTGGGGTTGGATAGATAAAAATCGAGGAAAAAAATAAGAGAATTAAAAAAAAAAAAAAAATACTAGCGTCTAGGCCTCAAGCACCGGTGCTGGTGTACTCACCCATCAATTGATGCTACAAGCCTCTGCGGGGGAGGACCAAGGACCCCTCCGACAGACCGGGAGGGGTAGTCCCGAACGAGGAATCGTGAGAGCGATGGTTTGTGCTCGAACCATGGATGGTTTGGCTTGCCAAGCTGAGAAAACCGAGTGAGAAAAACTACACGAGAAATGCAAGAGATTTCTAGTGAGGGAAGAATGTGAGAAGGCAGGACGAAGAACCGAGGAACACGTAATTCAGGTCCAGGCAAACGTGGCATCGGTGCTGCTGCTGAGGGGAGTTGGTACTTCGATCCTCGCTGGGGAGCAGACTGGGGGAGGGAAGAACGTCTACGAGAGAGATGGATAGATGGATAGATAAGGGAACCGGAGGAGCAGCACACCGAACGGAGAACGCGGGCTTAGCGAGCTTCCCAATTTTCGGCCCAGTAAATTCCAATAACGTCCGTTGCCCTTAAACTGTTCGTACATCACGTTCCGCGAGGTGCCGCTCGATTTATAACGCTGGAATTCAGGGTTATCGATATCTATCGAAAGTAACGTGAGAACGAGGGCTTTGCGAGGCGCCCCTTTCCTTATATTCCAGTGTCTCTTTCTCTGCGCAGGTATTCGGCGGAAAACCTCGGGCGAGCCTCTCGGTATTCCGTTATTTGGCTTCGAACGTCGTGAAATTCGGACTACCGACAACGCCTTCTAAGAACTCTTGCTTTCATGTCTGTGCCTCAAACTGATTGAAAATCACCTGCGTATGAGTATTCTGCACATTTGGTGGATCTTGACTAGGGTGTTTCGTAAAAAAGGAATTTTTTATTTATTTTTATTCCTATCCTTTTAAAGAATAATGTAAGAAGGATTCTCTCCACAGTCCTCTCCTTTCACTCTATCTCATCCTTTTTCATGGGAATACCGTCCGCCTGCAGCTCCCACCTGTATCTTCTCACCCGCCGCCGCTGCTTATCGCACCGCCGGGCAGCCCGTCATTTCTTCGAAGATTCCGAACACCCGTTCTCTAGCTCTCCCTTAAATACACAATCCTGGACCTCGACCATTGCATTCCTTTTATCACAACAGGCCAACGTCCAGGAGTCCGAAATATCTGCCTTTCCAGTATTTTTCCGACTCCCGAATTCCTTTTCCACTATGTGGTCTTTCCCACAGAATAGACCTATAAGTACGACCCTCCACCTAGGCTAGGCAGTCAGTAAGACACCGAATTTCTGCGCGTTCACTCTGTACCGCTGCAGCTCTTATTAAATCAACGTCTTAAGCAGTTTGTCACAGTGTTTACCGAGTCCTTCCGTCCTACTACAGCGGTCTGTGACCGAATTGGCTGCCCGAAAAACTAAAAAAATACAAAATAGACATCCGCGACATCACAATAGATTTACATCTCAAATTGAACCCCACGAAAGGCGCTAGCAAAAAATATACTTTAAACTGTAATCCATAACGCATTTTTGTGTTACCACTGGTCCGGTACGTTTGCAAAGATGGCGAAATTATCGCACTTTTTCGATATTTTAGCGCGCCTATTTTTATCTACAATTTATTTCTGAATCGTATAATAGTGTGTAAGTAAAATGTTCTACTCGCATTTTTTGGTCCTCTTAGTAAATCCTTTTAACATGCTGTGAATCGTAGATTGTTCACAGCAGACATATACTCATGAATGCTACTTGTTGAGAATTACAAGTGATTCCTGGAACGGTGACGGTCAGAAATTTAACGATATCCCTCGTTAAACGAAGCTCCATGCGACTTCAGGTCTTGCGGTTGGTGTCCCTCCTCTCGGCCGGCGGCTGCTGGCTGCCCGTCTCGTTATGGGAACGATTTAACCCCCGTTGATCTCGTGACGCGGCATCGCGATGCAACGCTACTCACTCTGCTCACTCTCGCTCATTTCACTCTCTTTTCTTGTCAGTCTCGTTTCGTGCTACGCACGCTCCTCCGATACATTCACGCACGAGTAGAATGCCCGTTTTATCGTTGAGTTTATCATAATATGCGTGAGTCGGGATGTGCCGCAGGCAAGCATGCTATTAATACGTGCCTCGACCAAACGATAATTAGATGGACGTTACCCTTCACTGGAATTGGAGTAATTAGATTTAATTGGCACGAGAAGGGGGTTTCCCGCCCGGACACTGGCTCTCGGTTATTGTTTCATTCCGGCCTGCTCCTTCCACTTAATGTCCCGGGTCAGTTTATAGGCTGCATATTGAACATAGCGTCATCAACTGCTGTATTCGAGACGCCATACACGGAAAGAGATTGGCCATAGTCGGAAGTGAGACGACTTCAGAAATCGGCCGCTTCACTATAGGATTAACGCCACAGTGATTGATACTGTAAGGGGAAATTATTTTGGGGTTGTATGAGCTACTTTCTTCTCAAAACCATGGTTGTAATGCCTGAGAGTCTTGCTACGCCGCGGTATGTCTTTGCAGTGAAACAAAAACCAGGGCGACGGTTCGAATGATAATGGAGAAAAATCTATTTGAAAAATGTGCGACCCAGTTGCTTCTGGCGTTACTGCAGCTCGTGTCTTTTTTATCATATTTGGTTTGGTGTGAAGTTGGTGTTGTGTGAGCACTGAGGCAACATTACGAACCAATTGTACAAACAATTTTGAAACTCGTACAATAATTGTCGTATATGTTTCTTGGTAGAACTTTTGACGGTCCCGTCTCAGGAATTTATCGCGTCTCTCGTGGTTGGTGAGTGACACGAAATTTATGCGCCCGGAGTATTTCTGGCCAACGCACAGTTCCATGTTTTGATAAGTGGCAAATTCTCTGCAATTATTAGCGAATCACGACGATTATTAGTGAATGACTGCAAGGCTCACTCTATAACAGCCAAGATACATAATGACGAATTGATCTATCTCAGCGTTGATATCTTGAAGACTGCTCAATATGCGGAGTCGGTTGCATGTGATATACACTGAGAAAAAATAACACAGTAAAAGCAACAATACTGACTTTTTACGATAAAAAATAGTTCCCAGGCGGAACGTTTACATTTTATAGTTACGACAGTGACAAAAAATCGTGGTTGCAACTATAATTATAATTTAACCCATTGAAAATATACTATCAGGACCTATCTACATAGTCGTTCCCCCTGGAAACTATCGGTATAGTGGAAAATACTATCCTTTTTCTCAGTGTTGAAGATGCCAGGACATATGACGTCCTTTATGTGACATTTCCAACGTCGTCCATGGCTTTCTTCCGTCTTTACGGAACAGACGACATTTCCAATGTCGTCTATTGCTCGATCGTCTTCTGATGGGTCCCGCGTTCAATTTCCACGGAGAGAATATGAGCATATCGAGTACGCAGTTTTGTTGGCAAAACTTCGTGCCGTGCGCAATAAATTAATATTGAAAATCGCTGAAGAGCCACCGAGAATTCCACGGACAGAATTAGTCCCAGGAAATACCGATGGTCCTTGTCGTTGCTATGCGCTTCCTCAGTTTCCGCTTCCTTCCTTCTCTTAGCAGCCCGTATATGAATATAGTTCCAACCGTGTAGGTGTTTCGGACACTCGAGAACCCCCTCACAAAAAAGTATTAGAAACGGCACACGATGATGGTGGATTATGAGCAAAGGAGGCATTTTCTATTTATCAATGTTTCATCAACTTGCAGATTAATTCATTAAATTTTAGCTCGATAGAATAACGTTTACCCAGGTTTAAACTACGCCGGCAATTTTTTACTTTTTTTTTCATAATGTCAACGTTTTTACCACTTGATGATTTCTTGTAAAATGTAATTCCGAACATCATTAGCGCGTTGGCAGATGTCGATGCGCACAGCAAGTTCGTTTTACGTAGACGCTAACGGCGACTCCAACTCGGCGATGCGTTCGGCTTCTTGGATATTCCCTTTCAACGAGTAAAAGGAGCTAAAGAAGTACTTAGAACGCTCTTGCCGCCAGTGCTCGTGCACTGGCTACTCTTGCCCTGCGGCAAGAGGATTTCCCAAGTGCACTATACGAATGAAAAGAAGATTTTATTAGATACAACGAGAGATCAAAGTACGTACGTTTCTCGGTGTACTACGGAAATATAAAGGACAGCGCCTTCTCGCGTAATGAATCATAGCATTAAGGGGACAGATGAGGAACGAGCTGAAATAGATCTTGAAAAAAAAGGGCTCGTCACGCTGCTCTAGAGTGAAAGAGATGGACCTACAATTACGAAGCTATTTCCATGATAGTATATTAAAGAGAGCATACATTATAATTTGCGCTGTACATTACAGTTGATATACAATTACAAATTCGATAAACAATATTGGATGAACAAAAGACAATATACAACAAATATACAAATAAATACATAAATACCAATAGGATTAACAGAATTAAATAATAAGCGATATACGTATTAGCAATAAAAATCAACGGTTCATGAAAGTTAACGTTATAGGAACCATGAGAACTATTGCATGAAAATAGTTAATACTTGCAGGCTGTGATGGCTCACACGCTCACTATTTGGTTTTAGTTTTATTCCCGAATCGTGTTTTGAAATTATTGTTGTTATTATTATTTTACGTAATAATAGAAGTGAACAGAAAAGTTAATGTCGCGTGATGTACACAAAAAATGTATATTGTCTATGCAGTAGGCAATCTGTAATTGTATGTATTACAAAATTTACACAATTTCGCAAACACTCACATAGTGACTCACGGACACGCCCAGCCACTTTCAGGAGGTAAGTTCTGGCCCATCTATCGACAATATTTCTTTAAGTAAATGTAAATAAGAAATGTAAATGATCTTTTGGGATTTTCGCGTTAAGCAGTACACCTACAAATTTTTCTCCGTTAAATTGCGTCAGTAAATTAATTTCTTTCAGGCAGGGAGGAAGGCAAAGTAAGCGTGCTCCCTCCTGCCTTCTTCTATCATTCGGGAAGAAGGAAAGGACGTCAGTGTCGAGAGTGAAGCAAAAACTATTTAAATTGAAATTGCAGCTCCTCCGGAAGAATATCCCTTTTCGCTCGCTCGCCTTTCGCGTCGTTCCACCCGTTTCTCTTCATCTTACTCGCTTTGGTTTGCACCTCACTCGCTTCGCAGACTGGTTCCCTTCGAGAATTCGTGAATCGCGGCGTTGGAGGATCGAGCTAAGTGGGAGAACCGGCAGCAGAGGCTCCTTGCACTTTGGGAATTGGCTCCTAAATCGCGAAAGGTGATTCCGATCGAGGTAGTTCGTAAATTATCGAGTCTCACTCGTCTATCGGCTTTCTCTCGTCTGAGCGCTCGATTTGATTGTTACACATCGGCTCGTGCTTACCGAACTCGCTCTTTACAGCACTCCAAATGATCGTATGCTGAAATAAACGTCAACTACGGAAGGAGAAAAAACATTAAACCAACTTTACGTCTGCATCTTTCAATTTCTGACAACTCTCGGAATCTCGATTAAATCTTCACTCACCGTAGGCAAATTGCCGGTCCGTATAAAATATTCAGCGAGAGAATGCAAATGAGTCTCCGCAAGATTCATGACTTCGTTACAGTATAATAACAAGTTACCGTTCAACCTCAATGGCTGGTTGTCAAACCGACATTCATGCATAATAAATACCTTAAATTATTAACTACCGTCGCGTCAGTTTAAATAATTTATTATAGTAACGGGTTGATCTTCGCATCAGTATTTACCCCAGATGGTAATCGATAAGTAGTCCCAATGATCGAAAAATATTTCAAAAATATTTACGCACAAAAATCCTATTTGTATGTTTTCATGCGATTCCGAACAGATTGCAGAGCGGCCTCAGGCTAAAAACCTTTGAGAATTCGAAGTGAGATCCAATCTCTGTTTATTGTTTCGGTCCAAGACGTGCGAAGGGCTGACTTCGGTCAGGGCTTTTTTTTACGGTGATCGTGACATGCGTTTCCGCATGGGGTGAGGGCTGTCCCTAGCGCGTCGGGAGTCAGCATTCTCGTCGGTAAGTGAAATTTTGACTATTTTCGAAGGGTCCAGGAGAATCCAATAAGACAGGAGGTGTGGATGGTCGTACGTATATAGTGTACGTATAGCCACGGTTGGCTGGGGTGACACGGACTGGCCGCCCCATGGAAGGGGTGGCCAGTCCGTGTCACCCCAAGTAGTTACCCATGCCGGCTTACTCGCCGTCACGATACGGTCCATTTAGTCCATCGGGGAATATCCGCACCCTAGTACCTTCTTCAGACGTACCGGGGGATCGAGAGTTGCTGCAGTGAGAGGGACCGTTCGCTTTTTATCCCCCCTCAGGACGATGAATGGGGTTGCCGTGAAGAAGTGCCGCGACGCCTGGCGAGGAACCTGTGGTCTCGATCCTCAGTTCCATCACCCGGTCGCTTTGCCCGAACCAAGAAAAGCAGAGGCAGACGTTCAGGCGGAGTGAGTTCCAGGGGATGCAAGAAAAATACTATACCTCCGGATCCTATACTTACCAGGGCACGTCCTCGAATTATACCGATTCGATCTAATTTATAAGAAAACCCGAGAGGATACCACGCAGCATAAGAGATCCGGACCTTGGGCCAATTTACTATTCCTTGGCGAAGCGACGCGCAGCAAGTTGGGTGGAAACGACCTCCGATGACCAGAGCAGCTTCTATAACCCCGACCCGTTTATCGTCCTTCCTGGAAAAGCTGAGAAACCTTCACGGACTTTGTGACCGTGTCCCCATACTATGATACATCGAATCCCAAAGTTGCCATCCGAAAATTTCATAGTTAAGCTTTCCCGTGTGAACTCCTTTCCCTTGCACCTTTCCCTTGCTTACCAGCACCATCCTTCGTATTAACCGTCTTATATTTCTTTGAGCTCAATTTCTATTCTTATATCCTGCTTTCCTGTACTCTCCGTAGCTTCCGTAGCTTTCATTTCACACAGTAAATGTAGCACGTGTCGGTCGCATCTTTCCACCTCGCGGGCACCGTTTTACGATTTTCTGCAATTGAAAACGCGAAAATGGAGAAGGGAGGAATGTGTGCCTCGGCGCGATGGAAAACAGCAGAGTAAAATGAAATAAACGACCACTTTTCCCTTGTCCCATTTTACCCCGATCCCGTTTTGCCTCAATTCCGTCATAGAGGGGACTCCATTTTTTGCTATCCCATTTTTTGCTATCCCATTTTGCCCCCATCCCATTATGCCCCGGTCCCATCGTGCCCCGGTACCGTTTTGCCCCGGTATGCCGTTCTGCCCCGCTCGCCCCTATACCCGCTGGTGGTCTTAATTTATACGCTTCTAAAATATGACAACCTCTTCATACCGTGGATAAGAATCGAAAAAAAACACGAGAAAATACATGTATATGCCCATATTCCGAGAATCCTACTAGATCCGCTCAGTTGCCTTCTTTAAATCCGCCTCCTTCCTTGCGACTATCTTATACCATCGTATTTCTGCGACCACCTGAGTTTCGTTCCAGCGTTCTTGTTGCTTCGGGGCGATCTCCTATCTCCTCGAGTTTTCGTTCCATTTCGGAAACACTCAAGACTGCGATTACTCCGTAGTATGGTCTGTGTATCTGGTGCCGCTGCAGACTTTGATAATAGATAGATTCAGCGCCGTCGACCATCCCAGGTTGTACGGACGGTAGGTGGTATTTCCTCTCACTCTCCATAACTACTCCGTTGCCGACTACCCCTATCGACGTCAGAGGGGATCCGGTAGATTTGCCAATTTATATGTTTGACAAACAGCGCGGTGGGCGTCAACAAATTAAGTCAGCAATGTCGGGCAGGGCCCCTAGGAGTATAGTGGAGCAGGTGCGCTGAGAGTTGAGAGTTGAGAATACGAGGAGCAAAGCCAGCTAGGACGCCAACGTCGCGGCTTCAGAATGGGCTTGGTTACCGAACACGGTGAGCTTAAAGTCAATAAAGTGGAAAGTTGGTACCAGGACCACCGCAGGATAATGCCCCCTGTTACGGACCAGTAAAGAAAATGTAGGAACCCAAGATTTTCCAATTTCTTGCGATAAAACTGCAAGATTAACGTAGAACTTACTTGACTGCAAACATGGGTCCTTAAATCCGAAATTTTGAATTTTCTAGGGGCCACCCCATGTTATCGTGAGATATCAAATGAAAATGTGATTTGCGAAGGGTCCCCTAAAAAATACGAGGTGGCGCCTGAAATGTTTTTTTTTTTATTTTATTTTAAAGACCACCATGCTAGAAGCGCTACATATTTTTTGAATGTGTTAATTTTTAGCAATATCAAAGTACTCTGTACAATTGTTATTGAAATGTCGTTGTTGAAAGGATCAATATAGCTTTTCGAGCAAACGCAGTCGCAAAAATTTCGACTATCTGATAAATGAAATAATTTTATCGCATATATTGTTGAACCATTCATGGCCGCGACCACAATAACGTATGCACGATATAATACAAACTTTTTAGAAATAAAACCGTGTAAGCTACGAGTCTGCGTTACCGTTAACAAAATAGGGTATAAAAGGACAAGGTATATTTATCTTGCTTTAAAGTTGCTGATAACTCTGATAACGAGTGTGAGAGCAGAGTGTGGAGAACGAAAGCGTCTGAACGTAAATTCGGACGCTCCCGGGCAGTTTTAGGACAGCAGTAGCGGCAATCGAGCCTGGCGCCTAACGAGCGCGCGTTGCCCACCACGGACGGTCACTGGAATTCAAGGGTTGTGCAGGAGTTGCTACTGGTCTGTTCCCGAATCGCGCGAGACCGCAAGGTAATTTCCATGTAGGGTGTAATCGTTTCCGTGGCTTGACCTCCCTCACCCTCGGACCATCGCTCTCTCCTTGCCGTTCTCCGTTTGGATTCGCGCTCTGTAGTTCTAGCTTTAAGACCGTTTGTCCACAGCACGATTACGCAGTGGGCAGCAGCAGTGAAAAATGTTACATGCATTATATATATTCAAAACAAATATTGAAAATATATATGCTATGTAAAGAACATAGTGTGTCTGTTTCCAAATTCTTGAATCCATCTTTGCTGGAAGAACAATTTTTTTTATTAATCAATGTATCTAAAAAAATGTGAAGTTACAGAAAAGAATTTACGTGCCTCTCATGATCGACCTGACAAAGTAGACAAGGAAGAAGCCGCAGCGGTGTTGCAGAAACGTCTGGGAGCTGTTACATGACAAGTGTCGAAAAAACTCGAGACGTTGGTATTATCAACAATTATTCGGATTTGCGATGGGTTCCCCTTTAGCTAGAACCTTGCCAAACATAGCCATGTTTGATTTGGAAAAAAGCTGTGTAGCGAAATCACAGGTTCTGATGGAACCATCATATTGACTTTTTTTAATTGACTTCTGCGAGATGGTCCACAGAACGCGTGAAGGAAAATAAGTGTAGATAAAAGAGAAGGAACGGAGAGTACGATAAACCAAAAAGAGAGAACGGAATAGAATATCGGTGCGCCAGTCACTGTGCTCGTCGAGGCGTTGCGTACCGTCCACCTCGCCTTCAGCCACAGCGAATATCATCGAGAGAGAAACGCCTGGAGTTATTCGGCTCACAGTGCAAACTAATAACGACGTTTAAAAGCTCTAATATTTCCCGCCGTGGGTACACCGACGCTGCCGCTGCAGGGAAGACTTTCGCACGCTAAAACTTTAGATCTTATAAGAAAAGTTACCATTTCGCCCCTTCTCTCTGTTCTTCTTCTTCTCCTACTTCTCTTCTCACAGTACGTATACATATATATATTCTATAGTACTCTCCGCACCTTAAACCACGAGCTCGTATTCCACCGCTATACCTTCTGATCTCCCTCGTCGTCGGCGTCGTAGTCCTCCTTCGCGTCTTCCTCATCCTCCTGCTCCTCCTATCGGCTTTATCCGTTTCCCTTCCTCTCAATTTCCAACGACTGACTGAACTCTTCTCACTGCTCTATCTCTCCACTTTACCACAAACTATACTCGGTATAGGGTAATGCGGGTTACCGTTAACACAAAGAGAAATGATATCGAGACAGAAGTTGTTTCAGCTTCTCGCCAATACCGAAGTGAAGTTATTAGGCATTTTTCCCACCCACATTTCTGCGCATGAATGTGCTTTAAAAGAAAGAGGCCGTGCGATATTCCATTATTCACCGAACCTCCAGAGTGTCACTATTATGCCCGAATTACTCTATTGTACTTAGCTTAATTTGTAAGCAACAGCATCGCATATCATTTCGTAATAGTGTTACATGAAGTAACATCATTTTCATGTATTTAATAGTAAAGAAAAAAAGGGATAGAGTTTGCGAGCTGCGCATTGCTTATTGTCCACTTCGACGATGAATTCTATGTATTGAATATCCGCAATAACTTTTGTAAGATTGCAAATATATATAGTTTTGTGAAATAATTTAGACAATTCTCATTTTATAATAACGACCAATACGAAATAAGATTTAATAACAAAATTTACAAAAATTCGATCTTTCTTCCGTTTTGAAAAACTTGGATATGCAGTTTGATATTTTATTAATTAACGAATACAACACCCAAAGTAAACATAAAAAAGTTGAAATCAGAGATATCTTTCGCCACTGTGTGCAACAAGTAAGTATATCACCCCGAAGTTATCACTGTCATACTTCCTCGACCATTTAATATTACTATTATTAATTATTGAAACACTAGCGATCAAGCGCTTCGCCCTCGAAGCTAGGTTATTTTTTTTTAATTTTATTTTAATGTGATTAAATTATTCGCGCAGTCGGAATCGTCCGGCGGTCCAAGACGGACGTGTCCATCTTTCGACGGTCTCCCTATAAAATGTAGGGTGTATGGTAGTAAATGGTGTATCTATATCCTGTGGGTAATTATACCGTCTAATTTAAGGTAGCGTTCTGTCGCGCTCAGCCCTTACTGTATCAATTTGGTATACGACCTAATCGTATATACCTTTCGTTGTCACTTTCTCCCGCTCTCGCGGTGTCTCGCTCGCCGGCTATATCAGTTAAAAGTGTGCAGAAACGTCCTTCCGTTTTCGTTGAGGGTTCGGTTGGTGACTACGCTTATTTTCCCGGTTATAGACAACTGCTCTGCGGTGTTTAACGGGGTCACTGCGGAGCAGGAGAATATCATTCAGGTCGCGCTGAACGCGTGCGTGCGTTATATTTTCGGTGCGAGTCGGGCTGACCATGTCACCCCTTTGTATGAGAGGTTGCGGTCGTTGAAAGTAGGCGCGAGAAGGAGGTACTTTCTTTTGTGCGCGGTCTACGATGTTCTTGCGACAGGTCTACCGGTACACCTGCGCGAGTGCTTTCGCTTCGAGGAGCCTGTAGCGTCTCATAGGCTTGGGAATCGCGATCGATTGCAGCATGTCGGTGTGAGCCGCACGGAGGCGAGGAGGAACGCGTTTTGCATGGCCGGAGCGGAGCTTTTTAATTTGCTTGCGTCGAATGTGCTGTCGCTCTCTAAAGGGAGGTTCCGGGCTTTCCTTATGGAATTGTTGCTGGACGGCGGCTTCTGAGCGTTTGAAGGGGCTTATCGTTGCCATGCGCGGCTGGGATGGCCTTAATCTATTATTTACAATTTGCAATTTTGTTTATGTTTGTTTATGTTTTACGATTTTGTTGCGGCCCTTTGAATATGCTTTATTATGGTTTATGTTATGTTTCTTTATACGATTTCGTTACGAATTATGTTTTATGGTTTATGATTGTTCATTTCATTACGGTTCTTTTTTCTTTGTATATATTTTGTTATGTGCTTATGTAGATGCCGCACGGCCTGTGTGCGTGCATCGTGTGTACTCCGGCAGTTTGTGCCCAGAGGACCTCTGGTCCTACCGCATTATAAATTCATTCATTCACTCATTCTTCCGCCCTCTCGTTGTCCCGCTGTCTCGCCGCCTCGATCCTGTCCCTGTCCTGTCCCTGTTCTTCTTCAATTCAGTGCTAGAAGAATTTGTTTGTCTCTCGGACATACAATATCGAGGCGCATCCACAGCGCTGTTTATTATAAACCGCACAATCTTTCGCCTTTCGAGCGGTAATTATCAACGGGCCAGCGTGATACAGACACTCGACTGTCTCTTCCTTTCGCCCATTCACCCTTTAATTTCCCGGATATAATAGCTTTAATTTCCGGATTATAAAATTCCACTTGACGCGCCCGACCTTGCCCTATGGCCTCGTCGACTGAAGCCTCTCAATTTGCCGCTCTCACCGGCGATGCATCGAGCTCACCGGCCCGCCAGAGAATTAAGCAAACTCAGCCGTCGACTATCAAATTACTTAATTCCGTCCGCGAGCTTGCAATTGCCCTGCGGTTCTATCCGGCAGCTTTTCGCGCATTAATCGCTTGTCTCGGAGCATTAAGCTGGTTACCTTCCATTGCAAACTCTCTTCGTCCTTGTTCTTTCTAACCCGCTTTTATTTCAGTTCCACATACGCTTTTCGATTTCGATATTAAAATGACAAGTGCCTGCCGCAAGCTCACTCGGCTATGAGAAAACTAGCAGTACGAACCGAAACGAAGAAGAGAAAAAAAAAACTTTGGAGTACCAAGAGCAAAGTGGGGACTTGGTGGCACTCGACCGGTGTGAGAAGATGCGATAGGCAGTGAACCGAGAGGGGAACAGCCGGCACATGAGAAACTGTGAAGGTGGAGAGGAAGAAAAAAAAAAAACAGAGACCGAGGGAGGCCTTTTTTTACTCTCGGAGTCACAAAGAAAACAGGCCTTTATCGAGCAGAGACACTCGGTGAAGTTGGTCAAGAGATAGAAGAACTCTCGCAAGTTTCCAACTTGTACCATTTAATGTACCTACGGTTCGGCGGTTCGTGCTGTAACTAGAGCTCACGCATATACGTACATATTACATAATGTATACGTATCGCGTGCTGGACGATGTGCTGAAACTACGATAATATAATGTAACCTGTCCGATATATTATATAAATTATTTACATCTATATAGCATATAGCATACCATTTATATCGACCACGTACTGCGTAACGATCCAACCGCTCTAATTTTCCTCGGAGTCTTCGCCTCGCCAAGACGAGAGTGGTGAATTTTTTTTTTCCTTTTCTTATCCCAGTACGGAGAGACGGGGTATGCGACGAGTGCGAGCGAGCAGGAGAAACTCAATTTCAACCGCTGGCTGCTGCTACGGGTACGGTAAAGTTCTTGATAACAACCGGGGTGTCGAGGCGAAAGTAAGAAGGATGAAAGTTTCTATTTTTCATGTTTCGCCAGATATGAAACTATATATATATAGTATACTGAAAATATTACTTTTATTATGCACATTTGTATAACGAATGTGAAAAGAACTTCTTGAGGTATTTAGTTATTCGTAGTGTACGCGTGCCCTGTGGGTCCTTCATGAGATAACATGATTCAAGTCGGCCATAGCGAATCTTCCTGAAAACCTGCAGGCTATTTGTTCCACGGAATGCATTTTTATTGAATTAAATCATTTGCAACAATCAAAAATATTCCCGACTGAGGAGAATAAGTATTCCAAAAAATGACAACATAATTGTTCGATTGTACATTTAAATCTTAGATTATCAGTTTGTCCGGAATAGGTTTTATTGAGAGAAAAAATATCGTTCGACATAAACGGATGATGACAAAGGACTAACGAGCAACATAAAAACAGTGAACATCGCGCATACAAAAGAAAAGCACTGCATCGCCGCAACTGCGATCGTAGCTTAATTGGAATTATTAAAAAATTACATAAATTGTATTATAAATTGCTTATAATAATGTTTCCTTTTACATCGTCACGATTTTAATTCACATCGGATATTTTCATAGTTCTTGCCAGCCACACTGACCATTGCTATTTCGAATTGTGAATATCAGCACTTGAATTGGTAATAAGCGACCTCAACCCTCTCATGACCGCGCGCTACTTCACAGCGCTGTAAGCGTGTGTTGCGCCCTCCACCAATCCCACCTTTGACCTACCTCTCAGACACCATCGCAATCTCTTCCCACAACCCACTCATATCGCACCAATACTTCTCGATGCTGGCGATCATGAGAGGGTGAAAATCCTATACAGCAGTCCTATCGCTAGAATGTCGATGCATTTGAATCTAGGGTCGCGCCATACCGACTATTTTAGCCATGCGACAACCCGAGCGCACCCAACTTCATGTGAAGGTTAAACACTTGACACTACTCATTTTACGCTGGAATAAGAAAAATCAATCATCGGTCACTTGATTGCAGTAACGAATGAGCCGCTGGTCTTTATAAGCCTTCATACGTTGCTCAACATTTTCCCGTTACAGCGACCACGACAACATATGGGATGCCTCTTCTTGTTATTCAGCGCGTTGCTCGTGTCATTCTGAAGCTGTCGGGATGGAAGAGGAGAGGATGGCGGCCGAGAACAGAGGGATAGCTATAGGGGTTGTTGGAGATAGTGGTGGTTGGAATGTGACGATGGGTGTGGGAATAGCGACTCGCGAGAGAGGTATACCTACCCACGAGCCAGCTACTCGTGAGCGAGAGCGAGGGGCGGAAAGCCATTGCAGACGACGGTGTAGAAGAGCGGATCTCCTGGAGCGGGACCAGGGGGCAACCACACCACGGGTCGAGCCTCGCGATGCGCTTATTTGACACCCGGAGCGACAAACGGCCGGCTTATTACCTTCCCCCGCCCCAGAAATAGCAGCATCGACGTGGCGTGCAAAGTCTCGCCGTACCACGTCGCCGTGGCAGCGCTCGTGAGACCCTTAGCAGCATCAGCAATCGATTCACTCTTCGTCGTCCCTTTTCGTGCGCTGTTCACGTGGCCGTCGCCTGAGCGTTACACCAATACGGATATATACTCAGGCTTCGGGAATGGAAATTCTTATTCAAAGTTTCCATAACGGGACGAGTAACGAGTTTTGAAGATATTCCTATAGGTAGAGAGAATGCGGCAAGAAATGCACGACAGTGACAATGGGCCACTGACGCGTCCTGTGTGCATCCTCGTTACCTGAACTTCCCCTGATCCGCGAACCAATGTTATAACTAAGATGCACAGAGCTCGGTACGCAGTATTAAATTCCAGAATGCTCGTAACATCTACGATTGTTGATACAGCACAAGCCCTACGCACGCCAAATCGCAATATCGATATGGATCATCCGTAGAGTATAGTACACAAGGAATTAGTGGATCGAGTCTCGAAACTGCAGCTCAGGAAGTAATAACCAGACAGTGGGATGGTACATGGATGTACACAGTATTGTGATGATGCGTACCTGCGAAACTTGGGTGACGATAATGCTTCCTCATACAATGAGACTGCCGTATAAGCAGCCTCCGTATGTCGTCGTCCTGCCTGTAAGACGCTCACCAAAACTGTCCTTCAGGACTTGTCGGGCCCCACCATAAGACTAATATCCTAAAGACTCCTGAAGTGTAAGACCTGATGTCAGGATTGCTGAGGGTAATGAAAATGCCCAATGCCTCCTACCTCTCAAAAGCCTAAGTCGGATATTGTCAATGACACTAGGATCAGATAGGATCGAATATCGTCAAACAGACACTCTGTTCTTGTATGGAAGGTCTTATTATACATCACGTTCTGCTTCTTGCAGCTATTGGATCATGGATGACTGTAAGCACAACTACTACGGATGGACGTTGGATGATGCAGATCACAGCCTTGATATACCCGAACCGATATACCTCCACGGGACAGAGGAAAGTGATATCAATCGAGACGTTGCTGCAAATCCCGATAGCCATATGCAAGCCGGCATCCTGGTTAGATACAACTACGTCTCACGTCACTCCGGTGAGCTGAGGGCTGCAGCAAATGCCAAAACCCAGCGGTAACCTAGTCCACAGGGATTGCATTAATCTCACATACGTGTGTATATCCAACATTGTATGTATATCCACACAGCGGAGGCTTGCTTATGGTACTGCGTAACGTCTCCAGGCGATTGGGCGTAGCTATAGGTGTGCTTATTGCTTACCGCATCCTCTTCCTCTTCTTCCACTTCCTCCTTCCCTCCGTCTTCCCCCCGTCTTCGACCTCGTTGCAGAGCTTCCGCAACGCCGTCCTTGCCAAGCTACATAACGTAATCGATCAAACCTCCTGTATGGACTAGCAATTACCGTTTCACATGGAATCAAAATACAAAGCGCCACTTGGACCTCACGTCTCTTAGCACATTATAATGGTACTGTAAAACCACATACCTGCACATTACGGGCTTACGCTACAGTACAATTTCGATTTTTTTTTTTTTTTTTCTAATAATTTATAGTAGTGTCAAGCATTCCTGACACTACTATAAATTATTAGAAAAGAAATTTCGAAAAATCATGTAACAGAATATTTTCTGTTGATTTTTTTGTTGAGATTCGACTTACAAAAGTCGCGGAGCGGGCCAGCAGGAATGCGGCCGAAATTTGAACGCGTTTTTCTCGAAAAATGATTTTCAAGATTGGTGTCCCTGATAACTTCATGGATTTTTTTACTTTTGTACTTTAATCCTTAATGGTCTAATTTAAAAAAATGACTGACTGTTGAAAAATGGGTAAAAATAGACTTTTCAATAAACGAACGCCATTTTGCCAATTTTGCTTTCTTTCTCGTCGTCAAGGATCACGTTATATGTCATTTGTAAAGAAACAATTAAAAAATTTTGTTTCTGATAAAAGGTCAAGTTGAATTCCGGGGCACCAATTTTTTTTAAGCGCAAAGCGCTTAAAAAAGCGCTTGTTTACGCCAACCAATAAAAACAACAATAATAATAATAAAATAAAATGAAAAAAATCAAAAATGTTCTTTAATATATCCTTCTTCCATCCTGAAAAAATTAAATCAATAAAGCGTGTATGTACCGAGAAAAAGAATTACGGAATATGCATGCGTTTTTATCCATTTACTGTGGTGTAAGCCCTTAATATCCAACCTGTGCGTTAAATGAAATGGTTGATTAACTATTCATATTCAATCCGATTTAAATTCTTTCTCTGCTGACGTTACACTGAATTTATCATTTCGAAACGCTATTAAGGGGACTAAGGGGATTTGCAATAGTGAAAAAATCGAAACTTTTTTGCACATAGTATACAGATTGAAAAAATTTCCGAACAGCGGTAAACGCAACGATGCATGCCCGCGGCCATGCAAGCGCGAACGTTGACCATGATTTCCTCAAAACTACGTTATTTCGTGGTCTGCACACGTAGTCTCTGTAGCCATTGTAGGTATCATCATGAAGCATATGACAGTTTGCAAACGAAACGTGAGAAGCGATGTAAAATACATTCTTTTTTCGTTTTAGAAATAATTTAATGGGACTGAATTTTCGCTCGGGCAGACCTGCTTACTCCCCTTAAGTTCTAATCTGAGCTCATGAAAGGAATTAAACTAGTATTATATCCAATTAGGTCATACACTTAATTGTTTGTACACAACACACAAAACTGTTTTGTAAAACATGCACAAAGTTCCGCCTTTATACCAGTAACGCGTGCAGGAAAAATAGTGCGCATGTGTAAATCACACTACAGTAGAACATTGATTATCCGAAAATGTCGGGACCGAGTCTAGTTCGGATAATCAAAAATTCGGATAATCGAAATGTTCATTTTTAACGGGATTATAGCAGGTATTTGAAAAAGGCATATAAATCAGATAATAGTATATATTGAACTTCAGACCATCTTTTTAACATATTTCCAACGTCGAAGTCTTATTTCAAGGATTCTGTAAAATAAAGTCGTGCATTTTTACAAGCCGAACGTTCGTTACCGCGGATTTGAGCAGCAAGATCGCGTAAGCCGCTTCCGTGTGAACTACGTAGGGGAAACCGGGGCAAAACGGGGTACTGGCTCAAAATGGGGCCATGGGTACCCCGTTTTGCCCCAGATGGTTTTTTTTTAATATCCTAATTTTTCAATATCATAATTTTTTAATGTGTCCTATCTCTCTACCGAGCAGCTAGAAAGGCCATAAGAAGGGGGGAATCTTTGACTTCTCTGGTTGTAATTTTGTAATTTACTTTATCGTGTATTTTCTTCTCAAGATACGTCAGTGAACAAATTGTTGATTAATTATTACCAACGTATGACCTTTGCTTCTTGGATAGAACGTCTTGGGAAAAAACGCGTGAAAAACAATAAAATATCATTACAACACACCGATATATGACAGCGCAGAAAAGTATTCCTGGGATATATTATATTATAATATACTCATAATTCATTCCATCGAAGTCTGTCGATCATGTCCGTGTGGGCAACTAGCCGGGGAGGACAATAAAAAACACTAATTTTTTTTTATATCCAGCGATATTTTATCGAACTTTCTAGTTATGCAATATTTTGCAATGAATTTCGTTGTCGCGAAGTTATTTATGTTTGGAATATTTTGGGTCACTCCATGCAATGTCATAATTTCTCGTTGGCAATGCGCATGTCTGTGCATATGCTACTTGCATACACAGCTGTAGGAATATATAAAGTGCCCTCGCCCCTCGGGTTCTCTGTAATCACTAATCAGCCGGTCCGCTGTATGTCGATCGAGCGCTCGCGGCGGGAATGGTGATTGGCCGGTTCGTGGGGTAATTAATTAATAGCCACCTCGACGGGTCGGAAACGCTCACGGCAAGTGAGCACCTGACAGGCAAGGATGAGATAAACTGACGATACGACTCCACGCGAAGCGCTTCACTCCGAATCTCCTACTGCTTCGTTCAATTTATATTTGTATCCTCAACATCCTATTTACAACTGTGTCTCCGTTAGTTTATTTTTTGGTCGTTCTTTCTTGTAGAAATAGAATGGAATGTGTCATAACTTACCGCGACGCTTATCAGCGATGATAGAATCCGACATCCATTCGATGATAAATGTGATGATCGATTTGATATTCACTTATTTCACAAATCAGCCGTAGGTGCCAGCAGCATTTATTTACCAGCGCTCCTACTCCTAAATTGGCTGACACGCTTCAAGAGATACCATAACGTCTTGTAGCACTAAATTTTTACCCTCTTATCCCATACGAAGTATGTATGGAGAGAAAATATTGTAATTAAAAAATTGAACTGTCAGATTATATTCTAGAAATATGTAATTGCATGTTCCAGAATTTGAAGAAAAATGTCCATTTCTGTCTGTCTGTTTGTTTGTAGGTCTATCTATAATACAAATCTATCATCTGTTATAGATCTTTAAGTCTGTCTCGTCTGAAAACACAATAACTTTTCAAAGAGATTTTGGATCGCAGTGAATCGTGATCTGTCTTCTACATATAAACATGTAGTTCTGGTATTGAATTTCGAATTAATGAATCCACTCATTGTGGAACCTTATCTTGTAAGTAATTCCTTAGAAAGAACATTTCTTGTGGCTATTCGGCTTCATTATAGAGGAAGCTTTGTGAGAAATGTAAAAATAATTACCTTCAGAATTCTCAATTTTCGATCATTTCAGCCGCCCGACTTTGGGTTAATTGTAAGAATAGAACACCGAACATAACTAATTATCGGAACATTGGCTATCAAAATTCCTTATCAAATTGTTAAGTTGGTCGTCATTTCTGAGACAGAGATCAGGGCCTACAGTTTGAAGATACTATATAAAGCTTTTTATCGCACCGCGCTTGCTCTCGGATTTCTACGCCAGAAAAAGTGCGCGTTCGATTTCCGCCTATCGACAGATGTCGATATTTATATTAAAAAGGCCGAATTATGCTGTGAAGCTGTCCAGGTGGAGCTTCGAAGCCCGCTCACTTAGCGAATCACATCGCTTAATACGAGAACACGTCTCTTGTGCATAATAAGGGTTGTGCAGAGTTAAAATTGAACAGACATGGAGCAAGAGAAACTTGGATATTACGCGATTAGATAAAGGTCGAACGAGATGTCGTCGTGTCGGTAACGAATGAGCACGCAACCCGAACAACGTTTAAAGCGTTGCAACCGTGCCAACGCCTACTCCTACGCCTACTCGACGCATTTAATAGGATGTACGTTCGTCGGTGAGAGTCGTGAATTTTGTTCCTGTCATGCCACCACTCGCGAACTGCCGGACCAGCGCAGCAGGGAAACAAGAACACAGGCTGGCAATTCAACAACAAGTGGTGCTCGTATTACCGTTCACCACATCGTATATACCGCACTTGTTTTCAAAGGGAGCAATAAAATTGAGGCTCACGATCAACGGAACACTTCGCCCTGCAACGCGTTTGGCAACTGCCTAACGATATATGGTGTACGGAACTTAGCGTACAATCGAGTGACGAACGAATGGAACGGACAACAACTAGCACAACGCTGTAATCACATTAATCGAGCTCGACAATGAGTCAGAGCGTTCCAGCTTTCTGTAGACACTAAATTAAGCACCGAGCCCGTCAGCATCGGTTTTACAATATTACACGACGAGAGTCAATTGAACTTTTCGCTAAATCGGTGAAAAAAATAAAATAAACAACGCGAAGTCGTATATTTCATACATTGGAAAATGATTCATTATACCCATGAGAAGAGGTGTCAGCTGATAAAAACAATTGATCGTCCCCCGATGAGATACAATTTCTGTTCAGTGAGAGCGTATGAGTTTGCGCTCGTGAGTCTCTGATTAATTACCAAGATCGAACGAGTGCTGTAAACCGACCCACTCGGTGCCAAGTTTTTTTTCTCTATTTTCGTAACTGCGTCTCCGTTGCTCTTCCATCGCTGATTTATTCTATCCATTCCACTGTTAGATTGCGATCGCGATATATGGGAGCTGCAGACCCAGAGAAGAGTTTGCTTCAAGAAAGAACTGAACCATTAAATTCAAACACCCGGAATACTGGAGATATCTTTATTATGTAATATTTTTTAAATAAAATACAATTGATTAAAGAAAATCATTGCCAGTCGACTGTTGACTGTGATGACATGGTAACCCGCCATGTGGTTCATCTTACCCTACAGAATAACAGCAGCGCCCATCCAATTCCCCTATCGAAGGCCGTCTTTCCTCCCCGCCGGTGTAAGGCTGCACGCATGTAAGCTTATGCATGTGGAGAATATTCTATGTGTAGTGTTTTAAAGTTTTAAGGTTTTGCGAGTGTAACAATGTAATAGTGTAAACTTACGAATGTGTAACATATTGAATAAGTAAACTTCTTGTGGTGTAAGGAAATGGCGGTGAAGGGTAGAGCGGGGCAAAACGGGACAGTGGGGAAAACGCAATTTTCCAATAAAAATTTGGACGACCCATTTTGCCCCATCGATACATCTGGATTTTCTGCCCAGTTTTGCCTCACAGTGCGATCTAAAAATTATTGGAAAATTGCGTTTTGCCCCACTGTCCCGTTTTGCCCCGCTCTGACCTACAGTTTTTGATCCGAGGATCGGGCAAGTTTAAGATATTTGCGTTGTACACTTGAAGGAAGTTGTGAAATTATTATGTAACACATTTTCACGGTGTACGATTTACTTCCGTAGGAATGAATGTGTCAACGATTGAAGGCGCCTCATTTTTTCCTTTACATAGTATATCATACTATTAGGAGAACAATTTTTTTATTATTTGGGGTATCGATGCGACGACCGAAATCGCAGTAGGAAATATCGAGATGAACATTTTAACTCTGCTCTCACAGTCACGCGCTGCGGTTCAGCGCCGGATGAAAGACTTCCGGATAATTCCGGAGGTTTACGTTGAATTTAAAACATTGTAATATTCGATCTGCCAAGGGCTGTTCCCGTGAAATATCGTATTCTCAAATTGACTAAATATATAAATATGTACATTTGATTATTTTTAGAAAAAAATGTTTTCAAGTTAAGAAAATTAATAATGCAACCGAGAATATATTACATCGAGATTAGCATAATCGATGAGGTATTACGGAGTATGTCCTTTGTGAAGTATAAACACATCCTTTATTCGAGTATTCAATTTGTTTGGGGCTACCCTACTACGAAGGACTGTAAAGTAAGCAGAGATAATAAAACTTTTCACCCAAAAATAAGTTTATATTTAATCTATGAGTCGTTACAATATAATTACTTCACAACTTGCATTGCAACTCGTATTGTCCACTGGTCGTTGGAACTCACATTTGCTCTACTCAGATATTACGGCGCGGCGCCAAGAGAGCACGATGAATTCGCGATGAAAAACCAATTATTATTATCTCTCTAGTTGATTATATACTCGATCGTATAACATAAGCATTTTACATGTGTGAACGTACTTTACTCTACATGCCCGAAAATACGTACTAAATTTGCACTCGGCACCGTGCTACGGTTCACAAAAAAAGTCAACAAGGCTGCGGTACCGTGCGCGATTCCGCATGAGTTCCGACCGCGCTCGACCGTGCCCGGACAGTGATAAGCCAATAAACGCCAACTATTATTTTACGCATGATTTGTAGGCGCTCGGTTATTAGCTCGCCGATTGCCGAAATAACATATAGTCGTTGTACGTCGCTGTTCCCGAATAGTGCCGGGAATTTCATTCGACGCCCTGCTGCTCGGGATCTCTCGCCGATTCCCCGCGTTCCAATGCCCCCGCTCTCTGCCTCTCATCCGCAAAATCTCGCTGGTGTGTAATCATACTGTGTAACACTTTATATAGGTACGTTGAGAGCTGTCTCCCTCATACTTCTATAATGTTTTATCTCTCTCTTACTCTCGGGCTCGGTTTTACCTCCCACCGCTCCATCAGCTCGTTTGCCTCGGCATAGTACTACTATACACACTGTTCAACGCTGGAACTTCTACCTACCTCGTAGAACTCGGAAGCCATATTAATAGTCGGCACTTAAGAGTTTCATTAAGTCGCGACCGCTCGATCACTGCCTCAGTGGGCGCTCGTGCTACGAAGGTTTTGCACCCACCTCTCAGCCTCCCCCTACTCGTATCTACCCCGTTTAACCCAGCGAGTCCGGGCGATTCACCCTGCTCTCTTTCCCTTTCGTACCTTCGCGCCGGAGCGAATGCGGGAGAGAGATAAAAGTGAAATACAAAAAGCCGCCGATGTTCTTCTCGGTGTACCGGTTTCAACCGCGCCAGCCGACATTCGCTGCACACTAGGTTGAAATACGAAAATCGAAATCCAAGGGAACACGAAACGTAGGCAAAATGTAGTACGTATATAGTGACGCGATAGTTAAAAATTTGTTGAAAATATTTTTTCTTTTTAACAAGATTTTCGCGCCAGTGTACGTGATTCTTCGCACTTTGCGCATGGAAACAACCGGGTTTTGTGCAGTGTTCATGAAACTCTGTTCAAAAGGAGATCGTATTTGCAGCTTGGTTTGTTTCAGCGGGAGATTATTCGAATTAATAGATTATCGATCGTTAATAAATCAATTTTCATTAACTTCGTAAGCAGGCTTTACAAACACATTTTACTACATTTTGAGACTTTCTACACATTTGGCCCATATAAAAAAAAAAGAAAAATCGAAGTGAATTAAAAAATTTGAAAAAAGTGCACATCTATTCAGACAAGTGAACGAATCATTTTTATAGAAAAAAAGTTAGATTTCCGGGAGATTCGTTGAACAATTTTATTTCTCATCAATTTTTTAAGAACAATTTGGAATTATTATTATGCATAATTAATCTTTTCAGCACTTTTAATATGCTTGATTTTTTAGTATTTTTATACAATTTTGTAGCATTTTTATAGCAGAAGTGTTTGGGTTTCCCTCTCATTTCTTTAAACCTTATGTGAAGTCAACACTAATCGCAAGCACTACCATAAATATTCAGAGTGAACGGGCCCAATGCGTCATTCAATTATATATGCTAATTCTCGGGAATGTTCCAGTAAAATTCATCAAATCCTCCACCGTCTCGAGCTTTAAATTACTCTTCTGCTTTTCCTCTATTGCTGTACACATATTCCTCACGTCTCTCCTTTCCCTATTACCTGAACTATGGCAAGAAATTTATGACTCTCGGTGCGTCAGTGATTGAGATGGGCGGATCTAATGGCGGGGTCTGTCCGCGTTCAGGATTTATGCAGCGCGCAGTCGATTCTAGGATCGATCGCGCGAACGAGAGAATAACCGAGGACTGACGATATCTACCTGCATATAGGTACAGGCATATCAAACTGAACAGATAGAGGAAAGTGGGGAAAAATTGTTGAGCAATATGAAGTCGACCTGAAATATAATTAATAATTAATATAATTTTAAGTATTAAACCTTGCTCCTGATTATATAAAAAATTATAACATAAGTTGTCCTGATTTTCATAGATCACCCGTAGTTCGGTAATATGGAACACCATTGTGTCACCTTGTTTCAATATAGTCAAATTGACTTAATAAAAACTTGAAGTTCTGAAAAAAACTTCAATTCAATTCTCAGTGTCCGGAGCCATACCAAAATATTCGTATGCAAGGTTCACTTATTAGTTGAACCAAATTACCAAACATGTGAAAAGGTGCTTGGTAATGCGAGTAAGATGGACCATCGTGCAAGGTCTGTGGAAAAATAAATCATAAAATATTTAAATTGCCAGGCCTTTCTAAAGAGTGAGTTCGGCAAGCTATTTCTTCCATCAAAGCAGGATTTACCTCCGTGAGTAGGGTGAGAGTGGTCCATATTCACCACGTTTACCCTAAGTTCATAAAACTAAAAAATTAAAAAATGTGCGGGTCGATTATTGGACCGTATAATTTTCACACATAAATTTGCACTAAACATTAATATCATATTAACACTAATAACAATAGGTAAATGGTGTAGTCGGCTGAGCCGTCGTGAAACGTAAACTGGTCGGGTGAGCGTGCATTGAGGCTCTGTGAAATTAGCGACAGTACTCGATGAGCTGACAAATAATGGCGACATATCTTGCCGACATGTCGACATAGACAAACATTTTTTTTTTTTTTAAGTCTTTATCTCCATGGATTCACACCCAATCATAACCAAACTTGAAAAAGACGTAAGTCATTATATAAAAAAGAAACCAGCATAGCAAAAAAGTACAGAAAGTTAGGTGATGACAATGATACGCACAACTCCTGTCGTTTGCCCTTCGGGAAATCGGGAGGTAAAAATAAAACACATATACTGAAATCATGACTGGTCCATTATGACACATTCCTCCCCAGTCTGTCACCAATCGTCATGTGGAGAAACTTATAAACGTCATGTCTAATATGTCGAAAATAATTGATGCCCAAACTGTGGAAGTATTCATGCTGCCGACAGATCGCTTTTTCGGAGAGCTCGGGCGATCGAATCGTGATTTTTTAAACGGATATGCCAAACTGCGCCTCTCAATTTGCAAGCTAATGAATTTTTTGAGCGGTGCAAACCGGCCCGACTTTCCGAAAAAAAAAAAAAAACAAACTTTCCCCGATTCGACAAACTGTCGCCCGGTGTTGTACACAGAGGTTTTTCGTGAAATAAAATCGCGTACGTCCAATCACCAACACGATGGCTACACGTAAAAATCCGGCGATCTCTGTTTTATCATTTTTATTTACAAACATTTTTTTTTTAATTTTTTTTCTCCTCGCCTCTGTGTGGTTTCTCGCTGATTGAACGAATCGGCTATACGATTGAGCATGTTCGGATCAATTTCGAATATTCAGAATATCCATACGCGTACGAGAATGCAGCTGAATCAATTATTAAATGAGACCTGTGCAGTATAGCAGGCCGGCATAACGGAGGGCCAAAAACAAACGATCATTCCTCTGGTATTTCAACAGCTAGCATGATTAAGGAGCCAATTATTAGCAAGCGCTCTCGCCGGGCGACCCGCTGAAAATTATACGAACGCCCACTCTCCCCCAAGTGAGAGTATGTACATGCGCGGCGCACATAGCTCCGGAGGAGGGAGTCAGAAGCTTTTATACTGTGGATCATTTGTTTTCTATGTACAATGTGAGCTACTCGTCTTTCACTATTCAATTCCATCTTCCTGCTTCTTTTCGTTCCTTCCAAGCGTTGTTTTTTTTTTCTTCCCCGATACATGCGGGTATCCGAGCCCTCAGAAATATCTGGTCTCGTCTCTTCCCGCGGGCACTCTTCGCTTCATCCGGTGCCCGTCAATATTCCTGAACACCCGTACGTCTTCGCGAAAAGAGTGGTTGCAGGGCTTATCGCTAGCGTCAAGCCTCTTCCGTTGTCGTATCCTTGCCAGAATCAATATATTGTATGTAGTCAGGAATATATATCGATATCGCGCGACAAGACCCCGACAGTCGGGCGTTCGAGATATTTTCCGCGAGGAGTTATAGTCTGAGGTACTCTTAAAAAATACGCCAAAGGACATCTTAAAATAGTCCGATTTCAACGGGCAATGGGACCGATTGAGCGAAGCGCCCCGAGATAGCGGGTCTTTAAGGACTGATAAGGAAAACGAGAAAATGACTATTGGGAGGTAAGCTGACGGTTTGAAGATAGATAATGCCTCAAATGTCCGGCCATTGGTGAGTTTATCTTACTAGAGCTTCTGGTGGCTCGCGCGCTTTGCCATAAAGCGTTTCTAAAAGAGGACTTCAAATAATCAGCTCCGTCCTCGAAGTGGTAAATTTTCGTATTAACCGGATTTTTATTAACCGGGTTTTTCCCCGTTTCTCCCGTCGTGTACTGCGGCCACGCAATCCAAGATAAACGTGCGTAGCTCGAGCGTTCGATGAGAAGAGAGTGTGTAAAGGTTCGCGTATCTTGGCTTCCTACGCAGTTCGGGTATAATTCGCTTAAATTCAATTTTCAACGAGTCTCGCCATAATGTAAATTACTAGAATCCGATATGGACCGTACCGCTTGCGGGTGAATATAAATGTGTTTAGAAAGATGTGTGCTGACAAGATGCCTCTCACCGAGTGGCGACTTTGATGCCTGAAGCTTGATCATAGTAGACGTAAAGTGATAAATAAAAAGGCTACGTAAATCCCGGGAACTATAGAGAGAATCTTCGTCCACACATCGTGATAGCCGAAAAGAAACTTAAACGAGAAAACGGAACGATGTTTCATAGTTTTCGGACAGAACGCTACAGACAACGACAGACCGTCTTGCAGGACTAAAACTTACCGTGAAGAAAGGGAGAAAATTGGGATGAGTGTATGAAAACTATACCGAATCCAAAGTATCGGCTCGCGGTACTTTGGATTCGGTATAATTCGGTAATTTGGATTCGATATATAAAAATAACTATTGCGAAAAATACTCTGTGCCTATCGCGAATCGATACAGTCGGGCTAACAGTTCTCTTTTGCACCCTCCCTCCTCCTGTTGCAAAACGCAACGCGTGAGCTGCGGTCCGGAAGCCGGGAAACCCGCGCCGTGGCGCAAGTCACCTTATATGAAAGCATGTTACTTTACGGTATTTTATAGACTGCGAACTAAGCCTTCGCCCTACCCTTCTTTCTCATCCTCGACAACCAACAACCCGCTTTCTCATCCACCGTCGCGCAGGCAGCAAAGACCCGCCACTGCATACGAGCTATACCATCAGCAGCCTCTTGCTCTACGCGTATAATACGCCCTCTGCTATCATATATATACTAGGGGTTATGGCGGCTCGCGCGCTCGCCTCTCCCCTCAAGGGGGGGGGGGGAATATGGAGTCCGGCCGAAAATATTCTATAAAATATTCCAAGACGGGTCGAGTACTTGGATGGGTGACCGTGGCAGATGGACTTAAGCCCTTATTATTCCAAGCCTTTACCTCTCCCCCCCCTCGATTCTTGACACGGCGGCGACGGCGGCGGCGGCGAAATCTTTTTATATTATATATATATACAGTAGTAGGCAATTGAAGTGGAACAAGCTGATTTTGGCGTAAGTATATGTGAACGGGTCCAACTTTCCCAAAACTGGCAAAAAATATCATGTTTCACTTCAATTGCCTATTACTGTACATATATATATATATATATATATATATATATATATATATATATATATATATATATATAGCACTGGTGGTATAAACCCGCACCTCGCGGGAAATTTAATCGCCCGTCGCTTCTTCGTTTCCTCTCCCCGAACGTGCCGGGCACGAGTCGACAGGCTCGGCTGCCCTTCTTTAGTCTGTGCTCCCCTATGGTCGATGTGCGTATCCCTTCGCCGGCGATCGCTTTCCTGCTTGGCCACCTGTACTACACATTTACGCCCGTTGCATGTACATTCACACGCGCAACTAATTTTTTGCTTGTAGGTTCTCTTTTGGCGCCGAAATTCCCATGTGTTCAATTTTAGAAACAATTTTCAGAACATTTTGGAATTCACCGGTCGTGAAAAAAGGCGGTTGGTAATTTCGCTGGATTTTCACGATCGTTCACCAATTTTTAATACACCAGCAGTTATTTAATGGCCGGTATACAAATTCGTGAATTGTGCGTCACGTGATATACCAGAGACAGGAAGGCTTTTATGCAAATGTAGCTCAGCCGTGTAACCCGAGCGGAGGGGAAATCATCGAGGTTGATTGATTTTTTTTGCACATCTGAATAAAAATAATGACATCCCCGTTCATTAAAATGGCTACCTGGGTGTGCAGTGCAAATTTCATGTGGAAATAAAATACATACATTTATATATATATATATATATATATATATATATATATATATATACGCAGTTACATTGTGAAATATCGATTATCCGTAATGATTACATTTTCTTTTCAATTACCGATCAGAAAATATCTTCTGGTATATTCGTAATATTATTTGGGTAACGTATTGCAGTTGAAAATCGAATAAGCAGCCATCGGTCGTTTTATGTGAAATTGTAAATCAAACTTTGCCTAAAAAAAACTTTCTGTTTCTGATGAGTACAGATGGGGATGGAACTTTCCGCAGATATGCGAATACGTTAGGGCTGAAACAAATGGTCAATTAAATTTCACATATTGGCCCTCTTATGATTTGACCACTCTCTCTACTTTACAGCACGGCGCGCGTGTCTTTCCTGCTCGGCGAATCATGCCTTTCACCAGTCTCAAACTCTACTACATGTGTGCCTCCACTTTTTTCACGGTGGAATTTCTCGTGGTTCAGATCGCGAAACGGTTAATGCGATGCCTACATAACGTCATTACCATTCTCAGTATTGTCGTGTGAGAATGTATAAGGGCGTAACGACTATAGCGCTGCCTTCCATCTCGTCAATACCCGAGCGTGAAGTCCGCAGTAACTATTATCTAGGTATATAATATTGGACCGGCAAATTTGGAGAATTAGATAGGTCGATGAAATCGGGCGTGCGCCCACCTCATCATCCGTGTGTACAAACGAGGGCGAAGGTCTGACAAGCAATCTAGAAAACGGCGCCTCGCTCTATCGCCTGTGGGCCCGTGCAGCATGGTCCTGTAATTATCAAGCCGAGAATCTTCGTGAAACGCCAGATAATTTTTCTATAGGTGCTGCTATAACCTTTGCCGTTTAATATTCTACTCACCGGAGTCTTCTTAATTTTTCATCCCTTCTTTCACTCTCCAAACGCGAGTTGAAGAGAGAAAAATGGCCCTTATCGCCGGATAATGGGAGACTTCAACACCATATTAAACCATTGGCTATAATCGCATCCCTTTTAGCGAATTATGTATTTTCGAATCGCGAGACTAGTCTAGCTTTTTGTAGAATCATTTTGCTCATATGCTCAACGCGGAATGGAGAAATATAGGCAGAAACATATGCCGATTATATTCGACATATCAAACTTTTTGGCGATCATGTAGCATAATTATATAAGAAATATATATGACATATATTTCTTATATATCCATGTGCATATATCCGAGATACATGCGAGATATTGGAAACTGGGGCAAAACGAAGACATGGGGCAAAATGGGGACGTGTACTCCGTTTTGCCCCAGATGGTGTTTTGTTTTTAACCTTTCAAAACCGGTGCCAATACAATTTTGGTGTAAACAACAATGGATATGCTTTCGGTATTATTGTAGCAGGTTTTATTGCTTAGCGTCCCCGTTTTGCCCCGAGTTCCCCTATGTATCTCGAAGAGTTCTACATGGAACTCTGTGCGGAAAATATGACATATTTTTCACCTCAATCGTTACCGCGTTAATTTAACTTGTCTCGTGATTTCATGTATGAATTTACCCAAGTGATATGATCGCTTGCTATATTTCTTTTAAACGCTAACGAATAGCACTCGTATGGATTTTATTTATGTGTAGAGTACTGTGGCAGTCGCGGTGAGATTTGTGGTCCCGCGGGCGTCGGAGATGGCGCTTACCGGTCATACACCAATTTATTTGACGGCCGCACCGTCCATAAATATTTACTTTTGTTTAAATAAATATTTATTTAAATTAAGAAAATTTCTATTCAAATAAATTCAAATATATATTTAAACCAAATAAATATTTATTTGCGAATGCCCGTAAAATAATTTATATTTCTAGGTGTATAACCCGGATATGCCGTGGAATTTGGCTACATATCCGGACATTTGCAGATTTTTTTTTAGCCGTATGGGAAAATATTTGAAGAAGTGAATGCTTTAACTAATATACTTAAAGTAATCATGACACGATACGATCATCCTACCATATGTGATTTCTGAGCACTTTTCATGACTAATAATATGGCCATATCAATGACTAATAAATGGCCATATCACCCATAGTTTCCCGGTGATACGGTAAATTATTCGTTAGTATCGCCACACTAATTCACACATAGCATTATTCGAACGTTTGTCGTAAAGTATACTTAACAGCGATGTTTATAGATTCGCTCACCACTGGTTTCCACGCAATTTTATAAGCCTACATATTCCGTTTCTCTTGTTTGAAAAAAAAAAAAAAAAAAAAATTGATTGCATAGTAGATAAACTGAGTGAATTCCGAACCAAGGTGCGTGCGCGCACACGTCTACACGCCGGACACGGACACACCCACATACGCACGCTCGACGCAAAAATTTTCAAATCTGCGACCATGCGGATGTGCGACGTGAGAAAAAGTCCATAATCTTTCCGTGACAATTGTATGAACCGCAAATAAGTGCGCGCCCTTTGGCAATGGTTCGCCATAACGTTCCGTCCTCTTCCGTACACTTCGTTGTGCAAGCTCGTCGAAATTCATCACAGGTATCTTCATCAGATGTTCCTCGAACCCTATCCTGTTCTGAACCTCGAAAAGGCTTCAGCCCACAGCACGATGACGTCATTAAAACATCGGTCATCTCGAGATACACTAAATATCTCAAATTTTTGTCGAAGACCATTTCGACCCTTTAGGGAATACTGAAAAAAAAAAAACAACAATGCGATTCCCTTTTATCCCCCACGTATGCCGGTGACCCCAGCAGCGTCGCAGGGGAGCGCGTATAGTAGCTCCCCGGAGATAATCGAGAGGGCGGTAAGGCAAGAGAGTTTCACGACGTGTTGTAGGCTGCGCCCACACATGCACACTCTCCACTCGTCCTCTCGTCTCGCTCTCGCCCCTGTGTCTCTAAAAGTTTTGCAATCCGTATTTTATTTTTTATTTTTTATTTTTTTTCCACCACCAACTATAATACGAAGGAAAAAAAACCGCATTGCGGGAGCGCGCCTGAGGAGGCCACCCGGCGCAACATAAAATCGCCATTACCGCACGGACGCCGTTCTTTTCTTTGCTCTTTTTCTTTCTATCTTTTCTCTTCTGCGCTCACGGAAAGACGGGGTGGCAGCATCGGCGGCCTCGTCGGCGTTACGCCGAGAACGAGTTACGAGCGCAGCCCCCCCGAACGCCGTCTCCGCCGCTATATCCAGCGGTAAATAAATACGCCATTCCATCTCTCAGAGCCCCGGGGGGATCGAGAGCCCCGGCACCTCGTCGTAGAGCCCGTGTTATACCTATGTGCAAGCGCCGAAAGCGCGAAGGATGCATGCAATGGCTGTTGCGGGCCCGCGCATGGATACGGGTCTTCCGCGGCCTCCGACAGCATCGCACGTTCGGCAACTCATGCAACGGCGGTTATTGGCTGGGTGCCACGCAAAAATTCGGCGTCTAGGCGGCCTCGCTCAGTGGTACACCAGCGGTGATGGCGCGGGAATCGGCGAAATCGCAATGTACCTCACGTTGAAATGGGCCACAACGAGTATGTCCCGGTACGTGGATGAGGACTTCCGTTTAACATGGGGAGACTGAGGTTTTAGGCACTCATTCTTTAGAAGAAAGTGCCCGTTGAAATTCCCTTTCGTGGCTATAAGTATTGAAGAAATTTTGGTTTTAGTTACTTATATTTATTTTTAATTGGTCTGCATTTTATATAGATAGTTAATTATGCATATTTAAATAAATTGAATGATCTACGGGTCGCATTTTCAACTACGAGGACATTTGTTTGGTTCCTCAGTACTTTTAGACTGCGAAGACCGATTCAGTTGAAATCGCAATGTACCTCACGTTCAATAGTTCGATGAAATACACCGATCGAAATAACTGAAACTTAAAACAATAGAAAAAAAAGAGTACAAGTTTGAATCGATATTCCCGTTCTAAAATGCAGAACGGCAAACATTATTCTGTAATGTTAACCGTCCTTAATAATTAAAATGAATTGTGACTATGCAACCAATCCCCACAGTTGAACATTCATTAAGATGAAGTAATACGAAATAGTGGCTGCTGGATTACCGCTGTCCGGAAAGCATATTGACGGTTAAATTTGCAATATTCATTATAATCAGTCTCGACCCGCTGTGTATTCTCTAATACTACAGTAAACCCAGTTAAACTTCTTTTTTCATTTTTTAATTGCCGTTTGTTTCGCTTTCTATCCTCCTTGTCTATGAATGATATGAGGGAAATTTACATGGTACAAGGCGAATTGATTTACTCTGGCAATCATATTCCGTGCACAGACCCCGACACTACTCGTATACATTTGGCCAGGTAGTAACTTACATGTATGTACATAAAGTACTGAAAGAACGAACCGCTCCGCTACATAAGCGCGATTCTCTGACGCTGCTCGAAACCAATTTATCGAAATGACTAATAAAAATATCGTAACACGCAAGACCAGACAGGGCAGCTCGTACGTGAATCTCGCGATTGTTCGACCGGCCGAGAAGAAGTGAAAGAAGGGAATAGAAAACTGCAGCGGGGCGAGAGAGTTGGGGGAAGCAGAATAAGATGAGACGTGAACGATCGCACCGACCCGTCTCGGAGCTCGGTGCACCTCCGAGTAAGTACAAGTACGAGTGAGGAGTCTGACGCGCGTACGCAGTGTGCGGAACGAGGACGAGTGACGCACGACTGTAAGGCATTTTTACGATGGAACTAAACGGTTGTAAGTCACACAGGTTCTCCCGGCACTGCTCATCCCTTTGTTTTTGCCGCCGGCAGCTGAGAGTGGCAGCTTTTTGCAACGTCAACTCTCGCGACGTGGAAACGGCTTAATTCTACCGTGCTCGTCCACAGATCTCTGGCTGGTTGTACCTCAACATTTTCACACTTCCTGCCACCCGTTTTTCTCGCTATTATCACGCATCACTGACATATTAATGCTCCGCGACAAAAAAATTCTAAGGGCCGAGGGTGCACGGAAAAATTATTCGTACTTACAGGTAAATTCCTTTAATTGGTTCATTTTTATGAAGTTTCAAACCGCGATCACTTCAGGGAAACTACTTTCTCTAACCAGGACTTAAGAACTCTTTTAGGTCAACATTTTTTTACTTTTCTGAGAAACAAAATGACCAAATTTTTAATTATCTAGTTTGGATTTTTCAGTAAAGAGTTCTTTTATCCATTTTTTTTTAATTGCGACACAATTGTCGATGAAAAGATCTCTAAACTAGTTGACGAACATTTGAAATTATTAGTTTTTTTTTACAAAGTGTCCATTCACTCGATACCTTTTGTACCAGCGTATTGAAACGCATTATATACGCGAGTGAGTCTATCGTTGAATGAAACTGAGAGGTTGGTGGCTCGAGTTAACCATGACGAAGTAAACGAACTCATTCCACAGGGCCGCGGAGCGTAGTGTGTCTACCCTGTATATAAATACAAATAACTCATCGTGAGCTGTCAGTAACGGGGGTGCTCCGACCTCTGGCGCACACGCATCGATCGTTTGTATGTAACGAGTCACTTGCGAGTCTCGTCACTCCCGATCTGCATGCAGTTTCACACACAGTGCTCGGGTGTGCGTCATATTGGACGAACTGACTGAAAGGGCGAAAAGCACGGAGGGTTGCGGTATAAAAAAATTGGATGAAAAAGGTCGTAACAAGCGGGGGTTGGGCAGCCGGTGACAGTGGAACAACAAGAGGGAAAACAGAGAGATGGAAAGATAATACACGGGAATACGTGGGTGCGGGAGCGAAACGGAACGTAATGTACGATATGATACATAAACAGACCACAACCGAGGCAACTCTGTACAACGTGTGAGGATGACAAGCTGGCTTGTAGATATATGTTATATGTTTGCTGACGCATCATTTACGGGTTGCCTTTGACGAATTTCACGAGTCGATGTTTACACGGGCGAGACAGAAGGAAACGACGGGGGCCTGGAAAGCCCGGTTATACGGCTATGATATGCACGTGTACGAGTTTCACACACGCATTCGCGCCCACAGCGAGTATCAAACGAGTATAAACTCATGGGTTTTGTGTCTGTCCGGTTGCAGAGAGGAGTGCCGCTTTGCGTCTCTCATTCTCTTCCTCGATCTGTGCCTGCGGTGGCTGCTTTAACTCTGATACAATAGGAAAGTTCGTACGCCACAAACGTAATGAGCGACTAGACAGTGCATAATTAGTGACATCTCGACGCAATGACGCGACACAGGGTCAAAGTGAATATGGATCGATGGGGCAAGACGAACCAGTCGACACAAATGCGAATATAAAAAAATGAACTTCGTTCACCTAAGGTAACGGTACGAATGTTCTGGCGCAGCCGATCATCGGACACTCATATGCAGATTTGATTTACTCCGAATTTAAGTATTAAACATCCTATTTGACACTTGTAATAACATCTACAAACATTATTTGATGCACAGAAAAAAGTTATAAAAGGTTTAAGTCTAAACTGTTTTCTATTGTTGCATTTTGTTAAAAGACAGATTATATAGTGTCCGAAAATTAGTACTAGCGTTACTACATATGCGACTCAATAATCGGAGAGTTCGCGCAAGTAGGGTTAGCCAGTTTTCTATGTAGCTTATCTTCAGTATTGTTTCGAGTAAATATAATTTTTTCATTGATTTAATTAATACATGGCAAAGAGATTCTTTAAATAATATAAACTTGTTGCGTTCGTACATCGGAATTCTCGAAATGTATGATTAACGGAATTCTCGAAATATATGAACAACGAAATTTACATAATTTCCACAAGAACTTGAAGTTCCGAAGAAACTGAAATTCAATTCACGGTGTCTGAAGCCTCATTGAGATATTCGTAGACAAGATCCATTAATTGCCAACCCTTATTGTCCGTATTTTCAAGCGAGCAAAAAAAAAAAAAAAAAAAAGAACGAACAAAATGGACCACCGCGCGACGTCTGTGAACAAATATCTTTAAAATATTTCATCGCTAGGCCTTAAGTAATAAGTGTTATCTTCCTATTCCTATAGGAATTGATAACTACGGTTCCTATTCCTTCCACCGAAATTGAACTAACCTCCTGCAGTGTGAGATACAGGCCCAAACTTATTAAGGTCCCATTAAGGTGCCGAGTTAAAACGCACCCGACCATCTGATCTGCACGGATATACGCAGAGTTTGCATTACCAGAGAGGCCAATTTATGGTAGGGTTGCTCTCTAGTCTCGAGCCCGTCAAGCGCCATGTACTTTATTCCAGTGAGGAAAGCAATGACGCATTCTTGCGCTTCAACAATTTCGGCTCGTCGCGTCAGCACGGCCCCGAAGTAAACTTCGTCCTTCTGTTGCTACACTTTAGTGCGGGTCTGGTACGCGAAAGGCGACCTCGATTGTACATCCTTTACTTATCCCTCGAGTGGAGCTAATACAACAATGTACGCCGTTTAACCCCTAACTTTTGCAATAATTGGAGCCACTGCAACGTCACGCTATCGCGTCGATGAGTGAATATTGCGCATACTTCGGAGCAGTCAGGTTTGAGGAACAAAAATGTGTATGGAAAGTAACGCAGTTCCTATGAACAGCATTTCGGGACAGGACATGTGGGAACAATGCGCAAGCGATAGCGTTACGAAAATACAGCGTACAGCCGTGCGCTGTGACGGTATTAATAATAACACCAAGGGGCTTCGTAGCAAGTGTGGGCTTGAAGTTTGACATGTTAATTTGAGAATCCGACAGATATGACCGAGAGTTCTCGCTTCTCTCCGCCTCTACCGGCATTCCCGTCGCTTCTAAGACACACACGGATGAGCTCGGATACTCTGCCACTGGCTCGAACCTCAGTTCACAACTGTAATCGGCTTGAGCGGCGATTCCGTCGATGAATAAAGAGACCGTAACGAACGAAACGAAGAGGCGGCACCGCGTGGCTCAGACACAGTTGTAATTCGGTTGAGCATCCTTAACATTTGCTGCCTCACTCCGGACCGTGTTCCTCGGACGTCGTAACCTGTCCGATGCATTAACGTCTCGGCAGGGAGCGGCTTTATGGTTAGCAGATACACAGCTTCTCCAATACCGAGACCACAAACCGCATCTCGCAGCCAACTAGATTCGTCTTCACTACTATGGTCTATCATCTTCTGTGTGGCTACGCAACACTAGTGTAGCCCTTCCGCGACGCACTGTTACGCAATTGTACATTTATCGTACAAGCTGGGGAGCTGCCCAGGCTAACGTACTTCCCGCATAACCAAACGTAGGGGCGAATCTTCCTCTCGATTCAAGGACTTACGACACAGTAAGGGGTTAAAACGCATGCATATGTCGTGATTTTTTTTCTCGGTAAATATACGTCGATTCAATTTTTTTTAATATTCACGGAGGGTATTTTTGAGAATATTCAGGAAGTTTTCCATTCAATTTTATTGTTATTGTGTATTTTTTTGACCCATTGGCGTTAACAATTTCTTTTTGAGGTTCCTTTGCGGTGTCGCTGTTTCAAACTTACTTTATGAGAAACAAATTTTTTTTATTGTTTCTTAACGAAGGATATGTAGCGCGGTTCTTAACGAGGGAAAAAGTTGGGCCAATTGCGGCAATTTATTTATTGATTTATACGACCAATACAAGGAATGCAGTCCTAAAATTTTTTTTTGGACCGGCGATTACCACTGAAAAAAATCCCGATGACAGTTTCTCTAGCTTTTTCGACCCCGTCATATCCATCATCTTCAGTATTTCTCGCCATAGAACATGATAGACACCGGGGTTTTTGCACGTGATGCAAAAAAAATCACTTCGGGAAGCAAAAAAATCACTGTTTGAAAAGGTGCAAAACCACTAATTTAAACGGCCACGCACACGCATACGCACACATGATTTTTCAGTGTTTCGGAACGGTATCACTTCGGAATAGAATTGAAGCTTGTTGGTACATAACGCAAAGCGAAGAGAAGAGTAATGGGAAACGCGTCACAGTGTACGTCTGGTGGCAACATCTTCCGTCTTCGTCGGCTCTCTCGTCATCGGAGATGAGATCCGCTGTTGGCATGCGACGCGGCTTGTACGACGGGCAATCTTCAGATCCCGTGCGCGCATAACTAGCGAATGGAACCGAAACTCCTCATCAAACTCACGGGAGATAAACGTCGCGAGGTTCCGAGGATGTTCGCGAGCAGAGAGGAAGATACTGTGGTTGATTATGTGTACGGGAACGCGTAGTGAAACTCGTGATACACGAGAAATTTGCTAATTGTAAGATCCGGCGTTCGGAGCGTGTCCTCGTTCTCGAGACCTCTCTTTATGTTCCAATCTAGTTATACCGCTTTGGCTACCCTCCGAAACCCACCGTTTGCCCTCTAGTTTAAACGTTCTCGAATTTTATCGAAAAAAATCTGCAAAAAGCGATACAGAATCGCCTTTGATAATAGTCGAGTGCTTGACAATTGTTGATAAAATACGTGTGCAATGCACAGGTTTTTTTTAAAGTGTTTTTATTTTTATTTTAAACTCCCGTTATCACACTGTGCATGGCAACGGGAACTTAAAACCCAAGGTTTTAGTGTAAATATAACATCTAGTATTACAAATGCTCAAGCATTAATGTTGGTGGCCTCCGGCAGCGTCGAAAAATAATGTGGCGCAAAGAGAATTAATGCCAATTACGGATGGAAGCGAAATAAAAATACAAGGTAGAATCCTGAAGGTATAGAAAAAAAAAGGACTGGGTTAAAACCGAAAATAACGTGAAGAAAGATCTATAATACAGCAAAATAAAAGTAAAAAATTTGAACGAAGGTACACTGTTAATCAGACCTCTCTTGCCCGGCGACTAGCGATCCAGTCGGCCAGCAGGCTCCAAGAGGAAGCAGTAGAACCGATCGGGTTCTCCCGTTCATTTGATTTTTATCTTGCATGTGCTCCCGATGTCCCCCTTCAATACAGGACGGTATGTCCTGTATTGAAGAGGATTAGCCCGAGCCTAGCTACGGTATTGTCGGTGCCGCTGCTACACTGGACTACGGCCCTATTTTCGCTTGGCCGTGCTAATATCATTAACAGCATTCGTTAACGACAATGCAGGCGCTGCTACTGTTGGTCCGATGTGGTTCACGTTCTCGTTTTCGCGTTCGAGATTCTCCCGTACAGATTGTATCGATCCGGCCTTTTTTTGCCCTCCATATGTTTTGAGAAAACGGCCTGTAGCGTAGGCTTGAGCTACAAGCCGGTCCCGATATATAAGCCGAACGTATTATGCTAAAGACTCTGGGATTTCCTATAATTATCGTCGAGTCCCGCGAGCGAATAATTGAAGAACAACTTCTTCGCGTATACGTGTATAGCCTAGTGCGCCTTCGCCTTCCTAGCTTGAAGATTATATTCGATCGAGTCACGCGAGAAATGAGCGAGACCGATGCAATGACGTTGCAGGCGAAGAAGAAGAAGGCGAAGGGTACGTAAATTACCAGAGAAGAGCCCGGAGAGTGTTGAAACTACAGCTAATAAGTTCCCATCTGAGCGAGAGATGGTCGATCCTTCGTTGCGCACGATTCGCGTATAAAATTAAGCGTATCTCCGAAACTCGCTGTGCCATTTATCTAGCATCGTTCGCCAGGGCGCTTAATGTAGAGTCAGAATGGAGGAGTTGAAACGTGGAATTGATAAGTGTCGTCGACACGGCCTTTCTAACAAGTGAAAAGTTGTCTACGACCTGGCGCAGACGAGCTACGGTGAAATCCTGGCGGAGTATCATCGACGTATTATCGTGGCGTACTACGTTATACTGTACGAAACAAGCTCAACTATTAAGCTTTTCGTCGTCGGGCTGTGTATAACGCAGCTTTACACGGCACGGGAATATATTTTACTTGCTCGAAGTTTGCAACGTGAAGCTGGAAGAACGGCTATCCCATCTACCGTTCGTCATACGGCGTCGAGTTCCGCGTAGCGGTTGCGCGACATCCCGTGATTCATCGCGAGTATCGATTCAAGCCGCCAAATTAACTCGACACTCCGCAATCTAAGCCCCTGCCGGAGTCGTACACAGCTCTGATACATATATATATATATATATATATATATATATATATATATATATATATATATATATATATATATATATATATTTGGGTTTTTAAAAAAAGGACATTTAAAAAAAAATTTCCTTCCACCTCTTTGAAGCATAGATTTCGATCTCAAATTGAACTTCGCGAATGGCGGTACCTAGCAAAAAAATCCTATGCGTTGCTGCATTTGACGTTTGAACCCAAAAAATGCGGCACATTGAAACTTAATTGTAGACTTCTGGAAATTGGGTTTCTCGTTAATGTCGCTCGAATATCACTTGAAGTCTCAATACGGGCCTGCTGGGAGACAAAAAGGACTATCCCCGAAAAATCAAAGAGCGAATAGAGAATCACCGCTGAAGATATCCGACCCAAGGAGAAATTGTGCTATCGTTCCATCAGTTCGGCGTGCGCAGAATCCTCAAACGAAAAGCTGAGAACTCTGATCGGATTGAACCAAAAAGACAATAAAGAAAAAAGAACGTGTGGTCGAGAATTAACGATTTTTCGTATCTGGGTCCATTGTCGATTTATGTATGGGAATGCGTGTGGCTTATGCAATTTTGTTATTGCCTAAGCAATAACGAAATTGCTTATGCAATATGAACTGACGTGCAAATTTTAATGAAATTTTGTGATACTGATCTGAGCATACCAATGTGTAATCCATATATCATATCAGGAGATCGGTTATGACGCGGTATAATAAACCCATAAATTAATTGACCAAAGGAGAATATATTGACAATCAAGTATAAATTAACGACCGAACGGCAATCTCGGTCAATCTGAATAAAGTTGTCTCTGATCCACTAAGGCGAATGGCTATTCAATTTATGGTTATTTGTTTTTTAATTCAATTGGTGTATTTTTTATGATTGTTTGCGTTGTCCAAATAATTTAACTTCTCACAAAATCTATATTTTAAAAGGGTGGGAGGAAAAAAATGTGCTTTTTGAGAAACACCTAATATATCGGGCACGATAATATATATGGTTAAGAGTGGCGAATATGGACCACCGCTTCGGCATGGCCTTTCCGTGTTAAATGGGACTGCCATATTCAGCACTTTTGTCCTACAAGTTCCTCCTATATCCTTTCCGAAACCCTCGACGACAACGACCGAGCCGTGGCCACTCGTAATTAATTAATGCACGCAGACCGCCGTGACGTCCCTCCCACTTCATTCTCCCGAAATTAATTGGTAGATACGACGGTAGAGCTCATCGAAGCTGACTGGTAGCCACGGAGTTTCTGTTGCAATCGGACCAAGTCGATGAACTTCACCATGCGAGGGCTGTCATCATCTTATCGCACACGCCGATCCATTTTACCATACGCTCGCGCACCGACTGTGCGTGACTAATTGGAAGCGCCCATTTGATGTCAATCCGATATTGTTCTGCGAAAGGTCCTCGTGTTAATTAAATATAATTTTTATAAACATAAAAAGGCAGAACGGTCATATGAAATTTGTAAGGTGCCGATTGAAATTAATCAATAGAATCGTATGAATTTCAGGTTGTCGTAGAATTCAAAGAGAATCGTTATAAAGGTGAGCAAATCGCGGGAGGAGGTAAAAACCAACTTTGAATCCATGTTCTCGTTCGTCTCATACTTCACATTTTTTTTTCTTGCTAGAGCTGTCGACAGCAGACTGTGGCTAGGGGTTGTTGAAGACATCCCCTCGGCTACATGTACCACCTACTTATATACTTGTGTATACATTCGGCATTCATGACGATCCGGCAAGCGAGCGGGTGGAGCGATAGCGTGTTGACCGTTAATGAGCTATGAATGGACAGCTGGTCGGTGAGTCACGCGTGTGTCACGGTCTCCGCAGGGTGTCACGCATGACATTGGGCCCTACATCGTAATACCTTTAGATCATTGGAACCGACCATTCCCCATTAGCCATTCCTTCATTATCAAAATATCCTCGCCTGGTCACCCAACCCGTCCACTTATCTTGCATTGACTAACCTGCGATTCATTAAAAAAATATATGGGCGCCAGCGCAAATTACATATTGCATTCGTATGTTTCACATGCTTTCATAAAGTTTTTGTATGAATAAGAAATAAACGATAAGTCTCATTTTACGACAATTAAGACACCCTGTGTAAAGAAGTTGATATTGTAATAATATAAATGTAATAATATAAATAGAAAAATTATTTCCTTGAAGCCTTTTAAGCATTTCAAGAAAATATCGTAAAACGGACTATCACATTAGTTGTTTTTACTAAAACATGCGCCGCATGATTGCCAAGAGCGAAGACGTCACCTGATTAGAGTAACAACAATGAACAAATATTATAACATGCAATTAATACAATTATAATTAACATCGGGTCGGACTCCAATATTTTATTGGTATGTATTTAATTACTTTTTATAATGCAGCTTAATTTTCTTAATTTCATCAATTTTACTTTTTTCAAACTTGTTTGAGAATTCTTTTTTTTTGCAGTTGCGACTTTTTTATAATATAAATTATATACAATTTGTTACAATATGACGATAGTAAATCTTCTGTCTTCCTAATTAAGTCTAAAACATGCGGCAAATAACTTACTCTCATGTTTCTTTCAAGCGCAGTCGTGTCTAAGTACTCGTTACACAATCGTGCGTCCCCTCAAAGCATGCGCGTACTTACCTTCATTTCCAGTCGGGAGTTAAACAAATAAGACGAAACAAATAATACTCACTCTGTCGCGAACATTTCATTAACATCACCGTAGCAACTTCTGTAACACAATTAATCCATAACATGTATAACACTAAAGCCTCCGTTAACTTATACTCCGCGAACTTGTGCACTTTGCCCAACTCAGCGAACAAACGCCAAAACTGTGAAATTGTATAGCTCTCTCAACAGAGCTACTCCACCTATTGGCATGGTCATGCCCATGCCAATAAAGCACTCGTTAATGTACACAATGACATTGCGAATTATGCAGTCGAGCAATTAGAATCGAAAAAAAAAAAAAAACTGTGATGAGAGAGCATCGGTCCTTATGGAAACGAAACAGCCGATTACAATTTTTCCAAAGCTCAATTCCCGCCGTGTCGGGGGTGGATTAAAGAAAGAGCGGAAACGACGCTCCCGAAGACAGCAGCATCAGCCGCGGTGGAATGCAATTTCCCGCGGGGTATATTCCACTGCTGGAAGAAGTCGACGAAGACTTTGTCACAGAGAGGGCGGGGAACGCACACACCACTGTCTCCCTCGCTTTCTTATCATTCTCTTGAACGAAGCATTCTCTTCACTGTGCGCTAGAGCTATATCGGAAGAAAGGCGTTTGCCGCAGGCGAATCTATCCAGGGCGCGGTAGTATAGCTACTATAATCCGCAATACTTTTACCGTTGATCTTAGAAAATCGGTTTAATTCTGGTGGCGAGAGATTCGAACGAGTAAATTTCGTCTTGCGATAACTCACCTTCCTCGAATCGAATGAGAAGGAGGCTGAGCCACCCACCGCTATGGCTTCCGATAATTGTGAAAGAACTTGAAACTCTGTCGGAGGTGACGTTATACGATTTTCTGCGAGTTCTCCATCCTCTCTACTGCATTGACGAACGATATCATTACTTTTATTCTGCGCAATCAGCTCACGGTCGCATCATTATCCGGATACATATTCTATCGGTTTGATATGTTCGGGGTAAAATCCTTAAAATGAACGCATGTATATCGCCTCTTGTCGTGGTAGAAGTACTTGCATGATCAAAATGTAAGTGAAATTTTCTGAAAATCACCTTATGATAATGTAACCATGTACCCTTAATTCAGTGCACGCTATAGTTCGTCCGATGTGAGTGATTGCCGCGAGTACCGGGTAAGAGTTGATGAGAGGCATCGACTCTTCCGAGTATCCGATACTCTATCGAGTACCGGATGTACTTGCAGATTGATACACATTAGATATTACATGTCACCTCGCCCGTTCCCTCACAACGACGGAAGCTATTCGAAAGAATCGTGAATTTATAATTAATTATCAAAATCGTAGAATAACACGGGACTTAATGACTGAACTCAAGAACTCAATTTGCGTTTGTATCAACTTTCATCATCAGCTCTATTCCGTCATATTTCAAAATCACATTTGCAGCTTACAGGGATAAAGAAATAGGAGCTTTTTCAATCGGGTCTTGTTATGTGTTATGATCGTACATGATTACATTTTGCAACGGTTACATACGTTTCTTTTAATCATCTTTTAATCATCTCACAAAATTACATACATCAACGACAATTCTTTGCCTACTATCACAAACATAAAAAAATGCTATCATACCCGAGCGTATTTTTTTTAACGTGAAGAGACATACACTTCCTATTTAAATAACAATCACGAGAGTAATTTGAATAACGCTTACTACATGTATAAAAAAAA
The DNA here is from genome assembly GCA_964017025.1 of Stenichneumon culpator. Classification (NCBI taxonomy): domain Eukaryota; kingdom Metazoa; phylum Arthropoda; class Insecta; order Hymenoptera; family Ichneumonidae; genus Stenichneumon; species Stenichneumon culpator. Next base: position 15,044,425 of record OZ024776.1, read on the forward strand.
ACGACAATCCTTGTAGTACCAAGAGTCAGTAGATCAGCGGTCTACTTAGATTCAACGTGCTCGAGTGGCAGTCGTTTGCACAGACGGCAGAGAAAGGTCCTCCGGTTCGTGCGGCTTTGCCGTGCTCGCCGCGCCAAACGCTGACCACATGTGGTATTACTATAGAATATACCTGCCACAATACGCTGTACGTACGCGAAAGAGCGAGAACGATGACGCGCGGAGAGGATTGCTATGTTTCTGCTGGCGGTACTGGCCGGCAGGCCTGAAGACCTCGAGTGGCCCGCGGGGCTGCACAGTTCGAGGAGGAAGTCTCGAGGTCCTTTCGCCCTTTCGCAGTGGTACCGATGTGCTGCGGCCTGGCCGGTTTGTTTGGCCCCTTGGAGCATCGCCAAATAGGAATTGGCTATTCACCAAGCCAATGGTACCTGAATTACCGCTGCTGCACAGCGTGCCGAGAGGCGTGCGCGCCCCCGACGCCACACCGACTACCACTCTGTGGGCTCGCGAGCGAGTTACCATTCACCCTCGACTGCACCATAGGGTACAAGAGGCCGGCGCGTTCACTGTCGTCGTTGTACATAGAGTGTCGGGGTTCTCCGTGCTTGTTACGCGTCGTGTATTCGATTATCTGCGTCGTGGTTTATTACCAAGCTAGTAGTTGACCCCCGTCACGTCGTCGCCTAGGTTCGCGCCCCTCGTCGGCCTGCACACGGCGCTTCGTTCGTTCGGTATTCAATACTTCTCCCCATTCTCGTGTCCGTTCGTCTGTTTCACGATCGGCTCGGATAGCAAGGATTTTATATCGGATTTCTATCGCGACATTCATTACGGGCATGTGTAATTCTGCGGTCGGTAACAAATCGCCGTCCCTATTTTCGCCGACACTGTTGGTATTTCGGACAGAGGCAAACTAGGTTTTTATGCATCTGCCTTCGCACACTGCCTTGAGCGCAGTGTGCCATTGAAAATCTCGATTATATGCACGAAAAATCGTATTATTGAGATTAAAATGGAAAATATTGTGTTGGGAGTGAAATGATTGTTATATTCGTGATCAGCGGATGAAAATACGTGGAATGTAGCCTTGAAAAAAAAAAATGTCGCCATCATTTTTTTTACCACTGTGCACTTCAGCTTATTCTTCACTTCATATCTGAGAGACGCTGCTCTTCTTCTGCAGATAAGTTGCGATCTTATAATATCTTGTATCTTACATTAATTATCATATATTAATTCCATGTCCCCGTCTCGTCGGTGTTGCAGCCACGTCGAACTTCACAGCCTTTTTTTAGTGCCAATGTATAACGGAATTCTCTCCATCGTAATATCAAGCCGGCCCACAGCAAGAACATCTTTCATAAGAATTAATCAGAGCTCATAAATCCAGAGTACGATAATGTAACTTTATCACATTATTAAGTCGCGAACAGTAGAAAAGACCAAAGGTTTGCATAAAACAAGCAAAGCTGCAGGCATCGAGTTTCAAACATAATAAAAGTAAATGTCGATGGATCGAATTGCATTTGAATCACATGAACTACTCTACTAAGAATCATACCTTATAACCGTGATAACTTAGGAACGAGACGAACCAACAGTGCAGTCACGATCTGCGGTTCCGACGCAGCTCGTCAATCTATCGTTATCGATGCGCCTACAAAAATATTAACATGTACTATTGAAAACGTTTATTCGTCGAGCAGAGCAAAAGGTAAGCGCTCTTCACAGATCAGCAGGCATAACCGGGTTATATTGGTTCGGATCCGAACATTTCAACTTGTTGAACCCACAGCAATGCTTCACAGCGCAATCCCGAGTGACTGTATAAAGTGAATATAACGCTTCAAGAGTTGGAGCTGGTTGCCGTCCGTTCACCAGCTGGGCATTCCTCCTTCGAGCTTCGCGTCCGTCGTCACTTGGTTCCGTTGAGCGGACACAACGGCGCTTCGCGTGAATCTATTCTACGACAGAAGCGACACAGACTCCGTCCGTGCGGATACGAAGCGGGAGCTTCGATCGCCGGGGAAGCCCGTCGTTGAGTCTGTGCAAAAGAATAAGCGAAGAAGAAACAAAAGAGTGCGGGGTTGAGCTTCCTTCAGGCAAGAGAAGTATAGGAGAATAGATAGAGTGCAGTAGCCGGCGTTTGCGCGAGCGGTATAGCGCCAAGGAGCTGAGAGGTAAGTCGAGGAACCGAGAACAAAACCCAGAGGTGCCACTCGCCATGCTTTATATGTATATATATATGTATATATATATATATATATATATATATAGTATACTTATACAGCACCGTGCAGCTTGAGACGCGACGGAAGAAAAATAGAAGCTCTCGTCCGAGACGAATTTTCACGGCGCGACAAGTGCTCACCGTCCCAACCCTTCACCCACTCATCCCACGGCGACTCACCTTATTCTCCGTTGTATATTCGAAGGATTTCCGTTAATGAAATAATTAAAATTACAAAGCTCCGTTAGAGCTCCGCTTAAGTAAGCTTCGCTGTGAGTTTTTGTCTCAATCCGCACAGGAAACCTCTCGACATTTCGATGTATATTCGAGTCTCCGCCGTGGCTGTTGGGTGGGTTTTCTACCATTTTTTTTTTTTTTTTTTTTTTTTTCATCGTCGCAAGGCGATAACAAGACTGTAATATGATAATGGAATTCGCTTGTTCGAATCAATAGGTTTTGAAGAATACTTTACGCAGCAGTTGCATTACCAATTCAACTACTCTCCAATACCGCAACTGTACGACTTGTACGGGTGTTGGTGATGACTCTGCCGATCTGCCTGCTTTCGAGTGGTCGGCATATGTTTTTGCAGATTTTTTTAGCGTGTTCTATGGTGATCAGTTTGTTACGGTGCGTTATTTTGCGGAAGTGTCCCGCTCGTGAAATCGTTTGCGTTTTGATGACTGCTGTGTGTTTATTTAGGTTCAGTTTATTATCGAGTGTGATGCTTATCATGTGGTAGGTATTTGGCGGATATGCCCGGTTTAATATGCCTACTGTAATATTGTTAATTATATGGGGAATTATCTGTGATGGAACGGTCGAATAGTAGTAGCTTAAATTTTACTGGATTCGGTTTTAGACGCCATTTGTTGAACCAGAGAATTGTTTTTTATGATAGCTCTTGTAACGCAAGAGTTCCGACTTTTATTGTTTTATTGTGAGCAATTAGGGCTGTGACATCTGCGCATTGAAGAATGTAGAGATTGGGATCGGTGTATGTCAATGATCAAGTATTCATCCAGTAGAATCAAGCTTCATGGATGATTTTGCACATTTACATCGCTACCGATCACAACTCTACTAGAAAAAATCTCTGCCCAAACAACTCTAAGAAAGAGTTTCAACTCTAAGAAGAGAAACTCTAAGAGAGAAAGAGTCCGGCAGAGTTTTTTTTAACTCTACCGGAATTGAAATAAAACTCTACCGGAACACAAGGCCAGACGGCAGCCGTGTATTCCGTTAGAGTATTATTCCAATTTCGGTAGAGTTTTATTTTGATTCTGGTAAAGTTTTTTTTACTTTCCAGTAGAGTTTTCGCTAGCCTTCTAATACGGTAGAGTTGTTATCTGGTAGAGTTGTGAGTGGTAGAAATGTAAATGTGCCGATAATTCGGGTCAAATCGTCGATACAAAATTATAATAGAATCTATCGATTACTCTCATGATAATCAGGGAAATTATTTAAATATCAAAAGCATATATTTTATTGGGCACGGTTACGTCGAACCATATAGTTGTCGGCATTTCTACTGCAGACTCATGTAAAGACGGAAAGAGGAAACTGTCGTATCCACTCGGCGTTACTATATTCGACCCCAAATATGTCTCAATGGTAATTATCCGTTGGCGCCCTTCTCAGATTACATAATCACAAGCGAATTGTCGCATACACGTACTTTTCACCCCTTCATAGTTAGCTTTCCTGGAAACTCTGAAACGTCATAGAAACGGAGAGATATTGTACAAAAGGCGCATAAGTTACACGAATATCAGTTACTTAAACCGACACCGCCGAGCTGTTAAGTAATCTACGAGACTCCGACGAGCGAGCTAATCTCCGTACGTCGAGACTCGGTCCATAGATCTGCGCGGTTAAGTATTCGGTAATTGACATAACCTCCTCGATTGTAGGTACTGCGAGAACGTGTTAATCACCTTGCAAAGAGAACTTAAAATATAATTTCCGTGAGTACCGAAGTATCGTTGAGTCCACATTTGCTCTACATACTCTAACACATGCGACGGGCTACGAAATCTCCAGTATCCTCTCAACGCATCGCTTCTATCCAAGGCGGTGTTAGCTGAGCCAACGCAAAGGGCCAACGCCTTGACGCGAAAATGATACCGCCCTTACGTTTCACTCAGCGCGAATTTACCGCAAGCTTGCCAGGACACAACACTATCCTTCTTGTTTAATCTTACGATATTACGCGCTTAGAGTGAGCGGGTCGCCGTGTAATTGATATCCGTTTAACATCCAAGATACTGACAAGTCCTGCTTGAACTATCAGGCCGATGATTACGCAAGAGCTCACGACCGTAAACTAGAATCTACCTTCGATTTTTATTTAATCAACCACATTTCTTTTTTTCGGTCAAGCGATTCTCGCGATTCTCGCGATTCTACATATTAATCTTTAATCCGGGACAACCCGATGTATATTTTTCTACCTCCCCACACGTTTTCACCTCTCGAGTCGCCGAATCTACGAAATTTGACGTAAAATTCATCTGACGTAAAATTCATCTATGGGGAACGCTCTTTGCCAGCAATGTTATGGGGAAGCCTTAATATACTCTTTATTAAGTAATAATTTGATTAGCATGGTTCTGCGAAGGCAATGGTGGAGATTGGATAGGAGCAGAAGCGGCGAGCGTCATCTCCAGGGAGAAGAGAGCGCCTCGGGGAGTTCGGGTGCGCTGTTTCGATAGTGAAAAAGACACAGACAAAAAACCAGTATCTCGTGCAGGCGGCGACTTCGAGCGTGCCGGGTGCGTTGCTTGCGTGATAGGAACGCGTTAAAATATCGACGAGCCTTGAGAGCCCCGGCATTTTGAGGCTCTTCCTAACTCGCTTATTTAGTAAAAAGGACGAAGACCGCGAGGACGATGGTTCTAACCCGGCGCCTAACGCGTATTTTCACCTCGTTAAAACTTTACGAGCTATGAGAGACTTTGCAGCCTCTCTCGCGCGACTTTTTAGCCGCTACGGCACCAGCGCCGTATTTTCTGTTCAACCTTGCGTTTACCTCCTCCTTCTTCCCTCGGCAAAAATCATCCCTCGAGCACACGCAGATATGGTAAACGGCCTAGTTAGTGACTGTGTGAGAAAGACTATTCAATCAGGCCGTATGGATTCATAAGATTATTCTTATGAAACAAGCTGATTTTCTGATACCGCGGTCCATTGGTTTTTTATCAAATGGTGGAGAGACCGACCGTTCTAAAGGAACCCTCGTCACAATCAAAGCCACTGGTTGTAACTGAGCAGTCAACATTTTACTTCAGTCATCCATAAGACCAAAGTACTCACTGCCGCGTTCACGCTATTGTAAATATTCTGTTCGGATGCCGCTAGATAGTAAATATTCAGTTGCTGCACCAATATTGTACTTGTGATTGCTTGCACTCACGATTTATTTTTTAGAGACAAACATCAGAAACCCACTCATGTGTTATTATTATTCCCAAGATTCAATCGCAGGAAGAAAGTACAACCATTCAAGAAAAAATCTTAGATGTAAGAATAGTATCGGCGAGTATATCAAGGACCTTTGATTTATTACTCCTTCACAGACCTGCTAAATGACAACTCTTTTTGATCATTTATATTTATTCATACCATTGTCATCATTGACAATTTTTGATTGAATTATCGATACTTGCCATCTTATACCTACAGATGTTAAAAAAGACGTAAATTCGGAACGATGCACTTTAAAAATCTATAAAGATTCAATCGCAGGAAGAAAGTACAACCACTCAAGAAAAAATCTTTTATGTAAAAATTGTATCGCCGAGTATATCAAGGACCTTTGATTTATTACTCCTTCACAGACCCGCTAATTGACAACTCTTTTTGATCATTTATATTTATTCATACCATTGTTATCATTGAACATTTTTGATTGAATTATCGGTACTTGGCATCTTATACCTACAGATGTTAAAAAAAGACGTAAATTCTGAACGATGCACTTTAAAAATCTATAAAGATTCAATCGCAGGAAGAAAGTACAACCATTCAAGAAAAAATCTTTGATATAAAAATTGTATCGCCGAGTATATCAAGGACCTTTAATTCATTACTCCTTCACAGACCCGCTAATTGACAACTCTTTTTGATCATTTATATTTATTCATACCATTGTTATCATTGACAAGATGTTAAAAAAAGACGTAAATTCTGAACGGTGCACTTTAAAAATCTATAAAAAATCAAAGAGGCCCCTCTCAAGTAGTACCACAAATTGGCATATTTAAAAAGTGGCCCGGCTGATAAAGAATGCCTCATAATCATAATTTCTCGGTTTTGTCATTTTCATTTGATAGTCAATATAATAATCCTGTGAGACACCGCCGAGGCATCCCGACTTAGGTCGCTCGCCCTCGTATTGACAGTTTTTGTGTTCTCGAATCTTTTTCATTCACATGTGCGGTGCTCTTTTGAAGGTTCTGGTGCGGCCTTCACGCGCACACCCGAGCGTTATACGCTGTGCTTCGATATCGTGTCGATTTTCGAAACCGTTGCACACGTGTAAATTATTCCGATTCTTCCGAATTAAATAATCTCGATAAATGCACCGTTCTGCATAGATTGTCTGTAATCTCGTTGTGGTACTTTTTCCGCCATATCAAGAACTACTTTGCCGTTTTAGTGATTTTTCCGTCATTTATCAAAAATCCGAAGTGAATAATCCCCTGCATCTCGTAATTATTTTACGCTCTCACGTCGACGGGTGTGCACTCAACCGATGCATTTTGCTACCGTCAACACGGTCGCTATGTTCGAGCGGACGGTACCAATAATTTTCGCTTGCGTTATCTTGTCTTCTCGATGCATTTTCGCATGCTATTTTCGGGGTTCTCAGCCAATTGTTTCGATTTTTATCTTCTCGCCTAAATTAGAATTTTTGCTGTTCTCGTTATAGCTGTCGACTAAATTAAGTTATTCGTTGAAAAATGATCGCGACCCTCCCTACCTCACCTGCAGCCTGAGCGGTCGTGCATCCACAATCTAAAAACTGAGAAGTTCCGTTTCATCGCATACGTGTGGTTGTCCGTAATGTTGAGCCCAACATATAGCGGTTTCTGATTCGGGTGAAACGAAAATTCGTTTGTCGCGGAATTGAGTCGAACTTGTCTCGATTCCCAGTTTATACAGGTTTGACAAAAAGTCAAACCTGTATAAAAGTTTGAGACAAAAAGTAACCCGTGCCTGCCTGTTTGCCTTTTTGAGATACTTTTTGAGATACCGAATATTCGTTCTCGATTGGTTTAGCTGAGTTATGGTAAAATACGTCACAATATATATACCTCTTGAATTACACTATTTTCACATAACACAAATTACATAAATGTGACCGGGTATGTGCAAGGGGCGAAGGTTTTGCCGGCTAAGTTACTTTGCATGTGATGACAAAGTAAAAATAACTATGGCGAGGATCCACAGAAACGTATTTCATCCTGCCCTCTATATGTTGAAAGGCGTATCAACGCATTGACGTAATAGCGCGTCGTAAAAAATGCAATGACGTAATAACGCCTAATAACAAATGCATTGCCGTAATAACGCCTAATAATAAACGTATTGACATAGTAACCGCGTATTAACGCACTTACGTAGTAAACAGTTAAACGGTATACTACTGGGTTGACCTTACAATGAAGAAATCGATAAGAGTTTCAGAGCGATCGGGGAATGGCGATGGAGAAGCGAATCTTGTTAATTTGAACAAGTCACCTGGCACTCGAGACTCACTCACATCGGATGTCATAGGGTTTGAAGGGCCGGATGGGCGCAAGCTCTCACGGAAACCTCTCGACGAACTAAAGAGCCAATAAGAAATGACGCCAGTAGATGGTATAGTATCTCCGGTAAAAGTTGATGGCTGTTCCATTCTACACTCTAAGGCTTGTTCCCCTCGTCCTTTCTCTTCTCCTTTCTTCTTCACTCTTCCTTCACTCATCTCCCATTTCTACCCGTATAGGTGCTGTTGGCGAGTTCCTCCCGTAGCAAACACCCTATAATCGAGCCTGTCGTCGAAGGTTCGGTTTCCGATTCGTTCTAGAAGCACGTACCGCACGTCAAACCAGTAGAGATGGCAGCGAATGTCATCAAGTGACAATACGCAATAAGGAAGCCGCGATGTTTTTTTTTACTCTAAGCTGTTATTCATTCGTGTTATGTCATCTTGTCTTGCATGATCGTGTCGGCATACAGACGGAATTTGTATTTCGTAATACAATATATTTAATTCTTCAATGCGTAACTCTATTACATTACAATCTAAAAATGCAACAAAGGAGGCCAAAATTGCCGCCAGGAAGCATGCTGGACACACTTTCAGATGCTATTAAATAAGGTAATGTGACGTTTATGCCAAATATCGCGCGGCAATTCCTAACGGCATTATATTGAATGTATTTTTTCACGCTGATCACGAATTTACCATTTATTTTACTCAAACATGAATATTTAATACGCTCGTATCAATCTTTTCCTATATCGTCTCCAAATAACATTTTTGAGTTCTTCATTTGAACTCGATAAATTGATTTTTATCACCAGATAAATCGCACACAAAAAATTATGGGTTCTAAGCAATCAGCGTATAATAACGGGCGTCATAATTTTGTTTACGTCAAAAGGATTTTCTGAACTGTAATATATAGAAACAAATTTAGGAGTCCTACTTCGAATTGACTCAGGTACGTAACTTAAACACTCTCGCTATGCTCGACCGAGTCCGTTCCGCTCCAATCTTCGCTACCAAAACCTCGGGAACTCCGCGGCTCATTCGCCCTTTCCTCCCTTCATCCGCCCGCCTTCCCGTATTTTTTTTACCCCTTATCCTCGTCTACTCATCCTTTCCTTAACTTTTGGCGGTATAAATTATCGAACGATATCCGCGACGGATAAATTGATTTTTATCACCAGATAAATCGCACACAAAAATTCATGGGTGTCAAGCACTCAGCGTATAATAGCGGGCGTTATAATTTTTTTAACGTCGAAAGGAATTTCTGAACTGTAATATATAAAAACAAATTTAGGAGTCCTACTTCGTAACTTAAACACTCTCGCTATTCTCGACAGAGCCCGTTCTGCTGCAATCTTCGCTACCAAAACCTCGGGAACTCCGCGGCTCATTCGCCCTTTTCCTCCCTTCATCCGGGCGCCCTTTCCTTATTTTTTTTACCCCTTATCCTCGTCTAGTCATCCTTTCCTTAACTTTTGGCGGTATAAATTATCGAACGATATCCGCGACGGAGAGGCTCGCTGGCACGGAGTTTTCCGTACGATAATAATTCCGTATACCTGTATTTATACTGTGCTACTGCTGCTGCATGAAATCTGTACGCGAGATGAACCGGATCGTCGAGCGTGAGAAGGACACGAAGAGGAAGGGAGGGGGAAAGAGAGAGGAGGCTATAAAAGTTCGCAGTCACGTGTAACTGGGCATACATCATCGCGACATCCACGAGTGAATAATCGTCCAGTATGACAATTAATTACATTTTTTGGCAAAACCTGAATATCATATATTTCTCACTTTACGTCGTAGTAAAGTTCTCAGGGGGAAACTCGTTTTACAGCGACGTTCACTCGTTATTTGTTCTTTACATAGCGTGACCGAAACCAGAAAGTCGTATTCTCTACGATTACAGACAAAAATTGTGCCGTTTTGATTTGACACGCAAAACAAGAAACAGAATGGAAAACATTATTATAATTTTGTTTTGCTCCTTTATTTTTCCGGCCGTTCACAAAACTTTCCCTGTCAGGAACTCAAAATAGTTTTACTACGCGCCAATCTTTTCTTGAAAGATCCAACTGTAGTGTGCAATCTTGATTTATCAGCAAAGTTATAATTTAGTATATCTCCAAAGCACTAAAAATATAGCCCGAGAAATTTCTGGCAATCTCAAAACAGGGATTCACCACTCGTACTAACCTTGCACATCCAATATTATATTTTTTGGTGCAATCATATTGTATACTACCACATATACTAAAAACTATACAAACGGCAGCCCCATTCGTTTCTCACGTTAAAAGATATTACGAGTCGTCATTTCACCCACCTCGCCATCTCACCCTGATTTGGCCTATTTTAATGCTTCTTCGATAAATTCCATTCGTCCAAAAACGACGCAACGTCAATGACAATGATTCACATAAATTACATGAATTCAGCCTCAATTGCTTAAGTTTCAAGGATACGGTGACTTTGTTTTAGAGCAGGAATAAAAAAAAAAAAATCATGGACGAAATCCGAGAGTTCAAGGACCCAACCCAGGTCGACTCTGTATCGAATGCCTCATATTGTCCAGTACCGTTCTCTTTAAGTGTTTCCGTGACTATGAGCGTTTCACATGTCACGCGCCGAAAACCACATGGCTGCCGCGACCGCCACCACCACCGCCGACGGGTAACCAACGGCTCCATACCCGAACAATGCAGGGGTAGCCCAGTAGTGCGCACGAGTCTACAACGTTTCTCTCTACAACGGTTTTCTCGAGTTACGACCTCGGACCCGTCGTCACGGGGCCGTCCGCTCGTTCGATTAATTAATTAAGCAGTTAATATTAATTCGCCCTACGGGAAATCCGGCTATGTGAGGAAAATGTGAGCTGGCTAGGGGTCGTGGTGGCTCCGCCTATCTGCGTGTTCCGGCTCAAGCTTCAGTCCAAACTCGAACATTCCGCAGAGCGTGCTCGCTCGCTGGTGGCTGCATAGATCACTGACGGGCAGCCTTGGCAAGTGCAATGGCACGAAATCGTACGGAGTAGATACTTGGTGGGTTGCCTCCTGCTCCAGCATAATGCCCCGTGTTCTAATTGTACAGCACGCTGCAAAAGGAAGCGTGTTGTTTCAATACACCTTACGCGTAGTAATCGTGTAATTACTTCTCGTTGCGTATTGATTTCCATCAAGGCGGATGAGGTGTGTTGTTGGCACACATGTAAAACTGGGTTTTTGGCGCAATTGATTCGTCGACCCCTTGACGTATTATGTTCTAAACTACATGGGAGCTATTCCATACGAATTCAGTTACTTTTTTGACCTCCGATTTGCTCCATAATCGGAAATAATTTTGTACAAATTGGAGGTACTCGCTCTGAAATGTTTGCAGGTGTTTAAATCTGACATTGCAGGAAATATCGTATTTTTTAAGTCAAGCTATCTCGAAAACTTTAACCCACAAAGAAAAGTGTGTGATGATAAAAGTTTTAGTTTTATCATGTGTAATGGTCGAGCGAAGATTTCAGAGAATTACTCATTCAGAGAATTACTCGTGGCCGATGCTATGACGGCTGATCCAGATGAGTGATATAAAATATGGTTATCTTCAGGATTCGATCCCAGGTCAGTCGGTTACGAATTAAGAGTCCTGAGCACTGCGCATTCGGCACTTGCAGAATATTTTTGAATATATGTTGATGACATTAAAACATTGCCAGAGTGGCAAACAACCCCACATTCCACAGTAAAAAAATAATTTGTTGAGAGAAACAATTTTTAAATGTGTAACTCAGTTACTACTGGTATATCTACAACTCTTAACTTTCTCATTACATTTTTTTTTGCGTGAAGCTACGACATTACGGAGGTATTAAATTATGAACCCGATAGATATAGAATTTGTTATCTAGTGGAATAATTGTATTAATTTCGAGAACCTCTTTTAATAAGGGATGATGATTTTCACTCTATCCTTGAGTGACACACATAGCCAGATGTAGCGGCGCTGAATTTTACCAAACATTTTTAGAGGTCAATAAAAGGGTAACATGACCTCAACAATGTTTCATCCATTTTTCTCGAAGACGATTTAATGGAAGCAATTTTGGTGAACGTGTAATTGATTTACGCAGGGCGGCCCCTTTGCCAAATCCAATTCCGTTAAGTCATCTGTAAGAGAAATAGGATCAAAATTTCTGGCTCTCTCCCGCTCGTACTCACAAGTGCGTTCAAGGGGGAAGGGGATCTTAGCCTCCCCTTGGAAACATTACTGCTGTCCCATCACCCCTCGGGACTTATCTGTTCACAAATTGCCCTGTTTTATGTAAAAATAATACACGAACAAATCATTTCTTCGTGGAAAACTCATCAACTTTTACAAGTGATTGATTCATTTAGCCCAGGTCAGTCCAGTAAACGTGTAATAAAATGATATGACATTTCTACTTTAAGCATGAGCAACAACTCATAAGCATTAATTCATTCTTCCTATTTTTACATACTTGTGTGGTAGTGCGGTCCTTAAATTTAAACATTTTGAATTTTCTAGGGGCAACTTAAAAAAAGAGTACTCTCGTTTCAGCTGTTGAAGAGAATTAGGTAAATAAAATAATATGTTTTACCTTTTGACCATTGTAGGAATTTATTAACTCCCTTTACCAGAAACGACAAGCCGGCGGTTTGTTATTTAACATTTATTACAACAAACATATCTTTTCAAATGAAATAGTTGGTTATTTTTCCACGACAGATTTTCACCTTTTACAACATTTTGTAACTATTAGCAATAATTGTCGAAAACTTTGTTTATTTACCCCCCGTTATACTTTAGAAGTGCGAGGTCACTCTAAGGAAATCTCGAAATTTTCATTTTAACTTTTAATTTAGACGTTCCAAAATGTTTTATTTTTTAAATAGCCGGTAGCGACCTCTAAAATTGCATTAATTTCTGGAACCCCTCGCACATCGTATTTTTATTTTATACCTCACGATAATACGAGCTGGCCCTAGAAAATTAAAAAATGTTCAATTGAAGGACCACCCTATTGTGTGTATTGTGCGGTAGTCGCAACAGCCATTGGCCTTCGGGGCTATTAGCATCATCGAGTCATTCAGCCGTAGAGAGTTCTCCATGGATACAAGCAGTAGACACTAGAAGTACGAGCAAGCTTGGTCGAGTCTGAACGAACAAGCAAGGAGCAAGTCCGAGAATACGCGGACAGTAAGAGAGAAAAGCTAAGTGAGCTAAGCACCGGCCAGTCTTACGTTCTCGCCACGAATCCTCTTTGCCAAGCCCAAAGTGTACCTCCGTTGGGTTTCGGCTTATGGCTTTCATCTCCTTTATTCCAAGCAAGCGCCAGGTGCGAGCGAACTTCTACATTCTCCTTCTAGCTTGATTCGCCTTCTTGGAGTTTCCTTTGAGGAAGGGTTCGATTCAGGTACGAAATCGATCCATTGGCGATTAGGATGAGCTTCCGGCGTCCTTATTCAGCTTCAACCCGTGGCCGTCTGGTAGAAGATCTACCCGATCGCTTATATATCGATTACTTATCTTCTACTTCAATTTCGAGTTTTTTTTTTTTTTTTTGCGGCATATTTCTCTCCCACTTTACGTGCCGTTCACTTCAGACAAGAGAGCCAAGATACCACCCAACGAGCTCGTGATTCTCAATGACGAGCCAAGTGGGTGAACCCGCAATGCTGGCTCTGGCGCAACCTGTCGTTGATCGTTACAGACGTTAATGAGCCCGGACGACCAACCCGAGCATACCCTCGCATACCAGCAGCACACTTAATGACCCAGTATCTTGAAAGAATACGGAAAGATAATTAAGCTAGGGCGTTCCTTGATAGGACACACGTCATCGCTAACATACTTTTTACAGCGCGTGAACGAGGGCGTGACTCTCGTCGACACTACTGACACGGCTGTGTGAAAGCCTTACAGCCATACGCCTTGCGTACATGATTATCAATCTTCGAAGGCTTCGTTCCTATCAGGGGAGGCGATTGCGTCTTCGAACAAGCGGCTGCGACGATTCATTAATTACCACAATTCTGAGAATTTATACTCAATTCTGAAATTTTATTATTTGTCGACGAAAACAAATGTTAAGTAGTTAGCGACTCAGTTTTTACATTTTTGAAAAAAAAAAATATATATATTTATTTTGATTGATTAAATTTGTTTATAGCTTTTGCTGACGGAGTTTGTATTTGATCTCAGAGTTACCTCCTCATAATTGGAATGAGACGAAAAGAAAGTGTTTTTGCAATAATCGAACTTGGATCACATTAATTAACTTACGTTTATAAACTTTTTGTGGAAAGCGATTTTTTGGTACACGGTTTTTTTTAGTACATTCTTATTTCATTTTTGATGCAAAAAAAATGTTTTAATGATATAACAATTTAGAATGACAGTATTTTATTTACGGAAAATAAATATTTCATCGCTAAGCTCGGAATTGAAGTTGACACTTATTAGGTCATAAGGTACTTTATTCCGAGCCGCACACTGACCTTCATTAGCGCCGGCTCTGTTTGTCGATAGCAGATCTATACCGATCGTTCAGTCATTAACGAAGGGTATAATACTGCTCAGACCAACAAGTCCCCTGCCCAATATATGAAATTTGATAACTCCATAATATATCCACTACTTTTTCGATATTGCGCTCGGCCACCAAAAGCGTGGAAACTGTTTGACCAAATATATGGATTATGGGATAACGAATACCTCAACGGTATTAACGGTGGGCGTACAAGAGAGTGAACGATAATACAAAAGCGTCGGCGGGAGGTTTCGAGCGAGAAATAATAGAAATCGAAAATGCACATTTTCCGTTGCGGCCCGAAATATTCAGCCGGAGGCGATGGATGGTAGTGCAACGGAGTGGCCACGGAGGCTCTTTAATGAGAGCTTATCGCGTTTGGGGGAAATATCGGAAAATGTTTTTCATGGCAGGCACAGTTCGCCCCAAACCTTCCAATCCATTTACCGTCCATTGTCGACGACCGATCCTCATTCGATGAGCTTGTGCGCGCACGTTGCACCAGAAATTTACCGAACCGCGGAGTATATCAAACAACCGCGGCGCGGATTGAATTATCCATTCGTAAAACTTGCTTGTTCGTCGATCGCATCCGAGATTGGATCGTCAATGTATTATGATTAATGAATGTTAAGTAATAGTAAAAGCGAAGTTATGCCGGTCCAATCGGGATTGCAAGACGCCGAATATCCTCGATTGTGCGTAATTGATGTGCACCGTTTGTGGCGGTGCATTACATACATGTAGACAATTCGAATGATGGAAAAATATGGGTGACGATAGCGCAGTGGTTAGCGCTTTTACTTAGGAACTAATGAACCACACGGAGAAAAAGAAATTGTTGGTACGACAAGATTTTTGTTAGCTTAATAAAAATTAATTTGTTAGCATCGAGATAACAAAACCAACTTGTAACAATAGCAACATTTTTCGCTTGGAGCGATTTGCTACCGCGACAAAAAAAGCCTTTGTTACTGTAACAAAAAAATGTGTTATATGACTGAGTGGAGCTCGTATATGTGTCAACAACTGCGACGAGCTCGAGACGCTCGACACATCATCGGCTACGAGCAATCCTCCGGAGTCTCCGCCCTTTCGTTACACGTTCCCACGTCATTCCAAATTGTGGCGGTGGCAGCGGCCCTTGGTCCGCCCTTTTTTTCAGATATATTCGAATATACATATATTACATTCAACCATAAATAGCTATCCGGATCTTCATTTATACATGATCGACCAGATCCAGAAGTCATAATATTCATCTCACTTTCCTATCTGCTTCTCGATATTGTCCCCCCTATTATAGCAGCTGTCATGTTTAATAAGGTGTTAAAGTAGTTCTATCGTATACATTTAAGCGGTACAACCGTTCTGAGATTCTCTCTCAATAAGTTAATGAATCCTCAGCTGTATTAGAAAGATGAGTTTCAAAATAGGAATATTGATGTAACCTTTACCGGAAAGAAGGGTGATTTATATTGATTAAGGCGTCGCGCAATGATTAGATGAAATCTCAAAGAAAGAAGCCGACCCGTTTTTTTTTAATTACATTTTATCGACTTTACACTGCTAAGCGTCCATTACCGAATTTTTATGATCTTCTTCTTTTCTTATGGTATTTTTCGTGCAACCAAATCCTTTTATGATTATGAGAGATACGGCAGTTTGTTGAAGCTGTTGGAAGATTGTGTACGTAGGTGATTTGTATTGGCGTGTTATCTGTTGTTGCGGCTGCGCGCGTAGTGGCTCAATGTTATTTAGTTGATTGACAGCGAATCGTTTGGTGAGATATTTATATTTATCTACTATCGGTGTGATGCCTGTTGTCTAGTATAGAAGGGTCTATTTTTATTTTATTAATCTGCGAGACTACTGAATGTTTTTTTATTGTTTAAAATTCCTTAATTATGGTTTTATTGTCTCATACACGACGCTTTGTTTTCATTTTTTTTAACACTTCGACAGTTTCGTACTAGAGTATTGTGAGCTATCGAGCAAATTTGATTGAATCTTCACACTATAATAATAATGAAGCGTCTTAGCGCGGAGATCAAAGATAACGATTATTGGTGAGCAAGGTCGAAAAATGTATCGTTAGTGTCTCACATCATGACGGTCCACCCGAAAAATTTCAACGAGATATCAGTCTATTTTTCTCCGCGGATGTCGAGTACGACGGACGAGTCAAACGTCCTGAGCAGGACCGAACGAGGAGAGACGCGGGGCGACCTCGTGTTTGACTCTCCATGTCGTGCTCGGCAAACCGATCGTTTTTGGGAAATATCATATTGGACTATCTCCGAATCCGCTGCGAGATCCAGAGTATAAAAAAAGCCCACAAAAATAAGGTAAGTGACAGTTTATTGATTGTATTTGTTCCTAAATGGGAAAATAAAATTGAAGTTGCAAAAAATTTGGAATGATTAACTTAAACCGTTTCATTTTTTACTGTAATGTATGCATTGAATGATATTGTATGGAATGAGCGAGAATAATCCTGTTTAAATATTTAATCAGCGATCGATGTATTTCACGAAAAATGTACGGCGAAATCTGTGACCTGTTAGTAAAATACGGAATTTTCTTTTTTACTAGCCAAGAAGGAATAACATCCCAATGATAATTCTTTTTTTGTTGTCTTCAATTGAAATGCAAATCCGTCGATATTCTTAACATCGTGACCCTTTTTTTATTTTTGTGCTCAATTGAGATGTCGAGATATGTTTCGTATCAAGAATCGGAGTTTCATTAAACGTGTTATTTTAGACTGAAATTTTTTTTACGGTATCTAAAAGATTGCAATGAGTTTAGCGCTTTAGCTTAAATTTCACGGGGTAGCTTCGGGTATTTTGAATGATTTTAGTCCTTCGAGCTCCCCGAAACGAGCGCTTAATCGATTTGCCCTGGGACGTCGCTAGAAAACGATTGCGCCATGTCAAGTGGGCTTTGCGATCGAAAATTGAGATGATACAAAAAATTGTCGTCCAACTAATTGGATTATAACGCCAATCAATTACCGAGACATATTCTCCAATACTCGTTAACAGCTGAATTATGCAACATAAAATCATAATAAACTCCAAGACTGCTAAGCCGTCAATCAAAACAACCCTGAGTAAACGGATTTCTCGATTGCAACCCTCATAAGCTTATAGGTTTCGCTTTTCTCATAAAGCAGCGCTATAGGCAAGTTCGATATTCTGCGTCTAAATCGTTCATCAATGCGAAAAATGTGAAATTTTTTTCATCGTCGTTTATTAAAAAAAAAAAAAAATCTTTTTCAGGATCGTATTAAATTGATGGCAAAATTGAAGTCCGGAGGTTCGGTGACGCACGATTTGACGTCCAATATCCTGTGTACGCATGTGCGGGCCGTAGAGGAAATGGGAGAAAAGCCGTGAACGGCGTAGGATTTTCCGGTGGACGATTTCCGCTCGGTCTGGAGCTCGCTATTCCGAATTCGAGGGGAAACAAGGAAATCCTTTTGGCAACAGTTCACGGTCCGTGGAATAGAGCAGTAGTGCCCGCCACTGGCCGAGCTGTTCGACGGTGCGGCGAGCGCGTTAGGCACATGTAGTGTCGCGTACACCTATATCGATACCGAACCGCGTGTGCGGCACCGAAGTAGCGGCGCAAGAGCGTGCTATCCACGAAAAGGGGGCGTTAATTAGCTTTCATTATAATCCCGATGGTTTCGGACCACATGCGCAGGCGAGGCCGAGGTAGGTGAGTGCGTGAAGTGGTGGCTTAACGCCATGCGCGTTCTCTCGTTGCGTGCAGCTGCGGGGTTTACCTGTGTGTGTCTCTGCCGCTGCTTACCGCACGTATCTACAACCATTCGGCAAACCCTCTATATTGTATATCCTGTGCACTGTGTCGATTCTATCCTGTTATCATTCGCATTCTGTCCGACGTCCACATTCACTTATCCTATTTTCCTCCCGCTCACGCACTGCACCGGGTGCAATTCCGTCACCGCTTCGAAACCGGCAATGCGGAATACCTAATCGGAAATAGAAATCATTTTGTGAAATGATTATCGAAGGGATGCAACGATGAAACAACGGTCATTAACTTCATTGGGGTGTTTAGTGGGAATTGGGTTTTTTTTTTTTTTTTAATCGAGGAAGTCGATAATCGTTATGTTTTATTATCAATGTAGACTAACCACTCCGACGTTTGCAGGGGCTCGAGTTTGTCAACCCACCGCGACATACTAACGGGACCAGCGCGATTCCTCCATCGAAGGGGAGATCAACATTGTAGCGATAGAAGCAAATAAAATTAAAAATAGCAATATCAGTACTTATGTTGGCGATGGGATTTTAGTCAGGGAAGATGTGGTTTGTAAACCGCGTTGGCTGTGACTGAATCCAATCGGCTATAGTAATCTTGAGAGTAATAGGCCTAACCTAATAGGTTATTTTTTTCTACCTTCGTGTTATATCTTCAGTCGACTTTTTAAGCTGTCACAGCGCTATAAAAAATCTGAAAATGCACGTATCCTTTCGAAAACTTTAAGAACCTGTGTATACTATGTTGTGTAAGCCTGACGAACGTTTATGTTTTTTTACGCGTCGGAGTGCAAGCGAAAATGTTGGAAAAATGTTACTGGCCATAAAAATTCAGCAATTATTAATGCCTGTTTTTAATTACATGGTTGTAGTTAAGGGTCTTGAAGAGAAAAAAAAAAATGTTCCGATTGTGTCGACTCCAACGCTAATGACTTAACCTGTGCAAATACTGGTAACGGCTCCTAATTGGATGAATTAAAATAAACCTGTAAAATTTACCTTAGATGCAAACATTACATTGATTATATAAAAACTTCGTTAAAATTAGAAAGTCCATCATTAAAAATTCCTGCATAATTGAATACCTCTGAAAGGCATAATAATTGATGAGTCGAAGTAATTAAAGTTTGACTACAATCAGTGGAAACCTCTTCAATAAATGATGTTTCTTCGATTGCAGTGAAACTTTAATCGTTACACCGAGCATAATGAATACCGATATTTCAACTACCTGAATATATTAGATCCAATCCCAGAACTTGGTTTATATCTACATGTCAGCGTATATTACGAATCTTATAACATGTGCTATAGCGTAAAACTTATGAATATGACTCTGTCCATACATAATTGATTTACGTGCTAATCGAAGTGGACCGTATTCCCAGCTTGAATCCTACTAGATCGTTCTCGATGCAACCATATTCATTGACTAAAATTAGAAGGACGTATTTTCTGTACACAACGCAGTAAACACAGTAATATAGGAGCAATGTAACAGCAATGTAACTGAAAATAACAGATAATATTACGAGAATGTTACATGTAAATTACATGTTAGTTGCCCTTTTCGACTCAGCAATATAACACTGTTATATTACCGTGATATATCGTTGTTGTATGACAATGTAACATGCATTTTTTATATTAAAAAAAAAAAAAATACAGGTACATATTATCGCAAAGTCTATCCTTCGATCAGCATCTTTATTAGTGACAAACGAAACTACTCCATCAATAGGAACAAATACATCTTAGAAGAAACGTTATTAATTTGTGTACCATCGGCGCGATAAAATCATACCTATTCGGCTATGTTGGATTTGAGAATATAATTTTGGAAAAGTGTATACACGGTTCGGTAAAGTTGTATAGAGGTTATAAAATAACGCTTTCCGTGTTTGCCCAACGCGATATGTCGAAGCATGGTAAAAATGACTCCAATTTCTGTACGAAATATTCAGATGTTATTCAGTAATATCAATTTTTTTCCATTCTATACTCAGTCATTTGATGACTTTATAAGCTTCCAAATTAAATGTTCACACTCGTAGCTGCAATAAATCGCGAATTGTATTTCTCACATCACCTTCAGATTAATTGTAACAAGGGCAGCCCGCATTGACCGCTAACCCGCATTGGCCGATCGCCCTTACTCGCTGTCGGGCGTAAGCTGTGTTGAGCAGTCGCCGGAGCGACGGGGATGCTGCGACCGGGGCTGCCGCACGGCCGAAAATATTCAATTGGTCGTCGCTGCTTTATCCCTTAATTTGTTGGTTAACGGCCAATTAATGATAGCCCCCGTTATACGCGCACCCTATACCTATACGACGTGCGCACATGCAGGAGGCACACACAGGCGTAATACACTGGTATGGAGAGCTATCGGCGCTACTGTTGCGGCTGAATGCTGGTGGCTGGGCTAGAGTGACGTTTCGTTCGGCGTGAAAATATTACGCTCCGCTTGCCGTTGCACCCCGACCGACACCCCGGATTCCCCCCGCGTGAAATCATTTGTCGATTTATCCGGATCGATCGTCTTTGCAGCAAATTATCCAGAGCCGACTCACTTGCATGCTCGTACGCATACGGCATACAAAATTTCACCCGCTGGTATGTTATCGCCCACACTTATACGAACCACCCCCCCCCCCCCCAGCCACCAAACCCCCCCATCCCCCCCCCCCCCTCAGCCCCCGTTCGCTGCGAAGCTTTCCGCCTGTATTGTCCATACAATTTCACAGCCTAATAGCCATCAGTAACATATACCTATACGCACAGATAACTGCATCGGCATATACTGTACAGCCCGTGCAGATGCAGCCCGTACCTCCAATATGGAATGGGTAAACGCGATCCAAACAGGCCGCTATTATTTTTGGTCCGTCCCCGTGCGCTCGTGCCAGCCGGACCTACCATATCATGCGCCCCGGGACGGAGGACTTTGTACTTTATATACACTCTCGCCAATGGGACAGCACTAAACTATTATTTATCCCCCGCAGCTTGGTATCGCCAAAACGAATATAATTGTTTATCCTATATTTTCTGTATTATCGAGCTGTGTGTGTGTGTGTGTACAGCGCGTCTGCACACACCGTATCTCTGTATCGACGTAATAATCGCGTGACTCGTGAGGCTCGGATGTACATACAGAGAACCCCCTGATTCGCTCGGTACATAACGTTATATTTCATATAACAAGTATTAGGTATATGGAGCAGGTTAATCCACGTCGGTGACTCGGGTGACGTCAGCTTAACACTTTACTGACTCTCTCCCCCCCCTCTCTCTCTCTCTCTCTCTCTGAGGCACGGAGAGAGAGAGACTCCTTCCCATAGCCGCGGGTCTTGAAGGCCCGACATCAAAATCGTAGCGAGGGTTCCGGACGACGGCCTCGCTTCACCCTACTGGTTAACCGTTAGCCCTGTTTCTATACACTCTGACCCCCCCGAGACCTGTAGCGTGGTCTTGGCCTTCGCTCATCCTCATGGTGCGGCTATATCCCACATAGTATATGGGTACCTCAGAGATATCCGAACGACCGCCGCGCTAATAACGATAGACCACGGCGATTTATCGACCGGACTGTACCGGCGCATCGAGAACCGTGGATAGGACCAGAAGCTGGAAACGGCGGGACAGAGATGTCGGTAATAAGAGGGGCAGAGAGAGACCGCCAGCCGGCGGCCCGGCGTGTGCCGCAAGGGGAATGCATTCGAGCATCCGACGATGTACTTCAGGGGCGCGCACGCCGTCGGGGGTTGATATACTCGTTAATGAAAATATACGCCTATATGCTCTCTCGTCGGTGATGCAGCCCTAGCCTCCAGGGTCTACGCTAGACTTTGCTATATACGTATATACATGTAGAGACTATAGTCACGGGGCTTACCCGGAGCCTTGCTTATTTTACTGTACTGTAACCAGCCACGCTTCATTTACCATAATTCCGGGTAAATATTGTTTCCAACGCGTTTTTCTCGCACCCTCCCATCTCGCTGCATCGGTTTATCCTTACGGAAGTGGAAAAGTTAATGAGCTGATGGTTAATGAGCTGATGGCTGATACACGTGAATCTTGCAGCGCGGGTCTGGCAGATTTTTATTGTTAGCGACAAATTAAGGCGACATTATCGTACGATTCGTCGGGTTGCGGGATTTATGATCGCCTATAAAATTGTTGTTTTGGGTGGGATAAAGTCTTTATTTCGTTTACCGTTGCACGAAGCGGCGGTTCATAGTAGATTATTAAAATCGAAAATTTATGGTTGTCGCGAACTGCGGCTTGATAGATTGTATTATTAGAGTTTGGGTCAAAAGATTTTATAGTTACGTTGTACAATTGATCGTGTATCTATATTTAAGATTTACCTTCATAGTTTCACGAAAATTTGTAAAAATAAAACAGCCGTTTTCCACCTCGTTAGTCGTTTGAGGGCTGGCTCGTGTGAAGGGAGACGGCAGTGACGCGTCGAGTTTACAAAAATATCCGATGTTTAGTCGGCATAGCGGATGGTTTCCTGAACAGCGCTCCGCTGCCTTACCGAAAATAAAATTCACTGGTCAAGTGCTTGTAGTCAAGCAAAACATTTTGGCGTAAAACGAGAGCGAAAGGGGCAAATCGCATAACTTATGGTAGCCAGAGATTAGCACCAGTTAAAAGCCGGGTGATTGGCTTTCACGATGCGAGTAGCCAGTCACTTGCAAATATGGTGAAAATGATGTTACCAGTGCAAATACGAAATGTTCAATATTCGAGCCCCCAGCACTATACTCAGTATACAGCGGAATTTGTGATAAAATACATAAAAACCCCCACGGAAATCAAATATATGCAAAACATATATTCGCAATGTATATTGAATTCGACGGCTTTATATGTATGATTAATATGTTAATCGTATAGATTCTGCTCTGTAAATGTCATGAGAATTTTTTACGCTGATATACACTATTACTGAAATATATTATAAAAAGGAGAACTTGAGACTCGATCGTCGTCGCGAAAGGTCGTATTTTGTAAAATGCAGAAGACCGATAAACGTTTTCTTGATTACATTTATTCCTTTTTACCTTATTACTTGTCCTGTAATTGCTCCACATTAGCCAGCACACAATAAAGAAAACAAATATTTATAGTATTTATTCATTCCTGAGAGATCGCGAACCGACGTACAATATGAGAAATTTGTGTCGTGTTAACGAATGAGAGTCGCGTTGATGTGTTATAAACGTGTCGTAAATATCAATCGCCGCAGCTTTGTATATAAAACTGCGGCGATTAACATTAAACCTATAGGATTAACACGGTCATCCGCAAAAAATTGTATTATCGGAAATGAATTATCCATTTCGAGACATTGAATCAAGAGCGAAGGAGACATTTTTTAAAATAATTAGAAACATTTTCCGACGCTCATTGGGTTGATTAAGTTGTGCAGATTTAAGGCGAGATGCATGTTAGTAGTTGATGCACGGAAGAATAGCACAATAGTCGTTCGCGCGCGATCGCTGCTACTTTCATAGTTGGGCTGGCGTGTTTTTCCTAAGCTGCAAATTCATAACACAACCCTCCACCGAAACGATTTCAAATCCTGCATCGTTGTCTGTTTTGCTGATCGTACAGTATGGGTAACATTAATCCTGTATACTCTATGATATATAGATAAAAATTTGATTGTACCGAATTTCGCGTCACCGAACCATGACGACAAATTCGTTATTAATCGGAGCTTAAGCATTGGTCGCCTACCATTAATATTTCTTGCGCTCATCGACATCAACCTCAATCGCCGTAGCACATAGGCATATCACGGTCATCCGTAAAAAATTCTTTTATCAGAGAAAATTCTTTCAAATGATCTATTTCAAGACATCGAATAAAGAGCGAAGGGAGAACAAATTTCAGAATAATTCGATAAATTTTTCGACGTTCATTGGTTCGATCAAATTGTGCAGATTTAAAGCGAATTTACCGGATTTCGCATCACTGAATCAGCACAATCAATTTTATAATTAATCGGGAGCGTAAGCGATCGTCGGTGCACATCTCGCATGCCATAAATATTTCTTCCGCCCATCGATATTCGCTATCGACACGTGACCTACGCGGTCAAATCGCGACAAGTGACGCGACGATCGCTCCAAGATCGGTTCAGCAATAAAACAGATCGGAGGAAACGGGAAGTTTGTTCTCTGTCTCGAAATCATTCGCACGACGAATTCGATGCAATTTCTCGCGCCTGGAACGACAACAATGTTGCAACGGCAAAGTAACGGCGCACAAGTCTCGCAAACGAAATAATGGCTCGTCGCCGAATCGTCTGTTCCAGTTCGAAACCAAAGTATTCCATTGTCTAATATCATCCGAATGGAAGGATCGAATAACTATAGCCTATAGGTTGAGGAGCGGCGAGTTCCACGGCAGGCAGGTCACTGAGGTCGACGAATGGGCGCTTGCGGGTGATGGTGGGGTGCCCGGAGTTGCGACGCTGCTCGGAAGCGCAGAGAACTAGGGGTCCGGGCGCCTCCTCGCGCCAGTGTCGAGCCCGCGATCGTGGCGAGCGTACGCGTATCGTACGCACCGTACGCAGTCTTAACCTCGCACAAAATCTGAACGCATATTTCACGCCATCGTGAAATTAAATTCCATCGACGAGGAATAAATTCGCTGTTTTTATAAACATTTCTCGTGATCGGCGAACCATCACAGTTAAAAAAAAAAAAAAAAAAAAAAAAAAAAAGGTTTCGAATAGTTTATCACAGGGATTAAAAGAAAAATCGCAGTCGAGGCAATTCTGGGATTGGTACGAGTTCACGTAATATGCAATATCTTGTTAATCTAATCGCGCTCCTCGAGAGTCTCGCCGATTGTCACACGATTTCGTCGAAGGAGATAAAAAGAAGAGAAAACAAACAAAAAATTCGACTCATCATTAAAACCTAGTTATGATCGGCGATAAATTCGATAATTCCGAAGAGTGAAAAGCCCAAGTGCGCCGGTTACAGGATATGTATCGTTGGTCGATCAACGAATCAACGCAGCGATGGTGATTTCTCGTCGAGGTTCTTTAATTCGAAGGGACCGGAAGTCACCGGACGGATGCGTGACTCCGGGTCTCGAAGTACCGCCGGGCGGTCGGGGGATGTTTTCCGGCTCGTCGGCTCGCTCCGGGCCAGGAAAGCGGACGACGTCGCTCTCGCGTAACGATATTTCTCTAGGACGAAGAGCGTACCGCTGTGGCGTGCGCTCCCGTCCGCTCCCGTACGAATGGTCCAATTTTCTACGTGACGCCGTTTCGGCCGCGTTGAATCTCGCTGCGAAATCTTGTTCGCGAGACACTCGGCAGGGAGCGGAATATATAGCGGAGGTCGGTCCCGAAGAATGCGCGTTAAGGGTGACGATAGAGAAAATTAAAGCGGAAGAATACCGTGAAGATACCTCACATAGGACCGCCCTAGATGGTCGCTGCAGAACGTCGTGACTGTTCTAGGACTATAGAAGTGGAGAAGGAATTATAAGGGAATCGAGCAGTGAATTAGAATCGCGCGGTCTCCGAGCAAAAGTCGATCTATATCTGGGAATCGATAATTATCAGAGTTCATATCGGGTCATGTGGGTCATGAGGAAATTATGGCGAGGAAATTAAAGATAAAGAGTACCGCGAAGATACCGCGGATAGGAGTGGCCTCGACAGTAGATTGAAGCCGCGCAACCTTAGAAAAAAAAAATGTATATCGTCGAATTGATATTTATCGGAGTCTTTCGTATCGGATCATGAGGAAGTTATCACGAGGAAATTAAAGAGAAAGCATACCGTGAAAATACCGCGTCGGAGTGCCCTCGACAGTAGATTGAAGCGAGTGGAGCATCGTAACTGTTCCGGGACTGTAGAAGTGAAGAGGGAATTATAGCAGAATCGAGCAGTATATTCGTGTATTTACCGAGAAAAAAAAAAATCTATATATCTAAGAATCGATATTTATCAGAGTTGTCTAGATCGGATCATGAGGAAGTTATCACGAGGAAATTAAAGAGAAAGCATACCGTGAAAATACCGCATCGGAGTGCCCTCGACAGTAGATTGAAGCTCTTGGAGCATCGTAACTGTTCCGGGACTGTAGAAGTGAAGAGGGAATTATAGCAGAATCGAGCAGTATATTCGTGTATTTTCCGAGAAAAAAAAGATCTATATATCTAAGAATCGATATTTATCAGAGTTGTCTAGATCGGATAATGTCTAAACGATTAATATACGGATGTACATATATTTCGTTAGAGTAATTGCCGTACGTTGGCAATATGATAGGGCATAGTGTTGAATATTCTATATGCACTTTTGAGCATCATTATTTTAGTAACAAGATTCACACAGTGTGTAAAAATAAAATGACCCTTGAGTATCGATGAAATGATTAAACGAAGTCGTAGAAATGTTTCCTCGGCGAATCGATCTATTCACTTCACCCGGATTACTCCGATATCCAAGCTGAAAATCGCACTGCGCCAGAATAGATTTGCAATTTCCAGAAATAACATTCGCACCGTTCATTCGTTCGATTACTCTTACCGGCCGTTCATTCATCCGGCTGCGATTTACCGGAAATTTCATTTTTCCTGCAGATTGCTGTACGAAAACACGATTAACGCGTCCGCGGCATTGAATTGGAATGATTAATTGAATGAAAATCTAATTAATAATTACCGTGCGTATTGGAAACGAGTCGGTGTAACGAGATATAACGGAGCTTTTTACCCGGGCCTTTCTGTTGCAGTAGCTGGAAGCAACATTTCGGTCGCTACCGGCCTTGCTATCGCTATTCGTAATTGTATCTTTATCAGGGCGAAAGAGGGTTGTGAAAAAAAAATTCGAGCCGGCGGCGCGTTCACCGAATCACTGCCCGGAGGGGATTTTCGTCGCTTCACCTCTCCACTCCACCCCGCCCGCCCTACGGTATTATTGCATAGCCTGATTGCCGCACTGTGCGCGAAAGGGGGTGAAGATACGCGTATAAAAATATCAACAAATGCACTATCACGGCCTTCGTTTGGGGAATGCACGTTTTCAACCCGATATCACGTTAGCGCTTATGACGCATAGCTTATTGATGCAATTCCATGTTTTTATTTCGCTCGATACAGGTAGGCGATAGTTGCCTACCCCGAACAAGCGGAACCTCACCGATCCCTTCATTCGGCGATGAAAACAACCTCCCGAACATGCGAAAGTTCTTTCACGGAGTTTAGTAGGTTTCGCTAAACGGGAGTGGATCATAGAGAGAAATATAGCCGAGTACGATACACAGCACACAGTTAGTGCATGCATGAAAGAGAAATTCGGATGGAAACGGGAATGAAGATTTAATTTCGCGAGCGCACCGCGATCACCCGACGAATCCATCGTGCCGTGAAAAGTATAGGAAATTAGTGGACTGCATTCGCGTATCGGTTGATGTATTCGCTTTCGGGAACCATTACAGTTTCAACTCTTTTAGATTCTCTTTTAAACTCTCTGATGTAGATTTTAATGTAACTACGCTCGTCGTACAAGTTGACAGGGTTATTTAATTTACATTTTTTACCTAGAGCCGTGGACTACCGTGGTTCATCACTTTGATTCCACTTACGAATTTCATCTACACGCGTTTCAGAAACTTCTTTTCCATACATCTTTTTTGCCTGGTAAGGTCGGAGAGGCCGTCAATTATCCGGTCAATATTTTCGTTCTCGGTTCCCGAAGTGAAGTTGGCAACCTACATGATCAATTCTGATGTGCTCGATCACGAGGAGTGTTTTGCTGCAATTTTCCTTTCCATCGTCGGTGATCCAATCTGGGAGTGCGGGTAAAATTCGTTCGCGTTCTTCTCCATCGATGATTACATGGAAAGAGGCGGTGAACAAATTCCATTTGACGGTTTCCCTGGCTCCTCAAGCACCTGCTGCAAGCAAGACGGATCCTCATCTTGGCTGCAGTCTAAGGATGTAGCGCGAGGAGCAGGAGCGGAAGGGAAAAAGGCGCAGGAAAGTTTAAATGTGCCAGGCGCAGGCAAGCTCAAATGCGCCAGTCCGAAGGGGCTGACGAGAAGACAAGCTGAGGGAAGAACCGATAAAGAAACTCATACGCAGCTCGGCGGTGTAGCCAGGTTGAATAGGCGTTCGAGATAAAGCCACCGCTCCCGCGGGCAGAGGCAATTAATCACTTAGCGATTTTATTTAATTATGTCATGACCGGATTGTCGGGGCGGAGACGGCTAAGTGTTCAGGTACGTCGAGTGCGCGTATATCTATACATGTGCGCAGTTCGGCGATGGGCGGGTTTCCCCGGTGTTTTGACGCCGACAGATTCAAACGGTGACGTAGCTTAATAAGAGGATGATGGAGGGAGGCGAAGGCGAGGAAAATAAATAAGTTCATGACGAAGAGAAAAAAAGACTCTTCCTCCGGAGCGGCATTTTTCGCGCCATTATACTCGAGTTCCAGCAGCGCTCCCTTTTTTTTTGCCCATTTGCCGCCTCTTCCCAACGCTGAGACATGCATCTTCGTTCTCGAAAGATTCCATCATTACGCATCTTTTTTTTCCTCTGGACTTTGCGCATCCACAAGAAATTTGCCTAATGTGAAAGGAAAAGGGCGAAGTTGCCGCAACACTGGCATCGTTGTACACGATGCTTGTGACGGTCCGAAATCACCGCTGGTGATATTTCACGAGGACGAATTAATGCAAGATAGCCGAGCTGACGTCTGAGTTTCGGGAGTTCAATTACCGAGTACTCGCGAAACTGTTAGACTTCCGAGACTCACGATAATGGGCGTCGGCACTTATAATCATATCGCCATATCGCCGACGGTTCGCACAGTGTAGATTGCGTCGATCGTGCTTTCCGTCCGAAAAACTTTTTCCCGATAAATATAATTGATGTTGGGAGTTTGTGTGTCGGTGCTGGTGAAGAGTTCGAGTTACCAGTGCGCCGTGTTGTACCGTGCGAACGGTAGGTTGGATAGCGTTGCCAGTCGGGGCTGTGATAAAGTGAGGAGTAGCGGGTACGCAGAGAATCGGATGTAGGAGGAATAGAGATTTCTGGCGAGGGCAGTGACGATAGTACAGTCCGGGATCGCGGGACCTCGCGAACGAGCCGCCGGTTCATCTATCATCGACGATAAAATCCACCGAAAAAGAAGTCGATTTACCTCTCCACCGAGACACGCTAGCCGGTGGGAAGCGGAGACGAGAAAAAGCGAGAGACAGAAAGGGAAGGGGCGAGCGACAGGGCACGAGAGCGGGAGACCGGCCGACGCCTTCCCGGTACTCGGTACAGTGGCTCAGTAGTATAAGTAGGTGACTGCACCGACGGCGCTCCGGATTATACCTACCAGCAGCGGGTCGCCGCTTTGATTCCAAGATTATTATACCCGGCGAGAACTCGCGTTTCTTCGCACTCAAAGAGAGCACCGAGGACGAAGACGTCACAGAGAGTCGGGAGAAACGGGTCTGTTAGGTCGTCGGATTCCGAACGCGACTCATCTGCTTCCCTCGACTGCGCCTCGAGCATGCTTGTAGTACAAGTAAAAATAGTCATTTGCGGTAGTCGCGTCGACGACGAGGTTTTTCCTTACCCTTTGGTCCACCGTTCGAAGCGCACTTTGCTGTTTCGTCTTGTTATCCTGGCGCTCGGGTTTCTTCCCGGTCGTCTCGGTGGGGATGGGTCGGAGAATTCTGTGACGTGCCGCAGGGACTAGGAAAAGGGGTACCGACTCAGCGGGAACGTTGATGCAGCGCCGCAGGACCTCTGCATTACATTTTTTTTTTTTTTTTTTTTTTTTTTATTTGTCCCTAACTATCCTTGCTCGCAGTTCTTGGGCGCTGTCTGGAGTGTAACAAGGGAGGCAGAGAAAGCTCCGCAGACGCGTCGTTAAGGGTCTATTCACGCGAAATTTCTGTCACCGATGTTCTCGCCTGGTGAGTCCGAAGTCATGCGCTTTCGCGGACCACTGCGGGATGCAAGGACATGACCAAGGAGTGGTCCTTATTCCCTCGGGTCTGTGTATACCTATACGCGCGACCGGAGCAAACTTTTAGCTCATATTCTCCACTCTCGCCTCTAGCGAACTCTCGTCGTACGAGGACGAACGGTTCTCTTTCCAGGAACTTCGAGTTTTAGTTCCTGGATGCGGACTTTAGTATCCACAATGTATACTTTCTCCGCGGAACTAGAAATCCCGAGTGTGGCGCGAACGGTCATTGAACGCGAATGGAAGCAGTGAAATTATTGACGAAAACAGAGTTAAGCAGTTTTTTTTTTTTTTTTTTTTTTTTTTAGAACAAGTATGAGTAGAAAGTGCAAAATAAAATTGTTATGGAAATTAACGAATCTCTGTTATGCGGATTTTATGCAGATGATATTTAATGGTGATGTACACAGAGTAAAAAAAAAAAAAATTGGATGAGTGCCCAAAGTGCCGGAGTTCACTGACGATCAAACGAATTCTTAGTTTGTACGACTAGAAAATTAGTTTGCTCAACAATTATTCACTTTAATCGAGCGACGTATGCTCGAGGCGATAAATGTGTTTGGTGCACGAACTAAAAAAAATAATTCGTTTGAACGTTCGTGCACACCGATGCTGGATGTTCAAACAATCTTTTTTTTTTCTCCGCGCAGTGTATGTATGCATATTAAAAATCCATATGAAAATATTGTATTGCGAGCCGCCGCGTTCGATACGTCTAGGGTTTATGGATTTTTGTATTATTCTGCCATCAACAGTATTATTTTCGTATATAAATTATTCTACAACTAAAAAACCGTGTAATTCCGAATAATAATCTTTTTGTTTTCTCACTCAATGTCCATTTTTAATTAACTTTTCATATCCGAAACTGCCACCATAGAGATTTGCGGGCAGGCCCGAGGGGCGATTTTAAGCGACAAAGGGTCGCAATATCGTTAATGAAATAAATTATAAAAAGTACGTGACGTGTGCCTTCGACGAAATCGCTGTGAAACTCACTGCTGCGCACCGAGTTGGTGCAGCGAAGGGGGGTGCAGTGCATCGATTATAGGTAGACTCGTACTTGTGCATGTTGATATAAAAATATTAGCACGGGAGACTCTCGAGAGCGCTATGCAAATGGTCCACAAGCAGGCCCGATGACAGGCGAACTTAAACCGTCGGTTGACCCCGCACGGGATTGTCCGAAAGCTCCCTCGCGCGTCAATTTTCAAGGACGTCTTGAGGCATCCAGGAAACTGCGACGCAGAGCCTCGTGTATATGAGTCACCTTTAACCCTCCGATTTCAGGTGGGGAGCAGCTATATCGCCCTGAACTCTTGACCTCTTGGCTCCAGACCAGGCCCTACTCTCACGACGGACGCGCCTGTACAGTGTACACACTTTTACCGTCACACATACCTGCGCCACTTAATAGGACCACGTTAAATAAGTTTCGGGATCGACGTTGTTGCAATTCCATCGCAATTTCCATACATAAAAACGCAAGGCGAGAGAAACTTTTCCTTACCGCCGATGGTTCTACGATTCTCGTGTGATGGGCGAGTTCTACCGTACGTCGAAACCCTGAAGTGGTGAGGTGAAACTTGTAAACGCACACACAAAAAGAAAAAACGAAAAAAGACGTCACAAAAAAAAATCATTTAAAAAAAAGCCGCGAACAACGGGCGCGCGGATACGTTGAACCGTGATCGAGTGCGAGAACGCGCGCTGGCGAGAAGAGGAGGGTGGCTCGAGGTGGAAGCCGAGGAGGTGGTAGCAGGTGGCGGAGGCAAAGTGCACCGAGTTGAGAAGGACGAAGGTGAAGAAGTAACGACGACGAGGACGCCGTACCGCGAGGAGTACCAGCAGAGGATAGACACAGTGGAAAGATGAGGTACCATCCGGTCACCCTACTCGTCGCGTCCTTCATGCTCGGCACCGTACGCGCACAAGGTCAGTCTCTCAATAATTTATACATGGAAGAGTTATGATTCCCTCCCGCCTCGCTCCTGAGATCCTCTTTCCTACAGGCGGATTATCCAATCTTAGCCAAAGTGCTGCGCATCCTGGTGGAATTATTAAATTGCTTCACGAGGGAAAGACGTATAAGTATTTAGACTCCGAACTGGTCGGATCGCAGTGTTTTACTTGACAAGCCGTAAGGCAATGTCCCGAGTGCATCTTGACGCAATGAAGATCGCTCATTGTTCGTTAAAGAGCGTGATGGACTTAAGAATAACTTAATGTTGGATGATTTCCAAACAATCGGCCTTCATAAGGTTATCATTCAATTGATCTTGACGGACATTGAAAATTGTGCCTGTAAAATAATTTCATCAGTTCGAAGATAAGTGAAGAATTTCATATGAGGTTAACGTGGTGAATGTCACACAGAAAAATTATTTATTTGACCGGCACCGGCAAATACATATTTATTTGATTAAAAATGAATATTTATTTAGATTCAATAAACATTCATTCAAACCAAATAAATATTTATTTGCGAGGCGCCCATCAAATAAATTGTTTTTTTGGGTGATTGCCCTGCCCGATTAGCACGCGAATCAATTATACGTGTGGATGGGTCGATGTCGACAATCTTTACCCTATGAATTCGTCTGCGAATGAATCATTCGCTCCCTCAGACGTGCTCTTTAAAATTGTACACTTTAAAATTTATATCGGACACCGTAGAATTTTTCGACTTAATTAAGTATCCTTTGAGAGTATTACCGAAAGCTGTGTTCCCTGAGGTTACACAATATCGTCCTTTCTGATTATCTCCCAGTTTTCATTGACACAGTTTCTTTGATTTTTCTTTTTCCCAGCAAGCAAAATTTGTCAGCAAGTGCTGTTGACGAAACAAATTTCGATTTCTTTGCAAAATGAACGACAAACGTCGCACTTTAAGTAACCATCACTAAACCCATCCAATTAACAGGATGCTATTTAAAGAATACGAATAAATTTATACGCATCAGAGCGCGCCAAGTAAACTAAGTACTTGAAGAAGTATCAAGTACCGAGTCCGTGCCCAATACTCTGAACTTCAGCACTTAAGTTCTGTCAGTACGCGATACGTCAGTACTCAAGTACTTGCCAGTGTAAGATGCTTCAAGTGCTTCAAGCATTTCGATACGTACTTCAAGTAGTTGGTACTTCAACATATCCTTCAAGTACTATGTGTATTTACCTAGCTCTGGTACGCAATCACACGACTTTTAGGGCATCTTTGTCAATTACATGATCGTTGGCGAACGGTGTCGAGTCGTAGGTAACGCATGCAACGCTCTTCTCACGAAGCACAACCCACAGTGATGAGATATCTTTTCACGAATATGCAAAGGCCACAGACAACGGGCCATCAGTAGTTCGACTCCAAGCCGTTTAGCCCGCGGCTGTACGAACTATTCGCACAGCGACTAATTGCGATAGGTCGTTTAGGCTCGGTCGTGTAATCGAGCCGCAGGGTTCGAGTATTGCACCGCCGCTAAATATAGCCCATGTGCTCGCTAGCTCTTCGGATACGTTTGCGTACGCTTCCGTTGTGTGTGTGCACGGTGCAGCTCGGGCTCGCTCGCTCGCTCTCCAATTATGTGTTGCCGTGTATTACATTTAAACACATTGGTACCCATTGTGTGGTACGCGCGGGGCACAGCACTCTCGTGTATTAGCTGTAGGCACGTTTGCACGGTTTGGCCGAGGCTGCCGTACCCAGTTTGCGGGCGTCGAGGCGTGGTCGACGAATTACGTGTCGGTACCGCGGGCTTCGGGTGGCGCGCGCTCTATACACCCTACGCCGTTCGTCCCTTGTCAACCTCGCAGTCCCATAACGTGCGTGTGCGTGTGCGTGTGCGTGTGCGTGTGCGTGTGCGTGTGCGTGTGCGTGTGCGTGTGCGTGTGCGTGTGCGTGTGCGTGTGCGTGTGCGTGTGCGTGTGCGTGTGCGTGTGCGTGTGCGTGTGCGTGTGCGTGTGCGTGTGCGTGTGCGTGTGCGTGTGCGTGTGCGTGTGCGTGTGCGTGTGCGTGTGCGTGTGCGTGTGCGTGTGCGTGTGCGTGTGCGTGTGCGTGTGCGTGTGCGTGTGCGTGTGCGTGTGCGTGTGCGTGTGCGTGTGCGTGTGCGTGTGCGTGTGCGTGTGCGTGTGCGTGTGCGTGTGCGTGTGCGTGTGCGTGTGCGTGTGCGTGTGCGTGTGCGTGTGCGTGTGCGTGTGCGTGTGCGTGTGCGTGTGCGTGTGCGTGTGCGTGTGCGTGTGCGTGTGCGTGTGCGTGTGCGTGTGCGTGTGCGTGTGCGTGTGCGTGTGCGTGTGCGTGTGCGTGTGCGTGTGCGTGTGCGTGTGCGTGTGCGTGTGCGTGTGCGTGTGCGTGTGCGTGTGCGTGCGCGCGTGTGAGTGCGCGCGTGTGAGTGCGCGCGTGTGAGTGCGCGCGTGTGAGTGCGCGCGTGTGAGTGCGCGCGTGTGAGTGCGCGCGTGTGAGTGCGCGCGTGTGAGTGCGCGCGTGTGAGTGCGCGCGTGTGAGTGCGCGCGTGTGAGTGCGCGCGTGTGAGTGCGCGCGTGTGAGTGCGCGCGTGTGAGTGCGCGCGTGTGAGTGCGCGCGTGTGAGTGCGCGCGTGTGAGTGCGCGCGTGTGAGTGCGCGCGTGTGAGTGCGCGCGTGTGAGTGCGCGCGTGTGAGTGCGCGCGTGTGAGTGCGCGCGTGTGAGTGCGCGCGTGTGAGTGCGCGCGTGTGAGTGCGCGCGTGTGAGTGCGCGCGTGTGAGTGCGCGCGTGTGAGTGCGCGCGTGTGAGTGCGCGCGTGTGAGTGCGCGCGTGTGAGTGCGCGCGTGTGAGTGCGCGCGTGTGAGCGTGCGCGTGCGCGTGTGCGTGTGCCGTATGTTGTGTTTCACGCCACGCTTGCTCGCTTATTTGCCGGCTTCACGGACTTCACACCGATTGTCTCTACGTATCTCGCCCCCACTCTAACCTTGAATCCGTCCGTACACGTAGGTGTACCATCACGGGTTTCAGGTTCTCGGCACGCCAACCGGAGGTAGACGCGTGCCGGTTTCCCTCTCCCGTTTCAAACGTATCACCGCTTCACGGTCGCTGGTCCCGGCGCGTGCTGGCCTACCCTAACCGGAAGCAGAAATTGCGTTACGATTGCGTACGCATCGAGCCTCACCCCTTTCCGTTCCCATCCGGTCGATACTGCAGTAAGTGGACATCGTAAAGGTATCAACTCGATTATTATTTTTAATTGCAACTGAAGTATCGTCGGAAAGCGACGGAAAACAAGCGATGAGGACTGAAGTACTGTTCACGCCTAGAAACATTAGTTATTTAACGAGTGTTCCGCAACAAAATATTTACGTAATTCAAATACATATTTATTTAATTGAAATAAATATTTATTTGCGGTGTACCCAGTAAATAAAATTGTTTTCTGGGTGCACGATGTCGAGAATTAATGGAGTAGTTGAAGGACGCATTGAAATATCAAGTACTGAGTCATTACCCGGCACTTAGAACGTCAGCACTTAAATTCCACCAGTACCCGATGCCTCAGTATTAAAATCCCACCAAGTTCTGAGTAGTTAAAATTGGTACTTGAATGCATACTTCTAGTACTTAGTGTGTTTCCCCAGATTTGTACGCTGTGTATTACATAGTGGCACACGTCTGTGAATACACTCCACGTCCACTTCATTTTTATTGGAAAAATGTCACAGATTTAGTTGACTGTACCTACAGGAATCTTGATTGGATTGCGGATTTTGAATAGATAGAAAACGGGGCAGGATGAAAGTCCCGTCGGGCTATGTACCACGTACGTGTAGGATTTTGATTACCGCGGCGATTGATGCTATCCATCAATTCGGTGAACAAAGTAGCAAACGTAATTTTAAAAACTTTGCTTCATATTACAATAGCTGCGGTGCACCCAGAAAAAAGATTTATTAAAATCGAATAAATTTCGATCTGTAAATTACTTTTATTAAGATAAAAGAAATGTTTACTTGCCTTAAAAAAATCGTTATGAAATTCAAATAACGGCTATTCTTCAGTATAAGCAGCTTAAAACATTACGACCGTATAATACGGTCCATATAATCGCAAAAATTAGCGAACTTTTTCTACGCGGTTCATATATAGAAAAGAATCTCGAGAATCGACTATGAATGCCGTGCCACGAGGGGAAAGGATTGTAGCATAATTGTTTCATGCATTGTATCAGGAAGTTACGAGAGCTTAATTATTACAGATATTATCGTTAGCGACAGACTCTCATACACACTTCCTCTCAGACATCCCTCCTTTTTTGCTCGATACTCTCCCCCGTTCACTTTGGAGTAAAACCGCCCCTCTTCCAACGAGGTATAGCGTGCCGCTTAATTCTTCCACGCCGCAACTACCCCCTCGACCGCAACGCCGAGGCGCGAGGCGCACGGCTGCCTGCCGAGCTGTATCGCGACGCTCGCTCGGCTACCTCGTGTAAGCCCTCCCCGGCAGTAACGCTCGACAACTTTTCGTTTCAGCATTGCAAATTGTTTGGCACGAGAGTTTCGCCCGGTGGCTACCACAGTAGCAACCGCGTTTCAATGTAATCTTTTCTCTCGGCGCTCTGTAATGCCGCCGCGGCGTTCTGCACCCTCCTTTTTCCCTCCCGTTCCGCCGCCCTCCGCCCCTCTTCAACTACTTCCGACACTGCATTTCTTCGTATTATTGTTGCAATTCAAGGAGGCCGCTCCCTCTGATACTCTTGTCTTTACTTTCCACCAGCATCCGCACAGTATCTCGATGCAATTGCGCGGGCAAGTTCTGCCAAAATACATACAACGATCTTCAGCATGTACGGTATGCACGGTGGATAGTTTCGCAGGACTATCGAGGGGTTTCACTCCGCTTGCGTCTCCTCAAATCGTGCCACAGGGTATACAACCTCACCCTGCCTAGACGATCGGACGACCTCAAGATGCGGTGAAAGACTGTAGAGTGCGAGAAAGACAAACCCAACCTTTCGATCAAGAAATTCTCGGCCACGGTTGGACTTGCGGATAAAAAACGAGAACGAGGCCCTGCACCCAGATAACTTTTTTACTTTATGGGTGCATCGCAGATAAATGTTTATTTGAATAGAATAAATATTTGTTATGAATAAATAAATATTTATGCGAATTAAATTGATATTTATTTGAATTTGATAAATATTTGTTTGCGGTCGAAAAAATAATTTTTCTGGGTTGCGTAGAATTATTTGAAAAACAACCGTGGTAGAGAATTTTGGATCGCAGTTTCTGTTACTCACTTAGCTGTATCAATTAATCTTAACGCTTTGAAGCACGGTGTATCACTGGTATCGACTGTGAAGCACTCTTTGATTTCAGAAAAGATGGATTAATAACCAACCGATGTGTTGTAAACTTCATACTTGGAAAAGAAAGAAAAAAATGTATGCTTCGAATGGTTAAGGTGAAATACCGTGGACGATATCAAAAACTGTAATAGACTTTGTTGCATGATGTATGGTGACATGACGTGATATATGGTTTTCCGGCAGCCCTTCTTTCCTATACAATTCGATTCGCCACATTGACGATCTAACACATTCGTTCCTCCACGGACTCTGACATGTCCACTGTTTTTCCTTCACATTTTTCGCGACATGTCAATTCTTCACGGATTCCGACGAAACTGTTTCATTACAATCAGTTTATTGCACAGTTTATTGATAAGGCACAGGATCGAACCAACGCATTCGTTAACAACGCATTCGTTAACGCGCTCAGTAAACTGAGCGCGTTCGAGCAGTTTGTGCAGAAAGCAATGCGGATAATCGAAATGTGAACATTACAAACGTGAATGAAGAATCGCGCCTAAGAACCGAGTTTGTGCAGGAACGGAGGTGTTGGATCGGCGATGTGGTGAATGGACTTGTGCGGGAAAGAAGCCCTGCCGGTGTTTCGAACAACCATACAAATGTGGCGTCAAGCATATGCAAGTTATGTCGCCCTCGTCAGCAAAACTATGTTACGAACGTTCGATGCCAGTTTCCATGTCGTTCCTCTTCATCTTCGCTACTCACAGTTTTCTCGCGAAACTTTCGTCTATCCGTGCAATACTTTCCAGCGTAACCAACACACATTTTCACGCTCACGCACGCGCATTCATTCATGTTGAACTATACTGACGGTTCCAGATGCATGCACGTTGTTACCGAAGAAACGGAACCACTCTTCGCGTGCGGTGGAAGTTAGTAGTGGTAGCAGTGCTAGGAGCAGATAGGTGGTTGCCGTCAATTGCTTTGCACATAGAGTAAAACTCGTGTGCCAGTGGTGGTGGAAAGCAACCCCCTCGGCGTTCACGTGCCCTTCGGGCTGGCCAGCACGTTCATAATTTAGGTGGAGCGAGCGAGTGGTCGCAGAACATGCCACCTGGTTCTTTGCCGATAAGATCGCTCGCAAGATCTCCGCAGACCACGGCAGCTCGGCCGCGGAGGAATAGGAAAAGAGAGCGGCAAAGTCACTTCATGCATACATGTATACTCACATACAGGGTGATCTTGAAAATTTCGACACTTTTTGCTGGGTGATAGCTGGTCGTAGCCTGAATAAAGTTAGTTAACAATTTTTTTTTCAAATTCGCAACCATTATAAGTGTTACAAATTTTTATAAATTTAGGGTAATTCAGGGCGACATAACCAAATTTTTATAAATTTAGGGTAAGTCAGGGTGACATAACCAGACCGGTGATATGGCAATCCGTAATATCTTTTAAGGTAAGAAACTAATTGCGCTGCCGTTTGCACAGTTTTTAGTACATGGAGATACATTATGATACACCGAAAATTATTAGATTGTACGTCACGTGGCCTTATCTCCGGCAATTTCCGGGTGATATGGCCCGTCGCAAATATTTATTTATAAAGCTGTAATTAAATCAAGCATCAAAAATATAGAAAATTCTGAGTGAATTAGTTCGATGTTTCTAGAATTGGTCATGAACAATTTTTTTAAGTGTTCAACGTTACATCTTCAATTGTTATTGTTTCAAAAATCACGGCCATGTCGCCCCGACTCGCCCAAATAAATTTTTATAATTTATGATAAACGGACCAATCGGAACGAATTATCTTGCGCACCAGCAGATTCCAAATCGTGATACGGGCATGTGGCAATCACGGTGGCTTTGCGACACAAACGCCGTCGAGTACGACGAGATAGCCCGTAGACTGGAATATCTCTAATCCATTTCCCACCTAGTCGAAATCGAGCATCCCTCCATCGCATATTCATTCGCCATCTAATCGCAATCGCGTGACCATCCGACTTAGTGATTGCGGAATCTATCGATGTTGAGAGCTATACCACGTCCGACGTTGCCCGACATCCGTATCGCGACCTCGAACCTGCCACCGCGTCAAGATAGTTCAATTTATAAATTGAACCATCCCGCTATTTTTATAAATTACTCAATTTACAAATAACTGTCACGAATTTTACAAAAAAAAAAAAAAAAAAAAAACAAAAAAAACCGTCTAACTAACTTTGCTCCCAGGACGACCAACAACGACCCGGCAAAAAGTGTAAAAAAAACTTTGGGTATCACCCTGTACATAGCAAGTTCAGGGATCTTGTGTTCTTCGCCAGCAGTCTGCTGTCTGGTTGGGCAAAATTTCCAGATAGAGCTGCCCCCCCACTTCGTCCGTTGATTCCGCTACGCTCTTACCCACAGCATTCCTATTGGCTGCTCGGG
This sequence comes from Stenichneumon culpator, assembly GCA_964017025.1. NCBI lineage: Eukaryota > Metazoa > Arthropoda > Insecta > Hymenoptera > Ichneumonidae > Stenichneumon > Stenichneumon culpator. Next base: position 15,084,472 of record OZ024776.1, read on the forward strand.
TGAACAACAAACTTTTCTCCCTGGCGGTTCGTCGTTTTCGTTGTACTTCACCGAAAACTCGACGATCGCGCGGGTAGCCCTGAGGCCAATAATTGTCCTTCCTCGCCGGGAGATGAGAGATTGAGACAAGGATGAGTTTTCGTCCGGGAGCGAAGGGAGGTGATGTGCTAGCTCTCCTAAGCTCGGGAGAAACACCCTAGAGCACACAGCGAAGTTCACGCTACTGTCCCTTTACAGCTTCTCTCCCGCCAAGGTAGCGACTTGTCGGAAAGCGACAGGAGTGTGACTCGGTGTACAATTTTCTCAAACTATTTTATCGTTGCGAGAGCGACTTCGGGAAATAATCTCACCAATTAGGGTAGGTTGCGCCGGCGAGAAACCCCCGGGACGTTTATTAGCAACGTTATTAACATCGGAGGGCACAGAGGGGAAACGTTGAATTCGGTCGAGTGCGCCCTAGGCTCGTGGCTATATTATTTATGATCGTTGAAAGTAGTCGAGGTCGCACGAGCACCCACACCGGCAGGTTCAAGCTAAGGTCGTTAGGTTCCAGGTCGTGAAATGTGAGCAGCTTGCAATGCTGTAGGTATGTAAGTAAGGCGCACACTATCGTATTGCGCTTACGTCGCGCAGTATTCGCTGCACGCATTGGTAGGCGCGAGTTTGGACGGATCAGCAGCGATCGCTCCGGAATGTTTAGCCCTCATTGAATTATCAACAACTGACATTTGTTATTATCATTATTGTTGGCAATCGTGAAAGAAATATATAAACATGTTTCAAATTATGTATATAGAAAAATATCGTGCTTGGAAGATGGGTAAGCATATTGCAATGAAAATTGGAGCATAACGAAAATGATGTAATTTCGAATTTCATTTGATGTAATTAATTAATCCGATTGGTCGAACAGTTTTCACTGCAGTCGGGCGACGCATCCTTCACGACTTTGTTTTGCTATTAAATACAGTTTTTCGGAGAAACGGGATGCCTTCCGATAGCGGGATGTGTGTTAAAATAATTATAGTAATGCACTAGGATTATTTGGTGTACCAAAGATATGGTATAATGTATCGATCGAGGATCTTTGGTACTCAATATGGCCGAAATGTATCCAAGCAGTTGGATTTTATAAAAGGTTAAGTTTTTTTTTGTAATTAGGAAATATTGTCTAGTTCGAGTGAACGTGGAAGTATTGAGCTCAAGTTTGAAAGGTGAATAGATTAACACTGCTCAATGTTTTGCATAGCTTATAGCGAAAATATATGTAAACTGTTAAATTTTATAAAATATTTTGATATTTTTAAGAATTTGTATTTTACGTCTGTCACGAGTTTCTGCATCGAACGTCGCGCTAGGAGTAAAATGAGTTGCGGATTTATAATTAGGGGGGGGGGGGGGGAAATATTAAAAACGTCTTCGAAACACTGCGATACGAAAATTTTACTTAAAGAATTTTTACAATAAACTGCGATAAATTTCGAAAACTCAAATTTTACATTAAAAGCAAAACTTCCTCCATGAGGAAGCCGAAGTCTTCCTCATGGAAATGTAAAAGTAAAAATGAGGAAGCCATGTGCAAATTACTTTTTAACTTTTCAAATACATTTCTCGCTCATACTTGTTTTTGTTATTTGTTCATCGACGTGGAATCGCAGACTGTCAACGTGTTGTTGTCTGAATTTGATGAAACAATATGGCACCAGCAAACCAAGATAGAATATATACAGCATAAATACGAATAATTTAATTAATTGTCAATTAATATTCAATAATTTCCGATAAACCCTGGATCATTTCGAAATGCACCCAGCAAACCTCACAACGTCCGTTTCTCTCTCAATGAGCATTCAATACTTAAAAATCGATTTCATCGTAGCTCCGAATAAAATTCAAGGTTACCCCGATAGATTATAAATATTTTTGGACCCTCTTTATTACTTTATTATATTCAGTATAAGAAATTATATTAAATCGACTATTACCGAGATTGTCGCTCTCCAGTCTTCGATGCATTTTTATACCCCATTGCCTCATATATATTTCCGATGCATAATGCATAAATCCAAGTGCACAATCAAGGTAAAATCTCGATACCGCTTCCGATCACTTCAGATATTTTGCGATTCATATCGACGAGCCTTAAACGCACAACCCCTAATCGCAGTCTACGAATCCTGTCCACGCTTGCAGCGCGTAGTTATACCTCTTAACATGGGCCCCAAGTATTGTACTCCCGCGTGCAATAACCTCGACGATCATTATACGGCGCACAAGTTGCGTATACGTATCTCGAACGCCTAGCTACGGAGCCCGCTAATTGTACGCGCCAATTCCACGCATCGGGTATCCTAGCAATACGATTATCGTGTATCGAAGGCCAATTAAGGGAGGTATGTCGAAGGGGGCGGAGGCCGAGCCCCTGCGGGTGAGATCGTACAATCCCGGCGCGGGATCATAGTGAGCTCGTTCACTCGATCCTTTCCCAACGGCGAACTCTCCACCGCGATGCTGATATCGTCGTCGCTAATACGATGCATCTGAATTCCTAGCGAGACGCGGAGACTCGCGGAATTTACACCGACGAGAATCGAAAGCTGTGTTGCATACAGAGAGTATAACGCTTTACATTCTGCAGTTTCTCATTAACCTTCGAATGCGTGTTCGAGTAACGTCAGAGCCGAGGTATTGAAGGGGTTGCGGGCTGACACTCCTCTGACTCACTGAGGGAACACGCACGAAACATGGGTGGAACAATGTGCAATCCCTTCATCGCCAAAAACATGATTGGTGCAGAAAGAAGATGATGCGGAAAACTGCCATGTGTGCAGTTTGTATCCAACGATAAAAATCGGCGGCGTGAGATCCGGTATTCAGAAGAAGTATCGAACTCGGTAAAGTTGTGTCATGTATAGGTTGAATTAATCATCGTCATACAGTTGATGATATCTACAGCTGAGTGGAAATTTCAAGATAATTTGAAGGTCTTCAAAGATTAGAGCGTTGACACTGTACGTTACAGATTTTCAGACTTTCGGGTCTCTTAGGGTCGAATTTTGAGACGTTAGTTTGAACTTAAGATCGCTCTGGAGATCGAACTTAAGATATAAGTTTCGCCCATAATGCATTTCGCGCTTAAGATTTATGTTGAGCACGACCTATGCGAAGTGAAGCCTATTCGCAGGGACAACTTAAGCGATCAACTACGAATCGCTGTTAATTTTTCGTGCAGGTGCGTGAATACCCGCACCCTCATGGATAAACTATATTGGCACTTCTAGCGTAAAAGTACGAGTGGGTGCAGACAGCTTGTCCAGAGTGAATCAGAAATATCCGCATCAAGGCAAAAGCTTCGGCGATGTATACTTTCCGCTTACGTATGTACATACATACAGCAAAACTGTTATTAAACGTACGTGAAGCTGGCTCTCGGAGTTTAAGACTAAACGACTACACTAGAGAGTGAAGACTAAAAGTAACGAGATTTTTCGTTTGCGTGGGAGAGGAGTTGCGCAGCGGTAGTGGCAAATGGATATGAATTTTCTCGGCAAGGGGATGGAGGGAGGAAGGCAGAGGTAACTGGAAAGTGCTCTTGATACGATATAAGAGCCTTCCACCCTGTCTGCCTGCCTGGCAACCCACAAGTTGGCGGCTTGTGTATGTACACTGCTCGGAGGCAAACGCACAGACTCGATTGCACACTTAGCGAATGGCTCCCGAGTGAGAGAGGTACAACGAGAGATCTCGAAAGTTTTAGCAAGAAAGGAAGAACCGGAGATCCATCCAGCCCGGTCGTGCAAGGCTGAGACATTCGCCGCATGGCCCCCCGTTGTAAAAATCTCGTAAACCCTGGCGCAGGCAAGCAGGCAGTGCAGGTGGCACACGAGAGAGAGCCGGCGAACGAAGTGGTGTCATGGTGGGTTTTTCAGACGTTGTAACGCAAGCACGAAAGTATAAACCGGCCAAGTGGCTGAAGGAAGCGAAGCAGAGAGCCAGAGAAAGATGCGGAGAAGAGGGAGAAGTAAGAACCACTAAAGAGAATGGCTTGAAACGGGGGCGAATTTTAGAAACCAGAATAACGTGTTTCGCGAATTTCGTCGATGTGCCTACGCAACGAAGTCCATGGAACCAAGTAGGGAACTACATTGTAAGAAATAAAAGTGATGTACTCTGGTTAAGTGAAGGAAAATAAAGGAATGGAAAAACAATACTGGGTTATTGCTTTGAAATTATTGGACAGAGATGTGTACACTTTATAAAAATAGTGGTATTTCTTATTGTTTAATTTTTTTTTAATATGCATGAGAAAAAATCATTCGGCTGAAAATCTGCGAAGTATATTAAAATAATACAGTCATTTTACAGACTGACAAAAAGAAATTTACTGCGGTTGGGGAACACAAATGCACTATTTCATCGGTTCTGCCGATTGTAGCGAATACTTATGCTGAATTCGTAGGGTTACTTAATTCTTGTTTGATCGTATGAATATTTTTGTAGGGTTTTTTTTTATTTCGAACTTTTTACTACACATTGAATATTTACCTTTTTTGCTGCAAGTTCTCTTTAATCCCGTTTCTCGGTTAATTTATTTAAGTAACTTACCTTAATTTATATAAGCATTGAAGTGCCAAAACGCAACTAACATAAGTTTCGAATATGGGAACATTCAGTCATTGGTTTTTGTTTTGTTTATCGCTATGCTCAAATATTTACCGCAAAACAACGGTTAAACATTGATGTATGAGCGAATGACCGAACGAATCTAGAACAACCGAGATAAGATTGTCATTGAAAAATCGCTTATCAAACGCAGAATAGGTGCGTTCATGTTAACGGTTCAGATGCAACAACCCTACAATCTGCAGGCCGATAACTTGACCTAAAACTTACACACGCGGCAGTTCTCCTCTCCAGTTAAGTACTAAAAAGTTAGCTCAAGGAAGCTCGAAGTTTGTCACGTCCCGGTTTACAAGTAGATTCTTGGTTCAAATACGATTGTTTCGTGGTCAGTTTCTCCTATGTATGGCTTTCGTTTCATGCGCTCTCTCAATCGAGCGTGCACTATAGTGCTGTGACCCTTCTCCAAAGCATTCGTCTAATTAAATTCCTACGGTGGGTATAGACATCCGCCACGCGCTTGTACTGCATTGTGCAAAACAGGATGCCAGGATGCTGTGGGCCATTGGGACACACTGCTTGCCAGCCGTTTGTAGCCTTGCGGTTCACGTTCTACCTGCCTTGTCTGTTTGCTCTCTCTATGTGTATATAGACAACCACAGACACGGCTTCCGCACATGTGTTGTTGTACATGTACATTTACCGTATGTATAACGCTCCCCGATTGCGTAACATCCGTGAAAAACTTATTTTACCGATTCGCGCGAAACGCCAGTTACTTCACAGGCTTCGAACGATTCCTGAGATTGTGTTCCGGTACGAGAAAAAACACATGGGAGTGAGAGAGTGTGAAACCGAATAGAGAAGAGACCGATAAATTGATAGCGTCTCTTTTATTTTCTTCCGTCGCTTCAGTCTCGCCTCAATTCCGACGTTCCCCTTCACATTCCATTTTCTTCTAGCCAGGTGGAAGGGCATTCCGTAGAAGTACCTTCCATCTTCCGTCTCTTCGAAGATTCTCGACGTTAAGCGATGTGGACTTCGCTCGAATTGATAGGATCGTTATAGTATCCGTTTTGGAACGGAGCGATACTCCGCTTTTTGATGCAGGTTTTTAGCTTGATAAACAATGATTTTGACAGTGGAGTATCTCAGAAAAACGAATATTAATTTACACCACACGACGAGATAAGCGACCGCCTTCGGAGCCAATCCAATTGCAATCTGGTAAGTTAATCCCCTATCTGAGCCTAAGAAGCTGTCTTCTCTACTGGCCAGTGGAAAGACTTCCCTCTCCGAGCGTCATCGCGCAGGGCGCGTAGCGATATTCGCAAATCCGTCCAAGTATGATCGTAAACTGGTCGTGCTGACATTCAGCATATCGTTGCAAAAACCCCAGCGACGGGCTTCGAACTGTATCTTACATTCGAAAATGAAACATATTCTGGCTGCTAAGCGACATCGGTAAAAATGCTAGTATATAAATTGTAGAATGCGGGAATGTGTTCGTAGCGATGGATTAGGAAAATAAACGAGAAGTAGCAGAGATAACTAACTTCGAACGGATCAAAACGGATCAAAAGTCTATTCAGATATATCGAAAGGCAGCCGCCATTATTTACTATTGCCTCTGCGATTATTTGCCCTCCTCTATAAAAATGCCGTAGTCCGAATGGGAGATTTCTAGACCTAATCTGGATGAAGTTCCTTTAATCAAAACTTGTAGCGCAGCTGCTTTCGATGGTGATGGCGATGGCTTAGCAGCCGAGTCGCTTGGTCTCATAGTCACGTGAAGGCGATGGTTTGGCGAACGGTTATAAGCTCGATTGCTTGGTCTCCAAGTTCGTTCTTAACTGAACTGTGTCGAGCGTAGTAACGTCGATGTCGGTGGTGAACTGTGCTAAGCGATGTGATTTGCTCGTCCTTATACACTAATTTCTCCTTATTATGAATAAACTGCGATGGCCTCTATTACGGACGGTGTGATGGCCGCACCTTCGATAATGGAGGAGAAGTTGGACCGCGTTGGCGATACGATGAAGTTGACTCTCGGCTGTATCGTCAGAAGCCGAGTGGTTGCATCGTGGCGGCTAATTTGCGGGGAAGCTTGCAATGCAGCGGCATTTCAGGCAGGCAGAGAGATGGTTTGGCTGCGGCAGACGAATTCCCAGATAGACAAATAAATATGAGTAAGCAGTTTGCCGATAATGAAACTACGGTGTATCAAACCGAAAGAAGTCATCGTCTCTGCGCCATCCACGCCAGTAGCGGCTCTCCGCTAAATACCTCGTGTCAAAGTGGTGAATGTCGACCGGCTAAGGTCGATGAACAAATGCGTTGAGACAAATGCAGATTTCCAAAGATTTCGAAGCTAGTTTTCTAAGAAACAGAACATCAAAATATCTCCATATGTAGCATAGGAGCGATCTAGTATAAAAAGCGTACGCACTACGCTCAATTCAGTTGGGAGGGGGGAGGGAGGGACATATGTAGTACGGCTTGAGACGTAGGTGAATGCCGTGATTCGGCAAGCGAGCAACACAGCCGCAGAGTGCCCCAAAGTAGGGAGAGCAGTTGGATCATGAAAGAGTCAAGGCATTTCCGAAACTGGGCTAAATATTTAAAGTACCAAATACTTGAAGTACAGAGTATTTTGAGTACCATGTTTTTCATGCCTTATCAAGTACTCGATATTTCAAGTACCGTGTTCTTCATGCCTTATCAAGCACTTGATACTTTAAGTACCATGCTCTCATGCCTCATCAAGTACTTGATATTTCAAGTAACATGTACTGCAAGTAAAATCTCTACATTAACTCTTGGGGCATGGGGGACGTTTGAGTAAGTGCATATCGTTGCCTTTTTTTAGTTACAATAACGATAAGGATGTTCGCGATCAATCTTTTTTTTCTATGTCGTCAAATAAAATATAGTTTACAGGTGTTTGGTTTAAATATCGAGTATCGACGAACTCTAGATTCTCGTTAGACTTTAAAAAGTTATTCTTGCGAAGTAAAAGATTTCTACGATAGCTTTTGTTTGGAAAATAATTTTTTAGGTTTCAGTGAAATCTACTTCTGACTGAGGTAAAAACAATGAGTATGCATTCACATACTTATTGAATCACAATCGCTGAGAGTTATCGTTTTTTATTACTTGTCTTTGGCTTTTTATATTTAATCTTTTAATCGATGAAAAAAATTCAGTCAGCAATAGTTAAAATTTCTTGAATTTGGTTCTCCCATACAAGAGCTTAGGTACCGATACGCATGACTATACACCACGAGTACCGTGTTATCCGTGCTCATTTTCATAGTAACAGATCGTATTGAAAAGATAGTTGTCTGTTTCATTACTTCGTATTTCTTGTTCCTTCGATATGTCGTACTCCAGCCAATGAGGTTACCGAACGAACGGATATTCCTCGAGTAATGATACGAAGGACCTCATTACGTCCAATTGCCCTTGTGATTTCTTATCTGTACCTAACCAATATTCTGTTCTCTTCGCTTCCCTGTTTCTGCTCTTCCCTTCGAATCCAATAATTAATCCAAGAATCGATACTAAGCTTGCAGCGTGTGCGCCATGGCCGAAATACCCAACACGAGTTCTATTCAAGTTTACGTTGTAACCGTGTTTCTGAGAAAAGGCATCACGACGCGTGTACGGCCGGATAAAAATGTTCATCAAAAGCTGATAATATCACGTCAGCTTTCGATGAGTCAAAGTGGTTGAAGGGGGTCCACATATTCTTAAGAATATTCGCTCTAATACGAAATGATGCACGTTATCATTTCATCCGACCGGTATAGTACAGCAATCGGGCCATACGAAACTAGCCCGAGGCGATGGAGTTATCTCCGTCTATACTCCTATGTCTCTATCAAAGCCGTCTCCTCCTGCCGTCGCGTGCATCGAACATCAAAGACACCTCAAGCATATCCCAAGAACGGGAGAGAATATGTGAGATGCTCGGATCTATAACCATTTAAGCATTATGTGTACAACGTTACCACCGGATTATCGCTCCAAATTGGAAATCCCAAGCTCTTAAACCAGTTCATGATCGCTGTAGCAGGTGTGACAGTGGTCAGAGTGGTTGATCGACTTTTTGATGGTAGTTTCATTGGTACTGTAATGGTATCAAATTCTAGTTAGGGTAGAATCGCCATCATTGGAGCACTTAATAAAAAGTGATTGAAATACTCAATTACCAACTTGCCTACAAATTTGGAGTGAGCTCCATTCATGCAATCAATTTTTGTTGTCAACGGACCACTTTAACCATAATGGAGCATCCCAGTCGTCAATGGACTTTGGGATGCCTTTACCGATTTGAGTGAAATATCGTTTTTGACTATTTTTCGATGTTTCAAATAAAGTCGAACCTAGCGCACAGCTGTGAAAATGTTTGTTTCGCAGTATGGCTCATTCACGAAAAAAAAAAAATCTGGGAATGAAACAGTCTTTCGATAATGAGTCACAGCTCTTTTCGAAGGGTGATAATCACTTGTTATACAGGGCGTGAATGCCCATTATCGTAGTTCTTACTCTCGTCGAGATATTGAGGTTTGAATGGATTTAATGAATACGATTTTTTTAGCTCAAACGCCTGAAATAAGAAATCTGAATGCACTTGCCCTTTCCGTCAATTTATTAAATAAAAATGTTATGTATGATTCTATTCTGATATCGCGATAACGAGAATCAATTATTTTATCTTCCGTCATGACGTGGCGAAATATTTCCTCATCTTACTTTATTATAATGCTCGGAATTTCAGTATAACTCTTTAATTACGAGCTGGCACTTTTCTGTGTTTTGTCGAATCGGCTCCCCAGAATTACCTTCTCACTTTGTCAACGGAGATGTTCAAAGCTTTATCTGCACCTCCAGTTTATTGCACAATGTGTATCGTCACTTTTTTCAAGAAATTTGGAAATTGGAGGCGAAGAGAACGATGAGAATTATCCGTATTCGATGTTATCAATATCATTATCAGTTATGAGACCGAGTCGATGCGCACGTTTATCAATATCATTATCAGTTATGAGACCGAGTCGATGCGCACGGCCCTTTGTATTCCCGACGGCAATATCTCGCACGCCTCCCCCCCATTTACCTATTACTATCTCTGTTTTAATGGAGATTCCACGACTCGAATTGGAGATTCTGCACCAATACGGACCTCACCTGGTGACGTTATGAATATAGATAATGATACTTCCCGATGCCTGTGACGCTTTTGTCGTAATAGTGCAGCCATTGTGGGCCTCTTCCTTCCACGCAGATGGCGCTGTAACGGCGCGCGAATATTCAATACCCTCTCAGTGCATTGGATATTCGTTTAAATATCTATTATACCGTCTCCATTAGCGCTCAAGCCTCCCGTAATTTCCGGGCTTAAAATCGAAGCTTCGACTCGCCTCTAATCGAATCATAGTTGGGTAACGAAACGAGGTTTCCAATAGAAAACTATGCCCTCCAAATACCAGAAGAATATCCAATGCACAACAGTTTTTTGTTTCATCAATGGTTTAGATACGTTACAGCAGATCGTCGATAAAGTGTCAAAAAATTGCAGATTATCGCTTAGAACTACAGCTGGCTGTGAACTTGCATTGGAAATAAAAGAAGCGAAATATCTTTTTAGCATGATTTATAAAATGTATGCATCAAACAGTCCGATCTTTGAAATATCGAAGAAAACGTTATATATGGATACAATTCTCAACGTAAACTGTCATTATCAGAGATCTGAGAGTTCAGGTATCGCAGCCAAGTAAATCGGTGAGGTCATGACAGTCACCCAGTATTTGGTGAAAACAGAGAAAAAAGCGACCAAAATGAATTTTATCAACGCTGACTTACCAAATAAGTATAATAATTACGATACTTTTTTTACCTACAGAAATATTCGTTCTTTAAACTTGTCACCGTATCACAATAAAGGCGCATTTACATCTCCACCACTCACAACTCTACCAAAATCTCTACCAGACAGTAAAAAAACTCTACCGGACTTGAAATAAAACTCTACCGGAATAACAATGAAATTCTACTGGAATACAAGGCTAGACAGTAGTTTTGTATTTCGGTAAAGTTTTATTTTAATTCCGGTAGAATTTTATTTAAATTCCGGGAGAGTTTTTCTCTTCAGTGGTAGAGATTTTGGTAGAGTTCTGAATTTTTTTGGCATTATTCTTTCCTCCTCTTCCTCCTCTTAGACTGTAGTAGTCGCTGACATATGCATCAAACGGGCCGTTCTTTGAAATATCGAGGAAAGCGTCATATAAGGATACAATTCTCAACGTAAACTGTCGTTCTCTCAGATCTGAGAGCTCACGTATCGCAGCCAAGGAAACGGAGGATAAAGTTCTAGAGAATATCGAAAATATACAATGGTCGTTGAAAATAAGCGGCGAAAAAAGAGTGCAATAGCTTAAAGCCTGACTATCGCAACCTCCGAACACAACGGAAGTTGCGATAGTAGAAGAACTGCACAAATTCGTCGCGACTGTGTGAAAACCTTTTGCCGGCACTCCGGCGAACTGCCGGCACGCTGGTGCGCCGATATTTTTGTCAAAGGGACGAATCTGTACCGTCGTATATCTCAAGTGAGTCCGATGCGACTCACCTGATAGAGGCTGTGTATGCTCTCGAATATTTCTAAACGAATATATCCACAACACCGGGATGAAATTCGATACACGTAGAGCGAATAGATGAGAAGTACTGGAAGGTTTGGGAGATGTTCAGAAAGGTCCAACCAGAGTGGTTTCCACTATCGTATGCATTTTCGTGCCGTTTAACATGTTTCATGGAGCAAAGTGTAAACTCACTGCTCTGCTCTCTATCTACAAATATATCTGGCACGAGGTTCAAAACGGACCTTACTATTCGACAGATATGCATTTTCGACATCGAAAATAGTTTTTAAAAATGATATTAATAAATACCTTTCAAAGTAGAAATTTGCAAATTGTTTCCATCATTCTCCTTTTCTTCGAAAGCTTCGTCTATAAGAAAACGAGGCAAAATACAGAAGACGCTTTCTCATAAACTGACTTCTGTGATAATCGGCCGGAGCAAGCAATTTGGAATATTTCACAGGCGCTTTGTTAAACAATTTTTCTGAAATAAAAGCTGAACAGTTTTAACGTGAACTTGCATTTGTGTCGAATTTGATAACAATATTGAAATGAATTGACCCAACGAAAATCTCTATTACGCACAACAATAAAAAAAGTCGAAAAAAAAGTCGAAATGTAAAAGTCCGTCTTATTTATACGAGCTATTTTGTTTCTCGCGTTTTGAATGTTGCAGCCAGTCACTGATGCTCCATATACCAGAGTCATTGATTGATTCCTCCTCTCCGACCAAGTAACTTCTGTGAAGCAGAGATCTGTAGCTTTGTTTCCGACTACCTCAGATCCCCGACTTAATACAAACGATCTTTCTTGTTCGCCGTGACTCCAAGATATCCGATATATTTATGTGGCGTATAACAAAGAATGTCGTTTTATCGCTGGAGGAGAACTGGGCACATTTGTACGTGCCTTCCTTACCGCTTCGCAATCTTCTACGGTTTATTAGCGATGAGACAAACAGACATCGAATAACGGCAGGGAGTTCGAGCGCAAGTTACTTGCTGTGATAAGGGGTGGCAATAACATGCTCATCCGGTACGAGTGTAAGAGCGCCACTGTCGCTACAACCAACCAACCTCCAAGCAACCTTTAATCAACCGACTATGATTACTGTTAAGTCCAGGAAGTCGAAGAGGATTTCCTATGACTGAAAGCGCGTAAGATACATTCAGTACACACGATTTACATATCGACGAGACGATTCAATAAGGGCGTATGATTTATTGAAATCCTATCCATATACGCCCTTCTCCAAGCAACCTTCAATCAACCGACTGTGATTACTGTTAAGTCCAGGAAGTCGAAGAGGATTTCCTATGACTGAAAGCGCGTAAGTTACATACAGTACACACGATTTACATATCAACGAGACGATTCAATAAGGGCGTATGATTTATTGAAATCCTATCCATATACGCCCTTCTGACATTGGACAATCGATATGCATGTATGGAGCACGAGTCCTTGCATCGGGTCCAACTTTCCGGGGGTAATTGTTGATCTCGAAGGTTGAAGGTTCTGCAAATGAGCAGGCATAATAATGAAAATAAGGTAGAGTATTGATAGACTCACGAGTAGCGACGGTGTCTGAAAGTACTACGAGAAATTGCATCTGTATAGTAGCATAATAACATAACTTCTTAGTAATTGCCTGTTAAAAGTTCGATTCTCAACTGGAAGAGTGCGTATTGCTTTCTGATCACCGCGATTGTAGATCATCGAGAATCGTCGAAGGACAATCATAAACTTACGAGTGAAATTATAATAATCTCGAAACGAGGTCTATAGAATTATGCCCGCAGAGCCATCGTGTTATGCAGGGCAGGGGAGAAGTTTGGGCACACCGATCCGTTCTGATTTACAGTGAACTTCGATGTGCAAAGAAATTGAAAAAATTACCGCAGTTTAGTTTCACCTTACGGAAGCTGCATGTAGATTTACAACGATGTAGGGCGAGTAAAAACTGTAATACAGGTAAACATAATATTAGGTTTCACGAAAGAAAATAAAAATCCCTTTCATACAATGAGTGCACTAGCTGACTCACGCCGACGACCGACGTTTCAGTCGAGATTTGTACGTTGGGATTTTATGCAACGAAATATGTGCAACACGATCTCTCATGGTTTATATATAATTAACGTTTTATTATAATCATTCCAAATATACAGTGTGGCACGATGTGCGATCGCATGAATGCACATTTCAGCATTTTTTGATGTTTTAATAACACGGACGAAAATTGTAAGAGGAAGATAGTGCAAAGTGGGAAAAGAAATACGGCGATAGAAACTGCAAATTCCGTATCAATGAAACTGGGAGTTGTTCAAGTCACATGAGCGAGACACATCACACGAGCTGCAAGAGATCTCGGTGCTGAGCCGAATGAAATATTGGTTTATTATGAGGAAAAAAAATACCAAATAATAAAAAAAAAAATACCAAATACCAAAAAATACAAACGAGTACACGATAGCCGAGCACTGTGTACAATCTCTATAATGTACCCCATATTCAACACGATTTACCACTCTGCCCCCGACTGAGCTGCACACTGTCCACGGGTGGGGCACAGTGTGAATCTTATCATAGTTCATTAAACTAATAAATGCCCTGGCAATTTCACTGTTTTCGTGAGCAATTGTGGGTCAAGTTTGTTGAGAACCCTTTGATCAATATTTATTGCACCCCATGTTCTTCACGACTTAGCACACTGAAGTCCACTGTGCTCCACGCTCTGCCCCACGGGTGGGACACTGTGTGAAATTCATCGTACTCCATAAGAATAATTCATGCCCTGGTAATTTCACTCTTTTCGGGAGCAATTGTGGGTCAAGTTTGTTGAGAACCCTTTGATCAATATTTATTGCACCCCATGTCCTACACGACTTAGCACACTGAACTCCACTGTGCTCCACACTCTGCCCCACGGGTGGGACACAGTGTGAAATTCATCGTACTTCATAAGAATAATTCATGCCCTGGTAATTTCACTCTTTTCGGAAGCAATTGTGGGTCAAGTTTGTTGAGAACCCTTTGATCAATATTTATTGCACCCCATGTCCTACACGACTTAGCACACTGAACTCCACTGTGCTCCACGCTCTGCCCCACGGGTGGGACACAGTGTGAAATTCATCGTACTTCATAAGAATAATTCATGCCCTGGCAATTTCACTCTTTTCGGGAGCAATTGTGGGTCAAGTTTGTTGAGAACCCTTTGATCAATATTTATTGCACCCTATGTTCTTCACGACTTAGCACACTGAACTCCACTGTGCTCCACACTCTACCCCACGGGTGGGACACAGTGTGAAATTCATCGTACTTCATAAGAATAATTCATGCCCTGGTAACTTCACTCTTTTCGGGAGCAATCGTGGGTCAAGTCTGTTGTGAATCCTTCTATCAATACGTCAATAGCAAAGGATCCGTGAAGACTCCTTGACAAGAGCCGAAAACGCTACTTAGCCAATAACTGGCATATTAAACCCCACTCTCGCTTGCACTATTCGATACCCTTTCACTGGGTCGAGGCATCCCGTAAATAAGCTGTTCGTATTGAAATCAGCGGCATCAACGTGATGCTGCGGAAACCCTCGACAGTCCAGAAGATGAAAAGGATTATAGGTGAAAGTTATGGTGCCTAATTGACTCCACCTGAGAGTGCCGTCTAATTCTTGCGTCGGGTAGCATCGAGTGTTAAGTCTAAACGATTCGCATTATACTCCGGGCTGGCGGGGCAAATAACGGGGTGTTACCCCGTTAAATTGTCTGGTCGCTTGCTCGACCATGGAATCTGTTGTCGTATAACACCTCCCCTTCCTGGAGTCAACTTCGACAATTTCATTGACCCATCCTATTATACCGTTCTCTCCAGTTCTCCCCCACCGTACTTATAAAAATCTCCCCCATCTGTGCTCGAAAACTGGTCGTTCGCAGCCGTGAACAGTGGGCTCCGCGTCCGAGAGAAGGGACCGATCGATTTCGAAGCCTGTCTTCACTCTCCCGGCCCACCGATTGAATTTCACGAGCTATCGAACACCCGTCAGGGGACACTCCGGTGCAGCCACACAGGTCCATCAGGAAGTGAGGGAGTGCGAAAAGAAGGACAACGAGGACACGGTGCTCTCGCTCTGTCGTCATTATGTGCTTTAATCGCTCGCTTTCACTGAACACTGAACAATCTTCACTCTTGAGCGCTCGGATAGGCGACCTTTTGTAAAGGAAGAGAGAAAAAAAAAATCATCCGGCGCGTCAAGCGATGCGTCATAATTCAACGAGGAGAGAAGCGCTCGATAACGGAAAACGGTCGTGCTGGCTTGTGTGCTACCTGGCATGCTTTTGGTTACTCTGGATATTGAGCGAATGACAAAAATTCTCCAGCGAGGCTCAGCAAACTCTCGGGTTATCTCGGGAATCGATTACACGTTTGCTCCATTTATAGCTGTATATTCTCCTATGAGGATTACGTTACATTCGTACTTTACGGGCGTAGACACGTAAACCTAGGTCCGATATGCTATGTATTACAGTTCCCATCGACACGTTACTATTTCCTTGCATAATGGTTTTGATCGTGCGAAACGCTCTCGAGGCCGCGATGAAGTTGGCAGTTGGACCGCATAAGCGCCTTTCGAGATATCGAAACTTCAAGTTTAATTGATGTTTGATGCTCGGTCTGCACACGGGCGTAACGACCGCCCGGTTATACAGGCTCGGAGGGTGGTCGGGGCGGGGTAAGCGAATGGGATGCACCTAGCGTATACCCAGTGCAGCTTCGATATTCGCAGGTGTAGGTGGAAAGGGATGGGTTAATGCGTTTAATAACTATTGCATTTCATACAGGACGTATACTGTCGAGTGTTATTACCTCACCAGTGCTCTGTACCGCGCGAAAGGGAGGATGGAAGCCACGTATCGTAAACGTCGGGTGGATGGTGGAATAGGTGGAAAGTATATTAAAAGCAAAATTGCACGGATGGGATAGACATTTTTTGTAATACATGGAACGGTGGCGAAGTTAGTATTGTTTGGATTATTACGAACCAAAAATCTCTGCGCTGTTGAATGAGTTATTTTGTGTATTTTCAAACAACGATTTGTTTGCTTTCCAATGGCATCGCGGAAAAACCGAGATGTCCTCCGTATTCTACGGTATGAAACACACAAGACGATGGATATGACGGAGTTGAAAAGGCTACATAAGAGCTGTTATTTGGTTTTCTTGAGTAAAAATGGAAAGTAACAAAAAAACTTCGGGAGCACATAATTCCATGTATTTTCTCGTGTTTACCGCAGATCCGACAAAGTAAAGCGTGACGATGGTGTATTTTTCGGCGCTGAACTTTACTCGGCCAACCGTTTTACATGAAAGTCTAACACGACGGTATCGTTGAAAAAAAAAAAATTGAAAATTGAAATTTTGATACCGCTTCCTCGTAAAAATTGAAACCTGACATTTTCATATTGCTCTCTCATAAAAGTCATAAATTGAAATTTTCTTATCGCTTTCTCATAATGTTCCTTCATTCGCGAAGCTTCCTCCACGAGGAATCAAAAATACAGAAAATGCTTCTCATAGAAGAGGCTTCGCGAATGAAGGAACATTATGAGATAGCGATAAGAAAATTGTAATTTTATTGAGTAATATTTGAGTTTTGAAAGAAGGCTTATGCTGGCTATTGGGGAATTTTCCGAGTACAACAATTTTGCTTTGCAAGACTCCGGGAGCTGATATTATGACGTTCGAGAATGTGGCTACACCCCGGCTTATGCTATAAGCGTTGAGAGCCAGAGCGCTGTCGCTGAGGCTACCTGGCAATTATTTGGACGAGCCAAGTAAGCTCGGTGTGGCTTACCTTTGGGCAAACCATATCTTAAGCATTCTACACAGTGGCGATTATTGGGCTGTTACGTTGCTTGGTCAACCGCGATCGTATCGCCTCATTCTAGAAAGTATGTGGACATTATCATCAGTCTCTGAAAAGCATGCAGACCCGGCAACGCACAACAATCAGAGAGGCTTAATCCTTCGCGGAAAGTACAATAATGTTAACGGACAGAATTACAATGTAACGGCACAGGCCCGATACAAGTTATTTGTATGATTTGATATAGCGTGTGAGCAGACCACTGTGATATCTGTGTCCCAAAGCCAAACACACGCCGTCCGTTACCACTGCACTTTCCACACCCCTGAGCCAAACGAGCGCCCATCAATAGCCAAAAGAACGATTCGTACCCGGGTTGCTATTAATGCTTGAACAGTATGCAAACCGATTTATATGTTGAATGTTTTGTCATTGGATTGAATATGCTCGACCGCATGTTTCGGTATCATGAAATCTCGTGATCAAACTGTTTTTTAAATTTATTTACTTGTCGAATGAAAAGGGCAAAGATCAGTTATAGGATAATCGGTAACCTATCGTCCAAATAAACAGATGCAGTTGAGAGCTGCAAAATAGCTCGAAAAACTGTTCAGTCGTTAGGCAAAATACATCATTTACTCTGCACAATAAAATATAGACACAGACAAAGTCTTCAACAACGTAGATTTAACAGATTTTGATAGATTTTAATAGATTTTGTCCCATTATCCCGTTTTGCCCCACTGTCCCATTTTGCCCCGCTAATGCCTACACGATAACCAGACCTTACGCTGGCCAGCAGTGGATTCTTGCACGTGATAACGGCGTTGGCCGAGTCGGGGGAGAAGCTCCAGTATTGAGCGGAGTGTGAACGACATTGTCGGGCAGCTTTTATGATTCAAAAGAGATCAGATTATTCGTCGAATAATTTTGCACACTTTTTGGCAAGATAAATTAATTTCTCACAACCTTCCGATGAGTATCGATGAGTATCGACAGCGCTTTTTCAGTACCGCCCCAAACACGCTTTTATCTTTTTGGGCGAATCTCTTAGTCATATTTTTCGACGAAACGTCATTTCTTTTTTCTCGAGTCTTTACTTTTTTCATACGTTATTGTGCTTCGCCGAGTCTGAAATCTCACGGGGAAACTCGACTAACCTAGTGTATATACATGACTATGATGAAGTATAGATGTATTGTGTGGCAATAATCCGAAAACGATCGAACTCGATCCGGTTCTCGTTTTCTCGAACTATATTTCTCAACGCGTTCGGGTACAGCGGTGCGAGAGCCCGAGCTTCATTTCACTCAGAGTACAGCCTCTGTCTCTTCCACCCCTTTCCACTCTCTTCCGTAACTCGATATCTGTGTGCTAGGTACTTGGTGAAAGACAAACGCGGGTCGAGAAAATAACGCTACCCGGAAAATTGAAGAGAAATCTCGTTCGCACTGAGAGCCCTTTCACGTACGGGAAATCGAATAGTTGGATGTCTTGTGCCATTCCTTTATTGTTTCTCCCGAAGTGGTCCCTTATTTTTTTATCAATTTATTTGTTTCAAATCCGGAAACGTTTGCGAAATGAGTGTATTCGCAATCGGGGCTGCTTTCGTATCGAACAAACAATATACAATATTTGTAAGGATCTTCTTGCCGGCCTCACGGTCAGTTAATAATCAACGAATGTGTTTCGATTCGACGACGTATTGCCCTACATTTCTGCTTCGCCTGTTTCGACCTCGGCGTATTGAACGAATCCAGGTATTCGATTGTGTCTCTGTCTCCCAGTTTTACGGGACAGATGCACCGAGCGTTCTGAATGGGCTACGTACCGGACAGTAACCCTTATCTTCATCGAAGAGGAGAAGCTACCCGGCACCAAGTCGGTCGAATGGATTCAATTCTGCAATGATTGTCGGATAAAAATAGATTTAATTTTTGTTGAAGTTTTAACTCTCCGATCTGTTAGCAATGTGTTATCTTTATCAATACCTTCCACACTCTATCTTCATCGAAGAGGAGAAGCTACCCGGTACCAAGTCGGTCGAATGGATTCAATTATGCAATGATTTTCGGATAAAAATAGATTTAATTTTTGTTGATGTTTTAACTCTCCGATCTGTTATCTTTATCAATACGTTCCACACCCTATCTTCATCGAAGAGGAGAAGCTACCCGGCACCAAGTCGGTCGAATGGATTCAATTCTGCAATGATTGTCGGATAAAAAAAGATTTAATTTTTGTTGAAGTTTTGACCCTCCGATCTGTTAACGATGTGTTGTCTTTATCAATACCTTCCACACCCTATCTTCATCGAAGAGGAGAAGCTAACCGGTACCAAGTCGGTCGGATGGATTCAATTCTGCAATGATTGTCGGATAAAAATAGATTTAATTTTTGTTGATGTTTTAACTTTCCGATCTGTTATCTTTATCCATACCTTCCACACCCTATCTTCATCGAAGAGGAGAAGCTACCCGGTACCAAGTCGGTCGAATGGATTCAATTCTGCAATGATTGTCGGATAAAAATAGATTTAATTTTTGTTGAAGTTTTAACTCTCCGATCTGTTAACGATGTGTTATCTTTATCAATACCTTCCACACCCTATCTTCATCGAAGAGGAGAAGCTAACCGGTACCAAGTCGGTCGAATGGATTCAATTCTGCAATGATTGTCGGATAAAAATAGATTTAATTTTTGTTGAAGTTTTGACTCTCCGATCTGTTAACGATGTGTTATCTTTATCAATACCTTCCACACCCTATCTTCATCGAAGAGGAGAAGCTACCCGGTACCAAGTCGGTCGAATGGATTCAATTCTGCAATGATTGTCGGATAAAAATAGATTTAATTTTTGTTGAAGTTTTGACTCTCCGTTCTGTTAACGATGTGTTATCTTTATCAATACCTTCCACACTCTATCTTCATCGAAGAGGAGAAGCTACCCGGTACCAAGTCGGTCGAATGGATTCAATTCTGCAATGATTGTCGGATAAAAATAGATTTAATTTTTGTTGAAGTTTTGACTCTCCGATCTGTTGACGATGTGTTATCTTTATCAATACCTTCCACACCCTATTCTTTCCTCTCCATCTGTTTGGGCTGAGCTCCATCGCTTTTACGGACATTCAGAGAAGGTTCGTTAGTGCCCGAGTTTACGAATATACTGGCAATAATGATACTTCTCTCTCAGACGCCGTTCCCTGGATGTTAATTGACGCAATGAAACTGGCGGAACGTTGGTAGCGCACCAGACGTTTTTTTCATTTACAGCTGACGGTTAACGAGATTAACGGGACTGTTTATTGACCAGACTCGTCTCTTCTCGATCTATTTTGGTATTTCCACCTCCCAACGTATCTCGTCATCCTCTCTGAGTTCCCGCGGGCTTGTTCGTTTCGCGGGTATCGTCTTTTTTCTTCCTCTTCGTTATTGCACGGCGGGCCGAGCGCGGGGCCGACTCAGCCATCATTTACGATATCGTAAATTGATAATTAGATTCTCCGGGCTAAATTGATTTGGTCGGCGGCTCGCGGTCGAATGGGCCGAGGCCGTTGGCCCTCCAGTCTTGCGCCTCGTCGGATCGAAGCTTCCCGGATCGTTCCTCGATATTTTGCTCCCGAGGATCCGCGAGCCTTCCAAAGGAACCCTCTCGGCGAATCAATGGTGATTTAATTAGAGATTATTCCTTAAAGAAAATTAAGATTAATCGCGCAAAATGTTGGCTTGCCTCCCGGCAGCCTGCTCATTGCTCCCTTTTGCTAACCTCTTTCCTTTCTATCACTCTTCTTCTCTTCATCCGTCGAGATTCTCTTCGCGTCGAGGCAGCTCTTCTTACTGCGAACGGCTGTAATTATTCCCAAGGCGTCGTTCGTAACACGTCACTCCCGACGTCTTGGGAGGCTTTTGTCGAGAGCCCAAACCCGATACCCCAAGAATAGAAACAAGGTCAGCCTCGTAAAGGACACGGTTGCGAAGGGCGGCGACGAAATTACGTAACACCCAAAAGTCTCAGATCTCTTTAGAAAAAAAGGGCCAAGACGGAGGGAAATTTTGAGATAGGGATTTCCAACGGCTTCGGACCTTCACGCAGCCTCACGAAAATATCGGGATTCAAGGAAGTACGGATGACGCCGTTGCTAAGATGTTACAATGACGATGCAATACATATATATTAGGGTGTTTGTCAAGAAGGACAGTTTTTCTTCCTTCCACCCTTTTAGAGTATAGATTTCGATCTCAAATTGAACCTCACGAAAAATCCTGAGAGGTGCCTCATTCAACGTTTGTATCCAAAAAATTCGACCACTTCTAAATTTATTTTTGGCCCCTATTCGCGAGGACTTTTAGTATTTTTTTAAATAAAAATTTCAACAAATTCACACTAATGGACATTTTTAAAGTTTCCTATATAAATAAAATAAAGAATATGTCTTGTGCGTTCTCTCTAAAAAAATGACAAAAGTCATTTGGGAACCCGTGTTCGTCGCTGAAAAAATTCATAATCAACTTCAATGGGTGCGATGAAAATCCGGATTAATTTTGTTGAAGGAGATTACCTCCCGAAACGATCCGCTGTGCCTGGTTCATTTGCGCCGTGCATTGCATCCGCAGCCGACTGAATTAGCTGAGTTCTCACAATGCTATTTTGAAAAAATTTTGCTAGCCGTTGGGTATAAGTACTTTCTTGCGATAATTTTGAAATATTTTGAAATATCGCGATAATTTCAAAATAGCTCACAAGTTGAAACCCCGAGCCCAAGATTTTTTATTTCTTTTTTTTCTTGCGAAAGGAATAGAAGTGTGCGCATATGCACCTAGAAAAATAAAATTATATCACAGGCCTCCGGCAAATAAGCCTATATTTAATAAAAATAAAGATTTATTTGAATTGCATAAATAGTTATTTGCGCGATACCCATCAAATAAGTTATTTGCCAGATTGTGATCGTTGTCCCATTGACATGATTTATCTACGTTTAATCATCTCATGCACTCAATTTTTTGCGACAACAGATCCACACTGTACTTTCGTGTAATTTTGAGGGAATAATTCCTTGGCCCCTACAGTAATACAAGACAGGATATAGTAACCTGGTCGTGGCCTGTGGGTTCAACGCTCATCCTGTATGTACTTCCCCATCGGCTTCGGGTTTACCGTTCCCAGGCAGACGGAGCAGTTAGGGAATCGAATCGAGCGAGGGAACCAGAATAAAAAGATAGCCGTTGGTGCGGACGCGGCGACCGTGGTTGAAGCGGAAAGATTGGAGTGCATGTCGACTCCTAAGAGGGCTCCGCGCTGGTATAGCATATCTAGGGTTGCAGTCGGCGACGCAACAAGAAACCTCAGACTATCTTTTCCTTTGGTTCTCCGCCTTCTCTTTTTTGTCGGTCCTGTTTTCGCTCTTATAGTGAAAAGGGGATGTTGGTGTGGCGGCGGTGAGGGGCAGCGAAGAGGTTGCACAGTATCGGTATAGGTACCGACTCATTGCATAACCGTGCAACAAAAGAAGAAACTTCACTCGCGTCTCGCTCCTCGATGAGGATAAGTCTCGAATCCTCGAGTCCAGTCTCGGGAGCGTCAACTCCCTTGCCGAGCTTTACTTGGACCATCCATTCTTATTTCGTCTCTACTTCACCACCTATATTACCGCTTTTCGGTTGTCCTCTCACTCGAATCCCACTCTAATTTATCGATAAGAAATTATTAGGGATGTGTACGGTCAAGCTAGGATTTCATATCGTACGATTTTATCCAACAATTTATCAATAGATAGCGTTTTTTAATATAATAATGGTACTTTTTTTTTGCCGTAGGCATGAAAAGTCGCACTTTTGGCGATTTTTAACAAAACGAGCGAGAAAAATACTATGCATGCGCATAAGCGCACCACGTGCAACATTTCTGCACACTTTCGCGACCTTTTACAGGCTCGAAAAACGTAAGTTTTCGTACATTTGTTACAAGAGTTATTTTTGTGACAAACGCGTAGGAAGGGAGTTCTTGAGAAGTGCGGCATTCACGCGAGTTAGGAATTAACTTTTGACTGTCATTCACATAATTTTTCCTTGAAAATTCACGAAAATCACGCTTTTCTTTTTTCAGAAGTGCGCAGAACGGCCTTTTCTCACAAACTTTCGAAAAAAGACCATATTGTGTTTGTACGCACGCGCAGTGTTTTTCTCGTACGCGATGCGAAAAGTGCCTTTCTGCGCTCTCTTCACAGGAACGGAAAACTGGATTTTACACGCATGCATTAGTGAAAAAATATTATGTGATGCACATGAAAAAAGGCGGACTGTCGACAAAGCTTCCCAAGTTAGTCTTCTTCCCAACAGAATGTCTTCTTTTTCGTACGAGTATCTGATACTACTTTTGTAAGAAACATACTAAAACTCCCTATTTTTATGCCTGTAAATTGGCGAAAGCGTAATTAGAACGGTAGCTTGGGAGAAAAATAACTAAACTATTAAAAAATGGTACAAAAAGTAACCAGTGTGATGTGCGCATGTGCAGTATTTATCTCGTACCTCTTACTAAAAACCGCCATTTTCGCCACGCGTTGCAGGCACGAATAAGAGGAATTTTCTGTACATGAGTTCCAAAAAATAATTTCTCGGTCGTGATTTTATCTTATTCAGCGTCTGAATCTCATGGAACAAAGCTGTGCGGTTTGGATCGAATAGCCGTACGAAATTTTGAACAAAACACGCAGGGGTTCCTGTGTGTTTCACTCCGCCGTACAGAAATGGCATTCGTTACTTTCGCGACTTGCTAGAATTGCCTGTATGTTCACCTCAGTTGCAGCACCGGGTTCTTTGCAACCTATACTGTATATGCGTACACCGCAAAAGTGGAGATATCGAGTTTAGGGCTGGCGCGGCTTTCTGGTTTTCGTTTTCCCTCATCCCTCCGTATCCTGATAAGTACAACCCTCTCGAACACACCCGCAGCCCTCACACTGTCCCTCCACTTTCTTGCATTCTCTTTCCCTCACCTCGATTTCTATTTCCCGAACCACACCCTTGTATTCCTCATCCGAGGGTTGAGCGGACCAAGCGATGGAAAGGAAAGGAGATCTAAAGCACGTGCGAGAGTCGAAGGTCGAGAGGCGGTGGTATTGCTGCAAGATCGGTCCTCTATTTCGCACCGCTGGGTTTGCTCGAAGCCGACACCCCTCTTCCCTTCTCTTTCTTCCACTCTACTTTGCACTACGACCCTTCTATGCTCTCGCGCGCTCTACCTCTCCGATTCTACAATACATATGATAGCAAAGTTCCCATACTTGGACCCTTTCTCCCTCACGACCTCTCCTCGCTCTATCTCGTCGTCCGTCTTGCTCTTTTGCTTCCTCGCGGATATAGGAATCGAGTTCGCCGACTCGCGAGGCAATAAGACGACGGTGTGCACCACCTGGTTCCAAGTGTTATGAGACCTCTCCTGATCGCACTTCTGTCTTACACCTACCCTTGCTCCATATCACACGCG
Source organism: Stenichneumon culpator (assembly GCA_964017025.1). NCBI lineage: Eukaryota > Metazoa > Arthropoda > Insecta > Hymenoptera > Ichneumonidae > Stenichneumon > Stenichneumon culpator. The sequence goes on from OZ024776.1 coordinate 15,109,107, forward strand.
TCCTTATCGTCGCCGCCTTGCAGTGCCAAGCCGGCCCTGGCTGGCCCGGTGCCGGGCGTGCAACCCTCTCGGTCGGCTTCCTCGTTGCCGCCAATGGAGCCCCAACCCACCGGTCCGTTTTCTCGCCCACCACGCTCCGAATCCATGCCGCCTCGGCAAGTCCCATTACCACCCCCTTCGTTCCCACTCGAGACTCTCGCTTCAGACGAGGATGGCTAAGGTGGTGCACCTCCCGTATGTAGTGCAGATGGTGCCTTGCCCGCTGTGCGCTTCTCGACTTCGTGCCGACACACTCATCTTGACTCCTGCCGGAGGCTCCGAGTGTTCTTGCTGGAAAGGCCACAGCGCCGAGAGACGATAAGAGGAGCGGGAAGCTGGTTGGACCGAAATACCGAGAAAGAAAACTCATGAGCGACATTCGACGGCGACAATCTCCCTTATTCGAAGCTCACGAAGCTCGCCTTGAAATCAGGACGTGTATTGCGCTCGTCACGCTGGTAGGACTCGAAAATGTTTCTGTCCAATTGTCGCAATCTTGATTGCAGGTTCGTTATTCGATGATAGGTAAATGTAAAAATGTACATGTATCAAATGAATCGACACGTAGCTTCTCGATATCTGTTGAGGGGCATGCGAGGAAGTTAGATCTGGTTTGTCATGTTTATAAAAACAGAGTACAATCTCATACAATCTTGGAATTTTTTGACGAATTTATATGTTTTTTTCTTATTTTACCTGCAACGTATTCCGAAGTATTTTCGCCCGCTGAACATGAATCCGCCGGTCTTTTTGGCCTGAAATACAATGCTACGTTGAGGGGCTCGATTTTATGCACAAATCGTATTTTTGGAATTTAAATGGGAAATATTGGGTTGGGAGTAAAATAATTGTTGTATTCTTGATCAGCGGGAAAAAATACATGGAATTTAGCTTTGAAACAAAAAAAAAATCGAATGAACAATGATTTTTCATGAAACATGAAAAAAAAACATGAAAAAAAAATTGATCGACGAAATTCTCACATTTCGTCCACAGAATTTTCAGTTTTAATCCACGAAATTCTTAGTTTAACCCACGAAATTTTTAGCCAGATATGCAAAGTTTTGCCAACCGGCCTCTGCAAAAAATTACCATATGGGTTGCGTAAAAATCGCTATGGCCCCTGTGAAAGTTTCATGTACATAGCCAGTGGTGGCGCTGGTGTGCCATGTTGCCTGGTCAAAAATTACCATACGACTCGATAGTTTTTTTCGAAATCCTTCTCTCAGCGTAACAATATAATATAACGTATGTGCGCGTAGATTTCAGGCGGATACGATAACACCGCTCCGTGGTATCCTCGAGCGCGGTTAAAGCTTGCAAGTCCACGTTCGATCGAGGCGGAGTCCGAAGTCGGGTGTGCTTTGGTAGTGATAATCAAAATGGTGAACCCTATTGGTGGATGTTGGTTCTCTCAATGTGTATTCGCAGATTAAATACATTTACGGAGTGAATGGCTAACGTAGTTGCTCGTACGAGAGCTCGATTGTGGGGCAGTGTGTAAGCAAGCCAGCAGGTTGCCCAGGCACACAAGTCCAGGACATCGCGGACCGTTGAACCGATCGGCTCCGACTGCCGAAATCGCGTTGCGGAAATGGTAATGCGGTCGATAACGTCGTTGACAGGACGAAATACTCGGGGTTTGGAGAAGAGGAGGTATACGGTAGCACCGACGTGACATAGTTTATACACAGATATAGCGTATCCGTGAAGTATATGTACATCCTAAACTAAGGCCACTATGAACAGGATCACCGGTCGCTGTTTCGACACGGTGGTGCATCGGCGGAAAGTACTCCTCCCACGCGTTGCTCTCTTCCCCCTGCACCTGGATCGTGTAGTGTACACACGATAGACGTTTGCATTAGCGCGATACGGAACTCGAATACGCCGACAAGCAACGGCCCCCTTTACCCTCGCCGCGCTATACCTCTTTAACTACGTGGGGTTTGTAGTCCACCGACACTGATACTCCACCCTCTACTCTCCGTTGCCTCCACCTTGCAAGCGTCAACCGTTCGCATAAAATCAGTTTTCGGTACCAGCCTATCTGATACGAGAGTATAATCCCAGCATGCTGTGATTAAGTTTTGCCTTGGCGACGGCGGTTAAGTTAAACATATATCGCATAGAGTTCCCGAATAAATACGTTTGGTATGGGAGTCATTGGACATTGATTTCTCAAATGTTTCACTGAAAATTATGGCTGAAAGTGTCGCTGAAAGTTCGGCTTTTGAAATAATTCCATAGTTTTTCAAGATCAAGTTGAATGTATCAATAAGTGTTTCGCTGTATAGTCGAATATGGCATTGTAGCCAATTTTATTTAAAAAGTGACGGCTATGGACGATTGAAAAAAAAAAACCAAAGTAACGAGTTTCATATTTCGCTGAACTTTTCAGTGTGAGAATATGAAGTCAGTTTTGTGAAGACAAAAAGTTTAGTAAATTATGAAGCTGTTTAGATTTTTATTTCAACGTCCGTACATAGCAGTCGTTTTTTTGTGGTGCTTGCGAGAAAGATGTTCTTGACTATGATATACTTGTTGATCATTTGAAATTGGTCTGGAACAAGTATGCATTTTTTTAAACGCCGTACATTTAAAACTCCAATCTGAAAGATCAATACCTAGTTACTCCATACACAAAGACGTTTAGGCAGGATTGTACAGAGTAGATCATACGTATTGCATAAATCGTATTTTTTTACTTCGAGAATTTGTTGAAAACTTGTATATAGTAACAATTATTTTTTGATTAGTTGCATAATCATAATAAATGATTCAGCCGTTAACCGAGTCAGACCCCAATAGTGCCTTCGACTCTCATAAATGAAATTGATGAAAAAAAAAAATTAAAAATGAAATAATAAAGATGAAAAAAAAACGACACGTCAATTAGTTATTTATTTTCGTTATTCTATGATTTTCTTATGATTTATCTATATTTTTGTTACAGGGGTCCCGCGAACATTTTCGGCTAGGCCTTTCCGAGGAGGTTGGTTCGTTTGTTTGGTTTGCAAATTAGGATATAGTCTGTAGATTTTTTCTCTATACTATATATATGGCTTATATATATATATATGTAAATATATATATATATATACCCTCTATCTTCCTCGAACCTTTCTCTCTCTAACGAAATCTCAATAATATTGTATCTACTATACCCGCTGACTTTACAACAACCGACTTTCTCATTGCATCGCCTATCTCTATATGTCTATCGCCTCTATCTGTCACTCGCTCTCGACTCTCGGTCATGCTACATACGCCCTCAGCATCAGTAATGACCGACAGCCACTACATACCACTTCCAACGAATATCACATCTACCTCCCTTAATCCTAATCGTCCAATAGCTCTGGAACTACTCCACCCTCTGGATTTCTCTTTCGCTATTGTCTCTATTGATAAGTATTATACTAATACAGACAGATGAAAAGAAAAAAAAAACATAATAATACCTACGATAACACTGTACACGTACATTACTATTTTGTTGTTAGCTGCAATGTGTGACTCACTAGAACTCTGATGTAACGGGAGATTATATATATATATATATATATATATATACGTACATATACGTATTATAGATTCTCCCTTCACCGAACGTTTTGTAACCTATATATCATAGCATATTTAGACGATCGATGTTTAGATGTGTGAACATATTTTTTGTGTGATGTGTCTACACGAATTTCCACTACCACTTCCTCCGATCCTCTCGGTTTGGTAACGGGACGAATTTTGCATTTCACATCGCACAGCAACCTTTCTCCCGTTGTCGTTCCGTCTGCTTAGCTCGCGAGAGACGAGAGTATCGAGTCGCGGGTACCACCCCTGTCGACCCACCCCTAGACGTGATACACGGGAACGCCGACTTGCCCGACGACGTCTGTCGTCGGCATGTTTCACAGACGCCCTCGCGGCCACCTGTCGATATAGTATCACGGAAAAGGAATCTCGCCGGCTTGACGTAGACTTCACAGAAGTCTCTTATACATCGTCCTCTGCTTCTGCTTGGGTCCTCGATGATCTCACCCTTTACTCCATGGCGAAACACGGAAAAGATTTTATCGACGTATTCGAGTCCGATATGAAAATTCAGTGCGAAGAAGGAAACTCAAAGGTAGGAAATAAATCCTCGATAGCCATAATCCACTGCTTGTCGATCCATGACGCTGTACCTTTTCTGTGTGTATATATAATGTACTTATCTACTGTATTTCAGGAATTTCTCATTTCGAGATGTATACCTGACTCCGCGAAATCAGAATCTAATAGAGCAGTGCAAAAAATTGCGTTATGCTCACGTAAGAATTATAAACTTTTTTTTTTGAATTTATTGTATAATGGACATACAATTGTTATTCTGTCTGTTTGTCTGCTGGGCTTCTTGTAACACACGGTGAAAAAACTGCTATTGGATTTGCCAGTGTCTGTCTTAATATTTACCACCATTGTTCACAAAAGATTCATTGATAAAGTATTATGGGTAGGATGATTTTTCGACGTTTTCGAATATTCTCAACAAGTTTACATTCAATCTCGAAAAAGTTGCAAGGTAATTTGCACATGGCTTCCTCGTTTTCTAGCATTTTGCGTATAATTTTCTCTCTGAGCAAGTTCGCTGGACGATTTTGGCCAGAATTGTCAATCTTGATTACCAGGTTTTACCTTTTATGCCGGTCTGTCATCAGGAGTGAGCGCAAATGTGCTCTAGGGAGAAAATTAGCGATGCATAGAATATATAGAGAGGAGCGAGTGAGAGGAAGAAGACCGTACAAACTTGCTGTAGGCCGAGGCGGCCAATCGTTCATGCTAAAGGTCAGAATAATAGAGCCACCCGCGCTGCATATTAAACGTCATTCAATTATTGCCAGCTCGTTGGATAGCCGACTTGCGCCGACGAGCTCGCGGAGGCAAGACGCGTGCTCCAACGCACCTCTCGCCTCGTACCTGTTTGATCTATCCCCTCTCCTGCCTTCACCTCGGTGTTAATGAGCATCGCCACCTACCCTACTCAATTCGTTAAACGGAAATACGGATGCTTAACATTAACCGTGAATTACAACATAAAATTCGCATTGCCCAGAGAGAGCCGTAGAAAAGGAGGAAAAACGAAGTATTCGTCTTCAGCTAGAGATTCAAGAGGACATGAAGAAGGTGCAAAGTAATTTGTACATGCCTTCCCAATTTTTTACCATTTTGCGTATAGCTTTTACAGCCAGAAGACGTCTCGCGAATACACTGTTTTTCTATATTCATTCGTATGACCGGACGGGTTCGGGCGACGTCTCCCGACTGTAGCGAAAACTATTGATAAATTAATATCATTAGTTGTAAAAAACAATATTAATTATTTTAATGAAATTAATTATTTCAACCTTTCGGAAGTTATTTTTTGACGATTATTAATCGGTTTATCGTTTATCGCCGATTGTTTTTAAAATATTTTTTTCAACCAGGAGTAATTTTTTTTAAGAGCTTTTCTATTAGAACGTCTTTTGGGCAGTCGGGAGTTTTAAAAATTTTCACTTGTTTTTAATTTTATACTTTTTGAAGCTTACCATATACATTTATTTATTTCTTGCATTTAAGAGACTCAGCAAATTTGGAGTAAATTCGTTAAATAAATGTATGAATAAAAAATTGCAGAGAAAGTGAGACGGCGAACGGAAGGTCGAAAGAAAAGTGGAGGAGAGCGGGGATGCACAAGCGGGATGAAAAGTTTTCGTGCTTCGGGAACGAATGCGTTGGTAGGAAAAATGTTTGTAAAGTGAATTTTATGATTTTATGTTAAGATATCCGTAGTTTGCGTTCTTGAGACTATACCGTATCAACTACACGGGGAGTGAGAAAGCGTCAGTGCGAATCGCAAGAAGGAGAGTTGCATTGGATGAAAGCTGCGATGAATGTAGGTAAAGTAAAGAATAGAAAAAAGTGTGTGAAACGGATAGAGATGACGGACTTTGGTAGACGATGAAGACCGAATTCAGGGGTTTCTTCACAGATGCAAGAAGCAAAAGAGAGGAAAAGCTGTGGCCCGCGAGAGAATGGCAGATTTATTCATTTGCGAGGAACAAAATTTTGCGCCCAGGCAGCTCCACTACGCCGGTTCTTCCCACCATCCGTTTGCTAGATGAATGGTTCTCGGGCTCTGCTTTCTGGTACTTCCCACACTGCTCTCGTTTCCATTTGCTCCAGGTTGCACCCTGCATGTCTGTGACCGACCAATCCTCTACTATGTAGTGCAGCCCGTCCGCCTCATCCCGCATGACTTTTCCGCACACGCCGTGCCATCAACTTTCTCGATGAAAACTGCATTACACAGTTTCGTAGCTGCCTAACTCAAGCAGCTATACACGGACCGCGTATATACACGCTACTCGCATACGAGGTGGAATTCCATCTCAGTATTATAGCACAGTGTATATCCTGTGAGGGCATCCTTCCGTCTCGATAACCAAAGTCGCTTTCTCGGACTGAACGTATTTGCTTCGATATTTCTCTCCCAAGTGCGCGACAGCAGCCACCAGGAAAAGTCGAGAAAGGAATAGCGAGAGTGATCGATGGCGGCAAATGATGCAAAGAGAATTGCGAAAAAGTCAACCTCCTGATCCGCGGTAAAAGCTTCTTGAGCAGGATTCTCAACTACTCTGCCACGGATACGCTGATGGAAGCGACACACACCGAGTCAGTATCAGTCCGGCATTGGCCAGTGTTTGCCCAACGTCCGCCAACACTGGTCTCCTATCCCATTCCCACCAGGCGACAGACCTCCAGTGTTTCGATTTGTCCAGCCAGCCTTGATTACAATTGATTTTAACTTCACCGCCCTCTTCAACCTTTGATCACTGTTGTTTTGTTCTAATTTCGAGCTACTCTTTTTCCGGTGTTACCCCTTTCACCTTCTCGCTCTTTCGCGCTTTCTGATAACGACCAGCAGCGTGACCTCCGCATTGACCCTCTCACTTGCTCGCCATCCTCCGCCCTCCTCGAGCTACCGGGCTGCCTCCTGCAGGCTCCCTTCTACATAGCCGTTCCACGTTTCCTCGGGGTTACGTGTTCCACGAACGAATACGTGATTTCATTTACGATACGAACTCACGATCGCTCCACATCCGCTGCAAATATGCCCTCGTACTCTTCGCTACCACGCTACCACGCACCAGCATCAGCCAACTCCATCGGCACCCTTCCCTTCCGCGTTTGTCGAGGTCGCGAGGAACCCCCCGCAACCAATCCGCTTTGCCCATCGAACCTCCGCTCGACTGTGCACGCTCGGCGTGTATATCTAACGAGAGTGCAAACTTTCAACCTTTTATGCTCGCCGAGTATAGCGCCCCGTTATAGTGGTAATCTATACTTCTCTCTTTTACTCACTTTGAAATAACGAACTACCGGTACCGCTTCAACGAGACCATGTGTATTGAGTAACTTTTTCCAATTAATCCTTTAGTTGCCGAATTGAGATGCACTCCACGTGGAGCTCATCTGCAAATGGAATTGTTATGGTTACTCGATGACTGTGCTAGAGCTCGGGGTGATAGCAAAGAAGATGAGGATCTAGAAGAATCGCGAAAAAAAAATTGGATTGGATAGCGTAATCAGAAAATAATTTAGTTTTTAGTTAACTAATTCTGTACTCGGTTCATTTTTGGTTAATAGTTTTTAAACTAGGGCGTGAATAAAATAATCAATCTATCGATCAATCTCTCTCTATCTTTGGTTATCCATTATGGTCTTCTCCTTTGTTTGTGGAAAACCCATCGTCGGATAGGTATGAACTTATGAGTGCCAGCCAATAGCTATGCTGGTGTTACGTACAGTGAATTTTAGGTCAAATTCACTGAGGCAGCTGACTAAAAATCCATGAAATTTGGTAATAATATAATAGTCATAGGAGAGTCATAGAAAAATGCATAGAACCCAAATAATCGCAATGAATTGTGCGTCCCTAATCATTGAGTGATTCTATTCAGTTGGCGTACTATGAGAGTGTCCGTGAATGTCTATGAGAGTGTCTGTGAATATCTATGAGTGTCCAATCGAACCTCGCATAAACACCAACCTGTCACAACATTCTCACGGACTCATCACACAGGCACTGCCGAATATCAACGGACACTAAATCTCACTCGTAATATGAGTGTCCGTGAGTGTTCCTTTTGGTCTCTAAGAGAGTGACTATGAGAGTCGCGAGCCCTGAAAGTGGGCTTGTATTTTATTATTAAGTAGATATGGTAGATGTAGATATGAAGTTACACGCGTGCGTTTCTCCATCGCCCTCTTAGAATAACAGTATAATAACTTGTATGGTAATCCCATAAAGGACGTTACACTGTTGTTCCGAGGGTGCAATACCGCTCGCTCGCAGGGAAACGAGTGAGGGTGGGAAGACAGAGATTGTCAGTCCGGTGAGGCGACACCAGTGGGTGCCTGCACCATATGGCATGGTATAGTGAAACATAGTAATATGATATAGTGTAGTAATTCTGGAGCAGGAAAAGGAAGACGTGTACGAACGCTTGGTAGTGGAAAGCCGACAAAAGTGACTGGACCGCTCGAAACACTGAAAAATGGTCAGCCATTGTCGACCAAAGGGTGCATCGCACTCTGCCCCACCCTTACGACCAATCTCACCCCCTGCCCGGGTTCGGTACTTTCGCGGTAAACCTTTGATTTTCGTGCCGAGAGAAAACCGGAATGAGGAAAAGGGAGTGAGTACCACTCTGTAACGCATTCCATGCGCTGCACAGCTATTGAAAGCCCACACTTCCTTTTGCCTTTCGCTGACCTACACCGTTGAAACCCGCTCTTTACTATCATCCCGCTTCATTTTCTCCTGCTATTTTAATATTTTATCTACGCGCCTTTTATGTTTTTTTTTTTTTTCATGTACTGTGTACGCGGGATATATGTACATGCAAAAAAGTACGCTTCAGTGCATCTTTATGTTCACAGAGTCTTGATTTTGACCGTCTATTTTCGGTGACGGAAAAGTGGGCTGCGGCTATTGAATGAAATGCAATTGCACTCCGTAAAAAATAATTTTTTTAAATAAGAATACGAAGTTTTGTAAAAATAATTTTGTCAAATAAGTGACAAACTCTTTTGTTCAAGTTTGAGTACGCAAATCTGTCCATTTATTTTCCGTGGCATTGACGATTTTAGTTTGTACCCTTGTTTGTAAAACTAGCTCCGGATCGAAAAATTAACAGATAAAGAATTGTGGACGTTTGTGGACAATAAATTGTTGTAAAAAGTATAAACTGTTTTTACTGTGTAAAAGTATAAACTGACGCATATTTGCGACGAATATTTGAAAGCGCACGTGAAAAACGTGTAGAGAAGAATCCTTATAAAACTCTTTTAATTTAAAAAAATGTTCACATAAATATATGAAAAAGGGAGAATCAAATAGTAATTCCTTCGCCATTGCAGCATTCTTGAAATATTACATGATCAATAGGGTCTAGCGGTTTTCACGGAATGCGGTCACACAGGAAGTACGTGTTTTCGGTCGTAAATCTCCGAGACTCTATATTTTATTCTTGCAAAAAACCGCATTGCATAGCGCTCGCCGTCTAGTGTGTGCTTCACATGAAGGCATCCATCGGCTGGGTCTGGTCGATGCTGGTGGACGAGTATTCCGTTAGATGTTCGATGTATAGTCAGCGGGTGGTGCGTCGCGGAGAACGGGGCAAAATAGGACAGTGGGGCAAAACTCAATTTTCCAATAATTTTTTGATGCCCAATTTTGCTTTAACGGTACATCAGAATCTTCAACACCGTTTTGCCCCACTCACCACCACGGCTGCCATCCCAAAGTTATTGGAAAATTGCGTTTATTCCCATTATCCAATTTTACCCCAATGACCCATTTTGCCCCGCTCTCCACTTAATGACTTAGTTGGAGAGCAAACACAGGTGTATTCTGAAGTTTGGAACCAACTTCGCGACAGTCAGAACAAAAATTGAAAGTAAGGTTCCGTTTACAAAAGTGCGCTTTTCGATTGTGAGGCTTCAATTAAGGTCCTTTGGTTTTTCCATTACTTCGATCCTGTAAATGTGACGCCAGTATCAAGTCAGATCCTCACCGCTTCCGTAGACGTTCCGCAGGATAGTGCAAAATTCACTCAAGTATGGGTGGTTAGTGCATAAACGAGCAATTCCAATGCCCGAAGGCAATTACCAACTTTACATCGTTGTATCCCGTCGGTGCAGCAGAGAAGCTTTAAACGAGATTATGCCCTGTAAGAGGTCTCGGGTGAGGTTCGAGTTTAATTAGGATCTTGTCCGAGAATAAGACAGGGCGGAGCTGTGCGATAAGTCGTCAGCTCGAACGAAACTCTGTGACCCAATGTACGACGAGGCTGCAGCTCGTGTCTTATATCTTGTCCCGCCTGGGCCGAAGTCTGACCGGCCAAGAACTTCGACTTCGAAGAGTAGCCGAGATATATGGGATAAGGTCCGGAATAACAGGGAAGATATATAGTGAGCCGGTTCTCCACGGGAATACGCAGTCACACAAGAAGGAGCTACATGGATTAGGAAATAATACCAGTGGGCGCTCGCACTGTAAACCCTGTACAACCAACTGGCGACGAGAGGTAAGGGACACTGATCCGGGCTGTAAATCGTATCTACCCCGGTTACGCGCGGCCGGAGTGGCCAAAGCCACGACGACAGGAATTCGCGGGCACGTTAACCAGGAATAACGTCACTGGGTCGTTCCCGTGGGACTCGTGAGACAATCCTCTGCGTATCTCTCGGTGTCGGCCTTTCTAGTTCTCCTGCCGTGCTTGTCTTTCTGGGCTTAGGCAGGCTTCGGATCCCTTCGAGACTGCAAACCGGACTACAACGAGAAATGGATCGTATGTGCGGGGTTCTGACAGAGAAGCTATGTCGATTATACGGAAACGAGACGTTTCTGCGCAAACCGATTTTAGACGTATACGATTATACACGAGAGCCAGCGGCTAAGCGTGTCGCACTCTCCTTGAACGTATAAGAACAGGACTTATTTTGCATTAATCCTGTTCTCCGACGAACGAAGATAGGCGATCACGTGAGTGATATAGTCCGGTCTCAATACCACGGATATATCGGGACTAGGTCAAGGCCTAAATATAACAATCCCTGCGACGCGTTGCCCCCTTTCACGCTGGTATGACTACCTCACCACGTGCGAGAGAGGCTGGCTTCGAGGCGAAGTTGAGGGAATGTCCGCGATATGTCTGATGCTTGGTCTCGCGGCGCAAAGCAAAGCTAATTGCACTGGAAATATTATAAATCTTGGGCTCGTCTATATCTTATATTATATTTATTGTTGTATCCAGTTGCCCTTCAAGTTTTATCATATGCGATGGTTAAGGCCGTGTTCTTTAAAGAGCAACATAACTGATAATGAACTTGGCGACCTTTGAGTGTAATTTTACCTTACGGTCTTGAGAAGAAAAAACGCCTCTTAATCGGAGCTGGTCAACCAAGTGTATGCTGAAATAAGTTTTGCGACATGGAAATTATTTATAATTGAAAAGAAAAGTCGTCAAACTAATCGCAATTTGTGACTTTCTCATCATAATTGATGTTGGCGCAAAGTTGTTGAATTTAACTACAATACTCCATTAATCAGTGTGGTAAACTTCTGAACGATTTAGTCTGAAATTTTCAATTATCGTAGAACAATGTTAATCCACGTTCCATGTTAGCATTGTTAAATACAACGTCGCGCCACAAGTAGCCACGTTGCTCGTGGCTGTTGAGCGAGGTTCTCCTCAGGATTTCTTCACATGCTTCGGCAAGAGGGACAATTATCACTATATTCCAGCTCGGAACCCGTTACAAACTATTGACATGGTTTAGTGAACTCGCAACACCATCCATAATTCACACAATGTATATTTTTTACAAACGATATTTTCGTTTTATCCAATTTGAGTGATTACATAAGATAACAAAATTTCCGCCGTATTGCACTAATCTTCGTGCTGCTACGACGGACGGACAGACTGACCGACAGATGCAGACAGCGAAACTTTCCATCGATTTTCGATGACGCTTTTCTTGTACAATTCGGACAATCCTTTGCCACCGTCAGGTTGCGATTGAAACAGTTGGGTCGATGCTGAGGTATTGGCATCGTGTCGTGATGAAAGACTAAACTGTTATAAATTTCCTGCAGACTTTAGATGGCATACCATCAGCGTCCATACATAACACACATATCAGTTTCGCGTAGCACATTTATATTGATAAATAGGTTTTTCTATTCGCCCGATCCTGAGATATCTTAACGGCGCGCGGTGCAACAACCTACATTCTGAGCGACCCGTGCATTCCTTCACCGTTCACCCTCGTAAGTGTATTCGGTATTATCTCTCGTTCGATTTAGTTAGCATTGGTTCTCGATACGGTTTAATTTCGCGTTTGTGTTTCATATACTATATTTCACGATTCCGGATGTCGTGTCTACACTGAGAGAAGGATCCAGTAAAAACTACTATATCACTTGAGAGATATTACAATAGCATATAGTAGTAGAGCGAAAGGGCGCCACCTATGGTAGGAAGAACCGGATTTATAAGTATTTTTCTTAGATATTATGGTAAAAATTCTTGGAAATTCTGAGACTTTCTGCCATAGGTGGCGCCCTGGCGCTGCTACTATTATGGCGCTGCTACTACTATGTCCTATAGTAATTTTTCTTAGTTGATTGGTAATTTTTACCAGATCCTTCTCTCAGTATAGTTCCACTCGACTTACAGTTTAGGCCGGTTTGGTAATTCCGGCGATAGAAAAATTAACACGGTTGCGGAAGTTGAGCCGAGTTCCACATGACTCCCAGTTTAGTCCGGTTTGTTCATTTCGGCGAAACAAAAATTAACTGGCACCCTGCAATCTGCCGAGTGCATGAACGAGGGTGGACACCCGAAGGTGATGTTTCGAGTTACCGTTTTCCTGCTCGGGAGCCAAGTTCCTGGAAAATAGGTCACAACGTAGTGTACAATTCACATAAATTTCAGTGTGTGTTCAACGTCAACAGTTGAACACACGTAGTGTTCGTTTGTACACGTAGTGTAAAATTGAATTCCCACAATCACTCGCTTCATATTATTAAACTTTTTTCGAATATTGTTTTGACCGAGTTTTTGTGTTAAAATCAAAAAAATAAGTACTTGGCGTATCACCCTTACTTTGATGAAAAATAAATAAATCCTGAATTATTTTTACGAGAACATCGGGACAACGTCACTCATTGAAAATATCGGAGTCGGGCAGGTAACGTGAGTTGGCCGGCCGTTGCGCCTTCCAAAACGATCAATTCGTCATTCCCATAACGCTGCAGCCCCCCCGGGTCTACTACGATAACGAGTTTTTATTCAGAGGATGATGTACACGTGCGTGCCGGACGGCTCGCGTCACTTTTATTATTTTACGTGAGGTGCTTGGTGAATCTGTGAGGTGAATGAATTCGTGAAAGAGCGAGCGAACGAGAAAACGATAGGGCGCGGAGGCGGAGGGAAAGTTGCGGGCTGCAATTGTACGTGAGTTGAAATGGGGCGTTGCAGGGCGGAGGGGCGGGGGGGGGGGGGGGGGGGGTGAAGAGTAGAAACACGGGAGAAAAAGAGATCCAACGAAGAAGAGAGGGTGGAAAATCGAGTAAAAGAGGAATGACGGAGAGAGACAGAAACAAGAGACACGGATGTGAAAACCCCGCAGCCACTGGCTGCACCGCACGAGTAGTAAATCAATTAACTCGCATTGTAAATAAATCACCGTTTTACAACTCTACCGGACCGTTTCGCGCGACATTTGTACGAAATTTATCGTCGCTTCTCTCGTTTTGTTTCCGCGGTAGGAGATATGAGGGTGAGAGGGAGGCGGCTGGGAGATAAAGAGGGCTTCGATTGGAAAATGAGAGGACACGCACATAGCGCACGGTCCTCGTTCCATAGGAGTTTCCTTCGAAAATCAATGGGCTCGCAGTGAAATCTTATGTACATTACGGCAGCTACACCAGCACTCCCAACCGAACGCTCTGTCCTATCGAATTGCCGTTTCATTATGTCCACGATTCGATTGGACATTTTCCGCATCGCGCATTCGCTTAAACAATATATAGCTAAGGTTTTGGAACGACCGTAGCTTCATAGCTACGGTTTGGGAACGACCGATTTGAGACTTGTTTTTCTTTAGGTGTTTGGTCAGAAATATAATGAATCGAATTTTCGTTTTACGTTTCAAATCTGGTAATCTTCGAAAACGGTTTGTTGTTCTATAAAAAATATACGCAACGCAGAAACAACGAGCGGGAAAAAAACCTATTGTGCCAGCATTGCAAAAATAAATTGCAAATCCTTTACATGAATTACATTAATTGAACATTAATATATTTTTTTGTAAAATAAAAATACCAAATATTAAATTTACAAATATTTTGCGCGAAGTTTACAAAATGTTTCATTAAAAATACAAATTGTACTGGCAAATTGCAACGCACATATGCCTTGAAATTTCGGAAACAGTTTGTGTCAAAAAGCTTCGTGAGAATAATATCAGGTACAAACTTGTAAATGCTTAAATCAATGATAATTTTCATTAAAGTGAGAGAAGGTACATAGGCATAATTATTTATATTTTTATGTAGAGCAATGAACTGTATCTGAAGAGGGCCCTGACCAGGGTTGAAACGTCCAACAAAATTACATTCGATTTGTTTGATTTCTCATGAGACGTCTCAAGAAAAGCAAATAAAATTAGTTCTTCCCGACTCGCAGCTAAAAATAAACAAAGTATACCCATCGGTCGAAGCTTAACCACCCTAATAATGACTCTCGCCATTATTGCCTCTAGCTTTCCGGTAATATCCTGAAAAATATTGTACAAGCATTTCTCGGTATTAAAATCGATATCGGAGCTTAACGTCTGCTCCATCGAAGTTTTCTCATCTATATGTATTTTCTATCGCCTTGCAGCACCGGTTCGTACACTTGCGAACACACAGGACTACGCGATGCAATATACGTTCTGACGTTGTTTACTATTGTAACCGAGTACTCACCAGGTGAAATTTCATTCCGTGACTAGCAGCAAGTTGCGACACGGGACGGAGGTTGTGTACGACTTGGTAATCCAACAGGAATTCATGGAAGACCGGTATGCCTGGCTGATTGGAGGTGAAACAGACGAGAAGGAGAAAGCCGTGGGAGATGGAAAACAGAAAGGGTGGGGCGCGTATGTTTTCGAAGCCGTGCGGATACGGGCTTCGTTGCAATTTCAGGAAATAGCAATTTCCAGGCCAATTAGTGCGCGAAATATTGCAAAACAATGCGCGGGGCTTGACGCGAACACAATATGCCCGGCCTACATCCTCAGTTCCATACAATGGCACGGGTACCAATGGAAGTCGCGTTTATACAGTACACACCTATTGCGCTGGTGTATTATGTGCCTACATGAGTGCGTGGGGTGGCGGTTTCCCATTGAGGTGCGTACGATGCGCGGGGCACGGGACGCGCTTTGTACCCGCTTTCCGAGAGTAGCGACATCGTTCTCTCAACCTCCCTCGAAAGCTGCCTCTTTATTTTCACTGCTCTCTTCGGCCACTGTTGCACACCTTCTATTGCTGACATAAAAACGGATGTATTAGCTGGGGCTACTAGCGACAACTGGTTCGTATGCGTCTTCATGCACCGGACAACGGCATCGATGATCGCTGACTTCCAGAGAAAGCGGTGGTTGTGCCTGGTGATGGGACAGGTCGGATGGCTTCAACTACTAGCCGAGCGCACAGGTGAAGGGACAAGCATTTAGGCAATGAAAGAACGAGTGCATTTTATGGACCTCGTTTACACCATTGGGTGTTTTTGGGCCCATTGCAGTCTTATTCTGTATCATTGAGGGTCAGTGAAACAGTGACGTTTCGGTACAAATCTAAATGTGTGGGTAAAACCGGAAGGTCGAATTTTTCTATGACTATCAAAAGACACGATAACATCGTGGCGCCAACTAGTTTAATGAAAAAGTATGACCCGCGATTAGTCCATGCCCGCCATTGTCGATTGATGCAATCGAGACACGGGATAGCATCTCGAAGATCAGCGACGAACAATAAGACACAGAATAAGTCCGCGGCTACGTCGTCTAGCGCTACCATCGTAATTTTCGTTAATAGTGGGCGGAAGAATAACCAATATTGGGGGAAGGAAAACCATCAAGAATATTGGAATTCTAACTTGATGGTTTTAATCGATATTACTCGAAAGTGAGAAAATTGATCAAAATTATATCAGCACTTTTGTGATATAAATGGATTGCAGTTTCAAAATAATCTTAAAACGTTACTTTTAAAACCCATAAAATGACAACGTTAAGTGCGCAAATGTCGCACAGATAAATGAATACATTCGTTATTTTTTCGCCGCATCTAGATAATGTCGAATCTCCTAAAGGCTGAAAGTAGGGGACAAAGTTTTTCATAAAGAGAATCAATTGCAGTATATCGGAATAGCTTGCATCACCGGCGAGCATGTACCGCGTAATTGCAACGACGTCAGATTGAACTGTTGTGGCGGTTGGAATTGCAGTTTCAAAATAATCTTAAAACGTTACTTTTAAAACTCAAAAAATGACAACGTTAAGTGCGCAAATGTCGTACAGATAAATGAATACATTCGTTATTCTTTCGCCGCATCTAGATAATGTCGAATCTCCTAAAGGCTGAAAGTAGGGGACAAAGTTTTTCATAAAGAGAATCAATTGCAGTATATCGGAATAGCTTGCATCACCGGCGAGCATGTACCACGTAATTGCAACGACGTGAGATTGAACTGTTGTGGCGGTTGGAATTGCAGTTTCAAAATAATCTTAAAACGTTACTTTTAAAACTCATAAAATGACAACGTTAAGTGCGCAAATGTCGTACAGATAAATGAATACATTCGTTATTTTTTCGCCGCATCTAGATAATGTCGAATCTCCTAAAGGCTGAAAGTAGGGAACAAAGTTTTTCATGAAGAGAATCAATTGCAGTATATCGGAATAGCTTGCATCACCGGCGAGCATGTACCACGTAATTGCAACGACGTGAGATTGAACTGTTGTGGCGGTTGGAATTGCAGTTTCAAAATAATCTTAAAACGTTACTTTTAAAACTCATAAAATGACAACGTTAAGTGCGCAAATGTCGTACAGATAAATGAATACATTCGTTATTTTTTCGCCGCATCTAGATAATGTCGAATCTGATAAAGGCTGAAAGTAGGGAACAAAGTTTTTCATGAAGAGAATCAATTGCAGTATATCGGAATAGCTTGCATCACCGGCGAGCATGTACCGCGTAATTGCAACGACGTCAGATTGAACTGTTGTGGCGGAGCTCTACCCGTAATGAGCGTTTGGGGTACTGTGACTGGTATTACGCGAAACAAGTAGGAACGGGAACGGGATCGGGTTGATTGTTGTTGAATTGCATTAATATCGCGGCAGCCGGCGGCCGAAATTCGAACATGAGCGGACTGACTTTGTGCGTTCTGGCGAAAAGAATCGCCCCTGCGAATCTATAGTATGGATGGATGTATGGATACACTGACGGTTTCAGTGGCCGTCGATACTAGCTTCATTGAACTATCGAACCCTTCATCTCTTCTGTTCTGCTCTCATTGTCAACAGCGGTCGACCATGCTTGCCATGCTAGCTCGATATTGGTTAAAACCTGACAAGTGTCAAACATACAATAAAAAATTGGACATTTCTGTGAAATCTTTCGATGTGTGAGTACGGATTACCAATATACGCTTGACTTCATAGGAATGCCTACAACATGCTGAAATCGGGCTACTTCCATCAGAGTGTCCATGCAAGCGTTTAATATAGTTACACTAAAGTTACAGCAATCTCCACGCCTATACTATCATGAGCTAATCTAATTAACTGCACTTGACGGTCAAAAAAGTTTACATGAGTCATTCCCGCTGAAACTTTTATGCACCGACATTATTTTCACGTTTTTTTCTCTTTCCGTGAAGTACTGTGCAAAAAAAAGGAAAAGAAAATGTTTCCGTGAAAATATTAATATTGAGGTTACGCTTTTTTTTTTTAATAGAATATTCTAAAAATGTGGGATCCTATCGGAGAATTCGTTGCCACGGAAGTTATACCGAAACCTACACTTATATACTGACATACACACATAGCCGGCCACGATACATTCACTGACGCTCTCTCAACATTGATTATATTATACGAAGCTAAAGGGGATGCGCCCCTTGGGGTTAAAATCGGTACCGAAGTTGCCCATTGTTTTTTTAACAAGCACATTCGAGCGGCCCCCCGTCAAAGTCTTCGCTCCCGATGTACGAATAAAATCGTGACAGTTCTGCGACAGTCGACTCGAGAATGAGAGAACCAAAAGTGATGGTGATCGGATGACACGTGCCGATCCTGCCGTACCGCGATGCGATCGTTTCTATCGACGATTGGGCGTTTTCACGAATTCTCGCCAGATTGCCCAACCGTATCGGAGATTCGAATAACGGAGCGAGCTCATTCGGTGCGGATATCGTCCTCATCGCCGGCAAGCGCACACTCGGCACAACGCGAACGTGTCCACTGTTGGCATCGCGCTAATGCTAATGCTAATACCGATATTAATGACGTGACGAAGTGCGACGCCAGGGCGGCAGCCGGTGTGACTCGATTCGGCGCTGGAGCATTGTCGATGCGGCGCCGAACGTCACACCGAGCCCGGGCGACCAGCCCGTTCGTATACCACGAATATTCTCCGTCGTTATATTTTCCACATAACCGGGTGAAAACGGTTGTGTAGATACTCGACAGCAGAAGCGGGAGGTAACAGAGCTGATATAGTCGAGGTTGTGAGAGCATAATCTCTCCGGCATCCCGACTGCTTTTACCCGGTGGATAATTGATTATTGGCCATTCGTATAATTCGGATAAGCCAATTCATTAAGCGGCCCAGGTCATCTTGCGTCATCGTTTTCGCCGGAATGAGTCGCGCCTGGGAGGGCCCGCGTCACTGTACGGTGGACCACACAGATTCCCGTCCTATAGTTGTTACGCTTCAATATATATACTGTCCTATGTGTGTATGTGCGGCCGCAGAGCTCCCCAATAGACACCCGGAATATCGGTAGATCGATATAACGGGGATTGCAGGATAACACCTATATGCGTTCGGATATTTGCATATACGACTCGTAACTTTTAGCCTCCCTCTCTCGTGGCTCCCTCCGATCCCTTCGATAACGCTCGAACGATAACCCGACCTCGTTTTACGCCACTTCGTGTTTTTAAATAACGGCGCAAAATCAATTTCATCATAGACGTATCCGTCTATATGGCTGAGAGTTCCGATCCTTCGCACAGCCCAGACGAGTGAGTAATTTAGTAAACCTTATCTTTTCTTTTTGAAAAGGACGTGCTAGTCATTTGATTACAATATAGTTTATCATACACGTTTTATTTATTCTGAGTCAGAGTCTGAGTCAGACAGAACTGCGCTTTTCCTCGTTTCTCCGCTGATCCAAAGAAGATTCTCGTGGGTTCGAGGGAAGTTAGTCTCTCAACACCAGCGATCAAAGGTAGATCGGGCTGGGGCATCTTCACAAATCGTGGCTTACGTGGGAATGTTGGGAGTCAAATCGCGGCTTTGCTCGATAGAATCGAATTGTGTTAGATATAAGGACAGACAATTATTCCGTGATTCAATAAAGACTATGTGGAGACAATTAAGTGGAAGTTCGATGAAGCGTGTTCAGGAACCTAATTATAGTGTTAATGACTAAGAACGGAGCGAAGCGGCCGACGCAATATAAATATAAACTCGGCGTTTCATGCGGAGGATGATAAATTAATTAAAGACTAAGGACGGAGCGAAGCGGCTCACGAAGAATAAATATAAACTCCGCGCTACATGCGGAGGTGGTGACAAATTTGACGTTCGAGAATGATCTTTCCTCCGCCTCGGATGAAAGCTCCGAGTTATGGAATTAGACTATCTTGTATTGTGGATTTTCCGAGTTAAGAGCTATAATAATCAAATCCACAATCGTCATCCTGAGCGACGAAATTTGTGAGCGTTAAATTGATAGGTTCCTGATAAAGCCTGACAAGGGCCTGATAATGTCTTATCATTACCCTACCAGGGCCCGTTGTAACGCTGGAAAATGTCTACTCGGGCAGTATCTCCGTTCCGAATCCGTCTTTTCGAAGTGTAGTCATTTCTTCGTATTATGCGAATCACTAACTGTACTGCGTAAATAATTTTTGCATTGCAAAGCTTATTGTTAATAATGAATTATTAATTTAACCCACGGAATTTTTTAAGCTTTCAAAATCGGTGCCGATACAATTTTGGTGTTAAAAACAATGGATCTATGCATTCGGTATCGTTGTAGCAGGTTTTATTGCTTAGCTTCCCCGTTTCGCGCCGGTTTTCCCTACATCTTTAAGTGTTGGTAATATTCAAGTAATTTCAAACGACGTTCAGCGTCGCCATGTCTGATACGACTATTGTTTTAATTATCATACTTAAAGGATATTAACTATGTTGAAACAACACACTTACGTTTATAGTGCGTCACTGCGTCTGTTACGTTGAGAGTATCAAAAAGCGTAGCTCCTAATTGAAATAGTTTTTAATATTGGAAGAAGAGAACTTTAAAGAATCTCCTTTGAATATTTTCTTAGCTGGGACCTTAAGACTGTTGCCACTCCGCATGGAATACATAAATAC
Source organism: Stenichneumon culpator (assembly GCA_964017025.1). Taxonomy (NCBI): domain Eukaryota; kingdom Metazoa; phylum Arthropoda; class Insecta; order Hymenoptera; family Ichneumonidae; genus Stenichneumon; species Stenichneumon culpator. The sequence goes on from OZ024776.1 coordinate 15,129,913, forward strand.
ATAAATTGCAGTAGCGTTTTCACGACTTCCCTCGCTGTAGACCCGACAAGTTACTGCAGAGAGAATCCAAAAGTCTCGGACTCTGCTTCACAGACGACCCAATTTTTATCAGTCCGTCTCACTCGTGAAAATGAAAACATTCAAACATTGTGAATAAAAGAACATTATGAGGGAGCGATGTGGAATTTTTTATTTTCATCTTTTTGCTTATAAATCTAAATTTTCTTAAAAAATTAAAAAAAAGCCGAGGTTTTAGTGTCTGAGCACTTAAATCAGACAATGTCGAGTATGTTGATTTCAGCTGGCGTCCGGATGTGTGTCTATGTGATTGATTCTGGGCTTTTATTTCACTCTCCATTCGTTGCACTCAGGTCAGTCAACATTAGTATCAGTTTCGGAATAAGAGATCAACGTACTTCTAACAGTGTACGTACCAGTCATCCCCAACAGTCTCTGTATAATGCACACCACCTTGTTTCCCTACAACTACATCGAAGGGACGAATTAACAACCTCCTCGTTTTGCCCCACGGAAAATAATTGGCAATTTGGGTTGACGTTTTCCATATTCTGCGCATACACTTTGCTCTTCGCACTTCCTCCTCCGAGCCAGTCCCATGTGCCTTCAACATTTTACCTTTCTCTCGGAAACGCGGCTCAACAAAACCCAGCGTGTTGGGTTCAGCGGACCGAACTGCAGAACTCGAATCAAAGTCGAGTCGATTCGCTCGTCTCCTCGACGTCATTCTCGGGAAACCGACGAAGCTACCGTGAGTGTACCCGTTAGTATACCGGCGGCAGTGCCGTTGAACGCACATCGCCACCAGCAGCGGTGTGTGGCATTTGCATAAACAGCTGGGACTCAATCTCTATGCTAATCGAGACGGTTCGCGTCCGAAAAGTGCTTACGGATGTGTTGCTGCAGACTCGTTGGTGCACATAGACAGAGCATAAGGCTGCCGAGAACGCAGTAGCAAGCGGTGCAGTTCGCGCGCGCACTCATCCGCCCGGATCTACTTGCGACCAACCATTCGTTACCGCCTCGGTGCAAAGCTCGACTATACCGTTGGTTGCTGATCGAAGACGAACGACGGAGACAGAGGCGAAAGGTGCGAGCTTGCGAACTGCAGGAAAGCAAGGATGCTAATCGGCTTTTCGATTAAGCTCCTGTTAAAAAGTCGTCATGTCAAAGACGGATTCCCATTTGCAGGGACATGCGGGGATGCGGGTGGGGACTCATATACGTCGATGTTGGGATGTTCAGGCAGAGCTAGGCGAATACATTGAGTACTCGAAGTACGTATTGAAGTATCAAGCAGGTTTCAATACGATAGAAACGACATTGGACGCCTGATGATAGACCTCACCTGCGAATGTCTCGGCTAGTTTTGGGACATTGAAAACTGAATTTCAATATTTTATTATCTGCTTGTTTGAATTTTTTCAGACTTTTAACCATCGTGAAGTGTTTACAATTCCCATTGTAAAAAACTGTCTGAATGGATGTATGTGTGGTATGTGCAAGACCTCTAAAATTCAAATTTCTTTAACTCAAGAAAAGGTTTATCAATCGTGTTTAAATTTGACATGCAAATAGTGCAGTTGGCGCCTCTGTTTATTACAAGTTGCGCAATAATTGAAACACTTGTTCAGATTTTATCAGATTTAGATTTTTTTGATACAGTGTGCCCTCTTTCTACAAAAACAAACTCAATAATATTGATGAAACAATTTTCGCTATTGAATTTGCTAATGATCTAGATGTGACATTTATGTTTTTTCCGAGATGTATCTTCGCATCTAGAAGTAAAATAAGTGGCCGATTTGTGATCCGCGAGATAAAATACGTTAAATACAGTCAAAAATTTGAAAAGCCTATATTTCCCAAATTTCGGAAAGCCGCGGAATTCAATTACTCGCTTGTCACAGACTGAAAATGTGACCGGGATAAAATATGGCAGAATGAAGAGAGCGAACAGTTTGCAAAATGATCCCGGAGGGATGATTCTTCTGGTCTGGCAAAGTTTTTTTCTTCTCTTGGCTGGACTGTTATAGTCTACTCATCTCAATATGGCACACACGTGTGCGACTCTCGGTAGACCCGGACGGGACGCGAGACCAGTGAGAGGAAATAAATGAAAACTGTCTCCCCTCACTCTAGCTGCCTTTTCGCTCGACTGACCGTCGGACTGTAGTAGCATCGTGGACGCAGATCGTACGCGCGGGGATTGTTTTCCGGTATAGGACTCCTCGCTCTTCGGCAACCCTCTCGACTTTACTTGCCGAGAGGATGAACAGGGTCTCGCAGTTTCGCTATTCCGTGCTGCTGCAACTACTTCTACCGCGATGTCTCGGACAGAGTACGAGAGTAGGGTTGGTCGCGCACTCCACGAACGCGATGAATTATTTAAGTTTTCCAGATTCCTGTAGGAGACCTCGTATTCCACGCTTCGTTCCTTTCCCGTTCTACACGACACCAAAATTATACTGGGAAGGTAGCTTAAAAACTGAAAAAAAAAATGCCGTCGCAATGGAAGATAAAGGTCACTTCGATAGTGCCAAAATATACAGCTTCTTGACCCTCTGCAGCAAAATTTACCTGCGGATACGACTTTGAACGAGAACTGTGGATGCCACAGATAATTCTATTCGTCGGAGAGAAATTTGAGGAGGAAAAAGAACAAGACGTCATGGCAGTTGTATTATTATAGAATAATTAAATCTCAGCTAGGACAGTACCGAAGGATGGTTAGAAGAGCGGGAGGAGACGTTTTCGTGCCACAATGCGGAAAACCTCAGCAAGGATGGCTGTTACCAGTGGCTTCTACTTTGGCGAAGTGTGCAAAAATAAGGGAAAATCCGACGATTGCGCTTATATACGGGAGACAGGTCCTCGGTTGTTGTACGAAAGTCGTGAGCCAGAATGGTATCTACCCAGTGCGACTTCATCCTCGTCGACGAGCGTCTTCGTCTCGGTTGAGGGTCCGCTAATTCCATTAGTCTAAAAGTTACTCGACGCCAGACTGGGTATATGTATGTACATATAGTATGGTACCAGTTTAGTGTCGAGACGTCGACAGGAGCCAAGAAGGAGTACCTGCTGCTAGGCAGTAACGGGATAAGACCGATAAGGGTGAGTGAAAGAGACAGAGAATCCAGAGTTTCAAGAACAGTTTCACATACATACGGACCGACAAGTTCTCCAGTAGTCTAACTCCAACGGAAATCCAATCGAGGTCCGCCCTTTTCTGCTCTCAATTTCTCTTCTCTCACCTCCTTATTTATCGCCTTTCATCGAAGCGACCGCTTCATCGTTGCTGACAAGTTTCCTCCTACTAATAAAAAGTCTTCGGGGTGTACGTGTGCGGATGACTGCTTTGACGCGCCAGAAACGTCCGCTACACACGTTTTTACTCTTTTCCGCACGAAGTGTGGAAATGACACTTTTCGTTTAGCTATCCAGCATGACCAGTTTTTCTGGACGCACACGAGCGGAAATATCGAAAGCTTTCAAACTATAGAGACAGACAGAATTGCATGACTACTTTTTCTGTTCATACAGCGTTGAAATAGTACTTTCTGATACGAGTGCGAAAAAACGGACTTGCGACGAGAGGTGCGAGGTTGCCCGCACGGGCTGAAGTCGAGCGCCGCCAACTTCATACTCTTCATCGAGGTCCGCCTTTTCTTACTCGTATGACGTAATAGTTTTCGTAACTAGTGGACAAATCCCCCTTTGATTTCTCGCAAAGTGTGTGAAAAAGTAACGAGATTGTTTAAAAATTGTGCGAAACGTATCTACGTGGGGAAAAAGTGTGCGAAAAAGTAACTAGTACGTTTCTCGCATGACGTACAAAAAACGTCACTTTCGGCATACTCAACATGAAACGACAATGGAGATTTTTTGTGGACGTGTAACAAAATAATAGTTCGCGATACTGGTGTGAAAACGCGAGTTTCAACGAAGTTTGTGAAATTGGCCGCATGAGCGAGAAGCGAGTAATCCAGTATCCCGCATCGTTCTTTAACTGTCTTTGTTACCAGCTGAAGACGAGCGTTGCCCACTTCCCAACCGCCGCCCGGAGTTCGCCTTTCCGTACAATTACCGCATATGTTTTTTAAAAACTCCTTCTTTTTATGTCTGTAGTGTAGCTAAAGCGTGCGAAAAAGTAACTAGAGTATTAAGAAAGCGTGCGAAAAAGTTACTAGAGTGTTAAAAAGGTGTGCGAAAATTAGTAGTTTACGATACAAGTGCGATTAAACTTCTTCTGACGAGTGTGACTTTGCAGCACGAGCCGAAGGCGAGTCCCGCAATCACACGAGTCAGAAGAAGTTTTATCGCACTAGTATCGTAATGTACTATTATGACACTAGTGCGATTAAACTTTTTCTGACGAATGTGAGCTTGCCGCACTTGCCGAAGGCGAGTGTTGCAATCACACGGGTTAAGGAAAGGTTTTTCGCACAAGTATCGTACAACTGAATGAAATAAAGTAACTAGTGCGATTGTCGCATACGATATTTTAATACAATAACCACCTTTCTTGCGCAGCAAAATCGTCATATTCGGCAACGACCATTACTCCGTCGGGAGTAATAGAGCTTCCAGAGGAGGCAATCATCTCTATTGCTCCCTAGGGGGTAAGAAAATTGTACTGCGCATGCGCACAGGTTAATAATGATCATCGGTCAGTAATAGCCTATTTTTCCGCCCGTATTGCACGCAAGGAATGTGGTTATTTTAGCGAAGTCAGGAAAAAAAACTTTATAAATCAATTAAATGTGCGTGTTGATTTTTTTTTAATAATAAAGTGAAAAGTCAATCGCATATACGAATGATTGAACTATATCCGACATCAATTAATAGGGTCTCTTGAGTATTTCGAAGTGCGCAATATAATGTAGCTTGGCAACTGCATCAGCGAGATGAAGAACGGCTAGCAGGAAACCGTGGCTTAATCAACGTTAAGAGCCCGATGGTGCCACCTAAACTAAAACATCAGCGAACACATTGGAGGTGAAAGACACGAAACAATGCCATATTGACAGAAGGAAACCGACTTTGACGGGGTGGCACAGTAAGGTTCTATTGACAGAAAAAAAACCCTACAGACAGAAAGAAACAGACTATGCCGGGGTTGAACGGTAAGGCCACGAGAGGATAGTGCGATCTCAGTTCAGTAGACATACGTGGCGTATACACGATTTCTGTCGACAATGGACACAGTCCAATGAAAGGAAGCTTGTGCAATTCATCCGAGACCGATGAAACAGTTAGCGTCAGCATTCTGCGAGAACTAGAGCGGTGTACGTGGGACTCGGAAAGGGAATCTCGGAAGCTGCTGCAATTTTGATAGAAGAAAAAAAAAAGGTAGAACGAGTACACAGAAAAGCAGAGAATCAAGGGAGGAACGATAGAATTCGAGGGAGTTAAAGAGGATGCATAGAGAGCAAAGAGAGGTGAAAGGCATGCTTGCCGGCTCTGTTTTTGTGGCGTTACTCTAGTCGACGACGACAACGAAGATGCCTTGAGCGGAGAAGCTCGACGCTGTGTCACCTCAAGCGCGCTCCTTCCATCCAGGGGATTGCGTTGTTTGAAAGAATACCCACTTTTAATCTGGCAGCTTTCGTCTCGCGTTAGGCGGAATCCAAGCGGAATAAACCGAAGTGGCAGGGGCGGGCAAAAGGTATGGCCGTGCGAGGCTCTGTGAGAATCGGAGTGAAAGAGACAGATGATTCAACAAGTAAGAGGAAGAGAGTGGTCGAGCGTGTGAGAGAATGAAGAAGGGCGAGGGAGCGTGGTGAAAAATAGGAGAGGGAGGAGGCACGAGAGGAAACGCATGGATGAAAAAGGGTGCCGGAGGAAGAGACCACTTTTTACCCAGCTGATCTGACACCGGGCTTCCTGCTGGATCTATTCTACCTCCGGCAATTTTTTTTTTTTTTTTATTTCGCTCACCCCCGCGTTTGCTTCACACCTCCGTCCGTTACCTTTCTCTTTTATACTCGCCTATTTTCTTGTGTTTTCTTTTCGCACGTCCCCGCTTACCATCAGGTATATAAGTTCGTCCGCCACTCTTGGTTGAAGCTGGCTACGGTCGAGCATTTAAAGAAAGCTTTCAGGCCAGGGTTTGGACGGTTCTTGCTGCTCGGTTGAGTTGGTGCATCGGTCGAAAGCTCATGCTAACAAATGTATAGACGGGGCGAAGTCCTCGTTTTTTTTTTTCCTCGGACTACGACCTCTCTATCCGTAGTATTCTCACCCGGCCGACTCGCTCGTCGGGTATGCCGGGCACGCGCCCGGTATACGGAAGGACGCGTGACAAGACGCACCTGGGGAAATCCTAACACGCCGGAGATCGTCGCTCACTGTCCTCTTTTTGTCTCCCTGCTTCTGTCGCTCAGATTCTATTCATTGTTTTCTTTCGTGCTTTTCAGATAATCTGTATAGGATTATTTTTTATATCCGAGATATTTTCTTAATAGCTATGGACGTAATTTTCCTATATCGTATGTCTAAAAATGCCACCACGCGTTTATTTTTAGCGTACATAAATCAAATCGATTTATATTAAGGTAGATGATATTTTAATACCAGATAATCGAACATAAAATTGTGTAAAGTTGGCACACGAGGGCTCTCGCTCGGCCATCTGGACACTCAGGACAATATAATAATTAGCACGAAGCACCCGAATCATCCGAGCCAAGGTGCAGGCCCGAATAATACGGTCAACGCGGATAAAACGGATAAAGCAGCAATGTCTATGCACGGAGCTGTCCGCAAAGGCAACTTTGTTGCATACGCGCTTAAACTTGTAAAAGTTTGTCTCGTATTGTGCGCTGCAAATACAACAGTTCCGATTTCAAAGTCAATGGTTTATGTTTGTATGAAGTGGTGTTATTTTTTAAAATATATAATCATAGTACAAGTTTGAATTGAGTATGTTGTCCGCGTTATCCGAGATTTCACTTATCCACATTACCTCGGATAAACGGGGTTCTACTGTATTTCCATTGTAGAAATAACTCAGACTTTCCGCGGGTTTAGTCTGGACACGTGCGAGACATAGAGAGCAATGGTTAAAGTCAATGGTTTATGTTTATATGAAGTGGTGTTATTTTTTAAATATATAATCATAGTACAAGTTTGAATTGAGTATGTTGTCCGCGTTATCCGAGATTTCACTTATCCACATTACCTCGGATAAACGGGGTTCAACTGTATTTCCATTGTAGAAATAACTCAGACTTTCCGCGGGTTTAGTCTGGACACGTGCGAGACATAGAGAGCAATGGTTAAAGTCAATGGTTTATGTTTATATGAAGTGGTGTTATTTTTTTAAATATATAATCATAGTACAAGTTTGAATTGAGTATGTTGTCCGCGTTATCCGAGATTTCACTTATCCACATTACCTCGGATAAACGGAGTTCTACTGTATTTCCATTGTAGAAATAACTCAGACTTTCCGCGGGTTTAGTCTGGACACGTGCGAGACATAGAGAGCAATTGTTAAAGTCAATGGTTTATGTTTATATGAAGTGGTGTTATTTTTTAAAATATATAATCATAGTACAAGTTTGAATTGAGTATGTTGTCCGCGTTATCCGCGATTTCACTTATCCACATTACCCCGGATAAGCGGGGTTCAACTGTATTTGCATTGTAGAAATAACTCAGACTTTCCGCGGGTTTAGTCTGGTCACGTGCGAGACATAGAGAGCAATGGTTAAAGTCAATGGTTTATGTTTATATGAAGTGGTGTTATTTTTTAAAATATATAATCATAGTACAAGTTTGAATTGAGTATGTTGTCCGCGTTATCCGAGATTTCACTTATCCACATTACCTCGGATAAACGGGGTTCAACTGTATTTCCATTGTAGAAATAACTCAGACTTTCCGCGGGTTTAGTCTGGACACGTGCGAGACAGGGATGGGCAGAGTTTCCCGGTAATTTTCATGGGTCTCTGATGATAACCTGCGGCAAAGGCTGCGAGCGCTTACGTGCTCACGCGAGCGAACCAATACTCCGGAAATAATCACGGTTGTAACGAGATAGTTTGCTCAAAGCTTGCGGTACTCCGCGCGGAAGTTTGGAAGATGAGCCGTGGGTCGCACTGTAAACTCGAGTATGACAGTGTGGCTTAAAAAAGTTCATAGTCCCATGAAGTCGCGTGAGAGGAAGTGACATTTTCTCGTGCGGCGCCACTTCCGGTTGAAAACCTAAATTGTTAAACCGGAAGAGTCGCGTATTCGAGTTACGTCATTTCCGTTTGAAAATCGATGTAGTATGTACTATTAAAAATATGTGCTTTTTATGATATTACATAACACATATTTTCTCTCGATTAAGCTCATATAAAGAATAGTCACAAGCGACGAACGAAACGCGATTTCCGTAAATGTACTTGTCTAAAGATTTTTTACACCATCTATGATGTTTTTGGGAATCCGGAATGATGGAGAGCACAAGTAGATTTCCTCATGACAGTTTCTTTCCCTGTTTGCGCATATTCATTGTACAGTCATACGCGAGGGATAAAAATACGTACTATTGAGTTAGAAGTTCATGCGAGTGCTGCCGGCTAGATGAGAGAGAACTGAGATATAGAGACGGCAGCGAAAGTAGAAAGGGTCGCAGCTTTCCGCCGCTTATTACCGCGAAAACTTTTCTCATTCCGGTGTTCTGAGAATTTAAAATGTATTGCGACGCATGCCGGGATGAGCGGTATACGCTCCGCTCTGGTCGCCAAGTGTTGCAACAAAAAGAGATAAAGCGGGCGGGAAAGAGAAGTTAATAGACAGAGAGGGAGAGAAAGAGAGGGGGAGAGGGGGGGACAAAATCCGGAAAGTGGCAGCCGGAGCGCGAATGCGAATGTCGCGTACGACGTGTTGGGGTGGTTCACTTCGCGAGGATTCGGTTCTTCGGGTTTATAGCAGTATGTATGTGTACTATATGTATATACATCGTGGTGTAGCATGCCGAGGGGTAGGTCCGCGAACTTTCCCAATGTCCTCGTGCATGAGAACGAGGTAGGAGAGAGACGAGCGGGCGGAATACGGTCGTAGGATTGGAACGAAACGAATGACAAAACGCGGATTTAGTTACCAACACGCGGAGCAGACGGAAAATGTCGCAGGAACTGGCGGCAGTTTCTGCACGTTCCAACACTCTCTCGATACACCCTCGTGCATGTAACAGACGCCGAGGTATCCGTGTTCGTATGGTGTGTGAAATCTGGTGCACACTGCTACCAGTGCGACCGTGCGTATGAGCTCTTGGACACAAGGCAAAGCGCACAAGTAGGCACCATTCCTATCTCGATGGAAGCTGACTGATTCCAGTATTTCCCAAGACAAATTCTCGGATCACGGACCGTCAGACACTCGCGGAATCACAGCGATAAATATTTTTTCGCCTCGCAAGTGTCTTATTAGCATATACTATGTATAGGTATAACGTCTACGCAGGTAGGGAGAGCGGGGCAAAATGGGACAGTGGGGCAAAATGGGACAGTGGGGCAAAACGGGACAGTGAGGGCAAAACTCAATTTTCCAATAATTGTTGGATTTTTGTTCCGACAGATCCGGATGTTCAACTCCGTTTCGCCCCACGGATCACGATCGCCACTATCCAAAAGTTATTGGAAAATTGCGTTTTGTCTCATCATTCTGTTTTCCCGCTGTGCCATTTTGCCCCGGTCTCTCCTACATCTTGAACAATATATACGGTGTTCAGGTGTCGGTGATGTATCCACGATAGAATCGCTTCACTCGAATATCTCGGGAAGCTAAAACGGCTTGTCTACCGAGTTCCCGGACGCGTATATGTAACGCAGCATACCGCGCTCTCGCAGCGTTCTCCAGCGACTTCCGCGTATGAGTCTGTAATCAGCGAATATATTAGCTCGCCCAAACTCGCTGCAGACACCGAGGGAGAAAACCGCGAGAATGCGAGAGGAGGAGCGCAAAACGGAGGGCGCACCTCGGCAGAGGAGAGGAGGGGGTCGTAGAGGATCGTGAGATACGCGGCGCTGTGGATAGTCAAGCGCGAGGAGGATCGAGGGGAGGGCTGGCGCGAAAACCCTCGGCGGGCCCAGCTTCTCCACGACCCCGGGCGAGAAATCGGCCCCGGCTCACCGCCGTTTCCTGCGCGAGGTCGAAGGGATGCACGAGAAATATGGTGGGGATTTCGCCCGGAATGAACTCCGTATTACGCGTCAGACAAATGCCCGTCCATGAAAACTAAAGTTTACTTCGAGCTTTGAGGCGGGCAGGGAGGAGAACCATATCTGGAGCCGGCGACTGACATGACGGTTCTCGATGACCTTTCGCCAATTATTACTTCATTGAAATAATAATTGGTGGGAAGTCATGACCAGAGCTCAAATTTCACCGATGCCCCGCCATGCGTGATAATTGCCCGGCTCCGATTATTACATGTAAAAAAAATGCAAGTAGCCCTCTTTGAATGACGTTCAAAAAAGGACTACCTTGACCACGTACATATCATTTTTTCGGATAAATTTTGATGTATGCTGGCGCGTGATTATTCAACATCGAATCATCGAGACTAGCATGGATCTGTTCTTCGTCTTCTCTCTTGTTTTACAAATTTACTATTGCAACTATACAAAATAGTCCTACGCTGAATAAAAGATTCGGGCCAAAGACGCTCATACTCTGACAGAGTCGCCACGGTGTCTTAAGACATATAAGTTCGTGCTTACGGCAGAAGGAACGCGGGGCACACACTCCGGTCCCTCGGAGTTTTACACGTGCCCGCACGTGCCCGTGGAAGAATATATTGGAGTCAGCTACGAGGTAATCGGATTGCGACCCAGTCGATCCTCTGTTCCATCCGGTCGAATCGCAAGACAATTCATTTGTCACCTTCGATGGATCGAAGCTGCAAGATTCTCTCTTTTTCTTGGGTCTGCCTTTCCATTCGCTATGTAAGTCCCACTCACCCCCTTCCTCATACACCCCAATTTTGCAAACATCCGACTTGGATCAAATCGTTCGCTTGATATATCAATATCCGCCGCTTAACTCCCTTACACTTTGGCATAGCATTTTGTCGAACAGCGATTTCACCCTCTGCACTGTTCGTCTATTTCGCATGTGTCCAGAGGTCAATCTCCCCCTCGTTCTCGTTCCCGTCGACGTCCTTCTGGCGCCCGATAGCGATTACGACGATACGCACCCAGAACAGTCACCCTAAGGAGCCTTCGAACCTACGCGGGAGCCGCTCAACCCTTTACCGCTGTTATACGCTAGCGATACACGATTCTCAGATCACCCCCGCTCGCTCGCCTCCGAGCCTCCCGCGTATGTCGATGTTACGTAATTGACTCGGGGTTGTCAAGCGCGACAGCTATTGTCCAATCTTGCGTGTTTCAGCACTGTGGTGCTGGGCTGAATGTCCTCGGGACTTTAGTGATTACGATTGTGCATACACAATTACACACTTGCGCGTATCTGTTCGATACGTCATTGACTTGCATTTGTGACGGAACATTTCCGGCTTTCCGAAAATCTATTGGATAGTGGTACACTGAGAAAAAGTATAGTATTTTTCACTGTACCGATAGTTTCCAGGGGGAACGTCTATGTAGATAGTTCCTGATAGTATATTTTCAATGGGTTAAATTATAATTATAGTTGCAACCATGATTTTTTGTCACAGTCGTAACTATAAAATGTAAACGTTCCGTCTGGGAACTATTTTTTATCGTAAAAAGTCAGTATTGTTGCTTTTACTATGTTATTTTTTCTCAGTGTACGCGTTGTGTTCTTGTTTGTCGTAAAACGTAGGGAGTAGGGAGGCGTGACCTCAGTAAATTGTAAGTGATTAAAGCTTCAGAAGATTTAGGATCGAGTGGGAGTGAAATAAGCGTGCGGCCCACTCCCAGATTTTTTCTATCTCGAAAGGTCTCCTAGGTCTCCTAGTACGCTCTAGGCAACACTCTCGTCATCGCGATCCCGTTTCGGGCTCCCTTCGTTATTTACATTAATCACGAATTTATTGGAACGTGGCTGAAAACCGAAAATAGTAAAACATAGTGTTAAACATTTGTGTAACAGAAACAAAAGTTCGTTGAGTCGAAAATAAGTGAAACGGATACACGAGGGCGAGAGATGCATAGAGATTGGAGATTTATGAGTGAAAGAGAGCGGCGTCAGTCGGAGTGTCGGTGAGAATCGAAGTCAGATATCGGGTTTTGGTAAAGAGGATTCGATATCTGCGAAAAAAAGAGAATGCGAATCGTTGGAATTTGTAGGGCGGTGCACGCGAGGACCGCGATGTGGTATAGTCGAATTGGGCCTGTGAAAGTGGAATATTGCGGCGGCTGCTGGATGGAAAGAAGAAAAAGCCGATGATGGCGGTAATATATTTCGGATAATCCTTTGCCAGGAGATTCGGGTCAGGAATCTTTAATCTTTGTCGAAAATAAGTCGATGCGGAAAGAGTGAGAGAAAAATCGGTGAACGTGTTTGACGTCCACGCCAATGTCGATATAGGAATGGCAAAACGACCGCAACGGTTCGATGGTATTGGAGAAGTCAAGGTGTTGTGCATACGGCTAGTGCGTAGTTGAGAAAAAGCGAAGCTAACTAGGAAAAGACAATATCTGAACTTTTACAACAGAAAATGTAGTACGAGCGATCAGCAACGCAGTTTGTATCGCTATTGGTTTGGTTTGATATGCCAAATATTTACTGCTATTATTAATTCGATCGTTGAAAGGGAGTTTTTTTTTATCTGTAGAATCTGTAGAAGTATTACTCATCAAGTTTATCCCCCTTCAGAACGTATTTAATTTCAGAATAATTAAGAGAATACAGCACATTATACTATTATTGAGCTCGCACAGGTGAATTGTTAATCAGTGTATGGTTGGATTGTTCTCAAAGGCCTCATATTATTCTCACACACGCGCGTTACATTATCGAACTCAATCAGTTCGCCAAACAAATCGCTTGATTTCATTAATTAAACAAACGAATATATATTATTGTCGTATAATATTATATCAAGATTTACATTTTCGTTTCACTTCTCTATGGCTTTGAAACAGTGGTCTGTCGAGTGTTATGTAAAGGAGAAACTGCTCAATGAAAATAGATGTGAGGCACGCAAGAGCCAGCAATGCAAACTCTCATTATTGGATGGAAAAACCTCTTCATCCAAACCGTCGACGTAAAACTCTACCTCTCTCCGGACATTCGAGTATGCTTTCGAGCGCCCCCTCCCCACTTGAAAGCTCATTTGGTAGCTATTTAACTGCGAGTAGGAGTGTGAGTGCAGAGTTGAGATAGACAGGTGGAGCGAGCGCTGAAGGAGGCACAGGAGCGATTTTCAGTTTAACCTGGATCGGCTTGCATTTCCCACTCGAACTATGCTGCACTGGTTCGAGCGTTAGACCGTAGGGTCCGCGTACATGCACCAGCAATAATTACTCCCGGTGAGTGCAGTCGTGACCGCGATTTCAGGCCTTTTAGATCATATACTCGTGTCGAAAACACTAGTCTAATAATTATTTATAAGCATGCATATTATTATCGTTTTGATAACCGATCATAGAAAGATATATTGAACATTAAGAGTTGGGCAAATTAGCACTTGGTTCTCATTGAATTTCGAAAAAAAATGGGGATCTTTATCACAAAAAGGCGACGTAGGAAATAATGGTTCACTTGAATGAAGTTGTGACGAAACCATTTCCAGTATTTTTTTTTTTTTGCATTTTGTAAAGAACATCGCCGTATCGATGTTGTCGAACCCAACCGTACGGAGCCAATTAGCCGGATTTGCCGACTACCACGGAGGAATTACCACGGAGTCATGGAATCCTCACCACGCTGTCTCGTCGTAACAAATCCGCTGAAGTGCGAATAGAAAAATTAATAAAAAAAAAAAATATATATATATATATGACATGAAAATTCGTGAAGAATGGAACGAGGACTGTGTACGTATATTTCCGCAATGGCCACCAGCGTACCGACTGCACATTATTTATGCAAAAAGAGTACAGAGAGAGGATGTCGACCACCGATGCGTTCTTATAACCTTTTCGAGCTTACTGTTGCTATCACCATTCCAACGTACATCGTACCCCTATGAGCATCGTTTCAACTGACAGCCCGCGGAAACACCGGAAGACGGATGATACGTCGTTCAACATTTTCGTCGACGGTACGCCACTCGGCAGCTTGCGCGAGAATCGCGAGGCTGCGCCGGGGCTGTCGACGTCGCGAAATAATGCTGTAGCATCAAGTCAGCTTTTCCATTCATTCCACCGCTAGATTCTCGTATCCTTTAGATATTGCTTCTTTTCTCGTTTCATCTCGTTTCATCTCGGACCTCTTCAGAAAAAAAAGAAACTGTAAAACAATTTGAAAAAAAAAAAAAAATAACTACCGATATAAAAGAAATTACTCGTCCGTACAACATTCGGCTTTGTATCGTAAATTCCACACGAATCCTCAGCGGTGCAAGATCGAATTATTCCATGGAACCGAAGCTTGCACAGTACTATCGAATTCTATACTTCAAGAGGGTGTGAGAAAAATTAAAAAAAAATCCTTCTTAGAAACACCCTAATAATTATATTCGATTATGCTATAAGAATTACTTTATCTTAATAGCTGGCTTTTGCTTCTACAAAAAGTGACAAGTGTGTACTGGAGAAGTCTCACGCAGCAAAACCGGCCGATCTTTCTGGCAGGATACTGCTGAAGGAGGGCGCAAGGAAAGAATGGTGTGCACCGACCGATCCTCCAATCCGCCAAGAATACCGCCTACTCGGGACTGTGGAAAATACGAGTTTCGGTACTCCGCGGTCGCCGGGTGCGAGCTACAACATTGTTTCATTCTCCGACCATCCCTCTTCTCTCGGCTGGCTTTTCCATGTTTCTCGGTCGCATGCTCATAGACTTTCCTGCCCGTCGACGACGGTTGCGCCCCCGCAAAGTTTTGACCGGGTCTGCAGCACTCTCGTCCTCCTTTGCTTTTACCAGTGGCTTTCCTCAGCCACTGGGAATCCACCATCGCTCGGGCACGCTTTTTCAGAGTCGCTTTCGCTCTCGACTCTCATCTTAGCCCATATACAGCCTTCTTCGTTTCCTCCGATTCCTTTATTTTTCTCTCATTCTTATCCCCGGCACAGCCATGCTCCTCGTTCTCCTGGGCCGCGGTAAATTTAAAGCCGCAAGTGCATTATCGGGTAATTTAGAGGGCGCACGGGAAAGCCGGAGGGGCAGCGGAAACGAGAGACTGCGGAGGCACTGAACAAGCTTTAGGTTTGTAAGGGAATGAGAAATCCGGTCCGTGTTTGGCTGATAAACCAGCAAGAGTTCGACAAGCTTTTGCAGTCGGGCTATCCAGTGTAGAAATCGAGTGTGGGAAGAAGAGCAGAGAGGGGAAGGGAAGAGGAGGCTATATGTTCCGAAGGTACTATGGTATACCTATAACTAAACGCTCTGGACCCAATCGAGTGAATCGAATACGGGAGAGACACAGAAAATATAGATGGAAAAGCCGCGGGAGAGAGAAGGCCATCCGCAGCAACCGGAAATGCCCGGCGCCGCGGAGGCCGAGCTGCGTGAACGCACAGAATCGACCGCAAAAGCCCAAAAAGCGGGTTAATGCTGCCTGCAAACACTAAAAGAGCTTTATCCCACATCGGGTCACTTCGATAACCGCGGTGTGACGTCCGTACAGGCGCAAAGCTTGGGACCGAATTCGGCCGCATCTATGCACGCCGGCAAGTGATCCACTGTGTTGCTCTCTCGTTCGCATATATACATGCGGAAACACACGCACTTGTTTCGCAGGCACATTTTCCAATCTCCTGCGCACCATCTCTTATCAGCGGTCGCCGTGCATAAAGTATCGCCCTGTGCCAGCTGGCGTTCGTTCTCCGTTTATCCACCAAAGCTATCGCCTACCCCACAACAACCAGTACGCTTTTTATGTATACGCACCACGCCGCATATACTACCGCGAACCATCCAGCATCAGCCAGCTACGCTCGTCCTCGTGACGGATTAACGCGTTACGGCAAATAAATGATGGCAATAGGTCGTGCGGATAAATAAATAAACGGAATGTGCACGCGAGAGAGACGGCGAGTTATGGATAGAAGGAAAAGCGTAGTGTGAGGTTGAGAGGGCGCGGTGTAAACGCGGTTAAAATCCTTAACAAATATTATCAACGCGGATTCTCCGTAATTAACGGGCTCGTGTGTATCGTGTACTTTGTGACGGGGTATATCGAGAATAAAAATCATCGTTCACACGGAATCAATCGATGGACACTATATTACGATCGAATTTTATGCCATTTTAACAAAAATTTTATATAATGTACTGCATGAAATCGGCTCCGCTTTCAATCGTTCATTATCAAATGAATATTTTGACACTTTGACGTCATAAAAAAATATAATAGACGCGAAATCCGTGCGTCACGAAAGTTCTCGTGGGATAACCGACACGTCGATTTAGAGTAACACTGTCAAGTTGTTTCGTAATGATCGAGAGCGGTGGTTAAATTTTTTTTTCAATTCTAAATTTGATTGTTTGTACTTTTGATTGTCAAATTTGACTCGGATGGTGCGATCGTAAAGTTCACAAATAAACAATTGTTGACGTTTCTGGACAATAAAGTTATTGTAAAAAAAATACAATTTTTTTAACTGTGTAAGAGCGCGAACCAATGCGTTATTGTAACACATATGTTTCCATCATTCGTGTTGTCTATTTATGCTGGAACGCTGAAACACGTCACAGTTTTTCCGAACAAGGGAACAAGTCCCTTGAGCCTGGGGTAGCACCGATGTCCGTAGCTGTAGTAGCTCTATACCGGAAAAACCGTCGGCTAACAAACTGCGAACCTTTTTCCTGGTAATTTTTTTCCCTCAACACCTCGCGTTCATCGCGCCCACTCGAAGCCAGCCAAGCCTCCACGTCACATTCCCGTAGCCTTTCTGTCCGCCGGTGCTTCCGTCCGTCATCGTATTTGTTCACAATTTTTCTGTAAATGTGTTTGTGAAAGGCACTACGTAACGCAGCGCAGCACATCGGAGTGCCGACCTCAACCACTCCGCAAGTCCTCTCCTTCAGATTGGCTGATCGAATTAGTTCATCCCGATTTTCATCCCCAATTTACGAACTTTCCAACGCTATCCCTCTCCGCTCTATCCCGGAGCGCACGGCTGTACTCCAATAATTCCGGTTCTTTTATCGTCATCCGAGAACGAGACGCTAAATGGGAATACACATAAAAAGTAATGTGTTCGGAGACTTTGTTGTACAGTGGAACCTCGTTTATCCAACCTTCGATCAACCGAGCTTTCGGGTAGTCCGAGACACCCAACTCATCCGAGCCTTCCGCGTTAACCGAGGTGCATGCTCGGATAATACAGAAAACTCGAATAAAACGGATGAAGCAGCAATGCCCAAGCGTGTACTTTGTTGGGTACGCGCTTAAACTTGTGCAAGTTTGCTGCGTTCTTATATTGCGAGCTGCACAGCAGTTCGGATTCTACAGTCAATCGTTTATGTTCATACGGAGTTAATGTTAATTAACTGAAGTATAATTATACTTAAAAAATAATAAAAACATATTAACATGTATAAAATAATATAAAATATATAAAATAATATAGAATATATAAAATAATATAAAATTAATGTTTATATGAAGTAGTCTTCTATTTTTTAAAATATACAAAAGTGATACAAAGTTGAATTGAGTATGTTATCCCCATTATCCGAAATATGACTTATCCGCCGTACACGTTCTCCGCACATTACCTCCGATAAACGGAGTTCTCCTGTACCGAGCTATCGGACCAATGCTCGCCGTCGAAAAGAGCGGTCAGGAGGAAGCGTTTGCTGACGATGCCTCGCGCGATTCGGGCCCGTACAGCGCCAAGGGAGACGATAGGGGTGTCGAAACGATCGAGCACTACAGATACGCGAATCTACGAGTTGCCGGTACCGACATAAACTCCGTACAGCTGCCACCGCACAGCGCCACTGCTGGCCGCTTGTTCTTATATTTTTTAATAACGAGTGTCACGCAGCCAGTCAGTCCAAGCGTGTTGCTTTAACAGCGAAAAAGAACTGCCCTCGGCTTAACTATGCTACTTTCTCCGGGTTATTTTTTTTTTCTTCATCTTTCTCCTCCCATCATAGTACAGCCCCGATCGTTTATCCACTTACTTACCCTCCCCTCGATTTTCGCTGCACACGATTATAGACCGACGAGAGAGAAACACAGGACAGAGAAGAAGTGCGGCAGCAAGGAGGGTCGCGAAGGGGAGCGAGGAGAGCGATCGTGCGCGGGGCAGGGTTTATGGCGTCAAGCCATGTGCAAACCGCCGGAGGTAACGGTGCTCTGCAAGGTTGTGGACTGCCTCTACCTATACCAACGGCCCGGAGTGTGAGGATCGATTATTCGTGTTGGATCGGCGAAACCGTGGCGAGCGGCCTGGCTTGGCTTATCGTTGTACGGCGACGGGGCCCTTACGTGTATCGCGACAACGTCCAGCCTGGACGCGGTCATCGATCAAGTTTGCAGCTCTCGCTGGCTCGGTTTATCCGGAACATATACCTGTATCGAGGGAACCTACGAGGATCGAGGTAGTATGCGAAGTAGGCTGGTAGAACCGTGCTGATCCACCGCAGGCTACGGCCCAAAGGCACGGGACTGTTCCCTCGTCCTCGTCGTCTCCGGTCGTGGCCGCCGGCCTTACAAGGCAGCGCACAGGAAAGTCTGACTCTATTCCATATCGAGGTGGAACGTTTCGCGATCGTTAGGGAAATTCAAGGAACTGAGGCTAGTACGTAGTACGAGACACTTCAACTGTGCGGCGAATCCGGTAGAGTTCGTGTGCGTATGGATTCGACGTCTCGTTTTGTACGTCGTCTGCGGTTGGGAATGTCACAGGTCGCTGAATATGACGCACTTGTAGGAAATAATCGCGCTGCGAAGAAGAGAGGGTATAGAATGTGTTGGAACGTTTGGGCGTACAAGCGCCAGCGATTCCCGGCGGTAGTTGCTGGGCATGGAGTTTAATCACGCCACAACTGCAGTAGATACATCTTGTAATGCTCGGACGTGATGTTCTTTTGCACGATCTATCTGCGTAATAATAAAGTACATATCGATTGGACACTCGCACGGAGGGTCACAGACACTCGCAGTCTTTCGTGGGGACGTGAAGGTCTGAAGGTATGAGGAGATGCAATGACGACTTTCGTTTTGGACTTAAAACCTTCGTGCGTAGAATATATGTATCGTATAAGTATAGACAAACAAAAATCATGTTTTAAACGGTTAGGGGATTAGAAATTCGAAAGCAAATTTCACAAAGTCACAACATGAGCCACTACGTCCTCTAGTTATGTATATACTGGAAGTGCACTGACAAAACCGGTACCCCACTAACCTAGTGCATTATCAACCGAAATTAACCCCGTTGTAGTGCGCCGCAACATTTCTTCATTGGTTTTGTTCCTGGATACGGATCTTCATTATTACGTTAGCGTCGGTACAGAAAGCAATCACTAAAGTTTGTACTGTATACTTGGAGCGTCTTAATAGCTCTAGAAAAATGCGCGAAGCGATACCTGAATAGACCGATGTTAGAGCAAGTTAGGTTATTGAAAAAATAATAAAAATTCAGGTACAGAAAGCAATCACTAAAGTTTGCACTGTATACTTGGAGCGTCCTAATAGCTCTAGAAAAGTGCGCGAAGCGATACCTGAATAGACCGATGTTAGAGCAAGTTCGGTTATTGAAAAAATAATAAAAAATTCAGGTACAGAAAGCAATCACTAAAGTTTGCACTGTATACTTGGAGCGTCCTAATAGCTCTAGAAAAGTGCGCGAAGCGATACCTGAATAGACCGATGTTAGAGCAAGTTAGGTTATTGAAAAAATAATAAAAATTCGGAGCTAATAAGGTAAATGAAAAAAGACAAATAACTGGTGTGTGGGGGGGATTCTGCGTCTGCGTCTGGGTGTAAAACCACTTCGGTAATTCTGAATTTAAGCATGCAATACGAGAGACCATCATGTGTCTAGTTCACAATGGTTGTAGGTAACTAGTGTTGCATTTCGGTGTAATCTCGACGATCTTGGTAGACACTATTTGGCCGTTGCTACACGAAATAGTTGCGCTTTCGGGTCGAATCGTGCGAACACAGAGCGGAATTCTCATAAATATGTTATTTCCCCTGGGTGAGATTATTGCGATCCCTACTTCAGCCGGTCTTGTATTCTAGCTCCTGTATCTCATACCTTACATTTCAGAACTGTATTATAACTACCCTCAGAATCGTATACGGATCTACGAATGTGCGGTCTCTGGGGCGAATTCTCTATCCGCCGAGTATGCAGCAACGCACATTGATCTTTACTACTACAACATAATATCTAGTACACTGCAGTCTAGTAGGAGTCTGTGATGTACTCCTGGATTCGGCTCATGTCTCTTGATCTCGCTAGTGCAACTATCAAAAATTGTTCGCCGGTAATTGCTCGATATTTATTTTACTGTTTTATTATACATCTTGCTGCAGTTACCCGAAAAGCTTCTCCTTTCACGAGAGAAAATGATCGGGCGTATTTTAATCTGGTCTACAGACGACGTTGTTATATTGGTGCATCGATAAATCTTCTGTTCGAGAGAAGAAAATTATTACTTTTCTTAGTTTTTATCTGAAATCAAATGCAAATAAAAAAATATTGTACACTTGCATTGTTCGAAATTTACTTCATGTGCTGCATCTTGCGTATCCTCGTTGCTATAGGCTCGATGGAACGCACTACACTAATAAAACTACCGATTCAGGATACACCGGATATTACGGGATCCAACAAAGAATCCATATTTTATTCGATTTTGTCACAGTTCCTTCTACGAAGCCGCAATGACGGAAGGCAAAATTCATACAAATACTATCTTCTCGAGAAGACGTTATTAGTGACGAAAAACAATGAGAAAGTGATATGCAAATTTAATGTGCAACACTTGTATCCTGTTTTGTGATAAACGAGCGCGATATACTTCCCAGTGTAGTTTTGTCTATATTAAGTATGACGTTTGATAACACTTCGGGTCGAAACAGATGATTGTTATTAAAACTTCGAACATGAAATGAGTAATTAAATTATACATTTTTTCATTGCGTCCAGAGCGCAGTGCTAAAATATGCAAGTCGTAATTCATCGCTAAATTGTGTGCGTTTGTATGAAAAGGCCCCTTCGTTGATTGTGGAACTCTGGAATTCGAAATTGTGGAATAACAGCCATATTTACTTTTTCCTTTCTTTCTTTTCTTGTTGAACGATTTCGTACCTCGGATTCCGTCAAATTCGATTGGAATTTTATCGGAAACGTAATTAAAACTTCATTATTGAACACGGTCATACGAATAACTCCCTGCCGACAAAGTGAGTCTGTTTTATGCAGAGCGCCACAAATCCTGTGTGGCATCCCCTGAAAAGTCAGCGTCACGATATTTTCTTTCGAACCAATCGATATGGGGCGATTCCTATTATTGCCGTTTATGCCATTGTTGCCCTCTTATTCGTGCTGTGATGGATCGATGGGGCAACCAAGTTCGCACGCAATGCGCGAGCGTAGCGGCGGCTCTGAAGTAAGTCGTCGCTCTCTCGAAAAGTTGGTGAAAAATTATTTTTTTTATTGAACTATCGGAGTTGTTGACAGGTGAGTTTTATATCGCATTGCGAGTCGGACTATTGTTGTCGGTTCGATCGAACCGTGATTGGACGGCGAGGGTGGGGCTCCCGTGGCCAAGTTCGATAGAGTCGTTCAAATTTGACAGAAACAAATTTGGTTAAGGGCGCGCGCTGCGCTTCCCGTCGTCCACTATTCACGCTGCTAAACGTTGTTGTATCTCTCAACGCACTGGTTTTCGCAAAATCGGCTATAAAAATTCGCTGTAAAAAATTGTTGTTCATTTCAGGACTAGGTATTTTTATATATTATAAGAAAGGCCATGTATGATGAATTTTGCAAATAACACGATAAAAAAAAAAGATAAAATAAGAAAAAAAAAGGATGAAGGTTTCAAGTCTGTGAGTGACCGTGTGAGTGACCAATCGACATGTACTTTAATATCACGGAGATTCGTGATTGAGGCCGATCCAAATCTTGACTGTTCAAAATTTCGATCAATAAAAAAGTCTTAAAAATCAGTCTATCAAGAGAGTCTTAAAATTGTTCTATTCGTCGCGTACAATATAAAAGCGAACAGGCTATCGTTGAGCATGTCTGATGCATCCTCAAAGAATAAAGTCAAGAAAAAGGAGGAATGTATCTTGAGAAACCGCGGGCCGCGGGCGGTCGCTTTGCGTGGTTGATCGTTCTCCCGATTCCACATGGTTTGTGTCGTTCGTTTCTCGAGCTTGCCGTTGGGGCGGGGGATCCATCGTGATTCCGTTTCATCCGACGACCGGACAATTCCGTGCACGTCTTCGAAAGGAACGAGAACTCGTGCCAAAAGAAAAACAAATAGAGAAGATCGTGAGGAGTGGCGGTGGACGAGACAGAAAGAGGGTTGGACATGAAAACAGCGACCGCCGAGAGCTGAAATACCAAGAGTAGGCTAAATAAGGCAGCAGGTGGTGGGCCATCGGGGTTGTGGCCAAAGGCTGGGTAGTGTGCGACAAGGACGCTCGCGCATCCAGAGAGATAAAAAAAAAAAAGTAGCGAGGAAGAGAAGAAAGAGTTGGAAAAATAGAGAAGAGCCGCCACCGTAGCACGTCGGTACGAAGACAAATGATGATTGCAACAAACTTCCGAAGGAGCGTGTATATAGCGTTCGTAGTATGTACACGACACACGTATGTACACCATTGTGCACAGTGTGATACGGGGCATTCCGGTCCCAGTATGGGATCAGGAAAGGGGGAAGAAAAAGTATACTATATAAAAAAAAATATATAGCTGAGCAGGAAGAGAGCAAAGAAGAGGAGAAAGAAGACAGGGGACGCAATCTTTTCCCGATGGCCCAGACGAGTCGTCCTTACAAAACCCACGCGAACAGCAATGCAGTATCGCAGCTACAAGCAGTCCTTTCTCACATTCTTATAACTTACAGCTTATAACACTTACATTTTCTCGTCGCGTCGTTCGCTGCACGTCTCTCGTTGCTACACACAATTTCCTCCGTGTTAACGCGTGCGAGCTTTTTTCCCCGTTGGATATCCACATCGGGGCTCTCGGGGATTCTCGTTTCCGTCGCGAGTTAAATCCAAAGGAAATATATTCGTGCCGGAAAATATCAGTTCATTCTGGTCGTGCTCACGACTCGTCATTGAAATTCTACAGCGATAAATTTACGGGCTCTCGCGACCCCGAGACCATTCGCTGCGAGGCGGCTTCTTCGCCGGAAGACGTAAACGTGTAAACGCCCCCTCTTCCAGGGTGTGTGTCACAGAAGATAGAGTAATGTCGATGGCACGCAATGTATGTGCTCGGAGCATGACTTCTCACGAGTGACCCCTTTACAATTATCGCTCCCTCGCCTACGCACTATATTTTTCTCTCAACGCCGATCTTCACCCTCCTCCTCGCAGAAAAATTCATGTGCGATCTGGACTTTGCTACGCTGAGGGAAGGATCTAGAAAAAATTACCAATCAACTAAGACAAATTACCATAGGAAATAGTAAATAGTAGTACGGCGCCAGGGCGCCACCTACGGCAGAAAGTCTCAGAATTTCCAGGAATTTTCACCATAATATCTACACTGAGAGAAGGATCTAGAAAAAACTACTATATCACTTGAGAGATATTACCATAGCATATAGTAGTGGAGCCTTAGGGCGACACCTATGGTAGGAAGTACCGGATTTATAAGAATTTTTCTTAGATATTATGGTAAAAATTCTTAGAAATTCTGAGACTTTTTGCCATAGGTGGCGCCCTGGCGCCGTACTACTATATTCTATGGTAATTTTTCTTAGTTGATTGGTAATTTTTACTAGATCCTTCTCTCAGTGTAAGAAAAATTCTTATAAATCCGGTACTTTCTACCATAGGTGTCGCCCTAACGCTCCGCTACTCCATGCTATGGTAATATCTCTCAAGTGATATAGTAGTTTTTACTAGATCCTTCTCTCAGTCTACACGCCTAGCCACGTGTGTGTTTTCTCCGAGCTCGTACACAGCGTGACGCTCCCCACTTCTTATTAGCATCGGCCCCGGGGCGATCCACTCGAGACTTGGAATCCGCAAGAGAAGCCTCGCCGCGACTCTTCCGCCCTCACCTCGTCTCTCATTTCCGTTTTCCACTGCGAACGAATTATATTCATATCCGTCACCGCGCACTTGGTCGCTTCGAGCTTCGAGCTTCCCGCGATGTTATTCGAACCTTCCAGCTACAAGGAACATATTTGTGCTTTCTATATATAGTGCGTATTCTACCGGCACGTGTCGTGAGAGCACTCAATCTCGACGAGACGCATTCCCTCTGTCCGCACTTTGCTCGCAGACCCGTGCGTTTTCTCCGTCGCCGCATCCTCGCTGCTGGTTCTCACCCTCGTTCAGAATTTTTGTGAAAGTCCGAGACTCCGCACTCGTATCATCTCCAGCAGAGTCCTCTGGCAAAGGGGTTCCGTCTCGCGTGCTGTGCACTCTCTCGGGCCGTTGATGGCTCTGTCTCGACTTGCCGAGCACGGCGAAACTCACCCCTCGTCTACTCGCTACCTCGTCTCTTACCCTTCGGCGTCCTCAGGGAGCTCGTACCTATTACCCACTGAGACTGCAGCGCGTTATGCCGTATGCGCTGTTCGAGCCGGTGACGAAGGCCGCAGGTTACGGCGCGGTCGGAAATACGGTTAATACGTCTTTCGGATTAACGGAGAGAGGACGAAGGAAGTCGAAATCACCATCACTAGCATATTCCAGACCACGTCCAGTGAACTGGAGGATCCAGTTATCGTCAATTAAATCCGTCAGTGGGCGTGGTAAGTCTCTTAGGACCCGACATTCCTAACTGGAATTGCAAATAATATTGCATTCTGTATGTACAAATTGGTTCCCGGAGGGACTTTGATCAACCGCTCGTTAACATGAGGTAAGTATTTTCTTCACCATGGATCGATTTGAAGGAAATCTCTTCGCGGATTAATGGGAAAAAATACATTTCTGCGGATAGACGAATTCCGTCTCCTCCGATTATCACCTCCTTATCTCCTCGAATTACCACCGCGGTCTTAATGGGAACCACAGAAAAAAGCCTGAAATTAACCCTCGGATTCATGTATCATTTTTTTCTAACTTCGAACTCGTGACTGGAGTAGGGGAGAGCGGGGCAAAACGGGACAGCGGGGCAAAACGGGACAGTGGGGAAAACGCAATTTTCCAATAAAAATTTGGACGACCCGTTTTGCCCGATCGATACATCTGGATTTTCTGCCCAGTTTTGCTTCACAGTGCCATCTAAAAATTATTGGAAAATTTAGCTTGGCCCCACTGTCCCGTTTTGCCCCGGTGTCCCATTTTGCCCCGCTCTCCCCTACGTATGTACACCAGGCTTTTCTTCAATTCACAAGGTACAACGTACCTGTGAGCAGTAATTGGGTCTTGCCGCTCATAAATCTTCGTTTTTTTATAAGAAAGAAAATGGCATGCGGCAAATTTGATTGTAATAAGGTTTAGGGGGTGAAAATCACCCTTAAAGTTCAAATCGTAACGAAAATTGCCAAAAACCGCACTTCTTGTGAAAAAAATTGTAGTCTTATGTTTTAGAATTTCTTTGTTGGAAGAAAGTTTTGAGTAGTCGATGCAGATTTTAACATTTTTGGAGAAAAGTTTTTATGGTAAATATATATATATATATATATATATATATATCTTCGCATCTTGGCATTTTCTGTCTCGCTCGCGTCGACGTGCGACTGGTGTTCGCAGCGCCCATTCTCACCAGCTCGTCGTTTTCTCACCAGCAGAAGTATAGTCGCAAACCGGCAGCACACCTTTGCTTCTATTGGTACGGAATCCTTCTCACGTACTGCTGATTTCATAATTTCGGCATCTTGCCAAGCCCATCCCTCTCCCTCGTTTTCTTCCCTCATCCTTCCGCATCATTCGTCCTTTTTCGCGCCGATGCTACTTTGCTCGTCCCCGGTACGTGACTCGACCTTTGCTGAAATCGAGATCGGGTCGAATGCTGGAGGAGGTTGTCACACTTTTTTTCGCTTCGGTTGCCTGGGTTATTCAGGTATTTAGGTATCGTGATTAGTTATAAATATAGGACTTTCCATACCATGCGGCCGGTCCACCCTCTAAAGTGAACGAATGCGATTCCCAACAATCTTGGAGGTTGAACTTGTTATACCTAGTGCCGGAAATTAAAGTCGTAACTAAATCAATCTTAACTCACCTCTTTTGATATTTTTACAGAAATGGGTTAACGCTTTTTTTCATAAATTTTTTCTTTATATCTTAAATGATTATCATCGCAGGGAAATCCCTGAAATAGTACGTTGTGATACGAGTGTAAAAAAGCCGGCTTTCGACGAAGGCTGTAAAGTGCTATCTGTATTACGTGCCGAAAACGAGCGCTACGAAATTCACACTCTTCTTCGACCCACCCGCTTTTTTGCACGCGTGTCACATACTACTTTTTGTTACAAATGCTCAAAAGTCCCTCTTCTCGGGCTTGTACAGTGTGCGATGAAGTAACTCGTGTGTCGGAAAGAAAATGTCTTATGCGCAATAGTTTTCTCTCATGCGTTACTATTTTGCAGATTTTACAGACACTAAAAGGAGATTTTTCATGAATGTATTATAAAAAATAGATTTTAATCGACACTAAAGACATCTACAATGTACGTTGGATATGGCATAGTTGTACCATTTTTATATTATAGTACGTTCATGTACTCTATTTTATATTATATTTTTCACGTTCTCCGTAATGTTAGCACTCGATTGCGATTCGATAATGTGTGTGCGTTACGTTTTGATTGACATTTTCACCGCATCTCGGCCAAGGAAATTTAATCTCCCCCTTTCACATCAGGTTTTCATCAGGTGACGTTTTATCAAGACAATGTCCAGTTGCAAATCTAACAGAGAATTGAAGCCAGAACTACAAGAATGAAAATTAATAGCCGCTTATTATGGCGAATTTATAAGACACTGCATAGGTCGCTGACACATCGTAGTGACGTACTGGAATAAAATACCTGACTACTTTCGTTACACTGACTCACACTCACTCGAGCTACAGATATCACAGACCTGTCGCTCTTTCTCTCACCACCTTGATATTCATCGCAGAAAACCAAATGCTTCAGCTTTAATTCATCCGATATATCGCTCTTTAAATTTAATAATGGCCGGACAGGATCCTTATTATTCATGACTTATTTTGAGTCATGTATGACATGAATAATGATGAGCAAGGTAAAATAATGAAAATTAATAAAGTAACCATTATTTTTAATTGATGACTTATGAATGTCTATCGTTGAAAATTAATGAATCGAAAAATGAATTCACATGACCCAGTCGAATATTGGAAATTCAAGAATCGGATTATATTCGTCGTTCTTTCTCTCGTCTTGTTTGACGGAATTACAAATGATGATATTCATGAATGTCAATCGTAACGACGAATTGAAGATGATCAAGATTATTTGGATGGAATTATTCGATAAAGTAACTTCGGTTTATTTTATTGTCAATAAGAAATATTACAAACATATATTAATGATTTGAGACTTCAGTACAATTTGCAATTTGTACTACGAATGTGTCTCACAACTCCAAATGAATAAAACTCGTCAGGCATTTTTTAAACCTCAACCGAAGCAAGATTTAGCACTTAAATAACCTCACAGTTGTCAATACAAGTAAGCATTTACAGCTGCGGATTTTTAAGTCCCCGTATTTGTCCCAGTACGCGCCGATCCATCCTACTACATCGAGCCATATTCATCACTTTCACTCTAATTAATCAATTAGTAACATACCGCTAGGAACTAGCTATTTTTTTCTAGTCGAACGGTAGATAGCAAATATAAAAACTAGCTGCTACCTGACCAGTTCTGGGGTAGAATTTCCACACCGGTTGTTCCCTTTTCCTGCCTCCTTTATTTGGCTCGCGCTCTCTACAAATTGCGTAAGCTTTGGTAAGGGAAAACCTACCGAAATAACACGGTACGAATTTAATTAACGTAAAACAGAAAGCATTTTCGACGTCGTCGACGAACAGAAAAGTGCAATAAATACAGTGAATACAGTAAACCCGGTAATATGCTATCGTAAACCCAGTACCCATCAGTCTCCCGTGAGATTTTCATCACAGGTTCGTGTACACTGTAGAAGGCATATAAGCAATATAGGTATACTGCAAGTATTTACCGAGAACTACCGTGCGCGAGTGAATATCCGTACATATAGGATACGTACATAGGAATGAACTGCATCACCGACAGTCTCTTTATTACTGTTTGATGCCCGATGATATATATCCCTGCCATTTCGTACCGACGAATGAATATAAAGTTGACGAGAGTTCGAATGAAACAAAGGTAACGTTGTCACGAGCGTACGATACATGCCTTTGGAGGATTCATACGACTGCACACATAGCTTATCCTCCTCGCTCACTAATTCTTGTTGCAGCTTGTATTATATATGTATATATATATACATATATATATATATACCAATATATATATATATATATACCAATGCAATATCGATTGCCTCTCTCTCTACTTCCGGCCGCCTGCCCGGTATACATTTCCCCGTCACCGAGCCCGTAAAAAAGCCTCCGTAGTTTCCGCTTTAGCGGGATAAAAACAAAGGGTAATTAATGAGAGACGAGCAGCCCGAGCGTGATATCCATGGGGATGAAGGGAAGTTGGTTGGTGGAAGTGGTGGTTCGACCAATAGCTCTGCCATTACAGCTGGGTACGGGCAGCAGCATCATTAACGTTACGAACCCTCCCCCCCCCCACCCCCCGTACGCCGTCGCCGCTTTCTCGCCACCATCATCACTATCTTTTATCTCGCTATATCTATAGCTTTATCTATTCGGGGATGTACGCTGGAAGCTCTGTCGAGCGACGGCACTCAATACAGTGGCATGATTAATGGTGCCAATATGCATGCTCGTAGTCTCCCTACTGAGTTTGCATAGCTGCGCAGTCGGCCGGTCCGGAATTCAGAGACCGGGCCCGCAAATTTACTACGTGAGCGAGCGAGGACCAGCAGGTGACTGTCGAGTAACGGAGAGTCTACTGAACGGACACCGAGATGGAGAAAGCCCGATGTGACGAGGGCCTGCAGTTCAGAACGCAGACCGCTTCGGGTGGGCGCATGCCGAATTCCAGGGACACCCGCTAGTCGTCAAACCCCTTGAACAATTGTCACGTGATGATACCCGCCTGCCACTGGCTATTTCGTGTCTACGTCGCTGCATGCAGTTTCGCCGACTAATACGGGATGGAAGGTTAGATATATAATCCATAGCTGGATACACGAGACTGGAGAATGCTCCAGCCGACCAGATGCTTCAGACATATACCGCTGTCTCCCGAGAATGCCAAACGGAATCTCTGTATCCCCGTTGGTCAGGCTGCCACGGAGAAATGTCCGATATCGCGCGACCTACTCTCCTGCGGCGCGCAGTGGCTGCACTTCAGTATAGATTTATTGTATCGCCGTCGTCGCCGACCGGGAGAAAGGGACACTCAGCTGCAAGCCCGACTGACCTCGGGCATGAAGTAGCCTCCCTCAGTGCTGATTTATTCGAGCTCTAATTCACCCAGAGGATACTAATCCCTTTGGTGTACCGACTCGAGAACCTATCACGCTGCCTCTTGATAAGCTCTCATATTCACCTGAATCGCGAAGCGCCGGATAATCCGTATCGAGAACTATGCAGACTGGAAACTGGGGCATGATCTTCCGGACAATAGGGTCGCCTGGCACTAGGCTACGAAATGACAGGGAAGCTCCGGTTGTTGGCTGTGGGCGTGTCCGTGAATCGGATACATCAATAAAAGAAAAACCGGGGGACGTGTTTTGGGGCTTCCGTGTTAAAGAAAGGTTGGTACGCGCCACGAACAGACTCTGCACGAAGACCGGCCGGGGATTTATGTATGAAAATATTAGTCCATTTGATTTTGAGATTCTTTCGGAGACCCCTCGTCGCAGTTGGATGACTTCGAACCGACTCGCCGTGTCCCACCGCAAATCCGGTCTGGCTTCCCTCCGTTAGCTTACATCATTCCTCCTATTTTTTTTTCTTCTCTGTATTCCAACATCGATTGCTATCCGCCCGATGCACGGAGGCTATGTGCGTGTATGTGTACGTGCACGGGCGCCGTTTTTACAGAGTTTACTGTAAGAAAGTCCCTCGCAACGAAACAGCCCTATTTTTTCGTCTTCGTATTCCCCTCTCTCGAAGACGCAAGACGCAACAACACAGCCCGTGAAATCCCGGGAGCTAATCGAGCTTGCGCGGCAGCAATTCCTGTCCACCGAACCCACCATTCATGGCCTAAGACTCCGAGACATTTTTTTTTTTGCGAGGCATAACCGTCGGAAGAAGGTTATTATCCGGCGATCTCCCACGAGAGATGAGAACCGAAACTTCGTCCCTTTTCGTGATTCTCCGAGACTCCTTCCGCAATTCTCCCCGCCATCCCTGTAATCCTCTTTTCTCGTTGCTGGCTAAACATATTCGCGTCATTCCTCTTCGTCCTCTTCGTCCTTCTTTCGCTGGTCCCGGGCAAAAAATCCGCCTTCCGAGCGTGTACCATACTGGCCGACCCCGTCGGAGTCTTATATCTCGAACGAGGGGTTTCGTTGTAACCCGGAATAAAGATACAAAGATTCCTGCCGAGGGTCGACGGTGGCGCGCGGAGGGACGGAGCTACATTTGCAATGATAAGCTCCACAGCACACGGTATACACGGTATGTAAACATAGTAATGCTGCGCAAGCCCCCTCTAACTTTTTATACCCCGTGTCTACACGTAGCAAGAGCCCCGAGCGAGAAAATCCTGCGAATCTTGTTAGCTCAGCAACGTATATTGTGCCATCGGCAGAATTATTATCTTAGTCTTTTTCCCCGCCATGATCTCTTTCATTCTGCCATCCACGATTCTTAGAAGTGATTGTCCTCGGTGATTAACGAGGGGCCACATCGTCTTGCCGAAACGACAGTCGGCCGAATCATCGTATGGCCGAAAATCATCGGACCGAACGCACTTCGTCCGAATAGTCGCACATGTGAAACTTCATTTTTCCGAATCACAAACTGCCGAATATATTTTTCCGAATCGTCGATTTTCCGATACTTTAGTATTCCGAATGTTCAATAGAGCGAAAATCACTCTTGGGGAAATAATAACTGGCCGAACGTTATTCCTCCGGATCATCATTTAACCGAACGTCATTTTTTCGAACACTAATTTTACCGAATTTCATTTCCTTGAATCGTTAAATATCCAAACGTCAAGTCGCCGAATCATCATTCTTCCGAATAGTGTTTTATCTGGAAAGTCACGTACCGAATCTCTGCGATTCATATTTAGTGAGACTAATCTCGTCTAGAATAGTCATATTATTTAGTTTCTTGATTCGGTTCACTGCCGATTCGGATGACGACTGTTCGGACGAAAGACTTTTCGGACAAATACTGTTCGGAAGAACAACAAGTCAGGTTCTCTACATTTTTGAAGGCTTCGTACCTTGGAATCGCTTAAGGTACAAACGGAAAAAAGGTCGTGAATAAAAGTGAATACTTAGTGCAAACATATGCAGTTTGAAAGAATTCGATTTTCTAAAATCGGGCTCCAGGTTGACACGGGTCACTAAATTGGCAGTCAAGCACGGTAGCCCAGTCGAGGGTGGCGGAAGAAAAAGGGACTGAAGGATGCATCTGCGACAGTTCTGTTGCGACGAGGGAATCGAGTCAGGGTTGTACGTGGGTCTAATGAAATTCATTACGATCTCATAGAGAATCGCTTTCGACTTGGTCGTTCTTCACGGGCTCCACGGGATGGTGTACGTTATTCGATGGAACAGAGCACGGTAGTGCAGGAAGGTCTCACTTGGAGGCACAGAACGTGCAGGCATACGCTGTGCATGGCGCAGAGAAGGGTGGAATTGGACAAACAAGAGGCACGCGACACTGGACTTCATCACAGTGACTACAAACAGTTATACATTATATGCTCCTTCAAATAGTGATATTTTACGTACCTAGGAGTAGAAAGGAGAGCGCATAATTGGAAGCTTGCACGGAAACACCAAGCTGCTCTGGTGATGTCGAAACCTTCCAACGGGGTTATTCTCGAGTCAGTCGTGTGCAAAACGTATACGTTCTGTCGCTGTATTTATTCGTACGTTTATACACATGCAACGATAGCACGTATACGTTTTGCAAACGAATGACTCGAGAATGCCCGCCAGTGCAGTTTTCAGCATACACGCACATGTCGATGTTGTCGTTGTAGGCTCACAGGTGTGCACCGTGTCTATGACGGGGGCAACTATTGCTGTTTATATACGACTTTCCAATGCACGCGGGCAACGCAATTAGTCATAATTACTTCCAAATCACGGCCAGAAATGTGCGGCTCGGATACTCTGGCGTAATCACAACTCGTGACTTTCTCATCGCATTTGTTTTGGCATGAAATTAACTGAGCTAAAATTGCAAACGAAATAATTTTGAAAACCCGTAGGAATGGCTTTAAAATGAAAGCTGCGTGTTTAATTGCTAGCTCAGGGTTGAGTGCTTGCTTGTGTTATTTAGAGCTTCGTTCCAACAGGCTAGAGGTTTATGACAAAATATTGAATAAAATTGAGGCGCTGCCTTAAAAATATGACGTGAAAATTGTAGATAATATACGTGTCTACAATAAATTAGCTGATTTGACAATACAAATACATAATAAATATCACAATATAAATCTACCATCATATTTATATTGTGATATATTTACAAAAGATACTCACACCGCATACTTCGGAAACTGATCTTTTTAAAACGTTGTATGTACACATCGAGATTTAATTTTTTTAAATAATACGATATGACAAATTTAGCTTTTGTTTGTAGATTGTCGTAATTACCTACTCGCAATACCTCTTTAAAAATCGGCTAAAACTCCGATCACCTACGCGCCTTTTTTACTGCAAATAATATTCCCAGCCCATTTTTCTCGAATACTTCTTGATGGAATCAAAATCGAAGAGTTTGCCCTCACTGTTTATTAATTATACAGGAGAACTGACTATCGGATATTTATTTCCGTACGGCTCCTTGGAAAGAAATGTATCGGAAACTTGACCGTATTCTTGAGGTTGCATAAACTCTCAAGATGGATTTAAAGAGAGATTTTTTTCTCTGCGAGTGCAGCAATCCCAGACTACTCGTGCCGTGACAGTTGAGACGAAGGATTTATTTTTCTTAGCTGGTATAAGTCCAGCTGGCAGTAGCGTTACCTCGCACTTGCGCTAGCCAGGTCAAAGTCGATACCGAGCACGCGAGCCTGGCATTAAGACGCGAACGGGGCAACGGTATGTGAGGGTGGCTGGGCAAGGTATAGTGGCGGCACGTTTCTTTGAGCGTAACGCCCGCCGGAAACGGCTCTCGCGGTTCACTCCACCGTCCATTCGCTCTGTTCCTTCGCTGACCGCCAGCCCTGCTTCCGCGCAGAACCGTACCACACATTAGGGTACAGTATTTCACGGTTTCTTACAGTTCCCGTTTCCATTTTCAAGCGTGATAGAACCACGGTATTCTCCTTCTCGCTCAGGTGGCTGCTGTGTGCGAATCGGATGGGAAAAAAACAAACTATGATGAAAAAACAGAAGAGGCGCAAACACAGACCGCACGATTATTACCTCTTGGAATTGTAACTACCACAACGATTAACGATCATGTCCGAAAATTGATGGTCCCTCCCGAAGCGAGATAGCCCGGTTGGATATAACGTACATTGTAATTTTTAAAGTAGATTTATTATCGATCTTTCAAGTGTGTGACAAATGTCTTGGCGATTACATTAATGTATGGTAACAATATCTGCTAATGAGGCATCGACCTTGGTCCTTCAGCTCGAGAATTTGTTTAGCTTATTTATTTATCTGGGATGTATGATACGCTGAACATGAATCCGCCGGTCTTTTTGCCCTACATTAAGGGGCTCGATTTTATGCATGAGGAATAGTATTTTTGGGATTTAAATGAAAAATATTGGGTTGGGAGTGAAATTATTGTTATATTCGTGATCAGCGGGAAAAAATACATCGAATATAGCTTTGAAACAAAAAAAAATCGAATGAGCAACGATTTTTCAATGTTTGAGCCACTCTTGGAAAAACGTCGATTTTCGTGATTTTTAAGGGTCGATATCTCGACTCCCAATGGAGCTACGGAAAATCTGGGGCGAACTTTTTAAACTGCCCTGCGAAAGGCAGAAAATTATTGATATCCGGACATCTCACATCCGAATCTGACTCTCACGACACCGACATTGTCAGGTCTCTTGTATCCATGCACGAAGTCGGTAAAAAGTTGACGCTATGATCGACGAATCTGAGCGCCGAGATCATCTGCTATAGCGGAAGGTGGGAGGATAGAGATTGCTGCAGGATGGCCGAGTAGAATGAGAGCGGTATTGGAATATAGTGCACCGCCGAATGGGGGCGCGGAACAGTCAAAGTTTGAGCCACTCTTGGAAAAACGTCGATTTTCGTGATTTTCAAAGGTCGATATCTCGGCTCCCAATGGAGCTACGGAAAATCTGGGGTGAACTTTTTAAATTGCCCTGCAAAAGGCAGAAAATTATTGATATCCGGAGATCTCACATCCGAATCTGACTCTCACGACACCGACATTGTCAGGTCTCTTGTATCCATGCACGACGTCGGTAAAAAGTTGACGCTATGATCGACGAATCTGAGCGCCGAGATCATCTGCTATAGCGGAAGATGGGAGGATAGAGATTGCTGCAGGATGGCCGAGTAGAATGAGAGCGGTATTGGAATATAGTGCACCGCCGAATGGGGGCGCGGAACAGTCAAAGTTTGAGCCACTCTTGGAAAAACGTCGATTTTCGTGATTTTTAAAAGGTCGATATCTCGGCTCCCAATGGAGCTACGGAAAATCTGGGGTGAACTTTTTAAACTGCCCTGCGAAAGGCAGAAAATTATTGATTTCCGGACATCTCACATCCGAATCTGACTCTCACGACACCGACATTGTCAGGTCTCTTGTATCCATGCACGAAGTCGGTAAAAAGTGACGCTATGATCGACGAATCTGAGCGCCGAGATCATCTGCTATAGCGGAAGATGGGAGGATAGAGATTGCTGCAGGATGGCCGAGTAGAATGAGAGCGGTATTGGAATATAGTGCACCGCCGAATGGGGGCGCGGAACAGTTGGGGAATGAGATACTGGGGGAAGGGTTGTTTAAAATGGATGAGGTCTCGAACTTGCCACGAGTGGATTACCAGAGGGGCTCGCGGCTATCCGTCAAGTCTTAGAGCGGAGTGCTTCGACCGTAGCGGTGAAAGCGTATACGTAACCGACAAAAAAAGTGAGGCGAAAGATAAAGAAAGAGTATGGAGGGAGACAAGGCGGACATGAGCCATAGTACGAGGAGCTGCCAGGCGAACGGAGTCTCGCCAGCGCCCGTCCAGGATATCCGGAATATCGAGGTAATCCATATAGCAACAGAGATATTACGCCTTCCGCACGAGGGGGCAACGTTTTACGACTTCATAAATTCTCTGCTTGCGTAATACAGTTAACAAGGGTACGTTACTATCGCCGGATCACCCGTTTCTCGCAGTAGGGTAAAAGTCGTGAATATGGCCTGGTCCATACGTATCTGATTTTCGTGTTAATTGGGGTTGCCCATATTCACCCCTTTTATTCTCTTAATCTGTATTGCCGACGTCATAGAATTGCTGAAACTCAGTAACAGTTGCGTATGTAATTTCATATAACATGACGATGTCTTGCTGCCAAGATCGTATGCTACACTAGCATATTTTCTTGGCTCGCCCGAACTTCGTGCTCATAGCTCCTCTCTTGATGATGCAGAACTTGCCTGATACACGTTAAATTCCATTGGCGAAAACTGCATGTAGATCGATCGAGAAGTTCCTGGGTTTTGCCGCGTACCCGGAGACACGTCGTTGGATTTTGTATTATGTAGCGATTAACTAGGAAGAATTTTTGCAATATGCCTTGTTGTCACAAGATTACTTGTCCCTCGCAGTAGGGTAAAAGTCGTGAATATGGCCTGGTCCATACGTATCTGATTTTCGTGTTAATTGGGGTTGCCCATATTCACCCCTCTCATCCTCTTAATATGTACTGCCGACGTCATAGAATTGCTGAAACTCAGTAACAGTTGCATATGTAATTTCATATAACATGACGATGTCTTGCTGCCAAGATCGTATGCTACACTAGCATATTTTCTTGGCTCGCCCGAACTCCGTGCTCATAGCTCCTCTCTTGATGATGCAGAACTTTCCTGATACACGTTAGATTCCATTGGCGAAAACTGCGTGTAGATCGATCGAGAAGTTCCTGAGTTTTGCCGCGTACACGGAGACACGTCGTTGGATTTTGTATTATGTAGCGATTAACTAGGAAGAATTTTTGCAATATGCCTTGTTGTCACAAGATTACTTGTCTCGCGCAGTAGGTCAAAAGTCGTGAATGTGGCCTTGTCCGTTCATAATTGATTTTCGGATCAATAAGGCTGGCCCATATTCACTACTCTCATCCTATCGATATATACAGTCAACTTCATAGAATTGCCGAAACTCAGTAAAAGTAGCACATGATAATGTCTCGCTGCCAAGATTGTATGCGACACTAGCAGGATTTTTGGCTCGCGCGAACCCAGCGTGCATAGCTCCGCTCTTGGTAGTCTAAAACCTTCCTGACACACGTCAGGTTCCATTGGCGAAAACCGCATGTAGATCGATCGGGCCGTTCCTGAGTTTACCGCATGCACGGAGACGCGAACGTTGAATTTGACATTATGCAGCGATTAACTTGGAAGAACTGTTGTTTCTTCTGTACAAGTAATTGGCTTTATGGGTGATTTCTTTGCCATCCTGAATTTTGTCGCTGTGATGGGGCTGCGATCGGTGCGACCACACGGAGAAGAAAAAATTGTTGGTACAACAAGAATTTTGTTACCACACTGATTTACCTGGTTAATATAGGGATAACAAAATATTTTACTGCCGCAACAAATATTTTGCTGTGGCAACAAATATTTTGCTGCCGCAACAAATATTTTGCTGTGGCAACAAATATTTTGCTGTGGCAACAAATATTTTGCTGTGGCAACAAATATTTTGCTGTGGCAACAAATATTTTGCTGTGGCAACAAATATTTTGCTGTGGCAACAAATATTTTGCTATGGCAACAAATATTTTGCTGTGGCAACAAATATTTTGCTGCAGCAACAAAATATTTTTGCCACCACAACAATAAATTATTAACGATCTACATTTTGTTAGAGAAACAGAACTATTTTTCTCCGTGCAGCGAAAACAGCAGCACGCCGCAAGGCGTAGTTAGGGAAACAATGTAGCTCGATGTATTCAATCTCTCCTTCCAGTCAGACAGTTTTCCATTCCTTCTAGGGAGATTGCCATCCAACCGAAGATTTTCTTTTTTAACCATCCGGATATCAAATAATAAATACCGAAAAACAATTGAAGGGACGCGTCGAAAAAAAAAAAAAAAAAAAACTGTGCGGAAGCTTACAGCGAAGTTGATAGTAAAAAGTTAATGAAAAGCGGAAGGGCAAAACTGTTTCTATCCGGGGAGGTCGAGGAGAGTTATACGAGGACACTTCGTCGTCGAGATGATAGCATGGCCAAATTGCAGTGGAGCACCCTGAAAAAGGAAGAAGCGGCGAAGATAAGAAAAGCGAAGCCGGTGGAGCGAGAGAACGAAGACCCGTGGAAGCGCGTTGCGGTGCTTTGGGCAATCACGACCGTCCCATTCAATTTAACCTCCTCTCGTGCACCGAACGTTCGGGTTCGGTCGCGCGGGCCTCGTAGGGTGCCCGTCAGGTCGTCGTCGTCGTCCCGCGGCGAGCGGCACCGAGGGGCGGGGGGGGGGGGCGGTGGTAGGGGGGTGGAGGAAGAACGACTTTGAATTTTTTTAGCGAACGTTTCGTTAAGGGATTCCGAGACGGGACACGCCAGCAGGGACCGGAGAGACAAAGAGACACCGAGCCTCGGCAGCGATGTCGCAAAACGGGGTCGTTTCAAGCCCCTCAGGGTTTCGATGCGACGAGAGTGAACAGTAATACAGAAGTCACGTATAATATAGATACATATATACGGTCCGTGTCTTATTCACTCGTCCACCTCGGAGCATCTCATCGGGATCGCCGCAACTGCAAGAACGACGCTGGTCCACTTCTCGTTTTTTCCCTCGATTTATTTTACCAAGCGTACCGGATGAAGAAATCATCACAGAGAATTGTGAAAAAACGATGCGGAGAGGAGAGAAGAAAATAAAACGGGAGAGCGCATGACCGTTCAGAGAAAGACGATTAAACAGCCAAAAATACGAAAGAATGTATAACTGTGGAGGACTTCGACGATGCTGGAGCGTCCTCTGGAAGCTCTGTATCTAATGTATTGAAAAAAAATCGTAAACTTTGGTTGTTGCTTATATGTATACTTTCACACGTGGGAAATATTTTACCGTAGAGTTTTGTATGAAATTCGCAATATTATGGATTGAAGGGCGAAAAATGTAGATATGTGGCGTTAACTTTGATTGTGATTTCGTCAAAACTATATTTTTCGGTGGTCGGGTCACGATATCTCAACAGCCGGATACATATCGACATGAGATTTTTACCGAATATAAAGCATATCACATTCCATAAACAGGACCGGAGAATGCATGTAAATGGCAATAAATAATACGAATTTTTTATTCTTTTCCGTTTTTTCACGTCACTGTTTGAATTTTTTACCAATAATTTTGATCAGGTTCTGTGCATAAAGACGGACTTTGGGAACAACATTTCTCCTATGGTCGTTTACAAAAATTTTGAGTCGTTCCTTCGGAATCGCGTTCTCAAGCACAAAGTACTTCTTTGCTACAATCGAAAGTAATAATGTTGTTAAAAATAATATTATTAAGGTATTTTACTCCTCAGTAACATTATCATACATACTCACTAGAAAGACAATAATTTTTACTTTGTTATAAATAATATAAATTGACTGAATTTTCGGTCGGGCAAAGCTTCTTTATCCCCTTAACCGTAGAACTCGTGTATCATTTTTTTTTGCCTTCCAACTCAGGACCGGTATATATCCACCCCACGGGTCCTATGAGCAGTAAATGGAGTTTGCCACACATTTATCTTCGTTTTTTCGAAGAGAACGGCGTGCGGTAAATTTGATTTTCGTAAAGTTTAGCGGGTGAAAATCTCACAGTAAGCCCAATACGTAACAAAAATTGGTAAAAACCGCATTTTTAGTGAAAAAAAATTGTAGTTCTTTTTTTTCTTATATCTCCCAATTTGCAAATTTCAAACGCCATTTTACAGCGGACACATCAGGCTATCAGGGAAAAAATAGTCCCATTGGATTCCGCTTAAAAAGTCTATTTCTTAGGCCATATGAAAATAGAAGCAAATTGAAAACTGATTATATAGAGAAGCTCAATGAAACCGCAAAAACAATTGGTTTTGCATGTTTAAGATTTAATGTTTAACATAAATGTTTTAACATTTATTTTTGAACTGTAAGTAATTAACGATAATGATAATAAAGCTTTACGATACCTGCATAGAACGAACGGCACCGGCGAGTGCGTGCGGATCAAAAATCCTCGTCTCAACCACCCGCTATCTCTCGATTCACCAAGGTGTACGGTGTAATAAGCAAAAGCCGCGAGTGCTTCGTCTTTCGGAACGGGGAATCCTGGCGATGGTGATAAAAAGTAAATAAACAGCGGCAACGACAGAATTTTCCTGCCCAGACGTCGTCGAAACATCAAAGAGAAGGGCGGTCCGTTGTTGTGAATCACTCTCGGGGCTGGTGAGTGCCCTCTGCCGGATTCCACCATCATTATTTGCGTTCCGTGCTTCGCGCCGTCGGCCGAGGGAATACCTTGACGACTCCAAAGAGTCGTCAAGGTATTCCCTGCCGTCCAATCTTCCCGTGATTTTTTTATCCTCGATACATACATCATTCACACCCTTCACATAAATAACTCGCCCGCGCATATCAGACGTTCCATGTTCTACCGCGAATCCCGCAATACTACCGTAGGGTGGAGTGCAGTCCGGAGTGAAGAGGGTCGCTAACCGCATTGTCCCGACAGTTAATTTACTAACACGTAAACAGTGCCTTTATCATGAAATTTTCACCCAGACTCTAAGTTTCTTCCACAGCTGTAATGAAGCAGTTCAGTTATTATCAAACTACTAATGTGTCGGAAGATTTTAGTATCCTAACGTCGCCCCATTCTCCGTCGCAAACTTCCTCGCGCCCGTAACTTACGTACAAGCTTACGGGCAAGTACCTTACACAGGAGACAGGCGGGCTCTTATGACTCCAAACCATGCTCCGGCAGCTACATCGAATCAACGGCGTCTTGCCAAGGCTTTTAAGAAACACTTTTGGCTCCGGTGTGGGGAGTCTATATTCCTGGTATAAATTTCATTCGGCCGTGCGACTCGCACCGCCGCGAGGATACGTCGAATATTTCATAAGCAAGAACGCGTCCATTGCCTGAATTTCAAACGTTGCTCTACGTTCGTTCGCCCACCGCTGCCTCTCTCCGGCTTTGCCTTCCTTCCTTCGTCTGAAAGTCTATTTTTCCCTCTAGTCTACCACCCTCGCGGATACACCCGCGCCCGCCCATCCTCCCTTTCCGCCCTTTTTTCGATGCCTCAAACGGAATTCTTCTTTTCCCCGTAGAATATAGCATGGCTTCCTCGCTTTATATCGTGGACCGCGAGCTTTTTCCCTAGCTTGCCCAGCCACCTTTCTCTTTCCCGATCTTACTCTTCGTCTCTTTCTCCTCGCCCATATCTTTCTGTAACCCGCACGTGCCTGCGAGATAGCCTCGCCTTCTCCGCGAAATTCGTTCTATGTACGGCCACACAGTACTATCCGTATAGTACGTACAAGACGTATCTACGACGTTTCGTATGCCACGCACACAAGGAATATTACGGCTCGCACGTGCCACGCAGTTTCCCTTCTAACGTTGCTATATTCTCACGCTTATAGTATACCGAATGTATACGACGCCTCTGGTAGAATACCTATGCTCGGTCCACGTTTCTCCATGTCTCTCTCTCTTTCTCTCTCTGTCTTTCTCTCACTCGCTCGTTTCTCTCGTCGTAATTTGCAGAACCCATTTCTCTGTCTGTCTTTCTCATACCGCCATGGGGAATCCATGAAATGCCGCTTTGCAATGTGCTTTTAACACGTTTGTCATTCGGTACACGCAGTCACGTATCACTCGCGGTCTTTCCGACAACTATCGCTTCGGTACCTGCGGGATACGACAATTCCCATTCAATTCGAAAATCAATCGTTCACCTGTCCGTTTACCTACAAGCATTCACGTGGAGTTTTCGCCTCTAATCGTGTGGGTACACTCGTAAGATTTATTCCATTCAATTAGAGTAACTTTAACAAAAATACCTTATTTTATATACCGACCTATTGTCGTTTATTAAATCGATATGTAAAAAAATGTTATATTACTTAAATAGCTTACTTAAATAAACAGACCTTATTTCGGTACAATCAACGCTGAAATATCTATATTGGTAAAGTCTCAGGGGTGAATCGTTATTTTACCCTTGTGAATAGTTCGGGGAAATAGTTATTTTACCCTTATTTAATAGTTAGTTATCTAGGAGAAGGAACGCATTCCCGTATCACTCGTGGTCCTTCCAACAATTGTTCGCTTCGTTACCTGTGCGATACAGTAATTCCCATTCAATTCGGAAATGAATCGTTCGCCCTCCTGTTTACCTACAGACATTCGTAGGGAATTTCGCCTCTAGTCATGTGTGTACACTGGTAAAAAGATTTCTTCTATTCAATTTAAGTTACTGGAACAAAGAAAAATTATTTTTTTCCCGACTGCGCTGAAAAGGCCCTATTTCATGTCTGCGACGGGGGTGGAAAGTGGCCCATTCTTGACGAGCCGTAGGGAAAGTAATTTAGCGAGAGCAAAAGCTTCACTTTTCCTCCCGGTAAATCACTGTTCCAGGCGCTAAATTACTTTTCCTCCCGCTCGTCAAGGATCGGTCACTTTCCATCCCCGTTGCGGACATAGAAATATGGCCGCTTTTTAGCATAGTCGCTTTTTAGCATAGTCACAATTATTACCCTATAGTGGCAAAACGTGCAGAAATCAGGTGCCCGATTAGAAAATGGATGGTCTCCATATCGATAGATAACACACCTTGATCACCGACGAAGTTGTACAAATTTCCAAAGCAATCAAACTGTAAAAAACTAACTATTTCTACTATAAAAAAAAACTATATATTTCTCGATACCTTTATGAGATTTAACAGACGACTGAAGATAAATAATATTCCCGATTTCAACGTCCTCGACTTTTCTCTGCATATGCAGCCGAGGATTACGAAGAGTTGTGTGTGTCTGCGAAAAAAAAAAAAGTATAAAACAAATTTATTACGACTTTTTCGGTCGACGATCACGAGTTTTACAATACCAAAATAGCCATGTAAAGCGGGACTTGCCCTGCATAAACATTTTTCACTGGGCAGAGCCCCGGTCATGCGCGATTCCGCCGGACGATCCAGCGTATGTGGTACGCCGTCTCGTCGGAAACTCTCGAGACAATAAATATAAAATGCGAGCGAGAGCCAGGAGCCGAATGTTCCGACGTCGGTTTTCCATGTTCTTTCCGCAAATCCCGACATACGCGTTTCCGGGCGGCGTCCATTCTGCGAACGGAGACCGCTCGACGTGGAAATGGACATTGTCCAGCTTGGGTATATACTCGGGTTTGGCTCGCCGAGTTTGAGAAACCGGAGGCTGTTCGGCGACTCCGGGGTGAGGAAGATCGAAGCATGCAAGAGAACAAGGCGAAGGAGGGTGGTTCTAACTCGCCAGCCTGGGACGTACGTGTATAAGAGAGGGCAGGAAAAGAGGGAGAATAAGAGGAAGGGAGTGAGGAGGAGGGTGGCTTTTGCAGGGAGGTAAAACTCTGCCACATTGCCGTTGCTGCCGCTGTTGGTGGTCCCACGAGATTTCAGAGTCGTGTATCTTCCTTCGCGTATTAGGTACACAACGTAGGAACCGTGCGGCAGGGTGGCGTACGTCTGCCACGACGGCGAGCTTGAATAGAGCCACTCGCGTACATACTTTTCCTACGGCTACATAACATCCGAGGGTGTGTGTGTGTGTGTACGTAGAGTACCTGCGAAAGCCGCAGCAACGAGCAGCTTTCGCACACATGTCCTTCGAGAGTCTACTCAAGCGCGGATACAACACGTTGCTCTCGTACTATAGATGCACATCGTGCGCGGAAATGTGCAACTGCCGCATCATTTATACATATACAAGAATGTTGCAATGATCTATGTACACACGCAACGCATATAAGTATACGTGTTGGATGGCCGAAGCGAGCGAATAGAGAAGCGCGCCGGTCGCGGGCTCGGTCCGCGAATACGGATGCGAAAGCACGAATGCGAATATGAATATGAATGAGAGTGCGACGTCCCATGCACCGCGGCCCTCTCCGGCTCCGCTCCCCCGACATCCGTCATACGTCTAACGTCACTCATACTCTCGGGACCAGTCCCGAAGGCTCCACGACCGCCGCTTCTCTTCCCTCGGAAATCCAAACGCCCTTTGCCGTGAACTACGCTTTACCGTACTGGTTGAACGGATTATATCGGCGGTGTTACTGTTCGTCGTGCCTTCTGAGACGACCCGTTCTTCTCGCCCTCGCTCGATAGGATTCTCGTATATTATTTTTAGCAATATCCCCGGAGATCCGAAACGGAGACACGAACTCGCCTGTGAGCATCGAAAAGGGTTCAGATTCCTCGCGGGAATACACTCACTGGAAATTTCGGATACGTTCGATATCAAGTGCTGCGCAGGCCTCGTGAGGTAGAAAGATGGGGTTGTGTCACGTGCTTTGTAGTTCATGTGCCTACTAGTGGTATCGGATGTCACTAGTACCAGTTGGATATCACAATCGTAAAATGGAAATTAAAAAATCTAAAGATTTTTCATTTTTTTTTTTAACATGTTAACAAAAATGTTGAAAGAGTTATTTGTATGGCAAGGGCGTAGAAAGGGAGTTCTTTACTAGTGTAATACGAGTCAGAACTCCCCTTTTTGCGCATCTGCCATTCACACCAAATTTTTCTAACAAAGTTACAAAAATCACGCTATTGGTGTTTGGGAAGTGTGCGCAAAAAGGCACTTCTCGCACTAGTGCGCGAAAAATGACATATTGCGTTTGTACGCGGGCGCGGTAGTTTTCTCGTGCGCGATGCGAAAAAGTGCGTTTATGCGCTCACTTCACAGGAACGGAAAG
The DNA here is from genome assembly GCA_964017025.1 of Stenichneumon culpator. Classification (NCBI taxonomy): domain Eukaryota; kingdom Metazoa; phylum Arthropoda; class Insecta; order Hymenoptera; family Ichneumonidae; genus Stenichneumon; species Stenichneumon culpator. The sequence continues at coordinate 15,174,570 of OZ024776.1, forward strand.
AGGGATTTTATGTGCATGCGTTACGAAAAAATACATACGCTATATTCTGCTCAATTTAGAAACGTTTCCTTTTGGCTTCTTGCGGAAGGTATGGAGTTACTTTGCGCACTTTGTAGCTTATGTCTACTACCGGTATCAATATTGCTACTAGTAATTGAAAATCACATCGTGAAAGGCAGATGTAAAAATATGAATAATTTACATGCATTTAAAATAGAAGAATGATAGTATACAAAAAATAGATACTCAATATGGTACTTTAATTTTCAAACTTTTCTTTCGACTTCCCGTGGAAGATATAGATATTTTTTCCGAACAAAATCAAGCATCGATTAGAGTAAAAATGGTGAACATTGCCCGGTCCACATATCATTCATTTGCGTGATAATAAGGGTGGGCCATATTTCCCACTTTTGTCCTATTCGTTTCTTAAGCTTCAGAGTCTTCGTACGATATAACTCAGTCTGCTTGTGAAAATATTTCGACATCTCTGGCCAATTAATAACACGGAATTGTATTTCATGTTACAAGCCTGCAACGTCGCAAAGTCGAATCCAATAAATTACCCTGAGGGGATTTAATTAACGCTCTCAGCGCATACAGATCATGCGACAATTACATCACCTTCCTTTTCGAATCATCTATTAACCCTTTGCCGGCTATCGTGCCGCGAAACGATGTTGATATCCATGCGTTGGATGACTGTCGATTCGTTGCAGGCAACCTATCGCGAACAACAGATGCATTAATGATTCATCAAGAATAGAAGTCTGGCTGATATACTAAACTCTCCCGTTTTTGTATGGATCGCGTATGCGAAGAATAGAGAGGGGAAGAGCGTTGTTAATAGGGGTGGCTCTGACGCCCTTTTTCTCGGAACACTCGCTACTTTTGACAAGAGTCGTGCACCGTAGCACGACGGCTACACTTTCAATTTCGTGCCTCGCCCCGGTGCACCGACACGACTGCCACCAAAAAATATCATAGGTACCACACAGTGCTGGTGCGCCGAGTACGGGGTGGTCGACCGACGAATCGTATATGGAGACAGATGGGGCGTGGGGCGGAGGGGGGTAATTCGGTCTCGGGGGAGTTTTCCGGGAGGACAATGGCTAATAATTGTCGTCGGTGCGCATTGCCCCGTCGTCGTTCACCACCACCACCACCGAAGACACTGCTGGAACCATCGTCGCCACGGGATAACCATGTACGAAACGAAGTTTGCGAACACGGGAACGTGCACGACCCAGTCAGGTCTCGCGAGTATTGTTATCGCGTTTCACTAACGCACTGACGTTCTTGTACAGTCATTTTTTTTTTTCCTTCTCTACTTTTTTCCGCCGCTCTGTCTGCGCAACGTGGAAGAAAAGACAAAAAGGGATATACGCGAGGTCTCCATACCCGAGGGTGCAGATGGGAAAAAAAGATAACGATGAAAAAATACAAAGACCTGCGACATCAGAGAGGGTGTGATATATAGGGGGGCTTTTCAGTTCTCGTCCTGCTAGTTACTCTCTGACTGTTTGGATTATGCTTTTTTTTCCTATCGATTCAGTATATCGCACTGGTGTGCAATTTATGTTATTCGAAGTCTCGAACACATCTTCATAGCAGCGCGCTGCGAGTTACATATCAATTAATCGATTCAATTAGATGCCTTATTGCTATTAGTTTTTTTTTTTAATTCGTCGTCAGTATCGAAGTATGGTCATAAAAGTATCGTAGGGTAAGAGTGGAGGATATTGCCCATCGCCAATAGGACACAAATCAGTTATGAACGAGCAGGATTATATTCGTCAATTTTACCCTATATAGCTCACGCGTGAATCCCGGTCGATTTTAATATGAATTTATTTACGTTTATGATGATAATGACCGTAAAATATCTTGAGGTCTGTATGGCCGAAAATGTTCTGCAAAGCGCTGATTTTTTTTGTTCATCAATATTTTATAATAATAAAATGCGTTTCATGTGATTTTATGGTAGTCTGAAGGTTCACCAACCTTGTTAACTTTTACGGTTTGAAAATAACCATCTACAGTAATCCTCCCCATCTACAGTAATCTGCATAGGAATGCGGAAAAAAGGGAATATGCGAGGGCCAAATCACGTTCGTGAATCAGCCCTCCCTTTCTCCCGGTCCAATTGAAACGCCCAGGTTGTTCTCATCACTTGCCTTCCTTATGCTATCTAAGGGAAAAATATGAGAGATTCCATTGTAATTACAAACTCTACACAATGGTGATTAATCCTGTAAATGGCTAATGAAAAAAGAGCATAACTCACCGCCAATGTGATGACAAAACAACTGTCTCAATGCCAATCTGTTGTAACGATCGAAGCTCAGTTTAGTCGTGACGCCCGAGAGAACATCTCTTTCCTTTTTTCCTCGTATTGTACACGTGCAGACGGCACAAAGAAAGTTTACAGCGACGGAGATCATCACGTAGTAGCTGAGGATAATGTCCCGGTACAGCAGCAGAACAGGAAATCTTTTTGAGACGAATGATTGCTCGCGCATGTATGGTCGTTGCAGAGCAACCATTTTCGCCTCAGCTCGATGTAGTTCGCTTTCCCGACACCATTTTGCTCCTTTTTCGTATATCCTGAAGGACCGTAGGGTTACGTGACGTCAAAAATGTAACTACATACACACACTCACACACACACACATATACATATATACATATATATGTATTATATCCAGGATGCTATGTAATATATATTGTATATATGTTACCATCCGCCGAGCAAGGTCTTCCACTCCGGTCGATGACAATATCGATAAAAATACGATCTCGAGACTCAGATAAAACCCGTGACGACCTCCTTCAGCTCCCTCTCGCTGCTCTCATCCCCGTCCACCTTATATTCATCGTCGTAACCATTGTCTTCGATGATCTTTGTCCGATCCTCGTGCGGATGGACGCGTTTAATATCGCGTTCCTTTTTCGGGCGTTACTCTCGAGCTTTGTTGCCTTTTTTTTGACGATGGGACAAATTAATTCTCCGGGATTTTCGAACTTATCGCCATACTGCAATATAGTGTACCGTACAATTCATTGAAAATCTCGTTGAGACGATTGATTGCACTAACATCAGAAAAACAAAGTAATTGCCATCGATCAGTTGATTAATTGCTAGTCACAAGCCAGTATTCAGCTATCGAAATTTCAGCGTAAGCGATGCGACGCTCGAAGATGTCACAGCCAGAGAAAATGTTTATTGCATTAAAATAAATCAGTAGATTGCGTTTATTTTAATACAATGTGTTTTTTTAGGTGACTGACATGTTCTTAAGTTAGAATGCAATTATGATGGTTACTTGCTACAGATAAATAATTACATTTGCGTATGACTGTGCACACACAGGCAAAATTGAGAATTTAAGTAAAGATTTCTTCGAGATTTCACTGCTCAAAAGTGCGTAGTTATCGTTGGGCAATAAAAAGTGGACGACTCTACTTCACAGAACCCTTGAAATAAAACATCGATGTTGTAAATATGATAAAAAAGTATTTGAAAGTTTAATATATACTCAAATTTAATTTATATACGTGTTAGAATGGCATAGAAAAGTTTGTTTCGGTTATCCGAATTTTTGATTATCCAAACTAGACCCGGTCTCGACGGGTTCGGACAATTGAGATTCTACTGTACTACACAGTAAAAAAAAGTTTGTACTTTTACAACAACTTATTGCCCACAAACATCCACAGTTTTTCATTCGTTAATTTTCCGATCAAAACATTCGGCTCTAGTTTTGCAAACAAAAGTACAAACAAAAATCATTAATAACATAGGAAACAAAAGGGCGGGTTTCTACATTCAAGTATGAACAAACGAATTGGTTGCTGATTCGACAAAAACAATTTTCACGAAACTTCGTATTCCGATTTTACGAAATTATTTTTTACTGTGTACCATAAAAGTGGCTAATTTACAGACCGGGCATCAACAGCCTCGCACGCTGCGGTGTGCTCGCCCTTCAGTTAATCACTTGTCACCATGCGCCCTTCTCTTACCCGCGGTGAATGTAGAAGCTACCCGGACACTATATTTCCAACGCGTAAAGTCGAATCCTTAACGAGCGCTCGTGCCGTCTGGCTCGTCGACGGTGACGACAACGACGAGAAATGACGGCCGCTCGAAGGGTGTGTCGGGAGTTTCTCGGTCACGATAGTGAGGAAGAAATAACATCGTGGCAATAGGACACGTCGGAGCTCTTTCCGAGAGCGGGGAAGCCCCTCGAGGCCAACAAAAGCGGACAGCGAACTCGAACCTCGCCAATGAACCGACCGGTAAAACTTATTTGTCCGGAAGTTGGTTACTCGTGGCACTTTCCTGTCAACGCCCCACGGCTCAGCTGTTACTCCACTTCCCGGTGTACTATAGCTGACCAAAACGAGCCTCAACGTCCCGGCATTAACCACGGTGTGGTCATTCGTTTGTTCGGTCGTTGTACATAATACTCTGCGGCACAAAAGCGTGCTATATCAAATTATTATACTCGTCAGCGGAACGTAGAGGCGGAGGACTTTACGTCATGGGGGGGGGGGGGGGTGGGGTGGGGGTGTGATACATCGCGATAACGAAGAACGACGGGGCTGTTGGCCGTAGGAACGCCCGGTGGTTCGAGCCCGCGTGTGGGATTTCTGGCCTCAACAGAAACTCCCTGCTTCCCAACCCCCGAAAGCCTACGCGCCCGCGCGAACTATTATAGTGTAAACTGGATAGTGCATACCTGACAGCACTTCCGCTTATGCGTGACGAGCCTGTCTCCGCATGATTCCACGACACTCTACGATAATACCGTGTACAGGGTATTCCACGAATATGGTGAAACGGGTTTTGACTTCGGGACTTTGGATCGTGGAATTTCGCTACCTAGTATCGTGCAAGGAGTCTAGCATAGGTGTAGGTTCGAATTCATTCTTGATTATTTTTAGGTTCAATTCATTCTTGATCACCCATGAGTTTTTATTGAATTCTTGACAGAATGTGTACTTTCCGTAGCTGAAATTGCTTGAGTGGAATCAAATGTTCCGTGAGGACCGCGTATTGATTATGATTCTGTCGAGGTTGTAAGGCCCGATTTCGTTGCGATAATTGAAGATGCTATACGGAAGGTTGTATTTTTAATTAATTTAATACAATGAAGTGTCACCGAAGCCCAAAAAAATAATCATGTCTTCATTTTCCAATTCTGTTAGTGTAAAAAAAACCTACATAAAAACGGTTCATTGATTGAATCTTTTAACCATCCGCCCTGCCAATCTTAGTACAGCTACGAAGAGCCAAGCAGCTTTTTTCGTCGGCGTGGCAAAGCCTAATTTTGTTTTATGTTTAATATACATTAAAACATTGTTCCGAAACTCTTGAGTAAACGAAGCTATGTTATTGCCTACATACCTACGTATGTACATATGGTAATGTTTGCGTCTCTTACGACCCCCCCCCCCCCCCCCCCCTCCCAAGATACGAGGAGTGAAACGCACGTAAAAAAAAATTCAGTCATTTTTTTAAATCGCCACTCAAGAGACATCACAGATCCATCGGGACCTGCGACAATTAGACGTTCTTTTCATGATACTGAACAATGAGACCCCGGACAGGCGACGCATTCGCGGACGCTCGACTGAATCCCGCCCTACCCTACCCGCGGAAAACCCCATATATATATCTGTATATTTAGATGCTCACGCACGCAGCAACTCGGCGATTCTGGGAATAACATTACTGGGGCGATAAACCCGTCGGTCAAATGCTACCCGTGCACACACGCGGTTTTCTATACCCGCTTTGCAGTTTCCCCGGAATCGTCGCCGCCGCGAGAAATACGAAGCGCGAGAAGCACTCGGCTACGGAATCGATATTAAGGGCCAGGTGTACGTTCGTTGTGGAAAACTCTAATTACATATATAGCAATAACGCATTCTGTCGGGGCGGAATTATCGTGCCGCAGTTCAACGCAACCATAAACAGGCTATAGTTGTTTCGTCGGAAAATACATTAATACACGGCGAGTTGTTATCAGTTAATGGACCTATATGGAAATAATGTTTCCTGCCACTGGATGCGTATATCCGATGATAGCTGTATCGGATTACGCTACCAACATGATCCACCAGAGCCGCGTGCTCGCTACGATACTGACACAAGGCCCGCGGTGGGGAGCGCGAAAACGCCGAAGCACGGTGAGAGGGGTCACCTCTTGTTCTTTCGCTCACCGGCGAACAACGGGCCAACCGAATGGGGTAGTTACGCTGGCCCGTCCTGGCGCAGCGGGCAGCCTCGGGTGACTCGGAGTCGAAAACCCATCGTTAACGGCAGGTAACATCCACCCATCGAGTATCATATTCCATACATTAGTTATTATCGAAAACGAATGGGAAGCGAACGTTCCCGATCCCCGTCGAAAACAAGACCGTAACTCCCGTGCGAATGATTGTTTGTCGAATACGCATTTTGCGATGGAGGCTCAACGAGCAGGCGCACGACGAGAGATCGGAAAGAACTCTCGAGTAACCGGAGAGAAAGTGATTAATGCACAAAATCAGTGAGCCTGGTGTTGTTTTAACGTGCTTTATAGACGAATCGTGGGAATGGGAACGGGCGAAGTGCAGACTAAAAGCGAGATAGGCAGAGAGAGGAACACAAGAGGAGAACGAGAAGTGGCGGAATTGGAAAGGAAATAAGAGGATGAAGTAGCGTTACGCCATCTGCGATGTTTGATCATTCTTCGCATGTACATCTCCTGCCTCATCCTCCTTCATCCACCATCTCTGCGGTGTTCTCAGATGAAACGCGATTCCATCATCCTACGGAGCTTGAAAAGCGTTTCGTGATCGCTTTAGAATAAGCTATTCTTTGAGGTTTACATACGGAATGGGAGCTGAACCGAGTGAATCCAAGATCTGCTGCTGCATGTGCTCTTTTTTTTTTTCTTATTATTATTATTTTCCCTTCGTACTTTCCCATTTCCTTCGGGCGCCGCTTGTTCGTTTCACGCACGAGAAAAGTCTCGATGCGATACTCGGCTTGCGCGCGGTTGCCGGGTAAATGTTCACCTGAAACGTATGGTATGTTACGATGTAGCGGGACGTACACGCAAGGAGATGAACACCAAACGAAACGTACATATTTCTGTTATATGTACGGTTATGTAGAAATAGTTATGTGGAAAATGTATGACCGTCTGTCATTTTACAAGAGAAGAGTAGTGGAAATGCCATGTTTAGGAACGTTCAACGTTCATACGTGTAATATGGTCGTGTGCGTTTCTCCTCTATCGCCTCTCTCTCTGTGTACATTTGACTGCACCCGCTGCCATTTCGATTACGTATAATATCACTCCGGTATCCCGCGGTAGAAGAGTTTGTGGAAGGCTCGTTCCGTTATTTCCTTCTCTCGTTGTCTCGTTCCCATTTCCACGGCAAACGACGACGGCAATATCTCGCTCTTCTCTTCGCGATGTTAAAAAAACAATTTCCCGAAGGGAGAGTAGGCAGCCGACGGTCGTCGGAAGGGACAATGGAGAGAGGCAGAAGAACCGAATAGAATGAGATCCCGGAATATTACGTTGCCACCTGCTACCGATCCCCACCTATACGAATAAATCACGGCGTAGCGGACGGAGCATCGATGGCCAGAAAGAATAAGGGGTGGGATGGGAGAAACGGAATTAGGCCCTTCTTCCCCTCCGAATAATATCGGCCTGAAGGTATACGACGTGCTATAACACTGTGCGTTGCTATCCGCCACTGTGACACTTCTTTCGAAAGTGGTCAAATGGCAATAACGGTTCACTCGACGATCCTTGAACGGACCGGATTCGAAATGAAATCAACCGAAACTATGAAATCTGCGTGACGATGTTTTTTTCCTCGATCGCCTTAAAAAAAATATACAGCCGCTCAGTGAAAAACTGTGCTGGCAGGAAAAAGGAAGACGTTATGGAGACTATGCATGACAATGTTAAGAAGCGCTCAAGGGCAGTTACAGGCGCCGCATTATTGAGCGAAGAGAATTCACGATAGATCTATACTTTAGCTAATGGCTTAATAGCGAAAGATATACTTAGTTTGATTATTCTTTTTTCAGTTTTTTTTTTTGCAGGAAATTCGTTGGTCGATTATGGCTTTGTCGAAGAGAAAGCTATAATTACAATACAATTCTCGCATTGAGGGAACATTTTATACTTTAACAATTACAAATTTATCGTATACACACATACACAGAATTACGCGCACGCGCATTCTGATACCAACTAAAAAAATTGTCAGCTAAATTTCTTGTAGACGAAATTATGCGCGAAACAGTGAAACACGAGGAAGTCATGTGTAAATAATTTGTGTTATTTTTCTTTGAGCTTTTGATGGTATTTTCGCCACCATTCTCATCTTCATCCAATGTATTTTTTTTTCGCTGATTACGAATATCTTACTTGTTTTACAAATATAAAAATTCAAATATTCCAAAAATTTCAAAAACTTATAAAATGTAAACGTTTAGATCTATATTCGCCAATTTTAACACCAGACATTCTACATTGTTATTTCATTAATTTTTCACATGTCACAAATTTATTAAAATAATTGAATGGTCAATACAGAACAAAGACCATTGAAGGCCATTCGAGCCTTGCTATTTTCACTGAAGTGTAGAGAAATAATTCTATCGTTTCGTAGCCCTGAAAGCACTGAACTAACACAGACAGCTGAGTATGAGCAAAATGAATGTGCTCGCATCATCGACGTTGGAAGAGTATAAATTTATGATACGAGTAGTTGTCGGACGGAATTACCAGGTATCCCTTGTTCATATAATAGGACTTAGATTATAGAGCCGGTCTCTACATCGGGCAATATAGCCATATTCTGCGCGGACAAAATTATTGCTATAGAACGCCTCAACAAATAAGTCGAATTACGGGGAACTATTCAATGAGGCGAATCGATAGCACGCAATTAATATCCATTGACGGAAAATAAATGTCACGATCTTATACACTAATGACCTAGGTAACGATATCCCACGCATCGTACAACAAGAGTGTTTGATTGCCTATTTTTATAACGACGGTCACAGACCCGGGTAGCAATTTTAGAGGAATACATTCCGGCCTTGGTAAAGTCCAGAAGAGGCCTGATAAAATCCCGACCAGACGCCGATGTAACGCTCTAAAATTTCTACCAGAGGAGTTGCACTTTTTTTAGTTGATTATGGTCTCAGGCTCGAATTTGAAGACATTCATTTGAACTTGAGATCGAACTTAAGATCGAAAATTAGTTCGAACTCGATTTAGTGCTTAAGTTTGATGTTGAGATTGAACTCAAGTTCGAATTTAAGATCAAAGTTAAGTCCAAAGCTAAGATCAAACTCAAACCAAACTTAAGAACAAACTTAAGTCCGAACTTAAGATCAAACTCAATCTCGAACTTAATATCAAAATTTAGTCCAAACTTAAGCACGCAATAAAATTCGCGCCAAACTTCGGTCTTAAGTTCAAACTAATGTCTTAAATTTCGACCCTTAGTGCGCATTCGCAAGTGGTCATTTCAATCCGAACTCTGACGGCTTATCAAGCGCGATCGTGGAATATAATGGACGCGGGGCCAATTACATAATGAAATCACGGTAAGGTAGTTCCCCAGTTTTTCTTATCCGAGGAGACGAGATCGCGTATATCGACTGCGCGCGACGTATCACACCGTATCGGTCTCGTGATTTCGAGAGCAAGCGAGACGCGAAGGGTCGGACAAGCGACAGATTACAATATATATAACATTACAAAATATATATATATATGTATCTACGTTCATCCGAGAACTCGCCTTTGACATTTCACAATGCTTCTACTTCTGGCCATCCGCTCCATTGTAAGCTTCGCTTCATATATATCTTGTATCTTTCTCCTTTTTCTTCTTCCGCTATTTCATCGTGTTCTTTTTTGTCGCTTTTCCTTTCGACGACCATGGCACCTTCGTTCGCCAAAGCGTTTTCTCTCGGTTGTCTCGGCGTTCTCGCCATACCCCAAGCTCCGTCAACTCCACACGGTTCGACAGAGTCCAGAGGCAGCTTCGGCCTTCGCGGTCTCGCTTCTAGAGGCTGCTGCATCGAGGTCACTTGCTCGAGGCCGCACCCTTACACACCCTCGCGCACCCCGTCGCCACTTCGGTTTTACGCCCGTGAACATGAAAGGGATTCGCGAACTGTATCTAACGCGCACATATACGCGTCTCGAGCCTTGCTTTTACACCGGTATATGCCGTCTATATAGAGTACATATGTACTCGTGGACGCGCGTATCATATTTGTCTTCCATGTGGTAAAGTTGAACAGCACACTAAAACGCCGTATTTTCTCAAGGGTCCGATGGTTTTCGAAGAATGTCTCGCCATCGAGCTCTGGTGGACTACCGGTACTCTTTTCAAATTCTTTTCCTCCCGCAGTAAGTATTTAATCTCAACTATGAAAAGAATTCACCAGTTCTTTAGGAACAAAAGAACTGAAGGTTGTCCGTGTAAACTTGAACCTACTATGCGAACTCGATGATTGCCTAAGTCTTTACTCAATTCTACTTTCTGTGCTGTCGATACATTATTGACACCTTTTTACTTTTTTTTCTTGTTATTATCGTCATTAGAAAATCTTCGTGTCAAAAAAGTATATTCAAAATATATATTAAAAATATCAATTTTTTGGCGTAGAATATATTTTGTATAGTAATTCTCATATGGCAAACTAAAAAAAAAGATGTTTGCACTTAAAACAATAGTTAATTAGTTGATACCATATCAGGTAAGCGGTGTGAGCTAACGCACAATATTACGTGCAAGAGAAGTAACATGATTCAGAATTTGACGTAGATTTTTACGCTCCAATGTAAACTGCAGAGTTCATTGGTAAACTTTATGCATGTCGAATGACGTGTTAAAATAAATTATTAACGATTTATTTTGAATAATGAAAGAATACGCCTATTCTTCCATTATTCCGGATAAATTGCTAATAAACCCAGTATGGACGGAGAATGCCAAGTCTAATATTATAAAGTACCAATATTGTCCGTTTCTCTATTACAACCTCGAAAGCCACAACGTTGGCAAGCACTGCTGTGTTAGAATTAACCAGTGTTAGAAAGGCCGTCTCATGATTTCTGGCCAACTACATCCGGAACTGGCGCGTCACATTTTGGATTACGGTAATCAGCATGGAGCTCTTGCTGGGTCATCTGTCCAGTCACGGACGACCCCACCTGGGCATGCTGTCGTGATACTTGACGCTCCAGCCGTCACTGCAACGAAAATTTCTATGTATGTAACAATGGCCTACAATATCTCACCGAGTGCAACGCAGAAGATTGTAACGACTGTAGTGGTGACTCTTCCCACCGACCATCTGTCTCGTCCTTATTTTTCGGTCCCGAGTGGATGGCGTCAAGACCGAAATGGACGGTCCACTCGTCGCGTGGCAATATCTGCCTTCTGCCTCCGCGCCTCACTCACTCGGCCTCGGCAATGCCACCTACTATATCTAAGAGCTTCAACTCATTTTTGTTCTATTTTTTCGTATCGCAAAGTAAGCTTTCACGATATGATCTCCTAGCACTCTCTTCAAACCTCTAAAGTGAAAATAGGTCGAGTAAAAAATATCTATGTATTAGACAAAACTGTCGTCAACTCCTTACTTCGATTTTAATCGACAATAATCATTGTTAATTCATAATATATATATTAAGGTTCGACAGTAGCTTACTGTCAAATAGAAATTATTCTTCAGAACCTACTATAATGTTAATGCCGTTACATAATAAAAGAAATCACATCAATTTCTAGTATATTGCTGTTTATGTATATCCAGTGTTAATATTTGCACATACTTTTCTATTATGTAGACAGCATGTTTCTATAAATATACACTGTAAAAAAAATGTTGTTCGAAAATCAATAAACGGTATTGAAAGCTTATTTACATAAACTGTTTTCGAAATTCCAAAGACATTTGCATCGTAATTTTACACCAAAACTTGTATTTTTAATGAAAATCTTTGCAAATTTCTGGCGCAAAATTTGTAATTTTAACATATGGTATTTTTATTCCACAAAAAAAGTACTCTAATGGTCAATTAACGTAACTAATGTAACCAAATCTCAAATTTCGGTACATTAAATTTACAAATAATTTTGACAGACTATATATAATAAATTCTTATTTGCTCCAGCTATGATTGATGTGACAATGTCACCTTTGAAGCGCTGAAATGATCGAACCCGGAGTTCGAAATACTTGATAATATCTAATCAATGTTCGATTAGAAATAATAGATCGTAGCCAACTCGAATGCTTCAGCAGCGGAAGTCGAACGGATTTTTACGTTGGGATAAATACGGACGGATAGGGAATGAATAGGGGTGGAGAAAGTCAGGGGGGGAAGTCGCTGCGAGGGCTGAGCCCGCTGGACACCGATGAGGCTGGTAGAGCTGGTGGCAGCCTAGCCGGAACACTTCGACCCTGCCGGCCTGTAACTACTACAACTACGCAGGTTACGCGGCTCTGCGACTGACGTACGAACGGAGCTGGGCGTAATTCCACGTTGTAAATCACGAAGCAGCGCGAGCTGCTCGCTGGCTCGACCGGCTTTCGTATCTCGGCAGGTTATGAGGTCCTATAAACGTTGGCTCGATTTAGTGCACGGGATGGCCAAAGGGCGGAATCGTTCCTATGTGCTCGAATCTCGTTCGCGTACCTTGCCCTCTCTGGCTTTCGGTATATGCTCACGCTACACGGTACACCGCGACCTCCGAGCTCCCGCTGGAATATCCCTGACACTCGACGCGGAAAGCGCTCGGAATTGAGCTAGTAAACGTACCTAATCTTCTGCCATGAACGGAACGGTCGGAAGCGTGCGCAACGGTGACAACCTTTTCAGTGACTTTCTTCGGCGTATTCGCCGGTTCGGTGTCCATCGTATTTCCCTCGCTTTTAGTCTCTATACCAATACATACGAGCATAAACCTTCCAATGTATAACCTAGACTAAGGCTGTATAAGCCGCGCGGCCAGTCACGGATCTCCCGATGTCGGCTTAGCTCTTACGATTCCTGCTGGCTGGTCTTCACTCCTCTCTACTGTACATCGATGGTCTATCGTTAGAAAGGCGCATCGCTTATACGCGAGATGCACAGTACATTTTATATCGCACGATTCTCGTCCACAAACATCAACAATTTTTTTTTCTTGGTAACTTTACAAATATTTTTGATAATATCGACGAGAATATGTTTGTAGACATTTTGGGAAAAAAAGTTTGTCAAAAGTACAAACCATTTTCACTGTGTGCACAGCTTAATGGCATTAAGCCATCAATATGCTTGTGTGTATGATGTCTACAAAAAAATATATAAATATAAAATGTGAATAATGACTTTATGTATAGTTGTATCTGAGTTCTATATTTCGGCTACTGAGGTTACTGTGGCCGAAATGGGAAGCCATGTGAGACTGCTTGCTGTCCACAGCATTGACTCCCGACTGGGAGCAGCGCAGGCGTGAAGATGAAGCGCTGGGCCAATCCTGGGCCAGACCCGGCACATTCCCGAGTTTAGTCTAGTCTTGCACCAGGGCTGGCAAGTTAACAACAAGACAAACAAGCCCACCTGAGAAATTGGTTTCTTCGCAAAAGCGGATGTAAAATTTGAACTAAGCCCATACAGTAAAAAAAATTTGTACATTTAACTAACTTTTTTTGTCGACAAACGTTGCCAATAATTTTTTTTTATTTTACAAAAAATATTCGTAAAATTAACAGACAATTTTGTAAAATGGACGCGATTTTTTTGTAAGATTAACACGAAAAAAATTTTGAACGTTTGTGCATAATAATGAACTTTGGTACCAATTTTCCTATGCATGTGGGGCTATCAAGATCGGGGCTGTGATGTACTTTACGTCATCGTGCGGCTTTAACGATACACATGAAAAAAATATATCAAAGCGAAGTCGAAGTATATCGCTTTTTATGTACCTATGTATCTATGCAGTATAGTAATTATGCAGTGAAAAAATTGAGAAAAGAAAATTAAATAATTTCTCCCTTTGTATATTTTACCCAAATATAAAATAAGAAGAAAAGAAACTTGATTCGCCCGTGGAATATTAATTGACTGAGTTCAATGCATCAAAAGAAAGAACGCACCAAGTATATTTTTTAAGTATGATATTTAAACTATGAAACTGTCTATAGTATCACTCTTAAGTATTTTCTTTCTTCACTTGTTCAAGTTTCAACCCATCCGTTTTGAAATCGGAAATAGAGAATATGAGAAAGATCGATGAACATATACAATCGATGCAGCCCTTGGCTATTTTACGTTGAGCCTTTGCACAACACGTTTGCACTGTGGCCCTCATTCAAAATAGCAAAGCGGGCGCATCGAGAAAATTATTGGGGATTCAGTGAGAACGGGTTGAAACGGAGAAGTATGCTTTCTGTAGGTATCGAGCTGACGTTGAGCTGTTGAAAGTTCTTGGGTCGTTTCTTTAACCCGTTTGAGGCTTTCGATTACATAGCACGAATCTCAACGACCCACCGTTTACCTCGGAGGGGTGCGTTCGAGCGCTGAGCAATTTCGAAACGTTTTACTCGATTGGCAGACACCACCGTGTGAGATTGAGATGAATCGAGAGCTTCTTACTTTCGAGGAAAAAGGAACGAAAAAAAAAAAAAACCGAAACCTCGAGAATTTCTACTAGACGATCAACAGCGTCAGGACGTTTAGTTTCTGATCTCTACTTTCATTGTCCTACAACAATATAAGCTCATATTCAATTTTTAGCAAGTCCCGTTTTGTCTGGAAGAAGAAAGGAAAAAAACTTGACGCGTCCGAATTGCCGTCTCCGAATAGGGATCGCGTATAGTAATTCTCATTCTGTTGTCGTCGTACCAGTACTTGTAGTTCATCACCTTTGTGCCATTTAAATACGTAACACTGAATATAGGTACATAGTTGCGATATACTCGTCACACATAGCGTTGACACACACGCAGTTGTCTATTGCGTCTGGAACAGCCCATCACTCGGTGGCATGCGAAGCCTTCGCGGCCACAAACCGAAGAATGCTTGTGGGTGCGTTCGTTATGTAATCAACCACCCTCGAGCAGCCCCCAAAAACCAGGCGACCATAGCAGAAGAAAGAGACAGTTTCGACCCCCGCCTTCGCGGAGGAATGGCGCGGATTCTGCACCCTCGAAATTTCAGAGGAAAACAGTGACGACGAGCCTTTATAAAAGCTACGAGGGTCCGCTATCGGCGTGGTGGATCCGCTTGCTCGCGTTTCGCAATTTTACGCGCCATAGGCCACAGAAGCGATACACCCGGGACAAGGTCCCGGCAACAATGCACGGAGAAGAGGATGGGAAAAACGAAGAGGAAACAACGTGTGTCATGTCCTCCTCCTATTGGTTCCAGCTTGAAGCGAGTTCCAATCTCTGCAAGAGGTACGAGGATGCTCCTCAGCGTTGTCACACCTCCAACTTATTTCGCTGAAACGCGCACGTTCCTGCGATCTCGCCATCCACGCCGAGACCGTGGCCGTTTTTATTCATGCAGTTGGATAAACTTTGTGGATTCCAGTGGAAATGACGCTGCAAATAGTAGGGCGGCGAACTGAGCAGAAAGTGAGACGGAGTTTCGTTCTGCGGCGGTTTAACGTGGAGATAGCGAAGAAGCCCGGGGCGGGTCCACTCTGGGTTATCTAGGTCGTCCAGAGCTGATCGGACGATTAACCGATCCTCCGTGCTTCATCAGCCGCGTCATATGCTCTTTTTTATCGTTTTTTATCGCTGGCTTGTATTCTATCTTTCCGTACAAAATCATTACCGCGAAGAGTTAACGTAAGCAAGCAGTCATGTGCGGATGTTGGTATAAATCCGGAGCCGTCAATACGATTCGGACATGCCACGGTTGCCAAGTTGTATTTGGTGGCACAGTATTTGGTGGCGAACTGTAGTAAGAGTGGATGTCTTAGTCTATGCTGGTCAAAGTTCGTATTCGGGTATAAAATAAGATTAGTCCGAGTACCAGACTAAGACTTAGTTCCATGTGTTTCTTACCGTCATTAAATCGTTCTTTACACGTGACCAATGGACATGTCAATAGCAACCGTTTCTGGTTCGCACTGACCTGTGTCTTGACGTTCCGTAGAAATATTGCTGCACTGATAGCCAACGCTCCCGAATTATTATTAACCTGCAAATTGTTGGGGTGCTCCGAGTTCGCGCTATGGAATTCAGAAACCGGAAATTTAGATTTTCGGACATTCGACAGAAATACATCACTTCTGGTGTCGAAATCGCATTTTTCGAGCGGAAGTGAGGTCATACCTTAAATACATCATACGAAAAGTGATGTAGTTTATAAGATAATATGCTATCTGTCATACTATTTATTCGTACTAACAGTCGTACTATTTTTTCATAATGAGCATAGCCGAGTGGTTAAGATCGTGGACTACTAATTGCCTGGTCACCGCTTCAAATCTCCATCAGCGACCAAATAATTTATTCCGGGTTTTCCAACGAATGAGGGTAAGAAACGATAATGAAGCAATTTTTAATTATAAAAAGCATTCAGCAGTCCAGTGCTGCCGGATGGAGGAAGAAATACTGCCCGAGGGATTTTTCTCGATTGGTACGGCGTAGGCGCAAAAGGACCTACCGCAATCTGACAGTACTGCAGCAGTTGCGCAGATCGATAGAATTTCGTTTTCATCCATGTTTGGTTCCTCATAGAGGAAGCAAAAGTGGATGATGCTTCCTCATATTATGTGTGAATCGGACGCGAAAAATTCAAACCGCTATAACTCGAGAGCGCCTCTACCGATCAAGCTGAAATTTTGCACACAGCATGTTTGGTTAATAGTCAACGTTTCTGCAAAATTTCATCCAAAAATGTTCAGTCGTTTTTTTTTGTACGCCATTTTTAATTCCTTCGCAAATGTCTGTACGCACTCTAGCGCTCGCAATTCCTTAGCTATCGGGCTAAAAATGCGTACACAGATGGAATATGATCAAAAATGAAAAATGAGTGATATTGCGTATTGTTAAACAACGATTTCATTGCTTCCCGTTGGCATCGCGGAAAATTCCCGATGACATCGCGGATCGCATCGTCGAATTAGGCGGACGAATGATGGCCCAATATTGGCCCGTTTCTTAAACCGCTCTCATCCTGCTATTAGCCGAATATTGAGCACTTTCTCTGGCATTCAGTGCGGCGCCTATGATGATTGCAAGCATCGGGAAAGTCTATCAATTTCTCCCCAGTATTTCGCATTCGATGTAAACAGAGCGTCGACCCGCGGCCAGTGGCGACCGTTCTGGCACTACAATCAAGCCAATACCACATAAGTACCGCACCGTTCTTGTAATTCATGCATGGAAACCTCATACAAACTTTCGCTCCGGCCGTGCAAGAGTTATTGTAGCGACACGATTAAAACGCTCATTCATCGTTATAATTCATCGTGCTCAGCTGCCTGAGACTCTACGTGACTGTGCGGACCACGGCGAACGATCTCAAGTTGTTAATTGAACGAGGGGCTTGTGTACGGGATTAGGGCTCGTTGGACCATCGTTATTAATACATACCCAACATCGACGTCATCAAGAGAGAAGAGACGAACACCCGGCGCGACGGCTTTCACGCCCGTACACAACTACGGTCCACTTTGAAACGACAAAGTACTTCTATCGTCATTCGCCATCCGGGTTTATCCTTTCGACACTTCTCTTCATTTCACCTCTCCAGTACACCTCCTCTTATTATTATGGTTTATACAAGGGAGCAATTCCCCGACGCAATGTCGACGACAACGATGGAGACCCTCCAGAAGCGGCAAGCGATAAACGTGCGCAGTAAACGTTTGATTGTTGAGCTCGACGGGACACGTTACGACAACAGACTTGACCCTCGAAATAGTATGGGCCGAATTTTTCTGCGCCGTTCGCTCAACACGAACGTTGTCGTCAGACATCAGAGAGCACAATCACTCACAAGACCGGCACTCAATCCCGTGAGTGTAACTGTCGCGGAGAGTTACACGCGGCTATTGGCTCTCACTTTAACGAGCGACCCAACCCCCTGTGCGCAAGCCCCCTTCATTCAAATCATTAACCCACACGTTCCATTCTCTTCCTTCTTATTGTATTTATGCTCCCCGTCATCTCCCATTTTTCTCTCTCATCGACCCTCATATTTCTTATTTCACTTTTCATCATCGAGCATAAAAGTCCCGTGAAAGTGGGTCGTACGGTAATCATTCTCTTTCAATCTGCAACAGCAGTTACGGTACATAGTTGAGCGACAAAGCGAGCGTGATCCGGGATATACTGCAGTACAGTAGAGGATCTGCACACTAGTTTGGCTACACTGTTCCATGCAAGGGTTTCACTCCTGATGGACCTGAAATGCTGCCGCCACGAACGCGCCGTTCTTTGGCGAGGTGCAGCGGATCGTGTGACCTGATTGCTATCCTATGTATTTCGTGTACTCTCCTGCTGCACTGTAAGTCAGGGCTATACACTAGAGCCGTGTATGTATATACATATAGGGCTATAGTGGTGAATATGGCCCGGTCCACATATCATTAATTTGCGTGCTAATCGGGCTGGATTACATTGACCACTTTTACCCTACTCGTATGTGTCCCGACAATGCAGGATTTTGAGGGGCTTAATATTATCCGCGTCGTCACAAAGACCTATCACTGAGTTAGTCACGTTAAACCGACTGTCTGTGAGTGATTTGCAATTTTTGTTTTGGAAATATTGAAATAACCGTTGTTAGCCAGCGCTATGATCGATCTTGTCACTGGCAGCGGCGCTCGATTCCCTAATAACTGTTTCATGAATGCCTTCCCTTTGCTCTCTCACACTCACGCCAAGCTACTATGTGCAGCACGCCACCGCCTCAAGCTCTCTGTGCTTTGAGAATTCCTTTCATCCTATTACTACCGCACGGTTTCCCTTTCATCCTTGACGCACGATCGTTGCAGGGCTCCTTGACATCGCGGGATATTGCATCTCGACACGACGAACGTCACCACTACGGAACACCAAAAACAAACGTGAAACAATAACGAATTTTTAAATAAACCGTGCCTGTTGCCTTAAAGCTATAAACAACCCACCGATAAACAACAAGTATGTCAATTCCGCAATTTTTTTAATGCGGCAGGAAGGAAACCACACACTGACAGAAATTTTAGAGCATTAAATCAGGCTTTGCCAAGGACCCACAAAGGCGGTTATTAAGACCCTATTTAACGCTTAAAAATTTTATTAGGAAAATATTTCTCGTATTTCCGATACCGCTCACGGTTTAGTGTTAAAAATCCATAGATATAAAGTTTTTAAGCTGAGGTGCAGGGGCGGAAGGTGGAGAGTTTCTAATTGTTCCCATGAGTTACACCATCCGTTTAAGGACCGTCCGTATTGTAAAACCATGGACAAGAAGACAAACACCTATAGAGGAAAAATCGAACAAAAATTGACATAGAAGTTATTATCAACTTTCATTAACCTCCGCAGACAGTTATAATATTGGACCCAGGATGTGCGTAGCTGAATGTCATACCAAACATTTGTGTCATATAAACGCCAGGAATGAGCCCTCCAACGTTTGTCAACCGTTCTCGCTAGATTTATTACAATACGCAATACCCCTCACAGTACAGAAGTTAAGCATACCATACGCAACCCTACAGTTATTCCATTTTCATGTTCAAATTTGACCAGGGGTACATTTTGCAGTATGTACCGAACATGTATTTGCTTTACGGGTGACGGTATGTGACCTACCCTACTTTACATTCCCTTCTATTTTTCTACATTTTAGTCAGTACGACGAGAGGGAAATTTGGATTTCCATCAACCCAAAGATCGTCGTGAAATTGTGCGAGCTGTGGCTGTCGCGGTGGAATCAGTGTTCCTCCACCGGGCCTGTCCGCATGCGACGATCCATTGCCAAAAGCGAGAGGGCTCGACGGAGAGAGAGAAGCAAAGCAAGCTCGTAAGCTGTATAACGGCAGCGGAGCCGGAGACTCGTAGCCAACTCTGATAGAGGGTGGAGGTAGAGCTCGGACTCGATGGCCTGTGAATGGAGCATTGTCCGCCGCGCTCCGGGGGTGGCTCGGCACCAAGCACCGTCGACAGCTGCGGGAGTACCAACGGGGGTCCCACCGAAATTACACCATCCGCTTCTCCGCTGCTGGCCGGCTTGTGGATCTCGCGCGCGTCGTGTGTTCTCTGCAGCTATTCGTCCCGCACTCCTACCTACAGAGTTCGCCATTCCAACACCTTTGTAATCCACCCTTTGCTCCTCTTGCCGTCTCGCCCGCAGAGCATTGGTGAAGCCGCTCCGCGATGCAGCGATGCTTTGGATCTGCGTATCGCCCCCTAGTTCGGTACACCGTAGTACTACAATAGTTCGGACTTGAAACGCGTACGTACTACCCAGTACTATGGTATAACAGATCTGTGCGCAGGTATATCTGTAGTGCGTAGGTAGAAATGGGTGATCACTGTCACCCCATGACCTCGGCGCACAGTGCCACTTCACGCGTCACCTGCGCACCTACATGCACTACATGTATCGCTACGTTGCACCTGAATCTCGTGTACTCGTAACAGCCGGATAATAGCCGAGCACTGCCTTGCAGCTGCGGTTACGGTAAATCCAAGCAATCCAATGTCCGGATTACAAAAGTCCGTGAGTTCGGTAATTTAGTAGTTTTTGTTTGCGTACAGCAAACTATGACCAATCGAAATGCCGGCAATGTTGGGCAGACGGAGATGACAGCATTTGACCATCGAGTCAGTGTTAAAAACAGTCAGGCTTCATCCTAAAACAACTATACCAATATAGTTTTTTGTTTACATCGAACAAACATTGCATTGTTCTGTCGTATCAACCACCCAAGTCCAAACAATATCGAATGGAAAGTCTATTCGTTGGAGACTTTTAAAAAGCTGGTGATTCTTCTGGTAAAGGAGTTCTCATTGATTGCATTGTTAGGAATTTTTCGGTGGTGATTATGAGTTGAAATAAGTGTTACAAAAATACGATATTAATCCCGTAGAAGTTGGTATAAAATCTGCAATATTTTCTTGACTTTGTGCGACGTTCATGAGTAACTTTTCTACATGCTGTGAATTCTTGGCGTGCTCGTTTATTTTCATTTTTGCACTTGCCATTCCGGTGGCAACGCTGCACAGCAGAAGAACTCGGTCGACCGAAAGTATTCCATAGTCCGGCATTGCCACTGTATTGCCCAAGGTCCTCGATAGCACAGACCGCAAGAACGGGACGTCATCCCTTTGAAGTCTCACTCCTGTCACCTCGAACATCGGTATAACTCTCATTCCCTACTCCTGATACCCGCTCACAAGCTCTTGTCCTCCAGGCATTCCTCTCGCCAAGAGCTGCTACCCTTTATATCTCCATTTACCAATGGTCCAGCCAACCCGTTCATGAACCAGCGCAAAAGGGAACAGCTCGGTCACGATACAGGCCAGTAAAAAAATATTTGTAGCTGTGGGAAACTTCAACTAATATTTATTAACCGAAAGGCTGAAAGACCTCGGTCGACGATCTACATGCTAGTCAATAACATTTATTCAACAATGATTTTTGCCCATCTTGCACGCTGTCCGTCATTAGGTCCGGTTTTTCTAATTTTTCCGTCTTGTTGGATATCTTGCTCGATGACTTAACGGTGTCGAAGATATCAAGCAAGGCATGCAGCAGGACATCCAACGAGACTGAGTGTCGTCCAGCAGGACATCCAACAAGACCGGATGTCGGCCAGCAGGACATTCAACACAACTGACTGTACAGACTGACTGACTGACTGACAAGACTGTATGTCATCCAGCAGGATATCCATCAAGACTGGATGTCATCCAGCAGGATATCCGTCAAGACTGGATGTCATCCAGCAAGATATCCATCAAGACTGGATGTCATCCAGCAGGATATCCGTCAAGACTGGATGTCATCCAGCCGGATATCCGTCAAGACTGGATGTCATCCAGCAGGATATCCATCAAGACGGGATGTCATCCAGTCGGACATCCGTCAAGACTGGATGTCATCCAGCAGGATATCCGTCAAGACTGGATGTCATCCAGCCGGATATTCGTCAAGACTGGATGTCATCCAGCAGTACATCCGGCAAGACTGGATGTCATCCAGCAGTACATCCGGCAAGACTGGATGTCATCCAGCAGTACATCCGGCTAGTGTTACTGCGCATGAAAAAACGTCATTAAGGCCTGGGTATTTCGATGCAGGTATCGATATCTGGTTGAGCAGTGTGCGAATGTTAAGTTCCAACAGAGTTCAACCATGAGACCTCTCTTAGTATCAAAATCAGATTGCAGGTATATTCTTCACAAAGCATAATATAAAAAAAGAACAATAATTTCAACGCGTCGAGCGGGCGTCACGAATCGTACGAACGAACGAATTTCTTGGACTGAAAGAAGTAAAAAAGAATTAATCCCTTGGTGGCAGTAGAATTATACTCGACCTATACAGCATTCCCATGTTTCTCTATTTCATATACCTCCTACCCACTCGTATTTTACTCACCCTTATCCTCTGCTCGCCCTCGTTTCCTCTCTCGAGAAATTAGCCAGGCGTCTTTACGAGTCCTCCGAGTGTGTTTAATTTTTTTTCTACCTCCCTGCACCGTGCGTTTCTCGTTGCTCTATCTGCCGGATGGCCAAGTGTACGTGCACACACCGCTTATTCTTATTTCTCTCTTTCTCTGGTTTTCTACTCGCGGCCGAGTAGCGCAAACCTAGCGCGGGCCACGCGCGCGCCTATGGAAATATACAGTGGTGATAAAGTCGTTACGAACGATAAGCCCAGCAGCACCGGCAGGACTAAAAGCGAAGCGGAGCAGCGCTGCTCCTGTGTGTATATCTAGGCCAATTTTATTTACATTGCCACGAGCTCAGGCGTTTCGCGGTCGTTGGACGTTTAACGTTTCTAGTCTCGCCACTGTAGACTCAAACGTGCACAATACGGAGTACTCAGACCACCCATTTTGATATCGTCGCGTATCAACGAATGGTTTCACCCTCGCTCTGGATTTAGCACCATTCGGGATATCACTAGCGTTGATTTAGCAATATTCCTTGAGCAAAGACGTAGCAACGTTATCGGGTATATCTGTATCGTACAATAATGCTGTGAAGGCGTCATACCATGGATTCGATTTTTGCACATAATCTCAGGACGCAGAAACAGCAGACGATTTTCTCACATACTTGCAAAGCCACGTAACAGAGGTGGCTTTATGGAACGTGTTCAATGAGGATATATTTCAATTTCGTTAATAATTACACGCTTCAATGTGCTTTTGTAATTAAATTACTTGAGCAGCTTATGTAATGAATGTGTGTCGAATTGTATGGTTAAAAACCGACTCCATGATATGGAACGATCCAGACCGACAAAACAAATTGGATTATTACAGTATTTCGAAGAACAGTCTTATAAAGGCGACTTTTCGTGCGAATGAAACTGACTACAATTTAAGATACTTCTTACTTATCCAATCGCTGAAGAAGAATGTCAAATAGCCGAACGTTATTAAACAAAACTTTTGGACAGTCATAGCCGAAATACCACGGTTGCTTGTTTGATGTTTCTTCTTGCACTTGATTATTTAACACCAATGTTACGGTGTTGTTGATGTGAGATTAAAGCCCAAACAAAATAGTTAATATTCAGAAAACAGAATTATGGCTGTCTCGAAAACGAACATCTCAGGCTCGACCGGCGCAATATTTTTTCCATCTAAAAACACGCATTAACAAATCTCTTTGAGCGCTCGAATTCGGCTGGATATGAAAAAATGATAACGATTTTAAAAAGCTTCGCGAATGTTTGCAAGTGCAAGAGTGAACGTTCGGGTGCATACGTATGAATCATTCGTGTACACACAATTTCGCTGGGCTTTACGTTGGGAATCCTCTCAGTTTTTTTCGGAACTCACCGCGGGCTGGTTGTGACAGAATTTTTCGAAAATGTCGAGACAACAGACACGCGGATAAAAGAAAAATAACGACGAGCTTACGGTGTGGAGTGTGGACTGCGTTGATTGTCTAGCTGGGAGCGAAACTGCGTCCGATTTTCGGGATAAACAATTACAGTTCCGATTTCGAAAGAGGGCACAGTTAACATTTCAAACGGGTTCAGATTCGTGTGGTTGAATGAATTATTTTTGGCCATTATCGTCCTATCCGTCGTTCTCTTTCTCCTCGTTATCGCGCTGGCAAACCTCAAGGGTTTATTGTGCGTGTACCGCGGTTCGAATTCCCGATATCACACAAGCGACACGAGCTCGGCAGTGTTTTCCGCTTTCGATCTAGCTGGATCATAGCTTTTGGATTTCGTTCTATCGGTGTCGACGTCTTTGTCGTACCGTGTGCGGCTCGAACCACTCCGATTGGCCCAGATAATCAGGCGCGAATTCGATCTCACCTCACCAAAAGTAGCTCGCTAAAGACTGCGAAAACGAATCGTTCACTGCAGCTAAATCTTCGGTACAGGGACGCAGTAGTATGTGAAACACGGCAGCGGCTTCGCGCCGACTCTTCCGTGTGTTCCTCTACAGGAATCTCGAGGGTGGGCCTAGAGATTCCATGTTGGCAACCGCGAATCTCGTATCGAGATTCCAATCTCACAACGGTACCGTCTACCTTTTTCCTCTCCGTACTCCTTTCGCCGCAACAGTGGGGAGCCAAACTTTTCAACAATCTGCTTTTGTGGGCGTACCGCTGACCAGTAAAGGATAAGGTTGTACTAGACGACAAGCACTGCGCTTGAAAAATACAAAGAGACAAAGGTACACCAACTATACCGCACTTGAGCCGGAATGATAGAAAAATAAAGAATTCTTTGACCACGAAAAAGCAGTCCACATTCCCCGTTCTTTGACTCTTACTCCTCGCCTTTTTTCCCTCTATTCATTTATAGATAGGCAAGCTGGGAATATAGGCCAATCCGATTAGAACGTAAATCAATCATATATTGACCGGGCGATAATTAACACTTTCACCATACATATTGTAATGAATTCGTTGTAGTATGATCGTATCGTATGATGTAAAAAAAATATTATCGTATCATGTAGTATGATCGTTGCAGATGAAGCGTATATTCGTATTCAAATGCCTGAGAGGAGCCGCGTTGAGATTCCGTTCGTTCGAAAAGGGCGCCAAGATTTTGCCGCAGTGGTCTTTGCAATCGTTTCAGACTTTCAATTTTCGAGAGAATTCGGACCAAATGTGTTTACACAGAGCGCAAAAAAGTGTAAGACGACGAGGGGTTTGAAGTGAGGTGGAAATGCAGAAAAAGTGAACTCAATTCGGAAACGGGAAATTTGCGCACAGTGGGCGAACGGATACCGTTCCGCTATTGCACAATATCAGAAGGGCGATGGAAGTAAGCTGAGAGGATGGGAAATAGGACATGGAGCGACAGACAGAGAGCCATCCCCACGTATCACCGGTTTCGTGTAGCGCTCCATCCGTCGTGCGGTTGGGTGTGCTCAGCGAGACCGCGCTTTCGCCGCAAAAACGGGATGCTGGAGATGACGACGAAATGCATAAGCTGGCAGGGTCGATGGGGCGGGCTTGTACGACGGATTTCTTGGTACATGGGAAATTGTTTTCGTAGTGGTGTACCGGACGTGGAAAGTACAGAGGATCGGTAGTCCGCGACCGGTTGAACTCTATAGTTCTCTATGTTTTATGCGGCCAGTGTGCTACATGCTCTGGTATCCGGTGTGATTTATGTTCGCTGCAGAAGGGGTTCTGAGTGTAGATCGTATATACACAAAGAAGTACCTAGTATGGGAATAGTTTCCCGGTATACGAGCGATGCAAAGTTTTACATCCACACGAGCGGTATTATAACGAGAGGGTTTCGGGAGACCCAAAGATTTTTCAACGTCGATGCGTGTACCGAGCGAACGCATTGTGAGTCTTCGAGTTTTTTGTTGACACGACAATGCACCTGGTGCTAAGATGAACACAGATCCATTAATAACCCGGTTTGCTTGATCAGGTTGAGCACACATCAGTGTCTTTGCGTGTTTTTCGCGACACGGAATGACGTGGTGCACACAAAACAGGTGAGGCGGCACAGATAACCGATATAACACAGATAACGGAAAAAAAAATTGATTCAAGAAATTTCGAGTATTGATCTGAAAATGGCGCGTAATCTATGGCCTGCCGAGGTTGAGCTGTGTCGTTGGACATCCCTGTTCGCAATATTGAGTTACCGGAAAAACGTATGTACCGTTAATCAGAGACAGAAATGAAATACGTATGTCCGGAGTATTCGAACGACTGGAGAACGTGCATCGATGTTTCGATTGATCAGTTCAAGCTCCGTGATCAACGGAACCGTCAATAGCAGTTGAGTATCAGCTCCGACGTACATCTGTTATCATTAACTCCGTTATGCGGCTGATGAATGGAGCCGTAGGTCCGATTGGTATGCGCGTTTCAGATTGATTGGAGTGGCTATACGTTCTCGTAGTCTTGCAGCAGAACCACCAGAAGCTACAGCACTAGCGACGCCACGCAAACCACGGGAGAGCAAGAGGAATCGCAGGAACTACGGCACGCTTCGGGTCTCGTGTGCGGAAAGGCGCACGTTTGTCTCTTCGTAAGTCAAGTAGCGACCTACGCACTAGTGATTAGCTACTCTATAGTGATTGGTTTATGGGTCCTATTCGATAGAGCCAGACGGAGCAATGCCAATAACTAGTGCTTGTAGTTCTCTGTAATGGTCAAGCACTGTCCGGTCGATACTTCATCCCCGGGGGCCACGCAACGCATCGGCCCCGGTGCTCAATCCAACCCCATTCAATAACTGTCACAAGGGAGACAGAACTCTGCTCACAGTAGGAACTTCTCTTTCGCTCGATAGAGGTGCAATTACGATCATGGATCTAGCTGATATTACGATGCCTGAGGAATATTAGTTATAATTATAGGATCCCTGGTGTATTATTAATTGATCATCAATTAAATGATTACATTTTTGGGAAACTGTTCGAGAATTATTATTATACTGTCTTCATCTCTGATCTGCCTTCGAAACCACTTGTTCAAACCCTAGGGCATAGGACAAAACAACAGATGATGCGATAGATAGGTAATTTCGGATACAAAAGGATCAATGAATGGTCAACGAACATTCAAAAGCGTCTGTTGCAACTTTAGATCATGCATCCCCGAAAGTAAAGACGTCGAGTCATTGAGTTGGCGGACGGTTAAACCGGGGCGGTTTGCGGAAGACGTTGTAGTCAAGTCGCGTATAACGATGCTATTGGTCTGGCTAGTCAACCAGACGTCCTTTGCCTTGCTTCCTCTGAAATCGACGTCGTCACTCGATTGGGGAATGCAATAAGAGCAGGGCAGAAGTGGGATGAGGGGAGCTCGCCTGGTAAGCAATGGCACAGGACGATCATTTGTCTAGATTAAATCGCTACGGTGGGTTGGTGCTGCCACTCCGGCTGCTGCTGCTGACTGACTGCTAACGGTTGTAGCTGGCAAGGTTCCGCAGCGTGACGGTTCTCCAGTTTCTCACTCTATCGTAGCTTCTCCATTCAATTGTAATACGTACGGGATTCTGAGATCTATTGTTCTCTTTCGATCATCCATTCTCATCCTGACTTACCGGATTCTCCGATAGGAAGCTATACAAGGAAAGCTGGTACCGTGCGTTTCGTCAAATCAGCGAAACTTGTGTAATAGAATCGTGATCATTCCACACTGAACATTTACGGAAAGGACTGCTACGATAGGGAAATAATTGTAACTGGAAACAGTAGAGTTGCTACGAATATCCGCAAACACATTGACGGCGTCTATGAACCTGAGTCCTAAGTTTCAGCCTGATAATAATAAACCTGCTGTAGTATAACCTGATACCGGTGGGTGGAAACATACCAGAATTTTATGGGCAATTGCCTATAAAATTCTCGTACATGCCGCTATTGTGCTGCAGCCATAGTAAACCATGGAAAACATCCTAACGTTGGTAGCGGGGAAAAAGTTGTAACAGACAGTTGATAGTTATGAGAAAGATGATTCCCTAGATGGGGTATATTGCTGAGGCTTTCAGGCTAAAGGTCTTTTTACCACAAACTACCAATTTACATATTCAGACCCTCATACAGTTAGTTATGTTGATTCTTCCATCTCTGTATACTGTTTACCGCCGAGCGTAGCCTGTTCTCATCATGCATAATCTATACCGTATGTATCTACATTCCGCGGTGTGCATATTGCACACAGCAGCATCGAATCTCGGGAGAGTTGGGGGTAAAAGCGGTAGCGTTGGTGGTTGCGGTCCTATATCTCATTCTATCCATATAGAATTATCCGTGAAGTACGGCTGTCTGGTTAAATACCTATGTATATCTCGAGCTTGGAGTTCTGTACTTCTCCGGTACACACAAACATGCATGGAAAGTAGAAACGGTCGCATCGTTCGTCGACGCCCTGCACTCGCGGCTCTGTCTTACAAGGCGAGGCTATGCTAATTCGTATGAATATGCATCGATGACTGGAGACTGTGCTCCGTGTGTGCTCGGAAGGTAAAATAATGCCACGGATTTATGGGGTTAAGTCTCGAGGAGACTGTTCAGCAACGCGGCGTTGGTGGCGATAGCAGTAAGGCAATGTGGCTCGTGGCGCGGCGTCAGTTAGCAGTTGCCTCGCGGCGAACCCGCGACTGCTTTTCATACGCCAATATGTAGCGTACACATATACATACATCTCCATACGCGCAAACGCATACGATTCATATACTATTCACGAGATCTCAGCTTTGCGAAGAAGTGCGAGAAGACTTCATCTCTGCTTCTACCGTCTACACACCCTCTATACAGTAACGACATTGCAGTACCGACGTGATGGAGCTGAGTCACTTAGAACTGTCATCGTTGTACCACTTAAGAAAGTGTTTCAAATACTCAGTTCACAACTTCTGTACACATTTAAGATGATGTCCATCCGCGCAGCCGACTTTTATTGGCTATGACGACTGTCACCGTTGGCCAATGGCTGTGGTAATTGGTTATTGACCACTTTAATGAATGGTCCGTTCTACTTTCGTAAATGGACTTTCAGGTGCTCTTGGCTTTTGAATCTACCGATTTAAGTGATATTTCGTTTATGACTATTTTCGGTGTTTCAAATAAAGTCTTACACCCCGCATCGCGATCAATCGTGGCATTGCTGAGAAACTTTGCATTTCGCAGCATGGTCCATTCACGAGGAACTCAAAAATCTTGAAAAACAAAGGGCTTGCAGTAATGAGTGACATCTCGTTTTGTAGGGTAATAATCGCGTTATACAACGCGCGAAGGCCCGTTGTCGTAGGTTTATTCTTGCCAATATGTTAGGGTTTGATTGGGTCCAATGACGACGCTTTTTCTTAGTTCAACCCCTCGAAATAAGTACTTTGGATGCTCTTGCTTTTTCCGCCTATGAATTGAATACAAATGTTATGTCTGATGCTTTCCTGACATCTAGACAGAAGTTTGACCTACATCATCGCGTTTCCTCGCAACATTGCTGATAAATTAAAGTGGTCCATTCATTCAACTGGTCTAACCACGCGGCAACTCTCCTACTAATAGTCTTCACTGCCTACGGTCCAGCAGCATTCATGCTGAGCTAAAGAGTTTCCCCATTCGACCAAATATAGATACAACTACCAGTTCGCTAGCGTGTTCCGGCGATTCCGAAGCTGCGAGAGAAACCGATATCGCTATATACGGCGGCCATGTATATAGTCAACCGTCCAATTTCCTGGTAAAATCACGTCTTCTAGTGGAAGATGAAGGTGCCGGAGAAGAAGGTGCAAGATGAGGGCTTGCAACGGAGGTTGGGGGCTTTTCGAACCTGCTTCCACCTCTGCAGTCATCGCGGCTATCACATTCTGGAAACCGCTATACTTCTCGTGTACTTGATCGAGCCACCTCGAGGTAATCTTTACCCGGTAATTTGTGCGGCCGTACGGCGTCATACACGCGCCAACTACTGGCCTCTCTCTCACTAACGTCGGCTACCTCATTGAACGTGGTCTCGTTGATAGGTACCCGATGTCCCATTAGTCGAGGCACACCTCCCCGAGTACTGGCATTAACCGTAAAGCAGACGATCTGATTTCGGTGATTTCGAAACAGCGGTAACATGGATGTGCAAGTGGGTTCACGAAACGGTGAAGTAGTCTAATTCAGAAGTTAATAATTATACAGTACTGCTATGGTATTGAAAGGGGTGAGAGTTGATCGTACTTCTGGGTGTTGCCGCAGCTGACAACCGGTCAGCATAATCCGGACGCGTTGACCGCTGGCTTTTTGGTCAGACCTTGTAGATCCGAGCTACAGAACAGACTGTAAAACCTTCCAGTACACATTTCACGGTTTTCAGGTGATTGCGGATTGTAACATGCGTCTATTAGCTGCCCCACACGTTGCTCGATCAAGAGTCGTCTGCGCGGTTACGCTTATTCTTTTGCTAAAACTTGTTGATCAAATTCTCTGTACGAACGGTTCTAGGGAAAGGGTGGATCAATAGAGAAGTTATTAGAACCGCTCCAACTTCACCGCACTCATCCTCCAACAGCATAGCACACTATTAACTTCGCCGAAGCGAACTCTCGCACATAACATGGCGTGTAGGCAACCGAATACGAATATGAAGTGGCGTGTCCGATTATGCGGTGAGCTTATACATCGAGAGGCCGTGACGATCATTCGTTTGAAATGACCTATCGGCTGGTTTTAACCTACTTCTATATTCACTCGAAATTCTATTATTCCTCGTGCCTCATTTCTCAACACCCGTTTTCTCGCTTTTTCTAGATGAGCTTCATTACACTGACACGTTCCATTGCTAGAGAAGTGAACTGGAGGAGGAGCGATCCCGCTATTACCGCAATCTCAGTAGGTGAAAATATCGAGGGCGCGTAGGTGTAGTGGAGGTACTTTATGAACGAATAGTTGATTCGTATGTGAATAGGGTGTCTGAGTGCAAAGCGTTAGGATTCCGCTCCCAATGGCTCTTTCATTCGCAGCAGACACCCTCCCTCCGTTCGTCGGGATCTCGTTATTTATAACCCGCACCCTCTCACAGTCCACGGTACTCATCGATCTGAGTCTGAGGGGCCAACGCTTTCCCAAGTTCAAACGAAGTCCTCCCTTTCCGCGTAGCCGTTTCTATCGAATCCGCATCCGTGACTCGTACCAGAGCCCACCTGTGTATACCGTATGACCCTCAGGCTCTCAATCCCGGTGGAAAGTTTCAAGTTATCGGGTGCTCTCCGTGATCCTCCACGGACACTGTGAATGAGGTGTGCGTTCTGTATTTTGGTTTTTATTCATTTCATGTGATAAAAAGTTACATTAAACCGACGATACAAGGTTCTGTATAAAGACAGAAGAAAAATGACGAGAATGTCACCATTACGATCTGCCTCCAAGAATTCCTGCTGTAGATGAAAGAGACCGATTATGTGAACATGGGCAAATTTATTTGTGGCGCTGTTTACTGGTATTGCAGTACGAGATCAAAATAATATCGATCAGGCGTGAGTGGCATCGAGTCCAGATGTATGAATAATTAACTTTGCATCATTGAAACTCGTGGAAGTGTCACACATCTACTTTCGCATAGGGTAAATGTGGCGAATGTGGACCATCCTGATTAGCACATAAATCGATGATACATGGTCTCTCCATATTCATCACTTTTACTCTATGAAGAGCTATGATTGTAGTACAGGATCGAAGCGACGGCGTAAATAAGATACGCTACAATACTCAGTGCTCTTGTGTCTCTAAGTCCACAAATATTATCATCAAGAGGGTCCATTAATTCGTTGATGCACGTCGTTACATCTTTATGATGGAGCACGTGGGCTAATCTACGTTTTCATGATCAAGACGTTTTTTCGGAACGTATAGACGTTATTTCATTTCATGATCGATATATTCTGCGATAGTACTGTAACACATCGAAAATATGACGTGTAGGAATGGGCGATACTGCTCGCGGATTGACAATAGACATGCGATGACATGGTAGGATCAAGAAGATAAGAGCGTCTTGCTCGGAATGTCAAATCGATCGGGCGGGTGACGCGGCTCGCGACGAGTTAGCTGAGGAGAATGTCATTAATAATACCCGCCTCAAAACCAAACAAACCTGTTCCTATTTAGCTCGATCTTAATATTAGTTTTAGAATTGTAACTTTAAAAAAGGGGTCACTTCAATTATAATTTATTTCCAAGTCATTTTTATAATTTCTATAATGTTCACGATACCAAGAAGTGTTCAGCTCAATTTTGTTGGCCTGCAAGATAGATTTTCTTCTCACTTGAAGAAACTTCGGTGAATTCGTTTCGATAAAAACTTTCGATGGAGTTGATCCACGGCTGTTAATTATAGAATTTATTGCTTCTATCACGTTTTTCTCAGTTCTGTAGCGTCACAAGAAAATGATTTTGCGACTTCATCGGGAAATATCGCCGTTTTAAATTTCCTACAATAGATCATAGGACAAATGTTTGTCGCTTGAGATTTAAACTCTATGCCTGATGTACTTTTTACCGCTGATCACGAATGTTTCACTTATTTAAATAGTAGATCAACATTGCACATGAAAATCTTCACCATCAGCGATAAGAATATTTTTTGCGTTGTTTACCATTTACAAAATATTCTGGAGCAAACGAGGTCTGTAGATGCCAACATTTAGATCAAATATCTCGCGAAACACGAACTTTCCAGTACAGAAACAGAGTCCGCGCTCCCGCGATACTGGCTCCAGCAAAACCCGTGTGGCTTCACAACGGATGAATAAATAGTGATTCTCTGTTGTAAAAGATAAAATGAGCCCTGCTAGAGAACTGGCGCGGAATGCGAGTGAAGGCAGAAGTAACGAGAAAATAGGGTATTTTATTACCTCTTTCCTAGGTTTGTTTGCCGAACTTTTCGGACTTGCAAGCACACAGAAGCTTTTTCTCGCAGATAGAATGAGAGATCTGCAGCCTCCTTTTAGGCTCCTCATTACAGAACATTGGTGGTACGCATGGATCTGCGAAAAGTATGCCGAATAGTGCGAGACATACGTTTCGTTCAGACGTTCAAAGACTAACAGATCTAAGTGCGTGTGACATCATCCACAAAGTAAAAGGCGAATCTTTCAATGGATCCGAATGTTCAAAATGTTTCGGTACAGGTGAAATGAGATGTGAATTTATTCAATTCGAGTCCTGAAAAGTGGAAGGTTCGTCAATGAAAAATTCTATATTCTATATTTCCATATTTCCATATGGAATACTTATTGTGGGCCAAGTTTAAAGTATCAATAAGTATATCGTACTATAGTCGAGTTTGGTGCAGTCGCAAGATGAAAGAAAAAATGACTGCTATGAACCTAGAAGGAAAACGAAGTCCAACCACTCACTCTCATGTTCTACTGAAGTTTTCAGTAGAATATAAAAATATGAATTCATTTTTGTGAACACAAAAAATTGAGGAAACTACAAAGCTGGTTAGACTTTGATTTCTTCTGACAAAAGAGGCCATTGTTACTTTCATATTTATGTAGAGAAAGTATACGATCGTGCTAAAAACCGTAATTTTCGCGAACCAATGAAAAATATCAGTCTAATTTTTCCAGAGACGTAAAATATACCGCGAAGTTTTGAATAATGTGAATCTCCCATTTTAGGTATCCACTTTACACTTGAGTTTCATATAACCATAATAGCAAGTGCATAAAAAAACCGTAACTTTATATTTCGTTAGGTAGGTTTTTTCCTCTCTTTATGTAGCCCAAGACCGTGACCCAAGATATTGTTACACTCTTTTCGGATACAGAGGAAAATGTTGGGTGAAACCGAGGAATGGCTCTCGGCGAGACACGAAACGATTTTTGTTTGTATAGAGTATCGGCACCTGGAACATCGCGTATACTATATATATATACTGGTTACAATTGTGTTGTATATAGAATACGAGTAGAAAAGAGACTCGATGTAGATGGAACGACGTTTGTCGCGATGCCGCAACGACCTGGGCGACGAAACCAATCTCAACAATCGAGAAAACTAGTTTCTACCGCTTTCGCACCCTCGATTCCGACGCATCTTTTTCATCACGTGTGCTTTTTGCAGTTGTCTCGTTTTCCTTCTTCCAATAAATACTCTCACCAGCAGAACGCTCGTTTGCCTTTTACTCGACATTTTCCACTATCCTCCACCCTCGTGCAAGCATTATGATTCCAAAGTAGCCACGGTTAAGGCTTCCCATTGTCCTTTTGTTGATCCTCTCTCCCTTCTTTCATACTCCCTGGCCGACACATAAGACCTAGCACTAGACGACAAGGCTATTACCGTCCATTGAAATGTGTAATTTCTTATTGGATATATAAATAATGCCGTTATTTGCCGTTGGAAAACGGCCAAAGGCACCATGTTTGATATTACATTTGGCAAAAATTCATTTAACGGGTTAAATTTGCTGAGGTGCGCACAGCTTCCTCTACGAGGAAACCAAAACCGATCAACGAACTTTCTTCTAGAGAATGCTGTGCGCAAAATTGTTATAAATGAGAAAGCCATGTGCAAATTACTTTGCGCCTTTTTTTTCAAACCTTTTTCTGAATATACGATGATTTATTCGTCCCGACTAAATTTTCTATGTATGGCAGCATGTAGTTTATATGCAAGAAAAAAATCTATCGTATAAATAACCGTTGATGTTCTCTGCTTTCAGGTGAGTTCACGCTAGATATACGGTATTTCCATACGAAGCACGCTGGTGAGTATTCTATTATCTCGAATTTGTTTTATAATGTATACATTAAACGATATAGCTATTGGCATTCGGAAGAATAATCAGTCATCATGGGATCAGAATCATTTAGATCGGCCAACAACTGTACAGTTTACTCTACTTTATGTCGCATGTCCATACAATTCGGGGATAAACGATCACCAGCGAAATTCCATTCTCGCGATGACTTGTCATCGATGTCATTTAGATACCACAAATACGTAGTATCGCATCGATGAGTGAAATCAATAAGTGCATTTCTGTTCCGCGAAACGTGCCGCCGCATACGTTCCACTCGTCGACTGCGAATACATACATAGCGTATACATGCGCATACACACACGCAATCGAAAAGCTGCTCGCCACACGAACCACTGTGGCGGCATCAAATCCATTTCCGCTGATATTCGTCGTGCTTCATAATAACCCCGCGGAATCAAATATTTGGATAATTCCGTAACAATCCCCGCCGCCTGCGCGAATTACTGATTTACATTTTCCATTTCTGGAATCTTAGCGACACGTGAAAATGCATTTCACATTGCCGCGTAGCCGTTGCGGTCTGCGGTGTACTATGAATAACAACGATTCCAAAAGAGGACGCACTGCGAATACGATCCCTATGTATTTTCTAATAAACCACGGTCGGATTAAAGGATTCTCTCGTACTTTCCACACACAGTTGAACAGGATTACCGGCAACCTTATTTTCAACATTTGCTGATTGTACACTGTTGATACCTAAATTGCGTTTATGAAATGTGAATGCACGTCCATTAACCTAACCTAATATGTCCCAGCGCGTGCATAATAGTTTTCCACGTGGGTTTAGTGCTCTGGTGATAAAACTTTTCTGAGAAAAAAAAAAAAAAAAAAAAAAAAAAAAAATACGGTAACCAACGGAGAGCCAAGACGGCCACGGTGCTGATGCGCCCACGACAAAGAGGATAACGGTAGGGGCAGGAGGGGTATGTAATCAGGCTCTGCGGGCACAATGAAGCTTGAAGAGAGTACTTCGGGGAGGGCTTCCGAGTCCACGAGCACCTGGCCCCTGCTGTTTCTTCTCTTCTCCACTCCAGCTCTCTTATTTTTTCTCTTTTTTCCTCTCGATCCAGCCTCCCGCTCGTGCCTTTCCAAACTCCCGGGTTCGCCCGTAACCTTCCCTTTTCTACTCGGCTTGGACGGCGAAGGATAGGACGCCGTAGTCCAGAGGCCCGCGCACGGCGGCCAATGTACTTTCATTATTCCCGGGCGCTAGGCGATCTTGGTGAGCTCGAGCGAAAGACTAAGGCTTCGTGCTACATGCTCGGTTGCTTCTTATCGCTTTCTTTCTCACTTTCAACCCTTTCCCGACCGACTCTCCCTCGCTCCGTCTCTCTCTCTCCGCACGCAGCAAAGAAGTTCAGCGAGTAAAGGAGCCGCCGGTTGGATACCGCTCGAGAATGAGAACCGGACGGGAAAAGGAGAGAATAGACTTTCGATCCTGTGGAAGTCTGACCTAAGGTAAAGAGGAGGCAGGACTCGTTAAAAGTTTGAGGTCGCACGTAAAGTCGAGGCAACTGGTTTTCACCAGCGAGCGTTCGAGCCGAGGGAGAGAATTCGTGGCAAGGTCCTGCCTATTCCTGATACCGGGTCGGGATGACGCAGACTGTACGAGAGATGAAGGACGAGCGCGTGTAGGTCACAGTTCGCTACCACGTTCAATGAGGTTTTCTGGGATCGGTGACAAAAAATTGTTGGAATTCACACTACACATCGCGCTGTCGTGGAAGAACCCTCTGTGGCAACATTCCTGAAATGCCTCGATGACCATCGCGGCGAGGCTGAATAAACATTAGTGAGACACGAGCTCGCTCGATCTCCACGTACAAGAAGTAGTGACGGGAGAAAAAAAGTACAGCCAGAAAAAAATTTATACCAATCGAAGAAAATTTGTTAAGGACGAATAAAATTGTTTATTTGCTTCATAATCTAATAGAGCGTTTATTGATTTCTAATATATTTATTTGTTTGATAGTATTAGGCTTATTATTTAACAATGTATAATGGACTTAATAACGATTTTTTTGTTGAATAAGTCATTTTTACTATCAATGGAGGATGAACGAGCAATGTTTTATTATTGAATAAGCAAACAGATCCGTTATA
This sequence comes from Stenichneumon culpator, assembly GCA_964017025.1. NCBI lineage: Eukaryota > Metazoa > Arthropoda > Insecta > Hymenoptera > Ichneumonidae > Stenichneumon > Stenichneumon culpator. The sequence continues at coordinate 15,211,669 of OZ024776.1, forward strand.
GATGTACGATTTCACTTATTACGTCGCACATTAGTTATACTGATAGTCAATCTCGATGTCGGTTCTTCGAGAAGTCATTTCACAACCACAATTTGATCGAGGTACACAGCTTCAAGTAAACAAAGTTCCATAAAAACAAACCGATAAGTTGTCTCTCTATTACAATGTAGCGGTTCCCCGTAAGGAACAAATATACTTTTGTATTATCAGCGAGAGATGATAACTCGGTAATGCGTGCTACCGGATAATAGCCGCGTTTGTCTTGACGACAAAAATATGATTTCTCTGGCACGAATAAACATTTATTTTAAGGTACAAATCTTTGAATAATTTTTTTTCACTTACACTAAAGATTAGTCGTTATTTAAATCTAATAAGCATTTTGTTAGGGCAGGTAAACATTTCTTAATAAGCCTCAATCGAAGATCGAAATTTATTTGATTTTGATAAATATTTCTTCTGGGTGTAACGCAAAAAATAATATAAACTAGCATGTTCCGATGATAACTTTTTACCATTATTTTTATTGCGTGAGCATCCATCAGGAAAATTGAACACGTCTCACGTGTTCCACAAGTTGCTTTTGGTTGAGAATTTTTTCTTGTGCGCTCTCTTTTTCTTTATTCGTCCGTCAGCTCTTCACTGGTTACAATTTCCTTTTTTTCTCGTCCAAGTGGTCTCCTTTCCTCCATCTCCGTTTCATCCGCGCGGCCGCAATCGGATTCCGTTGCTCATCGCAGCAGGATTATCGCAGCTGCGACATTCTCAGGTTCGTTCATCGTTGAATTTCTATCTCGCTCTCTTTCTTGCTTATACTGAATCGCCACCAAGAGCTCTCTTCTTCATGAGAAACAAGAAAGATAACACGGAAGGATTTTATCCTCAACTGCTTACTGTTTCTCTCGTATTACGAAAATGAATTTCTGTACTTCCGTCTTTTAAAAATAGTGAACGAGAACGAAGTGAAGACCCGTGCCGGACACGAACTTAATATTGAGCTCTGCCGTCATCAGCACAGCAGCCAAGACTACCATCGCCAAGCTGCTAACAGTCTTCGACTGCACCAATAGAGCGATTTAAAAAACTGCTGACGATTCAGCAGACTGGTTCGAAATTGTATCATGTGTAACATTTTCACGATTCCACTGCTCTCCCCACTTTGTGGCACAGGGTGCATGTTATTCCACGCTTATCAAATCACGGTTTTTACCTACGTCACATCACTAGAACATGGACAAACCTGATTCGTTTTCACACCGATTCGTCCAGCGAGATAGAGAGGGATAGACTCTTCAACAAATAAACTGGAAGCCGACGAAACACCACGAGATGCGATGCTGTCACTAAATTCTTAATTGCCACGCAAATGAGTTTTGCATTCTTCATGAGGCTTAGAATTTCGAATGAATGCGAAGTTTATCCTGTACGCTCGCTGTATATATACTTCACCAGTGCAATAACATATACGCATGTGTAGTAAATCCACATATGTGTAGAGTTTCCAGTGGAGACCCGACATTCACTATGTTGGCAGAGTCGTGTTTTGCCGGACCGGCGTATTCATCTCTGCAAGCGTAAGTGAGAAAAACTGATTTCGGTCGAATAGCAGATGAGCAAACCGTGCATAGCCGGTAATGCTAATACGTCTCATTTCTTTGAATCGCTCTGTCGTTCCTTCACCTAGCTGTCCCCTTTGTTCGCCTCATTAGCTACATCATCTCAATACACATCGCACGACGCTCGCTCGAATGTACTTAATTAGTCAATTCTGCTAAAACGTGTTGCAGCATTTGTTCTATCACGACGTCGATAATAAGACAATAACATAACTAGCATTACATGGTGTTATATTGCATTGCCTTGTACCAACAGGATGCAGGCACTTGGTTACGTTTCTTTACATGTAAAAAAAAGACACGTTGAACGGCTCAAAAACTCACATTACTTTGCGTTGCAGAGATTCATTTAAAAGTAACACATTTGTTGGCTTCTAGGCGACTATTCGTAATTTGTAGGTCGCAGCGCACGTCGTCGAATCCCACTCTGGGTCTACAGTGCAGATCCTACAGAGATTTCCAAGTTTCACAATACATTTGTCGTAAAAATAGTGCTGCACTCGAATAACAGCATTCTGGAACGAACGCAGAAGAACGAGTATTAAACTGGCATCACAGAGTCCTTCCGCTGTGAAACCTTCGGTGATGCAAGGGATGCGCCCGCCCGGTCCTCACCCTCACAGCCCCAGCTCCATTCCCCAGCCACTTGGAGAAAGAGGGACGGAGATATACGGTGATTAAACACAGCCAGAAATTATCGCCGTGGATTCGGCCATTATGCGCGCGTCGGATGCTGCGGAGTTGGATACAGGAGATCCGCTTTAATCCGGCCTAGTAAACGATTGCCCAGGCGGGCAGAGATACCCATACTTCCTCCACTTGGTGGATCCCATAGGTTACCCCAACCCGCGGGCAACGGATCCTACCATACCGCGTACGATCGCCCTCTCTTTTTTTCCTCGATTTTTGCCATTCACCTTCTCACTCTCACCGACCCTCGCCCCACTTCTTCTCTTTTTAGCTTGCCCCCTCGCAATGTTTTTCGTTTTTTTTTAAATTAATTTCCGGACCGGTTTGCGCCGAGCGATCGGCAAACCATGACCGGTTCCTGGTGAACGTATATACACTAGGGGATTCATTTGATCGATCGTTACTCCCAGACAGAAGCTCACAGTGGCAGAATCAGAGGAAGCGAGAACGATTTCTGCCCTTCTTCATATCCATATTCTACTCTATTCACGCTCACTAGATACAACTGTTAATTGTAACTGCTGACTGCTCCGTGGGCAAAAGACGGAAGTTGTGCGTTTCACTGCGATGACGCAAGTTGGGATGCTCCAGAAAGCGGCAGTGTTCGTCGAAACGGATGGATGTTATTTTACAAAATTTTGTATATCGATTCCTTATATGAGAATCCAGATTCGTGGTAATACATTTGTGAGCTATGAGTGGGCGCGAATAATTAGGGATGCTAAGAGAGAGTTCTGCATTGAAAACAACGTCTTTGCCCAGTGCTCCTGTAGGGTAGTCAAAACAGTTCCTAACCAAGTTGTGGTTGCGGTCCGACTTTACCGACCTAAGGCCGACCGAATGTCCCGGTTGGCCTTGAGACACTGAGAACCAAATTTAAGTTTCTTCGGAACTTCAAGTTATCATGAAAAATAAGTCAATATCATTATTGTAACGAGATAAAAATAATCAGGAGCACGGTTAAATTTTTGAAGTTTTAGATTTTTTGAATCCGTGTCAAATCTGTGTCAACACGCACTGGTCCATCTTACCTTGTCGGCGGCGTCGGGGCGAATTCACCACTTCTATCCAATCCCCTAAATCTTTTTGGATCGTCCCTGTCGACGAGACGTGGCGAATTTCACGTGGCCAATGTGTGACGAGTCTGGAAAAGGTGAAGGCAAAAAAAAAAGACGAAAGTGCTTGTATGAAGTCGCGTGAGTTGTGAGGAAAAGCAGTAGAGCGAAGGAGGTAGGTAGCGCAGTGGAGCAGCCGAGCACTCGAGAAACTCGCGGAATAACGACGTGGGGAGGAATTACCTTTACGATCCACGAGTTCTTGAGCCTTCGAGCAATTTGCCTAGTCGCCCCGGTTCTCTGCGTATGAATCCAATTTAAAGTAAGGACGGCGATAGCGAGACGTGCGAGACCCGATGAGAAAGCTAGAGAATGTGAGGAGGGAGAACCGCGGAGGATGCGAAGGGTGCGATCAGGGTGGTGAATCCTCGTCGTTCTCCTCCTTGTCGTATAGTATATGGCGAACGGGAAATGCTGGCGAAGCGAAAACGACTCTCTCGCTTCCGCCAGTCATGGCGCAGCATTCTCTCGGCTTATGCCTTCGCTGCAGTCGCTCCCGCGCGAAACGTTAAATAATCGTTTTCAATATCTTTCCGGCTCCCTCACGGAACGGGGGGTGTAAAATGTTTTCGAAAGTCAATAAAAGTGTTCTTCCCAATCGGTTTTGAAGTCCGACGATGCAAACTATGCCGCGTCTACTCTGCCGAGTGTGCACTACAGCGAAGAGGGTTGCCATTGCTCCTGGTGGCGCAGTTGCGCAAGAACGTCAGGATAATTATCGGAGCGCCGACTGAGTGTGCGGGACGGGTGTGTCTTCTGCTTCTTCTGCACTTGCTGCCTGCTCTCTATACTGTGTACATTATAGTGCCGCTGCCACTGGCGGTGTCGGGGAACCCGCTGACGCTGTCTCATTCCCGCTCTGACTACGTTACTACAACTCCGAGCTACTTCACCTGAGAGGGTGCCAGCAGCAGCGGTAGCGCGACCCAAGAAAACAAGACATTTCAAGTGCAAGGGAGATACGGAGTCGGTGTTCTGGTGGAGCAGAGGTTTGCTCGAGGGGGTAAACGCGGGCGAACACAGGGCATATGGGATGATCGGGCGCTGGGTCGGATGAGATCCTCCTCTCTGATGCTTCCACGAATACAAATACCAGCGCGAATTGGAGCCCGACGAAACGAGGTTCCCCTTGTCTGCCAGGGTAACACAAGTAGGTTTAGGGAAATGAGAAATATTTCGAAGTCTTAAAGAAAGACAGAATAAGAGTGGGAATGGTTCTTCCCCGCGCTCGCCGGGATGGTTGTACAAATTCTCGGATTTCCTTTCTCCTTAGGGATCGCCAGTTGTCGAGGTTGAACTTGAAGGCTATGAAGATGAGGGTCGTTCTTATTCGCATCGTCCAAATTCTTCCGCGCTACTTCGGTAGAGAAAGGTGAAAAAAATTCGAAACCCTTCGACCCTAATTTCTTTTCTGAGTCAGGCGAGGCTCCTCGTGGACGTCTTAAATGGCAAACAAAATTCTCGCTCATGCACGTCACGGCGGATCTGCGATCTTCCCTCTTTGTATCTTTTCTAATTGCGGCCATCTTCGTTTGAATCGCTTACAATATTTTATATAGTCCGACGCAGTGACGTAAGCTTATCTCTTCGAGTCAGATAATTCGACGATCAACCAAATCTATACTGTGAACCGATTCTTTGCCAATGTCTCCGCGAATCTACCAGCCGACAGAGTTGATCGTACACAATAAGGCACGAAACTGAGCATTGGGGTTCGGGGCTGAATGTAGCAATAATTTCGCGTCTCGACCGAACAAAGTCCATCGGACTTTCGGGCACTACGTGTAACTCCATCCGTACTGCAGTTGCCATGAGTTTGACCAAATAGGTACCACAGTTCGGGGAATGCTCGGAGGTTTTGCGCTCCACTGCACACCGTAGCCGCATAGGTATATTGCAGGCCTATGTACAATGCTACAACCCCGACCTCAAAATACATCCACGAAACAGTCCAATAACATCTGCTGAAGATAACGCGACAAACCACCGTGACAAGTACGATCGCGCTCGATGGAAACGGCTTACGTAGAAGGTCAATGTATGGGCGAGATCAATTCCAGATATTCTATTACCGCGGTGTGCAAATATCCGCCGATCGTAGCCCTAATCCATATTTGTGCGGGCTCCGGCATTGGCGCTCGTAACCGTTGCCGTCGTTATATCGGAGTATTTTTGGATAGAACGTCAGGGTATTTCTAGGTGCAGATTCACGCGATCGAGATTATCTACATAAGTGGTTACGTGTACGTTACCCAAGCGCCCATCCCTTCACACCTCCACTGAAACTTCGGTACAGGGATTAAGGGAAAAGCTCCCGTTTCGCGAAGGTAAAACCGCCCTTGCCACGAGGCGCATATGGAAGATCGATCGATCTTCCCAGAGACTATAACGCTCCATGGTATGGAAGGAAGAAAGAGCGATGGTTAGAACGTCCCTCCCGCGTGAATCGTTCGGATAAGCTTGCGCTCGCAGTTAGGGGTGGCTTCACGTCGATAGTCCCCTTGTCGATCCTTCTTCTCCGTGGCTTCTTACTTCCCTCCAACCCTCCGACCGCCAGCAGAGAACCGCCTAACCTGAAACTCGATCCTCCGGCTCTCTTTCGATTAATAATTTATCATCGAACACGCGATCTACCGACGCGAGGCACGCCATTCGAACCCCTAACTGCGCCCATCGTTCGTCCATCCCCGTTAAGCCGTTGTCGTTGCGATGATCGTTATGCCGCACTACCAGGGATTTTATAGGGTCGTAGGCGTTCTTCCAACCCCGTATTCTCTGCCCTGGCCCTCTCTTCTTTTCCTTGTCCCTTCGCCCACCTGGTTACTCCGGGCATATATGCGACACGGAGGCCTGCAGAACTATGCCTGCATACAAGGATTTCGGCGTTTTATCCGAAACCGTCCGCCCGCGCTCGACAACGGCGGTCAACACCGCAAGGTACGCAGTACGTTGTAACTGTAGATGTATGGAATACAATGACGGCCCTTTCATTGAACTGTACGACAGGCAACTGTCGGTCTCTCGGATCCAGCGCGGGCCAACCTGCCCTCATTTTCCACCGCTTTCCGGTTCCTCTCGGACGATAAAAGACCAGCGGCTCGGCATGTAATCTTTTTATCTCGCTCGCTCTCTTCATCGCAATGGTTCAACGAAATTGCTGGAGACGTAGAGGCAACCAGACACGACTCTAAAGATAGTTTAGCACAGCATTCTGTTCTCTCGATGAATAGTTACCGGGTTGGCCCAGTTGTATTATCCATGCTTCCTACCGTTCGTACTATTTGAGAAGAGTGGCACTTGCATACGCCAATACAGTAGATCTTCTCTGTACGCATTTTCTGGACGGCTTGATAGGCGAGAACAGACTTAGTTGCGGAGCGAATAACCTTCCGCCAGTTACCAATAGAGAAGTTCTACTTATAAGCGGTGTGAATGCAGTCCTACAGAGAAAACGGATTTGCTGGGTTAGCAAATCCTACGTTAGATCAGGAAATCGTTTTCGTTGGGCTGATCCTCATTTAATTGATTCCTGTGTCCAATTTTGAAGGCCCTTGTACGGCTGAAGTGAGAACTTCTCCAGGGTTGCACATACTTTAATTTACTATAGTGGATTTTCCGTATTTTGTCTGCGTGCAACCTGCAATTCTGGTTGTAAAAATCTGCTGCCTATTCAGAACTTTTTGATATAACTATTGCAATTCTCATGATAATGGTTATCAGATGTATTTTATTTTTCATTGACACTTCTTCGACAGACGTTTTCAAAAGGATAAATGGTCGATGTCGCGCAGTTGTATAGTCCATGACATTTTCTTGTTGGATCCCAGTAGAGACATTACATCTTTAGACTAAGAGCTTTGTAAGCCGCAGGCGAAAATACGGTGAATAACTGAACGGGTAATATTGTGCGAAATTTCAAACTCGATATTGGACTTGTGCTCGTGCTTAACGCTCTCGTTTCGCGATGATAGTCTTCGCTGTCTTAGAGAACGTGACGGAACTCTCGCTCTTCCCTCGAAACTCCTCTCTCTATCGAAAACAGGCAGAAACGTTACGATACTCGTAACGCGCGCACGTATCTCTATCGATACCGCTTATTGTACAATAAAATTCTCAAACCGCTTGCTAACGCCAAATTGTATCTAAGCTTTTCTTCCGGCTCTTCGGATAGCCTGTCTCTGCAGCTATCTCACGTAGTTACGGGCGAACACGTAACAACTTGCTTTGTCATAACAGCTCGAGGATTTCTTCCACAATAAACTTCCTCGATGCGCCGGCTTCTCATCGCTCTGGCAATTAAAGAAACCGACGTCGATTGCGATATTTTCCTCGGAAGTTCAGTGACCTCGAGGTCACTGAACTTCTGCCATATACAGAATCGAGCGAATTTGGTGCGCATTTCACGGCAGCTAAGAGGGCACCAGCCTCAGCATTAGCAACTTCAGTTGCGGCATATCACGTTAAAGGAGGGATCAATGGTCAAGATTTGGGGAATGATGATGGAGAACTTTGCACAAGAGGCCGTGGAGTGGGATTTTTTTTCTGTCTTATCTTTTACGTACTTTTTGCCCAGAGTCAGGTGTAAGCAACTCTTTCGGCAATACGAGCAGCGGCATGGTCCGGTGGAGATCCAACGACAGAGATCCGTAGGAGAATAAATCGAGGAAAGGGACCTTATCTCGGATTACCGCCAACGACGTTACCCCTAGTTATATTCCGTCCATCCCAGGCTACATTTTCCGAGCATCCTTCTTCCGAGGTTCTACAAGGTATTACCATTTACAGGAACCTCTCCCGCCGTCTCTGTCCCTCATTCTACCATCGGCAGCATCTCTTTCGGTCCTCCATCACCGAACCACGAGCCGCGACCCTCCGCAAATTATGAAACACCCGTGAAAAATGCGGTTCTAGTCGAGTGCGGTATAAGTCCCCTGGCTGGCTGAGCCATCTAGAGTCTAAAAAAATGTGGTCGTCGAGTTCGTCCGGGGTACCTCTGGGACACGTACCGGAGTTGGTGGACCCGAACCCGTGTGTGCGTTAGCTACGCCCACGCCAACACGTGTCGGAAAACCGGCGGACCTGAAATGTGCAAAGCCGCGGGGCAGATTCTGCTTTCGCTGCGCTAATGGTATAACGCTCGAGCAGAATTTATGGATATTTCACGTAACTTTTAACTCATGAAAATTCCAGGCAACAGCGAAAAATCTGCCGTTTTCCGATAGTTGATATAATGTTTCATAGAGAATATTTTCTAACTATTTTCCCGGCGTGCGTCGCCATAAACGAATTGGGTAAGCTAACGTGTAATAGACGATTACATCACTTATCCTTGCATTATACGTTACTTTATCGGCCACTCTTGCCCTTTGCTTCCTTGTACAGGAAGCGGTTTCCGTGAAAAAAAAATCGAGATTTTTTTTGTCAGAATACTTTTCAGTCAGGATGAAATGATTTTTTGTCAGGATTTTATCGAATTTTTTATGTCAGGATACCGAAAATATTCTACAACGTCGAGAGAAGTTGTTTGGACGTGCGTGTGCGTGTGCGTGATATCGTGCTGAAATTTGGAGGGTGAATGGATCAACGCTGCACAATGTTTGGTATCCAATTTGGAAAAAATAGATTATTCGTTCGAATTTTATGAAATCATGACATTTTTTAATTTTTCGAGAGGTTTGTTTTTTACGTTCGACTCAAGTTTCTGAATCATATATCACGCTAAGAGTGAAATGTAATATTAAAAAATATCCTCTACACGACGAAATACGCATATTTCAGTTCGCAATTTTATACAATAAATGTTGCCGTGAACTTCGACCTTTTCAAAAATTTACGTGATGCAGAAATTTTGTAATATTACAAAAAAAAAATGCAAAGTAATTCTTACATGACTTCACAGAATGTAGCAATCTTATTTTCTTATTAAAAGTGTTAGTATCCGAAAACATCTGCGAGTCGCCTTTTATTCCGTTATTGTCTTGGTCTAATCCCACGACCGGAATTACTGCGCCAACCGTACTTTATATTAGGTTTTTTTTCACATACATAAGTGTCTTACGATAATTTAATATGTTCGAATTATAAAGCCGCAGGATACTGGCAGCAAGTGGCACTGGGTCTGCGTCGACAAAGCAAAAATACAAAGTTGTACTGACTAAGTAACGAGGGTTTTATCGCGAGCATTACCGCCCTCATACAAATACAGGTCTCCTTCAACTGTTCTCATTCGTTTCGCTATAACGAAACTACCACCACCGACCTGGATACACGCGACACCGTTATTATAGTAGCACGTACACCCCGGCACATCTTCTCTTGACTCTATAGGTTCGTGCCGACGTCGCAACATCGCCGCGCTCTTACTGTGAAAGAACGATCAACATCATGGCCTCGTCGCCTGGATTACCTTGTACACCCTTTCGGAACAACTTCCATCGGCGTTGTCCCCAATCGGCGGTACGCACAAGGCACCGGTTAACTTTTTTCGACCTTCTTCGCCTCTCTCGCTCCATTTTCTTTTCCTTGCGTCTCCATCTCGATTTTTTTTTTCACTACGATTCTCAATCTATTTACGCTTTTGCAATTCAGCGACGAGAAAAGTCCAACTACAGAGCAGCGCGGTGTAGTTGGACAGAATAATAGAATTGCAATTTTCTTCTGCAAGGTTGCGTACAGTACAAATTGAAAACGTATTTAAAGTGGTGAATGTAGTTAAAAACAAGGTATAAAAATAGAGGTACAAAAGTAGGAGTATAAAAATAGAAGTGAGAAAAGAAATTCAAATTGAGATGAAGATAGAGCTGACAAAAGATATTCAAAGGGAGTTTCAAAATGGAGGTAAAATATACATAAAAATAGTGAAGCATTTTTGATAAAAATTATGACCGGCTGAGGATGCGAGTTGGGGCACAACGATGATTTACGTGGAATTTTTTAAATCGGCAATACTGATCCTCAGACCGTAATCGACAAAAACGCCGCAATGTCTGACACTATCTGATTGGATTTAGTGTGTTATGTGTAAGTATTGATTGCACAAATCTTGTACCGATTTCCAAAAATATTGTATGTTTTACGGTCAGCTGGAATTGACACCAAAGAAAAACATATATAAATATTGTTGTAAAAATAAATATTGGTATCTGATCGACGAAATATCACAGAATAAAATATTATTGTCGTTATAAGTCGCGCATAAAAAGTGTACCACGGTTCAATGGCAGTGTATACACATAGGATAAAGATGGTGAATATGACCAACCCAGGTTAACACATAAATCAATTATATATCGACCAGTCCATATTCACCATTTTTATCCTAAATTAAAATGGCTGCAAGCATCAACGCCATTCGTTAGCGTTTAAAGCAGATATAACTAGTGGCTGTAGGTGACAGCGGGGCAAAATGGGGCAGTGGGGCAAAACGCAATTTTCCAATGACTTTTTGATGGCGGCGGTGGTGGTAAGTGGGGCAATACGGAGTTAAAAAATCCGGAAGTGTAGTTTGGGCAAAATGGAGCATTCGAAAATGATTGGAAAATTGCGTTTTACGTCACTGTCCCGTTTTGCCCCGTTGTCCCATTTTGCCCCGCTCTCCCCTATCACCCGGCAGGTCATGCCACGCAGAATTAGCCGATTTATTACAGGGAAACCGATCTACACCGAACACCATCGCAGCAGCAAACTTGACACGCGACGTCTTTTATTATGATTTATTAACGATACTTTTTTATTAATGAAACTACCATGAGCTTTCGATCTCAATAATGCAGCCTCGAATTGCGCTCTTCGGCCTCAGACGCGGAGTTGGAAAGATAACTCCGTGGGCGATAGATTAAAGCGTGAGCAATGAATCCGCGAATCGGATAACTGTTGGTACTAAAATATAGTGTACAGTATATGTACTAGTTATAATAGGAGTATAACAAGGTCTGACTATCGACGATAAATTATACTAGCATGTGCACCGGACATGTCCGGCGCGACACATCGGTATACCCTGTCGTCGGTCGCGGCGCATTATTTATCGAGTCTCGGACTTATTGAGGCAAGCGGTAATTAATCAATCGAGTCTGGGAGAAACATCGCTTGTCATCGTGAGTATAAAATAAGCCGCATACGAATGAGTTAGATGGACGAAACTATTGGATAAAAATGGCATACAAAAAGATTGAAATAATTTACGATAAAAAAAATGGTTAATGAAAAAGTAACTTCAAAAAGGATGAAGTGATTCATGTAGGTAACATCAATTAGTATTACATTAGTATTACATACATGAATTATTTCATTCTTTTTGAAGTGCAGCTCTCTTTAACCATTTTTTATCGTTATTTATTTTATGCTTTTGGAATTCTACCCTCTATACCTAGAATTCTCTGATACAATTTTTTGTGAGCTGTGCCTCTCCGATATAATCGTTTTGTGTCATTTCTCTCTGATAACATTTTCTTTGTATTCTTCCCCGCCGCCGCCGCCTCTCGAATTATCTGAATAGGCTTTTGGCCCGTTTTTTCGAAGTCAGTTATCTCTGCCACTTTACATTTATTTTCCTAATCCATAGCCACGACAACATTCCCACATCCACAGAACTAGTGTGCCAAATTCTGTCAAGAGGCATTGAGCTGTTCCGACAAACACTGGAGTCAACGAAAACAGCAAAATCGGCAGGCCTCAGTGAAACGCATAACTCCCGTCTTTTTTGCCTTAGCGGGCACTCGGGAGTTGAAAAGTGTTGAATATGGTCCACTGAAAAGTTTGGGCTATCCTTCTTCTACTCCCGGAGGTAATAAATCCCACTTCCGTGAAAGCAATAGCAACCCCAAAACACCATTTACAAAGGACTGACAATGACGTATTTTTAAGATTGTCTTACAGATGTCGCGCTGTACAGCAGTCACTGCCATCTTCACCACTTTTACCCTAAGGAGTCTTGTACTCGACCGGCGCTCAAGCCGGTATCCGCACTGCCCCGGTATTGAGTCGGACCTTTTACCGACTGAGTCGGACATTTTTATCGACTCGACAAAAATGTTTATTGCCGCGCCTGTATCGCGCACAGTATTGGAGCCCGTGCTCAATTCCGTAAATCCATGATCTACGTCTATTATTCGGGAATCATAAATGTGCCTTGGATTCACTTCAGTACACTCCATGTCCACTCCAAATATTTTTGATTTTGAGATGTATCACGCACGCTCATTTACCCACTTTCTTGTATTCCTTAATCCTCGCGTTTCCGTCACTGGCTCCATTCGAGATGCATTCTAGAGAAAAGTCACAAATTTTCTCCGTCACGTGACTTCGATTTAAAAATCTCACTTTTAAGCCGTCACGCAGAAAAATTTCAGGAATTCCAATGGAGCGTTACTTTCGGTTTCAAGATCTCAGTATTCAACTGAAAATCGGCTTTGCTCTGGCGACTTACGCCGGCCGGAGAAGGGCCGATACGGCGTTTTGGCGTACGGCAGCCAGTGTGGAGCCAGCGATGTTCCGTTTTTTCCAGTGACGGCAGAATGTCACCTGAGTAGTGGTGGAAGGAATGACAAATGTAGGAACGGAAGTTGAGCCGATTCTGCTGTAAATATACGCACGGATGCCTCTATTACTGCACTGATGATAACTCTCTTCGGTCCGCATCCCAAGTCTTGCAATGCGATGACGCTCAACGTCGACTGTCCACGAAAGAGGAACTCAGTGCCGACGTTCAAGTCCGGTGAAAACTAAGTGTACAGGACCCGAGGAGACTCCCGGGTAAACTGTGCGAGCGAGATAAACCGAGGGGACAGAAAAAGCGAGAGTCGAGCCAGAGATCCGCCAGTGAATAATTAGCGAGACAAACGGACGGAATTACTCAACTGCCAGGAAGGATATAAATCAGACGTTTCACGACTCCAGGCGTGCTGGCGGAAAATGTATACGACCTCCCGTACCGACGATACACCTTTAACCAGATGCTGGTGTGCTACCCATATATACGCACTTTTATACTGTTCCCACCCTCGACGGGAGCGAAAAGAGTGCAGTAAGCAAGCGGGCGCGAACGCGGCTTAACAGCTAAATAAAAAAATATCGTTTTTTTTCGAAAAACGTAAAAACGTAAAAAACGTAAAAACCGGTACACCAGGTACTTAAAATTTGTTATTTATTCTAAAAAAAAAATCGAAAATAAATGTATATATATAGTACAATAATTATGTCATCAACAAATAAAGAAGGAAAAATTGGAAAAAAAAACTTGAACAATTTATCTCTTTCTATACGTTCTACAGAATTTGTTAATTCACAAAATTTTCATAATATTTAAAGCCAACTATTTGTACGTTCATTAATCTCGACCAGAATCACAATCACAAGTTTCTTTACGTTATTTAAAAAATTAAAAAGCCAACACGTCAATAAAGAATTTGCTATCAGGTACTTCGCTGACAAACCGTGTTGTAGTCGATAGACGAACTAGTTCGCCCGCCGAATGCATGCGTAGTAGACCGTACGTTACATTACACCACAGTATGATTCGGACTTATTGCGGGTCATATTTAAGGATCTGCCGAACGGTTTTAATCGTATCTGAACTAGAGTTGTACAGATGGGCCGGCCTAGCCGGCTAAAATATCTTATCCGTCATAGATAAGATATTATCATAGAAATGTCGTCAATATTCCCATCCGACGTTTCGTTCCCGAGATAATTGCGAACGAAGGATTCCACTTTCGGCATATTGGAATACAACAACACGGTAGCGTTTCCGTCAAACAAATCTTCTTTTTAAGTACTTGGCATCGAGACGCTACCGCGTCTCTTCATGTGGTGACTGCTCGACGCAAGGCCGGGAGATCCAGCACGGAAATCGGCTCTGGCGAGTGAAAAAGAGGGAAAAGGGAGAGCGTAATGAAATAAGGGTTGTTAATGACTGGCCTGAGGAAAGAAGTTCTCTAGAACGTCTTACCAGTCGCACAAGCAACCCCTTGAGACGACGTCGATACATCTCGTCTTACGCTTCCCTTTCGCGGCAGCTTCAACCCCTTCGCATCAACTCGACTCCTGTCGTTCTCACTTCCTCATTTACACCTTCCTTAACAGGCGTCTCGTGTGACCTCTCATCCTACCTTCTGGCGCACAACGCTGTCTGTTCGGCCGCTATATCGGGACGCGATAAGGCCCTCGAAATGCCTTATCGGGATCAAAGCGGGCCCCGGCGTAGCTCTTCACAATTTCTATTAGGGCCTTCTCCAGGAATGCTCAAAAGAAGAAAGGACAAGCGAAGGAGAGAGAATAATGAGCGTTAGAATTCTCACAAACAGTGGCAACAGCAGACGGAGCCGTTGAACTTGCCCAATGGCTTACGAACCGTGTATCGATAGTCGAGCTACCTCTTTATCGTCTTTAATGAGAGCTGGCAATTTCAGCCGGGAATACCACGATACGTCACAAAACCTTTTGAACACCGAGAAAAAGGGCGAACAGCTCTTCATCTCGCGCAGTGCCAACCGGGCTTTGTCCGTGACAAAGACTTTACCCGATTTCACGATAATATGGCAGCGAAAATTCTACTGCAATACTACCATTATTGAATACATGAGTACATCGTGAGAATACCGCTTGCGCTACCCAAAGGTTGAAATGATCTTTAGGGTAGTCGTTTTTTTATGTCTGACACCACATGTGTTCGAGAGAAGAATAAGATAGATTGCAAACACTTCTCGATAAAGTAAAAGTGAAAAAAAATCATTTGTGAAATGCCGAAAACATTGTTTTTTCATAATAATAATTCAAAAATGTTATTAACAAATTACTGAAAAGTAAAAATTGTGCAACAAATTACCCGACAACCTAATTGTTTTCCGAAAATGATTTGCCAATTTTTCTGAATGCGTATACATTTTTTTCGGAATTTTATGTTATGTTTGAAAATTACGATTGTAAACAAATTTTAACATAAAGAAAACGCAATATTCAAACATCACATAAAATTCTAAAAAAACTCATACGTATTCAAAAAGTAACAAATCATTTTCGTGAGAAAAAAAAACTAAGTTGCCGGGTAATTTCTCGCAACATCTTTTATTTCAGTCGTTTGTTAATAACATTTTGGAATTATTATTATGCACAAACGATCTTCTCAGCACCTTCCATATGCTCGATATTCATCAGATTTTTCGCCGATCGGGAAGTGTTTGTAATTTTCTCTTATTCCTTAGGCGGCGTCAGACATAAGGACGGACTACCTTAACGGTCGGGCGCAAACTGTATTTCGTGATGCTATAACAACCAACAACGGCTGTCAAAGACCTCGAAAGTTTTCATTGGAACAAAATTGGTACTAGCATATATTCGGCACACCAATGACGTTCGTGCGCTCGTTTTTCATTTAAACTCTCATTAGCCCGGTATTCTAGACGACAAAACTTTTTCCACGATAAACTTTCCCGCTCGCAATAAAATAGAATCTCCCTCAAACTTTAGGCATACTTAATTGCATATTAGCGATCGAGATATGGTTAATGCGATAAGGAGAAAAAGCTCAGTGTATTGGCCGCAGTTGACATTACAGTATTGGCAAGCGTTTTCCTCAACTCCGGTTTGAAGCATTAGACGATACGGGCCGTGGTTGCCTTCGCCGATCTAGCGCATGATCAGACCCTCCCCGGACATCAAAGTCAATGAGAACATGTGCAGCACACGCAGACTTTTCCATAGTCTGACGGAGGAAAAAAAGCGTTGGGAACTTCAAGCGCCTAAGCACCTGGAAGCTCTTCGATATGCTTGCGCGTAGGGGAGAGCGGGGCAAAACGGGACAGCGGGGCAAAACGGGACAATGGGGAAAATGCAATTTTCCAATAAAAATTCGGACGACCTATTTTGCTCCATCGATACATCTGGATTTTCTGCCCAGTTTTGTCTCACAATGCCATCTAAAAATTATTGGAAAATTGCGTTTTGCTCCACCATCCCGTTTTGCCCCGCTGTCCCATTTTGCCCCGCTCTCCCCTAATACGAATGGGTACGAGAGTTCGAGTAACGTACCTCTGCATCCTTTTACCTGCGTGCCTGAAACACCACCCGGGATCCTAAAGAAAATAAGTGCTACAAGAGTTTTCCATTATCGGGAACGACACATAAAACCTTCCATGCAAAAAGGTCGAATACAGCACTTGTCTACTCCCTATTTACTGTTTTTTACTATTCTGCTATTATTCACTCTCATTTGCGCTTTAGTTCGCCGCATCTCCTCCTTTATCTCATCGTTTACCAACGTGTGGTCTATTCAAGCACCTCGTTAAAAATCACATATCATATCCACCTTATCACTGGTCACCCATTGTTCAAATTCTGGCATCTTTGTCTGCACGTGTGTCCAGGTCCGAAAAACCTCGTTGACGTGTCAAAGTCGTTGACGTGTCAAAGTGTAGCTATGTTATCTATAAATTTCCGATAGAATTGTCATCGCCCCAGTTTAGTGAACGGTCCAAGTCGCGAGTCGTTCACGAATATCTGAATTCATCTACACTAAGACCAGAGATTATATTCTCACGGTTACCCGTTCTGGATCGCTCTGACGCATTCCCATACCGCAACTCTTGTCGCAATACAATGCTGCGGAGCCCAAGACGGAGATGAAGAAAAACAAATCAGTGCAGAGTCCACGGAAAATAACAACGAGAACGGAAGCGAAAAGATGAAGAAAAGAAAATGAATAAAAAGAACGAACGAAAAGTAATATGGAAAAATTGGCGTTGGAGGCCAGAGTTGCCGGTTCGGACCGGTGAAAAGAAAATCGAGGGCGACTGAGCGTCCCGACACTTCGACGCCGGCGGATTCCTTGCTCGCAGCAAAGCCAGCAGCAAAAGCTTGCGAGTGGATCCCCGAAATCAGCGAGCCGTGAACTCCGGAACATCAGATATCGAACCATCCAGGTCTTTGCTTCGTTGAGCACGGTCCTCACTGCGGGAGTGAACCGGCAGCTTGCAGCTAGGAGAAGGTATACGCGTTGCAGTAGTTCACTCGCGGCAAGACGCGGAAGTGAGCGGAACGGAAAATGAACGAGAATGTAGGCGCGGAAGGAGAAAGAGCACGCATACGAGCGGATAGGTGCGCCGGCAGATACGAAAGTGTGAAGAAGTGATGGATAAAGGATTGCCGCTGGAAAGAATAAAGGCGGACGCGTTGAGAGAAAACACGTGGTACGTTTTCCGGGAGCGCCGCTGCGCTTTCTCGCTCCTTTCCCTCCGCGATCCTTTTTTTCACTTACCTTTTACACTTTTCTCTCTTTATACAGTCGCCGCTTGGCGAACTGGCAACTTCTCGACTTGGCACTCTCTTTCCCACCGCCGCCGATCCTCCTGCCAGGCAGTGAAAACCGACAGACCGGATGTCTGGCTAAAAGTTCTTGGTTCCGTCTCGGAAACCCTCGGAGGCAACCGCCAGACTCCGGACGGCTGCCGCTGTGGCGTGTATCCCATGGAACTTATATACTTTTCAAGCTTTTCGAAGCGTCCTTTAGCGATAGAAGAAACGATACAACTCTCTTCTCAGCTCCGGGTTTCGCGTTTTCCCCCCATCCCTTCTCGTACTTCCTTCCGCGACTATAAGTAAGTCAGGTTTATCATTCTCCAACGGAAATGTTTTGGCAATGATACCGGAGGCGCCTGTATCAATTACAAGAAATGCACTCTTGTGCTACGCTCAATCACCATCCAATTAATCACGAACACTTAATTTCTTTCCGGAGCTGCGCTGGGAAAGTAAACTGCGCCTTTGAAGTATCAAGTAACAAGTCAGTATCCACTTCGTAGAACTTCAGCACTTAAGTTCTGCAAATACTCCATACGTCAGTACTCAAGTATTGCTCAGTACAGCTACAACCCCGATTAACTGGGGTCGGATTGACCGGGAAGTGGATTAACTGCGCGTCTTCCGAGTTTTTTTTTTTTTTTTTTTTTTTAATGCGCGGATCGCGGGAAATTGAAACAGGTCATAGATGAAAATCGAAGGAAGTGCAAGAAGCAAACCAAGGCCACTGAGTGCTTAAAAAAAATACTAGCTTACGTACTATTCATGAAAAAACATATCCAAACATTTACATTCTAGTTCGCACTATTTAACAATTAAGTGCAAGTTGTGCCAACTGTCATTGTAACTTGTCAAAATAAAGTTGTATCATTAGCTATTATTGACTTATATACTTTCGCTCTCTAGTTCAGATTAACCGGGATTTCGATTATCCGGGGACTTTTCGGTTCGGAGCATCCCGGTTAATCGGTGTTCTACTGTACACTAGGACCTCGATTTCCTTCACGCGGAAAATCACACTTAAGAAAATCAAGGTTGCGCATGCCCCGCTCATACTAACCGTCGAGAATGGCCCATAGCTTTCCGCGTCGATCGATATTCGATCCGTCAGGGGGCCTGTTGAGAAAATCGAGGGCGCACAAATCAAGGCCCTAGTGTACTTCAAAACGTTCTTTTAGTACCCAATGTATTTGCCCATCTCTCTGCCCAGTAATCGGAACATCTACGAGGATTTGTCGTACAATTGACTCGTTTGACGATAACTACGATATGATATGTTACCGTAGATCTTAAACATTCACAATCCTAGATATCACTGATTTCTCCGATGGTAGCTTGTTTAAGACTATCATGTGTCAAGCTATTCGTGCGCTGAATCCTTCCAATTCAGTATAAGCCAGAGTTAACGCGAGTATCCTCGCGATAAATTCATACACGCTGCTGGTACCGTCCGCAGTGGCGGAACAACGTGTAGTACGTTGGTAGTATCCGATGCGATGACCTCTCCCTCTCTCGTTCTCTTCTCTATCGAATTTGCATACGGCTATCCCTTTAGCCTCTGACGGCAGTCGGAACTGAGATTTATCGCCTCGCGTGGCGCCGATCGTCGAACCAATTAACCTTTGTACGTGACGCGTACAGAGAGATAGAGTGAATCAACGATTTACGAACAGTCCGAGATATCCCATGGCATTCATTTGTTACCAGTCTGCTCGTTCGTCCAATATTCTCTTTGCTATTGCCGCTCTCGCATTGGCCAAGATCACTTTTTTCATTTTTTTTTTTTTACATCCCGTCAGATACCATCTGAGCGAGAGCTCTTTATTCGAACCTCCTTTTTGTACAGAGGAATTAAATCAATGTCGACGTTTAGCCGCACTTAAGTGCACTTTGATGCACCGCGACAGGCGTTCTCGTCTTGTCATTTGTCGATTTCTCTGTGTACATAACAGTTATGAAAATGCAGACTGGGTGCAAGAATTTACACTGAGGAAAAAAATAGTTATTTCTACTGTACGAAATAATTCCCTGAGTTAAAGTCGATATATGTAGTTTCTTTTGAAACGTATCATATTTGCTATTATAATTTCTGGGCACGGTCCTAACTATAAAATATAAACGTTCACTCAGAGAATTATATTTTACAGTAGAAAGTGACTATGATTGTTCCAGCTATATATTTTTTTTTAGACTGAGTAAACCTATTAACGGATTGAACAATTAGCCGTTTGTAAACAATAAGTTGTTTTTAAAAGTACACATTTTTTTACTGTGTAGGAGACGAGAATATCCAATTTTTCTACCGACCACGCGATTTCTCGAGAATCGATCGTTACTTCTGCAGCCGCTGTATCGAGGTTCACGTCGCGTGGATCCCGCGGGCTTCTTTTCATTATACGCACGATAAAATTCACGGAGCGTCGGTGAACGCGGGTTTGCCGTAGTCTCATTCTCGCCCTTACACCTACCTCAAGCTCGTTAGTTCAGCGACGTCCCTCCGATTAATGATGCAGAGTCCGCTCTGAATATGAATGAATGTAGAATGGATTCAGTCTAGGTTTCCGTGAATCGCGGTAAAACGCCGGGGTAAAACGGCCTGCCTCTGAAAATATACGGGAATAAAATATTAAGCTGAATATTTCAGTAACGGCGCACAGTTTTTAACCGCGACGACTTTCCGTAGCTCGCCGTGGCAGAGAAAACTCAGCTATTCCTGAAATCATCTCACCCTCTCTCGGCTACGATCTTCGCCTACCACTTCAACTAACCCTCTCGAAGCCGCACTTTGTCTCTCCATTGAAGAACGAGCCCGGGAACGCATCTGGAGGGACCAACTACACTCTTCCTCGCGTTCGCCCTTGCCTACAACCCCGTCGAGATTTACTACCCTTGATCGCGGGGCGGTTTCTCACCCGCTCAAACACTTTCCTCTTCCTTTCCATGTTCCCGGTCCCAGGTCGTGCTAGGCGTACCACATCTATTCGTGTATGTACTGGAACCAATTCACGGGTCATTCTATATATACCGGACCAGAAACGGCGCCAGTCCCTGTCGCAATTTCGTACCTGCCAATTTTGATTTACGCCACACGCCCGATCGGGCAACGGCGGATCGTCCTCGATGGTCGTGCTGCTAGCTCGATCCCGGAACCAGCCAACTCGCGAGGTCCATTCTCTATCGAGCTCCCTTGCCTCCTCCCGTACACATTCCCTCTTCATCTTCTCTGGTCGTCGGGGAGTCGTGAAAAATTTCAACTTACCACTCATGTTGCACGAGCAAACTATGAACGCTTAACTAAGCAGAAATTCGACTATTTTATACCACTATATTTTATAATTTCGACTGTTTACACCCCCTTACGATTTTTCGACTTTCAAAATGGCGAATTTTTTTTTTTCGAGATATCGAATTTCTGCCACCGGTATTCGCTTCAGAAGACCCATTTTCATAGAGAATACGTAAAACCAGGACCTTTCTCGAAATTTTAAAAATTGACCATTTTCAGGGTAGGAAATCCCATGTTAAATTTTGCGAAACGGCACTTTTTTTCAAAAAATTTCGAGATGTCGAATTAAAACCTCCGCCATTGGTTTCAAGTCGCATATTTCCCAACCGATTTCATTAACGAAAAAATTCTAAAAAAATTTTTTTGGAAAAAGTCATTTTTGTCAAAAAATCGTAAGGGTACCCCCTTACGATTTTTTGACAAAAATGACTTTTTCCAAAAATCGTAAGGGGGTACGATTTCATTCATCGGAAAACACTGCCCAGTACGTTCTCAATCGTGGTGTCAGATCTTGGGAAACAAAATCGAACTTTCAAGGGTTTTGTGCAACCTATTACTAAAGCAATGAAAACACGCATTTTGCCGTGATAATACTGCAGGCAATTGAGGAGGATGTTGACGGGAACTTCTCTCCAGAAAGGAAATTAATGAAATGCGTTAATAATGTTAAGTAACGTAATGTGAATGCAGATTCTGTCGAAGAATCTATGACGATATAAAGATGGTCTCCATCGTTATCAAAGCGCATTATAATGCTTTTCTGAACTTTAGCATTCGACAGCAAAAAGTAATGAATAATCATACATTTCCTTTCTTCGGTGTAATATTAAAACCAAGTCTCGTAGGTGAGATTCTGACGATGAGATATTCAACTGCAGGTGAGTGATATATTGAACCAAAGCTGGGCGAATCTCCTTTCTAACATTGGGAGGTTTTTTGACGCCAATGCTATTTGCACATAGTCCAGCCCTGCACTGATGCTAAATGTACGTATGTACTATGAACATGTTCTGTAGAATTCGTTCGTGTCCAACGCTAGCGCAGCATTGGCCCGACCTCGCTACCCGATTTAACCAACACCGAGATAACGCGCTGTCCGATACCGTAATATAAGCACCGGGGAAGCGTAGAAGTCTTGGCAATCCGGACTCGCCGTACTTAATGCCAGTCATCCATCTCCATCTTGTACGACAATCGCACAAGTAGACATCGATAAGAGTCTTACACCCGGCCCGGGCGTCGATGTATCTCAAATGATACGTCAATTCTACACGTTTTCTGCAAACTCAACCGTCATCCCGGTGAGACTGCACAGAGAAAAAAAAATCAATTGAGTCAACAAAATGTGCGCTTACGGGTGGCGAAACAAAAGTTTCGTTGATCAAAAGGAAGGCTCGTTGATCAAACACATGCCGTCGGATCGAATGTTTCTTTACTTGCCACAACAATTATGTCGTTCGATCAACAAAAAGTTTGTTTCGCCACCCGCAAGAGCTAATTTGTTGACTCAATTGATTTTTTTTTCTCAGTGTGTGCATTCCGAGCTTTAATATTGTTTTAAAATTGGAGAAACTCATATGACGAACCGTGCGAGGGGTCATATTAATGGGCGACGTAAAAATACCCGTTGATTGTAAAGTGTTCGGTTAAACACTGTAAGGACATGATTGGACGGACCTTCAAAGGCACCTTTTCGGTGACACCACACAGAGGAACAAACTAGAAATGAGAAAGACATTCATATCGTATCTTATATCGGGCAGAATCGCCAGATCGTCACAGAAACCTTCAGCACGTGTCCACCTTGCAGCAGTGCACGGTCCCGTAGCAGAAGGTGCACGGCTGGCGGTAATTGCTTCTACCGGCTGAGCTTTCGATGGTCCGTGCCGCCTGTGCGACGCGCTTCCTGCGTTAGGTCCTGTCGAGAGTCTCGAAGCTAAAATCACATCCAAAACCCGGTGGAACAGTCTCGTTCCGGGTTTCCCGGCTCATCGCTGTTACGTTAAAAGCGGTTCGCCGAGTCGCAACAAGCTCTCGCACGATTACTTTAATCCACGAGCACACAAGCAGCCAAGGTAGGTACAAGCAGTAGCAGCCGCAGCTATGTCGAACCGCAGCACGATCAGCGCGCGCTGCAGCAATTTGGTATTTTATTATCCATTTTAAACTTCCGCTGCTTTTCGTACCTTTCCTCACTCCGTTTTATACAAGAAATGTCAATACCTTCAAATTGGATCCAATTTATTACTAACCGGAACAATGAAAATCAGTAAGTTTTTTTTTTATTACAATCCAGAAGCATGCCCGATATTTATTCCGGAAAGCCCTCCATGGACGAGAGGTCTGTCGCCATTATTTCTGTCGATACCGAATACACGTATATCCGTGGGTGGGCTCAACGGCGAATGAGTGCAAACTCGAGCTATATATATATACCGGAATTAACGAAAATTTTATTATCTCCCACCGTCATAATACGGCTTTAATCTCGTTGGAATGGATGTTACACGCTAGTGGTCCCGTATAGCTCAGCTGTATACACTCTCCTCGTGTACACGGATAACGGATATGAATACTCTGTGCTATCTCGGGCTATGGCGTTTTCTCTCTTTCGCTGCGGGCCATTCTCCGCGGCGCGAAGCCGCTTCACGAGGATCGCACCGGCGAAAAGAAACTTTTAATCTCCACGGATTTCTCACGGTGCGGTTGCAGGCGTTGTAGACTGCAGCATCACGTTCACGCCCTGACGCTCTTTCTTTTTATCTCACTATTTTTTTTTTTTTTTTTTTCTCGGCCTCTATTCTCATTCCCTTTGTACTGAACAAATAATATTGGGATCCATGCAAGAATTCTTTGACCACCGCCAGGAAATGAAACGTACTACGTGAAAGGAGTTACATAACGTATATAAACCCAGAGATGGCAGTTTATTTCCTCTGCAATTTTATTTTCCTTTCGCTCTCTGTCAATAGGGACACCTCCAGAAATATCTGCCGTGCACGTGTTACTCGCAGACTGATCTGTGCACGACCGTGATGGTGTGGAGCGTCGATGTTGATCTCGATGCATGTTGAGTGTTGGACATGGCGCAACTGCTTCGGCAACGGTATTGTAACACCTTCGCCTGTGAGCCGATTGCATTATCGAATCCTGCAGTATCGCAGGATATTGCACTCAGGTGAATATACGAAAGATTGATTGAAAAATAGGACACCGGAGTGCAGAGAGAATTGGTCGCTCCGGAGCGATGTAGATTTCGTCCGAACATCCTTCCAATGCATTCGCACGCGTTCAAATACGCCAGGCGTGGTGTTCGCGTAGATACACGTACATTGGAATACATAGCGCATTCGATATGATCGATACTCGCCCGGAAAAGGCAGAACAAGTTGAACACTCGAATCTAAAGTTGCACGAATCGGTATCGACTTCCCCTTAGAATCTAATCTCGGGGGCCTGTCAAAGTTAAGTGACGGCACACCACCGCGAACATTTGAATTTATTAAGCATTCCGTAAATAATGTAACGGCGCTGCACAGTAAAAAAGGTTTGTACATTTAACAAACTTTTATTGTCCGCAAACGTCCACAATTATTTTGCTATTAATTTTACAAAAAATGTTCCTAAAATTAACGGAGATTTTTGTAAAATGGACAAGATTTTATTATAAAATTGACATGAAAAGGAATTGTGGACGTTTGTGGACAACAAACTTTGGTACCTGTTCTACTTTGTGCATTGCATATAACAGGACGATTCGAATGAGAGAAATATGTAGGTGACAGCGCAGTTAACGCTGTTACTCAATAACCAACTAATCCGGGTTCGAAACTCAGTAATCACCTACCACAGTAAAAAATAATTTCCTAAAATTGGAATACGAAGTTTCACAAAAATATTTTTTTTAAATAAGTG